>OW679202.1:57980712-58149419 GCA_940337035.1 Agriotes lineatus
CTGCTGTAATGGAGAAGATTATTTTTTGTAACTAACATGTTATAGTAATTTTATTTACAGTTACCTTTTTTCAACGTTATTAATCGGTATGAATAAAAATTATTTCTTCATCAAACTTCGAGGATGGTGTGATGACCTTGTACGAGTTAATTGAGGTTAATGTTTATTATTGTGTAAAGAGGTAAGCATAAAATACTTAAAAAACCTTGCATTTAACGAAAATTAAGGGTGTTTTTACCTGCTTAAATGGTTTGTAAATAGTTGTAAAATCTTTGACTAAAATATTGTTGCATGTGCAAAGGAAGACCTTGTGTTGAGTACTTTCAATGTGGAAACGCGATCCCTTGGACAATCAACATGGTATTTTGTTGTGTGGAGCTAATGGAAAAGAAAAGTTAGTAATAAATGAGTTAGGTAATAGGATTACTTACAAATTTGAAAATTTGAAACCGACCTCCATCTGTTGGTCGCCAAATCGGCTGGAAAAGTTTGTGAGACATCTATGGAATTAACCCGCGAAATTTGATGAATACAATAATTTAAAAGAGTGGAAACATTTTTGACAACTAAGAAAATGGATTTAGGAAAAAATTTTAAATACAATGTTAAATGAGTTTTATGGACATTGGTTTGTTGTAAAATTTGAATATAATTTTTTTTAAAGTAAACTAAAAATTCAAACAACAAGTAAAATATACTTCAGAAATATAAGGTTAAGTAGTTGAAAAGGTAAGAGGTAGCATATTTTTTTATTTGTTTGGCCTTTATATTAATTATTATTAAGTATGTTGTCATACGTATTATTTAAGATTTCAGTGTCTGTTTTGTAATTTATTGCAGTGAGTAATTTTTTAATTCTTATGCATTCAAGAAGTAGTCGTTTTTTTTAATTTGGTTCAGTATGAAGTATTTTGAGTTTGTTTAGATCAAAACTGTGTAATTGTTCGATTGCATGGTCTGAAAGAGCAGTGTTAGGTTTATTGGGACGAGTTAATTTTGTTTTTATCGATTGTCCATGTTGATTCATGCATTTCCTCAAGTACTGTTTTATTTGGCCAATATATGTGGCAACACAATTGTTGCATTGGACTTGGTAAACTATGTGTGATTTTTGGTTTATATTCATTTTATCTTTTAAATTTTTAAAACAGTGTTTTGTATGGTATTGTGATTCTTAGAAACAGTTTGAATATTGTTTCTTTTTAATTCTTTTTTAATTTTTTCAGATAAGTAAGGAATGTAAGGGATAGTAGTGAATTTTTTTGGTTCAAATTGATTATTGTTAAAATTTTAAAGTTAGGTTGTAACGTATCAACACCGTTGTTCCACATACAATGTTCTTGATCAATATTGAACACTATAAATAAATAGAAATATTCTCATATAAAAAATATTACAAAAAAATTTAATTTTACTGAAATTTGATATACTAATTGTATTTTACCCCCCTTTTTAAGCTACTTATCCCTTATACTGGTCAACATATTCCTATTACTAAGATTCATTCATCAACGTTTTGCTGTAAATGTCATATTACCGATCGATTAAAAACATGAAAGGAAGCTCATAGTTATTAAAAATAATGACAATTCTTTCTGAGTAAGTGCGCAGAAATGTTTGTCTGCGAAACGTAACTTGTCTTGTCAAATTTTTAAATAAATTTTTATTGAAATGTATCTGACTAATACTGATTATTTTTTATGAAAGACTAAAAAATAATAAGCACAGTAATTTATCGATTTTCATTATAGCTGATTTATCTCCCAAATTCATTAATAAAGTAGATATTTTGAAATTTCAACTCGTATTTCAATTTCGTGCTCCAAATTATAGTGATGTGTTCCATTAATTAAGGGATTACATACGCACAACCATATACAGAGATGCCCTTAATAGTACACGAAATCTAAGGTATTGGATATATTTAATGTTAACAAAATTTTAATTATACTTTAGTACTATATAAATACAAAATTAAATTTATAGTGGCAACATACAATTACACATATACGGTATGCCATTACAGAGAATTGCGCCGCTCATTAGTCACTCATACTTACCTCGATACTTGCATGGACAGTTGTACAGTAACATTTGAGTCAATGGAAACTTCAAATGAGCCACTTCATAACTAACCGGGTTCGTTAAATGGCACGATTGGAACTAACACTAAGAACAAAGGCCGTAGAGCAATGAAATCGCAGTAAAATATACAACAACATTCCGCCCAGAGTAAAGATTTTACGTGAGTTAGTGTTATTTTCACGTTTATAATTAGTAAAAAAACTTCTAAAAGCTTCTAACGGGCACCGCAACTTTCGGAAACGTCAAAATAATTGAATGATGACTCTGGCCATAACCACGTCTGTATATTTTTAAACGCCAGGTCGTATTTAAGGAGTCTGTTTATTTTATGTGTTAATTAAACTGGAATCCGAACAACCGTACTCGTTACAAGCGCACATTTTTAGGGGAACTGTCGCGATTCGAAATCATTAGAGCTAATGAAAGGAATTAAGATGTGATTTAACACGCCCTAAAATTAACGTCCTATAAACTTTAGGGAAATTTGTAAGCACCGTTTACAGAATGGCCATGGGCTACAGTAAATTTAACAAATCGACTTTTAGAAAACGTCAAATTCTCACTAAGAATTAAAAGACGTCTATAACTTCTTAAAAAAAACAAAAGCTAGTCAGTTCCTTTAGGGAGAAGTAGTTGATTAAATTTTAATAGCCATACACCGTTAAATATTATTCCCAGTAGTCGCCGAGCTTGCTTTTTCTCAACTACGTCCTGGCATTCGTGTTTTAATTATTTCTGCTGAAAGTTTAATTTCCTTTTCGAGAGCAGCTCATTACGATGAAGAGAATCGACAAAAGTTCTGGTTTATTCTTTTATAGTCGTAGTTGGCGTAGTTTAAGTTCATATATTTCCTTTGAGAATTCTGCCTAACTGTTGTCTCAGCGCCGTCTTGTTTATGCTCGGAAAAGTTTGAATTTTGGTGTTCAGTTAATTTTCTGCCACCATCCACTCTGTCAATTTATTTCAACTCGCCTATAAAAATTGTATTCTTATGGCGAAAGTTTTAGAAAGCTTCATTCCCCAGATTAACATAAATGATGCGATTACGTGATAAAAATTATCGCGCGTTTTTTATCGCATTGCAACCTTACTTCTACACCGTTCCACCCACACAAGTCAAGGAATTATAGAAATGTAACTATTTTTAAGTTTTACGATCGTACTTAGCATAATTATACCGTAAGCCAAGTTCTATCTTTGATGCAAATTATTTTTATTGCTGGAATGGAAATTAAGCATTTAGGAAAATAAATAAATCCCACAGCTAGGAGCTATATATAAAATAAGCCACTTTATTGCAACAGAAAACGTTATGCCATTTAACACAGTTTTTCCTTACATACATAAATTTCCAAATTTTTATTCAAGTTGTACTCGAGGGAATTTGGCAAGAATGCTCTTACAACTGCTTTTAAATTCTCATTATTTTTAAACACACTAGTGGACACTAGTAATCCACAGTGTGCACCGTTTTCAAACTTTGACGCAAAATCGACATAATAAAAATAAAACGAGCTTCGCGACGTGATCACGAAGATCTAATCGTTTAAATTTCTTTTACACATAATATATTACTTAGTGCGAAACTTTGGCATTCGCAACTGGCGTTCAACCAGTTCTGGCGGTCTTTAAGTTCGAGGATACACGAACCTTTGCTGGGGCTTCTATTAGTGACGTTGACAAAACGAATTTATCCCCAAAAACATCAGTAATCAGGTGCAGATTTGATGTATGGATTATTTACTAACTACTTGGCTGTTCCATTAGGCCGTCCACCAGGCCTTTCTTTTCTTGCTCATTTTCCAAAAATAATAACTTCGAAATGCTGCGGCAGTCGTACATTAGTGTCCACCGTTTGTTGAGTTGCACGTCGCACACTGAGGAAAAACCATAACACATGGTGGCACACAACGGTTTTAACTTGATTCCGAGTTCCACGGTCTTTCAAAGCTAATGGTCGACGATGGAAGGTCAGGTATTACTTAAATTCGGAATTTTCACTAACCGGAGCCACAGCTACCACCCTTCTGTTTCCTGCTGCCTTCGAAAACTACATCGGACGATACTTATTATAAGTCTTAAGTGTATTCCAATTTTGGTAACTCGTAACCAACCATCAGTTATTTACCAATTTTACCCACGTTATAATTTATATTTAGTAAACATCCAGTTGCGTCGCCAGCGTGGCTCTGATGGTTAGAGCATCGGACTGCTACGCGGAAGTCTGGAGTTCAAACCCCAGATCGATGCCTGGCGGGCGGCCTACCCAGTCGCTTTAAATAATTGGGAACCTGCGTTCGAAAGAACAAGGGGTAATAATGCGGTTGTCTAATGCGTGGTGCTCACCACATCACCACGTGTCATAAATTTGACACGCGACAGCCGGGTGTGAGAGCGAGGATACGGAAGCTCTAACCTTCCGCCTTGCAGGCCAAGCTCCTTCATGGGGTGTTAGTGCCTCACCATTACCACCATTAAACATCTAGTTGTTTAATAATTTTATTTGCTTTGTATATTTTATTAATTGCTGGGCACTTGTCGATTGTGAGAAGAACTCGCCTTTTTAATGCGATAAACATGAACTTATTTACAAATATAGACCAGTCAGAGTCAAGATGGCCTATCGAGGTGTAATGTGTTCAAAGTGTGGTACAAAAGTTAATCGTTATAATGATGTTATTGACTGTAGTGGCGACTATAGGTCATCATTTCATATAAATTGTGTAGGTTGGTACGTGTAGATTACGCCGCCTTCTTAAATCCGAATTCGAATGGTATCTTCCAGCGCGTCGGGCAAATGGTTCGCACTTGACTGCGATAACCTCGATGCGCTTCTATCTTGGAAATGCCGATTGTGGTCTTCCGCGTGTTCTTTCCGCTCGCAGCTTTAAAACAAGCGGTACGGAAAACCACCGTAGCAATTCAAGAGCTTTCGGGGATGTTTTAGTGCGGCTTTTGGTTAGTTTGGCGTATTTGGTGATATGCAAGCCTTCACGTTTTGTGACTTTGATGCCCCGATCTCACGAAGGAAAGTTTTTCTACGCCTTGTGCCGATTTCTTGGTAATTGCAACCACGAGCTTTCCATGTGCCAAAAATCGTCATTTGGGGTGAGTAATTAGACGCGCTACAACCCCTTGTAGTTGTGTATTCTATCGTTGGATTCCTTTTCTTATTCACAGCAAGCAGTGCCAGGCATAAATAATGCCGGTCCAATTCGAATTAATTATTTCAGTAATAATGAGCTAACATGGTGTCTATCTTAATGATTTGAGAGTGATGATAGACAACAAAAAATTTTAAAGTTCTAACCTCAAATTTGAATGACATTGAAGGTAGTTTAAGTGATGTTTTACAATCTATGGAACCAGCTGACAGCCAACATTTATCAGTTATGCACAATTATCAATTGCTGTTCAAAATAATCATTTACAGCAAATTCTTGGACAATTAGAATTATTACCAGTTATGAATAACAGCATTCAGCAACTAACCGTAACCGTGGCGAATTTAACATAAAAAAGTATCGAAATGCAGGTTGAATTGAAAGAAGGATCGTCTTAACCTGAGTGATGCTAAAGTACTGAGTCTCGAATATTGAAACAAAAATCTTGAAATATGTCATGCTTCAGGAAGGCCTTGCCGACGCGATTCTTAAATCATTTTATTAAATAGCTAGTTTAGTGTCAGCTAATGCTCACTTCAATTACGGGTTTATAAGCTTCGCTCAAATCAATTCCAAGCGCCCTTATTTACTGAAATTATTTTTCGTTTGCATGATTCCCATAAGCTATTTGTTGGGTTCGTATAGAATCTTATGAACCTCGTGTTATTTATATCAAAATAATTCCCAGCTAAACTGTTGAATTTACTCCCAAGTCTGTTTTTCCTACGTTAATTTGATATTATTTACATTTGTCCCATAATATTGAGTCTATTCAGTTGTACCACCTATGTGTAACTTTGCTGGAATTCAATTTGTTCAAATAATTTCCTCAAAGACTAGTACCTTTAACTGAATCCGGTGTTGTCGCTGTACGGCAACTGACGTCCATATGTTTAGTAGTTGTCAATAACCATTTCGTTAATCCAACTCACTACCCCAATCGGCGAAAAGATCGAGCTGGCCATGGTTGTTCGTCCACCTAGGAATTGCAAAAGCCAGGAAATTGTGAAATGAATGTTGCCAAATTTAGAAAATGCCAAATATGCGTTTATATATACAATTCCGCACTATAACGGTCATTAAGAATTGAAACGAAAAAATATATCAAAATTGCGAAATTGGTTTTTTATATTTCCATTATAAAATATTTTGGAGTCGCAACTGTTTTATTAAAGTATCACTTCTCGATATTGTACGAGATATTGTCTTGCAACGTGCCCTAACCAATTCCACTTCGCATATTCGTCGCGTAACATCTATGATATCTGCTCTTAGTCTAATATCCTCTTTTTTAATTCTACTTATATCTCAAGCTTCGCCAGACATAGCCCATTCCACTGCTCTCTGAGAAATTCTCAGTTGATTAGCAGGTCCAGCTGCCAGAGCCATAGTTTCTAGACCGTAAGTAATCACCGGCAAAATGCACTTGTCATGGACCTTTTTCTTTCGACAGTTTTAAAAATTAACCCAAACTGCCAAATGCTGTCCAACTCAATCTAACTCGTCGTGTAACTTCAACTATTGACTTATATTTGCCTAATCGAAATATATGTTCCAGATGAATGTATTCACTTCGGTCTAAAGATTTTCCGTGTATATCTACACGTTTATTCGTCCAATGGAAGTTTTTAAACATACCTTCCATCAAGAGAGTAAACAATAACAAACACCTCGCTGAACATGTATCTTCATCAATTTGCAAGGTAGCCCCCTCAATTTTGTATTATACTTTATAAGACTAGAGTATCTTGTCTACGCTTGCGTGGTCTAGTGCTTTCAAAACCGTATTTCAATAGATTTAAGTCACCATTTATGGTCCGCAAACGCCAAATGTAGAAAACAGTTGTAACCGGCGTTTCTCTTTATAAGAGACCGTATTATTTGCAAGTGGTATGTGGGGCTGTAACCTTTTATTTTTTCAATTATTGAATTACCAGGTCATCAATATACATTGTTTTGATATTAATTACATTTTAGTAGCTTAATTAACTTAGCTTAGAGGCAAACTAATAGTGGCTTCTCGAATTATACATATCAGTTAAATATTATCTATTACATCTTGTACATCTTAGGGGAGTTTTCTTTTAAGGTTAGTTTGAATACTATTATGAGCGAGCTGTAGGTGCACTGAACTTTCACAGAGATTTATGTTGTTGAAGAACTTGTTGGAGACCCTTTAAATGAAAAACTTGGATCAATTCTAACTTCATTATGGATTTGGGTGTTGGTGATAAATCATGAAGCAATCATTAATATTCTGAGTACCTATCTGGATTTTTGTATGTTCGTGTTTGCGGTTATACACTAAATTGGGCAAGCAAACGTTTCAGACACCTTGATATCTGTTTGCCACTTCCCTTAAAGCCTGGACGGGTCAGGTTGGTCTACCCCGGTTGACAGGTCTATCTGCCAGTTGGTGGACCCGGTTAGAAAAGGAAGAGGAGATGAGGACTGGACAGGACAGGTGATCTCAGGTTAGATGTCGAAACGGAAGTGCCGTCTTCTTTTATACCTATTCTGCTGCGTTACCAGGGTGCTTGACTTAACCTCCACTGGAGAGGGAAAACGACACGATCGGTCATTCAGCGCAACTTGCTCATATCGGTTGCCTCCGAGTTATCGTAAAACGGAACGCCGGATAGATGCCAGGTTTGATTACGCCTAAATAAGCAATGTACAAATTAAATACATTTTTGATGTAACATTTCTAATTTGTTGCATTTGCTATAGTCACACATGCCGTTTCCTTCGGAAGAAACCAGTGTTCGGTGAACATATTCTCCAAGGAGGTTGCACCTACACCTGGACAATCAACTGGTGCGTCTGCAGGATAGACATGGAAGCTGCGGTGTCAACTTCCCGGGACACCAGGGGTCTTGGCGGTGTAGATACGGTGAGTAGACGGTAAGCGATAATGGTTATTGATCCTCCGGTAGCATTATTGTTCTTAAGCTAGACCCATCTGGAGGGCTGCGGCTCGGGACAGGCGCAGGCATTCTCCGTTGGGCATCTCGATGCGGATTCTAAACAACTTTTATAAATAAAATTTTTGTGTATTTTGAAAAATAAGGGTACTTTATTTCTTGAGTCATTTTCAACCTGCCCCATATACAAAAGGAGATATTTAAATTTTGGCAAGTGCATTTTGAGATTGAGAAGATGCAGATACTTTTCTCGAGAATAAAAGTCTCTGGTAAATGAATAATAACAAAGTTTTCAGTATGTGTCTAAATGTATACTGGTCAATGTATATTATGTAAAAAACCTAAAGTGAAAACATATTAAATATTAAAATTGGAATAAAAAGTATAATTAAATTAAATTATACAGATACTTGTACTTATATCCTTTTACAGTAGATGTAATGTGCTCCTTGCAGTATCGCGAGACACAGCATAACTATTATTCCGCAGGATAGAGTCTTTACAACGGTTTCTATCTAAATTTAATTACAAACATTTTCGAGACGAAATCGTAATCGCGATCCTTTATTTTCCACTCAATATGCCTAACTACTGAACTACTCCATCACTTATTAATAGCTTCAGTTCCACCTTCTCTATGTACCATACACTTTTATTTCTAGAGATGATGGTACTGTAAAATTTGTCAGTTATGAAAAGCAAACTTCAAACTCATCAATACTTTATATTTGACACAGTTGGGTTCTCCCGTTTTATAGCTGCTTAACCATCTTGGTCTCCTTTCCACTAACAATTCATTTATATAACCTAGTTACTGCTTATAAAGAACTTAAACGGTGCGCGCGGCTAACTTCATTGAAATGTACGGGGTCTTAATGAAAAGGCAGGTATTTGCTTATAAAAGTCAACTTAATAAAGACGTATAAAATATATTTATTATTGATTATTAGGCGCCACCCTGTTGTTTACACTGGCACGTGATGGGCTGGCAAGCTCCTCCCAGGAAAAGCCTTCAACAATGCTGCGAGAAATATAAAAATTTGGTACGTTGAGTGAACCTACCTTTGCCTTTAACTGCTTGAAAAATTTATATTTCTGAAATCGGATACTGCATTTTGCTTCACAATGAAATCAAACACGAAATAATTTAATGCTACTATATTCGACACACAAATTTCATAAGTTCTCGGGTGAGCTGAGAGCTGACCCGTGTCAGTTACTATTGCGGGGATCTCCTTGAACTCACGTCACGACACCTACTAAACAAAATAAATTTAACGTTCCCAAATAGCAATAAACCCTTCTCGACGGGAATCAACTCTCGAGTACGTTAGGCGGACAATGCTGTATTTTACAACTAATTAAAATAGTACAATGTAAATATTGCAACGAATGATGGTAAGCATGCAAGATTACTTACGAATGGATGTTTTTAGTGGTTATGTAGTAAATAACGATATGTACCAAATTAAAGGCCGATCCCAGCTTGAAACTGTAGATCCTGTCCGCAGTTGGGCCACGAAGATGGTCAAAAGGTTCGGGTAGTCCCGGCTTGAAAGAATGGTTCGACGGTGGCTCGGGTGAAGCAATCAGGCCACGATATAGCATTTCTGATGTAAAAGCAATTTGGCAATGACTTTCTTCGACAGCACGTAATTAGACCTTCAAATAACTGAATGGCAATGAAATGACACATGAAATTAAATAATTGGTACACAATAACCCTGCTAGAACTTCCACAGATATATACAACCTTTTCTAGCAGAACCATCAATTTCTACAAGTTTGACAAGAAGCAGTAGCAAAAGAAGATATATGTCCGTGGTTCCATGGCTAATAAGATCATTTGATAGTTGTATACTTCAACATGGTATGGTAATTTCGAATCGCTAGCGACCTTAATAAGGACAGCTTAAATGGTAATATATTAATTAGCTTTGGAAGATCTTGGAAGAAAGATGGTTTAAAGTTAAATGTAACCGCAGCAATGCCATTACCATGGCAGTAGATGACATAACATGTAATATCACGTCTCCAGTCAACTTTTGCCTATTTGCTGACGAGCTTACAATTTAATGCAAAGGAAGAAGATAACATCAACTCGGAATCATTTTTAGAAGATCATTGTTAACTTAGAACAACAATCGAAACTGACGGGATTCAAATTTACGCCTTGCAAAAAACCAAGCTATTCATTTTCAAAAAAAAATACTGGAATAGCCAAGAACTACTACTGAGAGTAAATAACCAAGTAATTCAATATAGCGACCACATTAAGCTGCTTGGATTTTTTAAAGAGATGAAGTTGGCATGTACCCCTTAATGATCTTACAAGTAAGTGCATAGCAAAGGTCAACATTCTAAGCGCGTTAACGAATTATCATTGAAGTACTGACACGTCAACGCTTTTTTCTAATAAACAGAACATTGATTCGTTCAAGAATTGATTATGGATCGTCAGCAAATTTCAACAAATACCAACATAAGATTAGTTACAGGTGCTATAATAACCAGCCATACAAGAAAAGTTTATTATCACGCAAAGCGAACTGTACTTCATTACAGAAGAAAATTGTTATCACTAAATCAACTTCTTAAATTTCTTCCAGTCCTGAAAACCCGGAATCTGCTAATATAACACTGTGTTTTACATTTCCCCTTCTTGCTCATTACGAAGGAACAAATCACTTTAAGAAACTTGTAGTAGATAATATCAAAGAAGAATGGAATCGAATACATGGAGATTGATTAGTATCACAACAATATGCAATATAGTAGTCAAATGTGTTAAATTTGAAAACCAGTTCAAAGAACAGGCAGCTAAACAATTCCTGAAAGATAAGCTGGAAGTCGATGTCGAAGTTAAAAAAGTGATAATTATTTTTGCCAAGTCCGGACTAAAAACAACTATTTTAAAAATGGACAATTGGGAAAGGAAACAGGAAGTAGGTAATGCCGAACAAACACAAATTAGAAGACTCAAAAATTTACACTGATAACGATATGGCCCAGAAAGAGAAAAGAATTCAGGCAGAATAAAGGAAAATTGAAAGGGAGGAAATTTATAAAAGGCATAAGGTAAAGGAGAGTTATAGAAAGATAAGTATAGAAGAAGACTTGGTATGAGAATAAGAATGAAGTCAGAAAACGACCGAAACACTGAACTGTACTATAGGCCGAAGTAAAGAAAAGAAGACGAAAATAGCAACGGATATGGTAAAGAAGAACAGACTGACTACATTCGGCACATGGAACGTAAAAGGCTTAAATGAGAATGAATGCAAACTGGTACAGGAAATTAAAGGCACAAACATTAAATATTTGGCAATAACAGAAAGGACAGGAAAAATTACAGGAAGGATTTATACTGTTCTACAGTGGGGTACAAGAGTAGATGCAAGATTCGTAACACATAAGAACAACCTGAGCAATAATCAGGACTGGAAGTTTATAAACAAAAGAATCATGCCTGTGACCTTATAACAAGGAAACGAAGAGATTTGCCTGATGATTGTATATGGACCAAATATCAACGAAATAGTGGAGGAAAAAGAAGAATTCTACGAACAGTTGAAACAAAACATAGACAAAGAAAAAGGTGAAGTAATAATAACCGGAGACCTAAACGCAAGAGTGGGAAACCACCCCAAATAAAGGGAGACGGTAATCGGACTTTTTGGGGAAAAAACTATAAACGATACAGGCAAAAGATGCTGCATTGCAAATAATTTAGTGATTGGGAATATTAAATTTCAGCAGTAAGAGACATACCTAAATACAGGACATACGAAGAAGGCAGAGCGGACATGTCGATAATAGACTACTTTATACTAGAAAGAAGAACATTTAACCACATACAGGACTTTAGGGCAAAAATAAGTCTGAAATAGACAGCGACCACCATCTACTGATACTAAAAAGACAAGAGAACAACAAAACACTGATCTCACACAAAATAGTGTTAAACAGGTAGTGAAAACCCATAAATTTAAAGAAGAACATAGCAAAATCAAATTCTCAGAACTAATCAAACGGCAATTTAATAATATGCATTCAACAAATGAAGAAAATTTGGAGAGAGCCTAGAGCACATTCAAAAGAGTAATCAAACAAGCAGCCAACGAGGTATGCGGCACAAGAAGGACAGGTGTAAATCAAAAGAGGACAGCAGGGTGGGGCCAGGAACTATAAAGAGAAGTACGAGAAAAAAGAGGAGATGGAAGAAGTACATTAACAGGCAGTCAACGGCAGACTATGAAAATTAGAAGGTACAAAGAACTAAAGTCAAAGAAGCAGTAAAGGCTGCCAAAAGCCAAACATGGGAAGAACTTGGCAGCTTTATGGAAACAAACAGCAGAAGTAATCAAAAATGATTCTACAAAATACTGATGAACCTAAGAAAAGATAAAGAATCCCCAATTAAATGTATCAAATCTGAAGGAGGTACGCTTTTGAGAGATAAAACTGAAATCATTGGTAGGTGGAGACTACATTTTTATAATTTACTTAATGTGGACAATGTTCAACGCCAACACAGAGAAGAATAAGAAGGATCAATCCAGAACATTAACGAAGAGGACAGGGTAGTAGGCACCAATGATGACCGACAAATCAATATGAAAGAAGTGCAAGCAGCTATAAAGAACATCAAAGTCGGTAGAGCTGCCGGATACGATAGGATTTTCCCGGAAATGATCAAATATATCGGAAAGGAAGAAAGAGAGCACCTGCTAAAAATTTGCAACATGGCATGGAGAACAAAATGAATCCCGACGAAATGGAAAATTGTAGTGATAATCCTGATATACAAAAAAGGGAACACGAAAGAATGCAATAACTACAGAGGCATTTCCGTTGTCAGTGTGCCAGGAAAAGTATATTCCAGAATAGGTAGATGCGCGCCTAAGAACCCAACTGGAACACCAGTTAGAAGAAGCACAGTGTGGGTTCAGATCGAACAGAAGAACCCAAGGCGCTATATTTACCATCAGACAGATTTATGAGAAAATCATGGAATACCAGAAAAAAGCACACTTGTGTTTTCTAGACCTGAAGCAAGCAATCGATAGAGTAACAAGGAATGAAGTATTCAAGATCCTAAAGAAACGAAATGTTGGTTTAAGGAAAGCAATCAAAATTTTCTACCGGAACTCCCAAAACATAGTCAAAACGGCCAATGCAGAATCACAACAGTTTAGAACGAACTCAGGTGTAAGACAATCTATTTCCACACCTATTTATCATGATTATGGATGACATCGCAAAAATATGCAAGCAGATAACCAAAGGTTTAAAAGTTGGCCACTATATGATCAAACCAGCAGTATTCTCAGAAATACTGTATACCGACGATGCAATACTACTAACAAAAAATGAGTCAGACCTTCGACAGAACCTAACTATTTGAAAACAGGAAATGGAGACGAGGGGCAGCCACCGGAAGACTACATCGAGTCATAAACAAGCCCTTCATTTCCAAGAGAAGGATAAGTAAAGAGACTAAAATGGCAGTGTTCAAATCAACTTTCATCCCCAAACTCATATATGGATCCACAGCATGGTGTTTAAACTCCTGAAGACAAAAATCGCAATTGCAGGAAATGGAGATGAGATTCTTGAGAAGAGTTGAAAACAAAACCAGGCTAGACAAGGTCAAAAACGAAACAAATAAAATAACAGACTAATCACCTCTACACCGTAATTTAGAAGAGGACGACTAAGTAAAAAAAAAGTAACCTGTTGAAATTAATTTTGAATTACAAGTTGTTTAAAAGAAAGTAAATATGACAATAATTCATGTACAGAAATACAAGAAAATTTGCATAAGAACGACATAAACATGTGTAATTGCATATAAGATATAAAAAACGAGGTACTGTTATGACCGCGTCGCCTAGTTCGTTGTTAAGGTTACGCATCAAACAAAAATATAACAAGTTTATTATATTAGTTTATGAAACCACAAGTGTTTTATTTTACCTCTATAAGTAAGCCTAAATATTGTAAGATACACACACCCTACGGCTCTATATCGTACAATATCTCCAAGATAAATTGGTAGCATATACTAAAGAGAATCAGTAAAACGTGTTTAAGATAACTGTAAAATTGTGACATTTTACAAAATATAGTGGAATCATAAGTGGATATATAAATATATGGAATGCCAGTTGCTACGTAATTAATTAAAAGAAATAACATGCTAGAAAAATTGGGGCTCTAAGATGAATGAAAATATTGTTGGGAGCTGGTATTATGCCAGAAACCAATCAATAAACCTGTTTTTAATTTGAATGGAGTTTAATTAAAAACTGACATAGGCGACAACGGTGTACCAAGGATAAGCTTTGCTGCAGTGTGTAGTCAAACTACGTAGCCCTGCTGCATTGGATGAGGTCATCTGAAGAGCCATCGGGGTGCAGGAGGTGTTGCTGTTCCAGGTGTAGACTTCATTGCAGTGTTTGTATTTCGTCTGCATTTCCTAGAGGGTGCAGTTGGAAGTGGCTTCGCATAGGCAGGATGGCTAATGCAGTATTGTTGTAGTAATCAACAGACAAAACAAAGTACCTAAAACCAATATTCCTAAATTACATGCAAGAAGATAATACTTATCTGGGTAAGCACATTTTAATTGCTTGCTCATTTCAAAGACTAAACAATGTTTAACCAATTTAACCAATATTGCATTATATCTAATGGAAAATTAATTACATTATACGGGGTGATTAGAAATGATTTTCCATCAAGTTTTTTTTTGAAATATTTGTTGTATGAATAATATGTTGGTGGCACTGTAAGTCTACGTCACATTCGAGGTTAGCAGGCTAGGTTTTGCTTTAGTCTGTGTCAAAACTGACGCAAAACCTAACCTGCTAACCTCAAATTTGACATCGACTTACAGTGCCACCAACACATTATTCATACAACAAATATTTCAAATGTAACTAGATGGAAAAGCATTTATTATCACCCGGTATAATACCTAAGTATAGAGACCCAATCCTGATTGAGTTACTCGTGTTCTACCGAACTTGTCAAATAATAGAAATATTTAACGATTAACATAAAGAATTCTGGGATATTCAATTAGATAAGAACTTTATATTTATATAAGCATTTCGAGTAACTACAAAAGTATAAATGTTAAAATAAATATTGAACTATAATAATTCAGGCCGACATTCACTATGTCCGCGATGCTCTTTGAATTTATGCAAGCCTTCGATTTGTGTAGTTCCATGGATTATTTCTTGCACTCGTTCAGGACGCACTTCGGAACATAAATTGTATAGTTGTAGGACCAGATTATTTTACTGAAGTGGTTTACACTTGGTGAAAGGATGAAAAGTTGTAGGATAAGCTGTGAATGGAGTAGACAGGCCTAACTACCCCTTAAGACATTTTTTAGTCTTTGTTTGTTCACAAATGAATACACTTCAGAGTTCAAAAGTATATTAAAAAAACAAATAAAGTACAGAGCTTTATATACAATGCAATTCCGTCCTGTTTTACTCTACGATCTAATATCCTACTATTTGCATAAGTGCAAACCACAACGCTTGTAAGAACTCTTTGCTTGTAAACAATGCGTATTGAAACTTGCTCTAATGATATCATATTAATGCTGAGAGTGGCACACGTCTAGTGTAATTGTTACACAACGTGAACTAGTTTGCAGTCTAATTTGTTTCCGCACAATTTCACCCAATTGTCTATTTCATGGGCAAACAGAAGTAAGAACACAGTACAATATATTAAACCAGCTATATATAGAAGAAGAAAACTGTAAACGCAATAGAATAATATGCGAAGAAGGAGAAAGTGAAGAGACTTGCAATTGGGCATAGCTGTCTAACCATAGTCACCTGCAGAGCTTCGTAGCGTAAGGATGTGTGAAACGCGCTCGGTGCTCAAGTGCTAGTGATAAATTGTAGGGTCATCAGCCAGCTGACCTCACAGATAAGTAACTCGCTATTTTTCACTATCAATACCTGTGCGAAGAATTCTGTTTACACAAATAGTAAATTGCTTCCGCAAAATAAAATATGCAGCCGGCCGGCCCAGGGCCTGGCGCCGGCACTAGTTATCAGGGCTTAATGTCAAACTTTACTTTCAACCCAATTCCTAGCTACTTTCAACCCAATGCCTACTACCAACAACAAATACCTGTGAGTACAACAAACCAACAATTTCAATATTTAAATAATACCCAAACATTATCAAATCCTGCACCATTTAATGCAAGCTATCAATACCAATATCCTCAACTTCCATTATCGAGACCTTCGCCTTCTATAAATTCGCAAAGCCTAAATGAAACAGATATGGGTGTATACACCGACTCAGAGAATGAGTCCCTAAGTAAAGAAAATAGTTGGCAAGAAGTTCGTAGAAATAAGAGAAAACGTGCGACGAAAATAAATTCTAAAAAGCAAATAAAAGATGACACTCAAGCAACCTCGGCAACTAAAGACACCACATCACAAGCAAATAGATTCTCGCCTTTATCTGGCCAAACACAAGATGATAAAGTAGATGACGCTACAACAATTGATGAAAAAATACCAAAACCTCCTCCAATTTTTATTCAAGGGGTGAAAAACTACCCTGATATGATAAAAAGTCTAAACGTTGTACTAACACCAATAGATTATGAATCAAAGTCAATGGCTAATAACGAAGTCAAAATTAATGTCAAGACACCGGAAAAATACCGAATACTCAGCAAATATTTACTAGATAAAAATATCAAACATCATACTTACCAACTCAAACAAGAGAGAGCGTATCGTGTAGTCATAAGACATCTGCACCCCACAATACCGATCGAAGAAATAAAAAAGGAACTACACCAACAAGGATTTATAACTAGAAACATACACAACGTAAAAAGTAGAACAACTAAAGATCCGTTACCACTATTTTTCGTAGATTTAGAACCAGCCAAAAATAATAAAGAAATCTACAAACTCAAATATTTACAAAACATGACCATTCAAATAGAACCGCCACGTAAACAGACCGAACTTGTTCAATGCACAAGGTGCCAAGCCTACAATCACACTAGAAAATACTGTCATCGTACGTTTGCATGCGTAAAATGTGGAGGCCCTCATGAAACCATCACATGTAAAAAGACAAGGTCTACGCCTGCTACTTGCGCACTGTGCGGAGGACCTCACCCAGCTAATTATAAAGGCTGCAAAATATATCAAGAACTTCAAAAGAAAATAAGACCAATGAATAACGCAAATAGTACCATTCCAATCTATCAACACCCAAGATATGCCGATGCAATTAAAGTAACCCCTACTCAAAGATCATTTCCTACAAATTCTTCACAAAACTCTCCTGCAGGCCCTGAAACTTCCCTAACAAAATTCCTGGATGAATTCAAAAATTTATTTAACCAACTACTGCAGCAAAACAGCATGATTTTATCCATGTTAACCACTGTCATCAACAAAATTGTAACATAATGAATACATCCCTAAGAATATCAGTGTGGAACGCCAATGGTCTTGTTCAACGCAGAGATGAATTAATAACATTCCTTAATTTAAACAAAATAGACATCATGTTAATCTCAGAGACTCATTTTACAGCAAGAACGTATATTAGGATTCCACATCATGAAACATATCACACTGAATATCCGGATGGCACAGCGCACGGAGGTTCAGCTATCATTGTAAGAAAAACTATAGACCATCATGAACTGCCTAAGCATGAGGACACATTTCTACAGGCCACAACCATAGAAATTAAAAGGCTGCCTGCCCCACTAGTTGTTTCTGCAATCTACTGCCCTCCCCGACATCGATTCACGAGTGAAGAACTGATACCGTTCTTTAATACTTTAGGACCCAGATTCCTGGCTGGTGGGGACTACAATGCGAAACATACGCATTGTGGTTTCCGACTAACAACTCCAAGAGGTAGACAACTATACAGAGTTGTAACTGAAAAAAATTATTCATATCTCTCATCCGGCACTCCTACATATTGGCCAAGCGACCCGAACAAAATCCCAGACTTACTTGACTTCATTATTACAAATGGTATTTCAAACAACTATGCTGAAACAATACCCAATTATGATATAGCATCAGACCACACCCCTATTATTGTCACAATTAGTACCACCGTTATACTCAAAGAACATGCACCCACAATCTGTAATAAACATACTGACTGGAACGCATTTCGGGAATATATAGAAAATAACCTAACACTTAAAATCAGACTGAAAGAACCTGAAGAATTGGAGGAAGCAACAGATGCTTTTATTAGAACATTACAACAAGCAGGATGGTACGCCACTCCATCCATTAGGGGTAAAATGCAACACTCAGTAAATATTCCCCTTGAGATTAGAAATCTGGTGGCTGAGAAACGCAAAGCACGTGCCGTATGGCAACGTACCCATAATCCCTTTGACAAAAGAAAATTCAATCACCTAAGCAATCAGCTTAAAAAGAAAATTAAGGAAGTCAAAAATCAGCAGTTTGAAGACTATCTTAATAACCTCACAAGTAATGACAACTCACTCTGGAAAGCTGCAAAAAGCTTCAAACGGCCGCAAACTTCCATTCCACCCATAAGAAAAATTCAGGTCAATGGGCTAGATCAGAATCAGAAAAAGCAAATGTCTTTGCTCAACATCTTGAAGCAGTTTTTAATCCATATACAAATGAAGATAATCCGGAAATAGAAGAATATCTAACTGCTCCTTTACAACTATCTCTACCAATCAAAGCCTTCTCACCCAGAGAAATAAGAACCGAAATTAAATACCTTAACAGCAATAAAGCACCGGGATATGATCTTATAACCGGCAAGGTCCTGAAAGAACTCCCTAATAAAGGCATCACCTTCCTAACTGTATTATTTAACTCTATACTTCGAGTAACGTACTGGCCTTCACAACTTAAATTTGCGCAAATTATTATGATACCAAAGCCTGGTAAAGCTCCAAACGAAACAGCATCTTACAGACCCATAAGTCTACTTCCGGTTATATCGAAACTACTCGAAAAGTTAATTACAAAAAGAATTTACGCCCAAACTTTCTTAGAAGAATTACTTCCACTTCATCAATTCGGGTTCAGACATGGGCACTCGACAGTGCAGCAATGTCACAGAATAGTAGACGTGATATGTAAGGCTATGGAAGACAAACTATATTGTTGCGCCGTTTTTGTAGATGTTAACAAGCGTTTGACAAGGTCTGGCTCTTAGGACTACTATACAAAATCAAGAAATCCTTTCCTCATCAATATTTCCTTCTTTTCAAATCATATCTTTCAAATCGCTACTTCCAAGTAAAGTTTGGCACCGAAGTGTCGGAAATCAAGAAAATCAACTCCGGTGTTCCACAAGGCAGCGTTCTCGGACCCCTCCTATACCTTGTGTACACTGCAGACTTACCAACATCGAATCAAACGGTGACTGGAACCTTTGCGGATGACACGGCCATCCTTGCTTACCATGAAGATCCAATAAGCGCAAGTCAGCTTATACAAGAGCACATAAACCAAATCAGCAATTGGATGGAAAAATGGCGTATACGAGTAAATGAAGATAAATGTGTCCAAGTTACTTTTACCTTACGTAGACAACAATGCCCACCTATCTTAATAAATGGTACTCAAATACAGCAATCCAAAGAAGTTAAATACCTAGGAATGCACATGGACAGCAGGCTTACGTGGAAGTTACACATCTCCAAGAAAAGAAAGGAAATGGACCTACGGCTAAAACAACTCTACTGGCTTATCGGCAGAAAATCTGGCCTTTCGCTAGAAAACAAACTATTACTGTATAAAACAATCATTAAACCCATTTGGACATACGGGATAGAACTATGGGGTTGTTCCAGTTCCTCTAATGTTGACGTTCTACAGCGATTTCAATCCAAAACATTGCGTGCCCTAACGAATGCCCCTTGGTTCATATCAAACCGCACCCTTCATGAAGACCTACAAATGCCATACATTAAGGAAGTGATAGTCCAATACGCTACCAGCCATAAAACAAAACTTCAAGCCCATAGTAACGAAAGCATACAACCATTGCTAGCTAATACAAACCAACCAAGACGTCTGCAAAGAAAGTGGCCTACAGACTTAGCAGTTTAGATTCATAAAACTATTAGCTGTGCCAAATTACACTGTATATATATTATTAAGATGTAGTTACATTATTATTTAAGGTAGCACCGCTGGGTGTGATCCTTAGCATGTCATATACTTATAGACCACAAATTAGCTTATGGAATTGTACTTTACTTATATTTCGATTGCTAATATATTACAATAAAAAAAAAAAAAGCTGTCTAACCCATTCTTAATTGCTCCAGCAAAGAGGTACAATGCAGAATAACATCCCAGCTACCTATAAAAGTGTTTCAAAGCCCATCCGCCATTATAACCGTTATGCAAATCAACATACTAACCAAATTATTGTAATTATATATCCGCTCTTCCTATCTAGTGTATATTAACTAACTATTGGTGTAATTGTGCCAATTATATGTTTTGGTATGCTAAACACGTGTATTGTGAGTTGTGAGTGTGCCATGGCCATATTGGGTCAAGGTTTTGTCAAGTGTTTGGTCTAATTGGCAGTAATAATAGATGCATTGTAGATACCTACAGCAAAACAGAAAAGTCGCATATTTACTTATTAATTAGTGGTTATTTAACAATTTAATACTACCATTAAATACAGATTCAATTTTTTTTAAATATTTCTGACAAAACTCAAGTTTGTTTCAACATATTCAGTTAATTGCTTACAAAACAGCAACAGCTGTAGCACAAGCTCTAAATAAGGAGCGAGCTGAAGTCTTGTTGATACGATCAAAATGTCAATAACAGTTACAGCCGCTTTTTACACGAATTCTTGTTAAATATGAATCGCGCTCTTTCATTAGGTGCTGGCGATGATATTGTTTACTCTTAAAATAGACACACTGTCGCAAGGTTCGAATTCAGACGAAAACTGGCACAAAAGTGCTGAGCAAATACTTTATTCAACATGAACAGAACGCTTATTACAGAGGTAGATGGAAAATGATAAAAGGCTTATGTAGGTCTCGTGCGCTCTATACTTTTATTGACATTTTATATTGTTTCGCCTGATTTAGGAATATATACTTCTAAGCACACAAACCGGAACGAAATACATGCGGTACGCGTTGCCGTTCGGAGCCTGCGTTTCGAGCGTTCTTGATAAATTTACGAATAAAAATATCGTACTTCTGACTGCCATTAAAATTCGAGACATTTGATCCTGATGCACAGACATCACTTTACTTAATGGACTTCCTACCACGGGATCGAGACCGAAGTAAACGCTGTACGCGTCGCCGTTTTTCAATTTCTGTACGCCTCTTCTGCACTTGGGATTTTACTTTCTATTGCAGTTTTTTGTTCTCTCCTGACAGTTTTTATAGTCCCACTGGACCTTTCCTCCCACACTAAGTGCGCATTTACATCGGGTTTACTTCTAAAACATTTTACAGACTTTGTTGTGGGTCGCTGGGAGAACTTTGATCTCTACATAAATACCGTAAAGCTGCTCCGTTTGCACTGTTAACCGAATAGTGCAACTGTTACTAATTCTTTTACATTGCCGCAATTTAAACCACATCATAAACTGAAGAGGTAAACGGTTTGTGTTATAGTCAGTCTACTCGTGTCCTCCACGCCTGCAAACTTTCCAAGTATGTCGCAAATGCTCAACTTATTTTCGTATATATACTTTGGTGAACATTTAAAGAAAACTAAACTGTGATATTTAAACTTCAAATTCAACATAGAAGTCGTTCTACATTCTGTTTAAAAATGTTGCACTCACGTATAGGTTTAATACCAAATTTCGATTCATATTATATAGATGGGTACATTTGAGGGGCCGACCAACTAAACAATGGAGACGGTGTGCAGTTCTTTACAAAATTATTAAAGTACAAATAAATTCACAGGATAGTAACAACAAATGTGCTCAGATAGAAACGAGGACTCATAACCTCAAAATCAGCAGTCAATCGCATATAAGAAATAAGAGGATCGCAGTAACTAAATAAGAGGTGCTAAGTCGTAACAATGTATATATAACAGCCAATACATTATATAAAATTAAAGCCAGTACAGGAGTACTACTAACGTGTAGGGTTCTACAATACTCTGGATGCACCCAATAAACAACAACGCTAAAATCATAGTACTAGTCTAATTCTTACAAACAATTAAGTTTAACAGTACAAACCGACTTACGTCTAATACACGAACGCAGTCCACACATATGTTAAATATCGACTTTAGAGTCTGAGAGCTGAATATCATGACATGTTGACAAATGAAAATTCGGCGAAGCCGGAGCGGCGGAAAGTTCGAGAAATTCTGATGGAATTCAATCGAATCGGCCAGCAGATACACATAGCCCACAATATTTAAAAATTAAAACAATAAGCGTACCAGCTGCAGATCGCAGCTAACTGGGTCAAGGTCGAGTTGACGGGTGGACACCAAAGGCCGTTGTCAAACTTCCTGAAAGACTTCGAAATGCAAACCGTTTCGAGATTCTGGATACGACACCAACGGTTGCTTGTAACCCAAAGCCAAATTAGAACGAACTCAATTAATCCATCACATGAACGGTGGAAAGTTTACCCCAAAACTGGGTTAACAACAGCTCTATTTTACTCGCAAATTACCTGCTGAATCGCCGACCAGGCGTAGAAGAACTTTCAAGAACGTCGCTAGCAACCCAAAATGCGCCAAAAGAACACTGGTTAAAACCCCATCAAATCTTTATTATGAGCCCAAGAATAACCCAAAGCTTGAAGGCCATGAAGCGCAACGATCTTTGCGCTAAACGGAAAGAACGACAACCCCCAGACAAAAATTGCAGATACCAGAATCACGCCAAATGAAAAACAGCGCACCTCGGCAAAGCCGATAAGGTGGACCGACCCACAACATACGAATAGACGCACTAAAAGCGATTTTACACCGTAACAAGATGTTTTAAGCTGAAGAGAACGTAAGTAACAAATTATCGCAGTGGCAATTAAAAAAGTAGTTAACTATGAGTACCTAATATGTTTAATTTATATAGACATCACATTATATTACACTTTTAACCGATGTAAACAGCAAAGACGGACATAAAAATGTTTGGGCCCGGGACTGGTACGTTCGAAATACCAACTTCTGGGTATCGCGGCACTGACCAAAAATGTGTAGAACTTTATTTCCAATTTTTTGTTCAATAACTTTTTCTATGCGACTAATGAATCTCGAGAAAAACGATTTAAAAATGTTTTCAAGATGGCGGATCTTTGACAGGGGGTGAGGGCACGGCCTTTTGGTTCTATACTTGACCCTACACTACTGGGCAACAGGAATCGCCGCGGCCAAATTTTTTAAGGTAAAACGACAATTTTACTGTACTATAATGCATCCTGAAGCTATCGAATATTTACAATTGACTCTAATTAATAATTGAGTAATTAACTAATTTTTAAGATGCAGTTGACATGAGGGGTGGGGTCTAGCCATTGCTATTCTCCCGATCGATTTTTGCTTTAGTCCTGGTTGGGTTAAAAAACTAAGTCCTAAGTCTGATGACAGTCGGTTGATTGGAAAACTGCTCTGCTATATTGTTTCGCTGAATGCGATTCACCCAAAAAAATCGAATTTGAGTTTTAAACAGATCTTCACGTTTTAGAGTCCCCTGAACCCAAAAAACATTTTTCTTCATTAGTCTGTGTGTGTCTGTCTGTATATGAACAGAATATCTCAAAAACGAAAAGAGGTATGGCGTTGAAACTTCATAAATAAGTTTTGTGTACTGTGTGGATCCGACAGCAAGCTTTTTAAGAAAATCGTATAACCCGAAGTAGATGTTTCAGTTTTTTTTCGATTTTTTCATAAACGGCTGTAACAATTTTTTTAAACTTTACATTTTTATTACATTTTTAATGTGTATTGATGTGAAATAAGTGATTTTCCAGTTGATTACTTCTAAAATGGGTTTCTTTTGTTTTTCCTTTTTTTATTAACTCCTATTTTAAATAGAACACCCGGTATATTATTACATTTTTGAATTAGCTTAAAATTTTAGAGAATATTTGGCTCGTGTAGTAACTCTCTATTTTGTACCGTTTTTGTAGAATTTGTAATTTTTGAAAAATTTTGACAAATGCTTAAAAATTAAAAATCTAATTTTTGGTTAATTATAAGATCATTGTAAAAGGAAGCTGTGTGAGTATATCACACCAAATTTTTTAGTATCATTTTGCAGCTATTTCTGTTATTTTATTGACTGGCGAGAGAGCCGCACAGTGTCGTAATCTCATTGTGAAATACGTTATTTTATGAAGAGCCTAGACAACACATGCACTGCCGGCATTGTACTGCATTAACAAACAGTTCATGTACTTCCAATACTTCACTTGCCTTCCATTAAGAATTTTTATAAAGTACTAGCTGACCCGGCAAACGTTGTTCTGCCCAAAAATAATGTCTCTGAAACCCCGTTTCACCACTATAGGGTTTTAATTTTATGTCATGTCCACCATCTTGGACTTAAAAATAAATGCCATTTTCGCAATCAGCGTCCCAAAAAACCTCAATAACGACACCCATATCGATTTTTAGGCCTATTTGCCCCATTTCACCCCCTAAGGGGTTGATTTGCGGAAAATGACGAAATACGTGTTTGCTTATTTGTTTTTAGGAGTACTCCTACGAAGTTTCTAGTCGAAATGTCTATTTAATGTTATTTTACCCCATTAGGGGTTGAATTTTGAAATATCCTTCCTTATTCCTTGTATACTTCATAAAGGGAACCTTTGTGCAAATATTTCTAAATGAGAAATGTAAGCATATTTATTGTCTCCCCGGTCTTCTCTACATTACGGGATCACCCTGATGTTTGACGTTTCTTATTACCGATTTTTCCTCGTTGAGTGACATAACGTCATGCATATTTAGTAAGTAATAATCTCTTTTCGATTTACTGATACTTTCCTTGACCCTAGTAATCTCGTTGGAAATCTAATCCCAGAAGAGTAACAAACAAATCTTAAACTAACCTCAAAATTTGCTTAAATACCCATCGTTAGTTAGCATTCGGGAGGTCATAGGTTCGATTTCCAGGGCCGTCTGCTCTGATTGAGGCTTTTAGATGGATTTCTTGAGTCAACTGAGTACCTTCTCTGAGGTGAATGCCGTGGTAGTGCTTCAGTTTTCCTGGCCTTTCTTCCATTCTCCACCCCCCTTTCTCTCGCCCATCATGTGCCTTAGCAGAATGTGTATTATCAAAAAAATTTATGGTATGCTCGCAATTCATGTATTGCATAAACTTTTCATTAATGACGTATTTCATCATGAAACAGCGACATATATAAGGTAAGGCAGCGGTCGCCATTACTTGGAAGACCGGATCAGTTAGGTATGATTTTAACACTACATTCAGTTAAATTGGGAAGTTTAGCAAAAGTATGTATATCAGGCTTTTATGTCAGATTGTTGCAAAGATTTATATATAAGAATGCTGCTGTACATGTACTTCGATTTCAGAAACTTTTTATAATTTTGGTGGTGATCCGGTAGCTTTCATGTAGTGTTGAATAATATTTCCGAAATTCAAACTAAGTCGATTGCTGCTTTAATTCTTTCAAACAGAAGTTTTTCGAATATTTTGAACATTTAGTGCTAAGAGGCTTATTCGCCTATAGAATAATGGTAGGGTGGGTAATCTTCCCAACATAGTAATCATAATGGTTCGAGCGTACTTTTATTGTTCAGTGAATTACCATAATCTTAAAATACCATTGTAAATTGTAGTAAGCAGCACTATATCTTTTATAGGAAGACCTTGCAAGATGTTTCTCACTATTAAGACGTAGCCCAGAACTTTACGGGTATTGGTGAGTTTTGCTGGTGAAAACGGTCGGATTGATAGTGATGGTTGGCATGAAGAATTAAGGAATGCCTCAATTTCGTTGTTATCGCTATTGTCTTTGGGTTATGGTGTCCTGAAAGCAATGTTTGATCTGGTCCAGTTGCCATCATAACTTGTAACAGGCATGAGTTGGGATTTAAAATTTCTTTGTTGCTTTCCAAATTGTATGGCTGTCGGCTTAGAGACACCTGATGTATTGCTGGAAGGTTTTATTACATGCTCCCACTAGTATGTTATACAGCTCATAGGTTAGTCTGTTTATCTTGCCTGTTTCTGGTTCTGTACCGCTTTTTACCAGGCCTCATATATGGCGGGAAATATTACTAACTTCAGGTGGATTGCTTATTGTGCTAGGTGTTGCTTGCCATGCAGTATCTTATATCGCCGTAGTCAAGTACGCAGTTGCTCTCCCAGCTGGTTTTTAAAGTGGTCCCAGGCAATATTTTTAATGCAGACTTGTAAGGTAATTACTGTTTTACTGATGGTTATAATGACTGGGGAGTGATAGAAGATAGATTTTGGTTAGTTTCTATTTTGAAAAGTGTATTTGCTATTCCACTAGTGACCCCCAAGTCAATTCTTCTTTTTTCTTTTTGCTGCGTCATAGCGCCCAGAATTGAGAATTGGCCTCCCTTAATTTTCTCGACCGTATTCGGTCCTGGCCGGTTCTTATCCAGGGCAGTCCTGCTACTTTCTTAATATCACCATACCCAGCGTTTTACCGGTCTTCCTCTTGCACGTTTACTCATCCGGGCAGTATGTCCTGCGCAGTCCCATTTAATTAATAAAGCTTTGTCTATTACATCTGTTACTCTGGCCTTGTTTTTTATGTATTCATTTCCCTTTCTATCCATCAGTAACAAGCCTAACATCTTCCTTCCTGTGGCTCTTTAAGATATGAGTTTATCCACTATACGTTTCATAAAGGTCCACGTCTGTGCGCAGTTTAACCACTGGTAAGATGCGTTTATTATACAACCTTGATCGCAGGTGTAAGGGTATCCTTTTATTGGTTAGGATACTTTTCTAGTTTTTTGTGAAGTTGATTAGGTCTGGTATTTTATTGGTATTGTTACGCCAATAAGTTGGTTCTTCAGTTGAGAGATAGCTACAATTGTGTCCTTGGGTTGCTCGAATTAGGTTGTCTTTCAGGATTAAGCAGCCGTGACCCCCAGTCTGTGTGTTTCGCGTTTTAATCAACCCCAACAATGCCAAGTACTGCCAAAGGACTGAAAGAACCCTCCATTTTCCTCAGTGGCATGTCTAGGTGGATTATACATTGCCACAGTTGCCAGTAGGTAAGAGAGTACTTTCTATTTTCACAGTTTGGTAAGATTTCAGTTTATAAAAGAAAGTGAGAAGCCGAATTGGACAAACCAGATGTGCGTTTAACAACTTAAAATTTCTACTATGTAACCGTAGTTTAAAATTGTATCTAAAGAGAAGACTTCTTAAGTGCTATGTATTTTCGGTGCTGCTAGATGGGGTAGAAGCCTGGACGTTGAGGTGTGGGCTTACAGACGCATGCTACGAGTTTCATAGGTGGATAGAGTAATCAACGTAGAAATTTAGAAAAATTAAATACTCCTTGGAACTTATGACCACTATAAAACTAAGGAAACTAGAGTACCTAGGGCATATAATGAGAGGCAAAAAGTACCAATTATTAGAATTAATTTTACAAGTTTATATAAAAGGTAAAGGAAGTCCTGGTCGTAAACGCACCTCATGGCTAGATAATCTCCGAAAGTGGTACAACAAATCTACAAGATCACTCTTTCGAGCTGCAGTTTCCAAGGTGCAAGTAGCCTTATCGATCGCTAACATCCGTTAGGATATGCAGTAGAAGAAGAAGATTTGCATGCTTGCAGAGACACCACAATAACGATTCATAAACGCGTCATCAATTACTGCAATGTTTATATCGACACAACTAAACACCTCCGGGTGAATTTTAAATGATGGAAAAGAGGGAAAGTAAGAGTAGCCGACGCTACCAGATATAAGCCCACCGCTGATGTGACGTGTTGGTACCAAAGCCCCAATTCAAATACCTATTGCAAGGTGAAATTTACAATCGAGAGGATTTATTTCTCCTCGTGCGGAGTGTAACGGCAGAAAAGGTAATTTCCCATGGAACTATGCAGACGCAGCAAAAGTCGCACACATAATCTTCGCCTGTGCTGAGGCTATCGGCAAGAGGAAACTCCAACAACACAATTTATGCGGACTACACATATTTCTTCGGTGCGAAGTCCCGTCGCTTAATTGTAGACTGCGTCATGATTTTGAAACCTTGCATCATGAATATACATCTACAGAACTATCTAGGAAGGGCGAGCTTAGCCCAAAATGAACTAACAAATACCACAAGTGGCGTTACTTACAGAAATTAACCTGACACAGTTCGGAGAGCTGCACTCCATGTAGAAGTTTAGCTTGAAACTCGGCGGATCAGGGCTGCCAAATATTTCTTCCGAAACCTAGTCAGCGAACACACCTTTAACGGCGTACTGGGTGATGTGGTTAGCATCGCACCTTGGTTAATTACCCTATTTTCCTGCTTTTCCATCCGTGGTTTTGGTACCCAATTTTTTAAACGATTTGGTGGGACCCCGCTTACAATGCTACTGTTTAGTATAAAATAATTATCGAATTATGCGTGCAACGCTCTGCATTAATTGTTAAGTGGTAAAACTTTCAACGGTTGTCATTATAAAACAGAAAGAGTTCTTGGCATGAAGTTATACTCTGACGTTACGCAATTCCTGCGAAGGGCTCTCTAGGTTATCACCTCGGGTACCTCAAATAGGAGATATTTGTCCCTTCAGATATATATTTGATTAGCAAACAAACACCAGAAAATTACCTTAGATAGCTTTATTTTACTTAGCTATGTTTACAAGCATCATAAAATGAATATTGCTACTAAATTACAATTTATTTGGAAACGATGTTCTTCGTTGTCCTGGAGTTGTGGTAACCAAGCTCACTCCCGGGTGTTGCGGGCGGAACCGGCTTGTTGAACGGTTTCTCTAGATTTGCTTTTTGGAACACACTACTTCAGACAACAGTCGGCCTACGGTAGATCGTATACGCCGACGTTTTACCTCGAAACGCCAGTTTCATCTTGTCGCTTGTGGGGCTGTAATTACAGAAGTAATTAAGGTATTTCATGGATTTCTTACGCCTGGAGTGCGGCTACAAATGCCGCAGAGTTTTACGGGAGATCGCCGTGTCGTCGTGGATTTGTACAGCAAGCGGAGTTCGACCGGCGAAAATCAGCTGGTTTCGAACGGGCGACCTCGAAGTGGCCACGGAAGATTTTGTGTTCGACGGGGATGTTTGCCGGGGAACAGCTTACTCTTGCGGTGTCGTGGACGACTCTCCACGTCCCTGGGGAACCCTTTAGTAGGTAAATACCTGTACTTAAAGTAATTAGCACATATTCAGGTGGCCGCGAAGTTTGCAGCGCGCAGGAATTTTGTAATTTGATATCTGTTATGCTTATTGCGGGATCAACTACATCGTGAGTTCTTTCTGGGTGTTTATTAATAGAAACGAGGAATGGGTCTCTCCGTGAGCCATCGACTGAGATTGGTTTCTAGGTAAGCCTGTGGATTTAGTAAGACTGGGAACGGGCTGTCGGCTCAGGTTTATTTCTGGCAGGGAAATTTAGATCAGAAATCGACTATCCTCTTGGAGGCATCGCTTCAACTAGTCTCGGAACGGATCTTAAAGGTTAATAAATCAGAAATCGGCTATCCTCTTTGAGGCATCGATTCAAACTGATTCCAGGTAGGTGCCGAAGATTCTCCAGGATACAGGAACAGAATGGAATGGGAAGAGGTATACTTGAGTCGGGATAAACTCAAGCTTTGGAATAAAGGCGGGATTGAAATGGAATTCTTTATGGGAATTATTTTGTGAACTGGTCGCGGAGCTTGCTTTTATATGTTCTGTGTCGTGTTATCAAAACAGCCGCGGCGGACGTTCTTAGGTAGGAGAACGGCGCGTGGATTGCTCCTACGTGACTTCGGCGCAGGCTGAGCCTGCGTTTGCTATCTCTTCTTCGGCCATCGGTAAGATGCAACCCGTGATAACGCTTGCATGGGCGATGCATCAACTAAATACATTGTTTAATGTTTAATTATAATTTATTCAGAAGCTAGCGTTACAATACATATTGAAAGATATTTGATTGTACATATTTACAAAAGGGTATCCAAAGAGATAATGGCGCGTAATACATAACTCAGCTTCATATTTGAGTCTCTTAGACTCTCTTATTTAATCCCAACCCTTATCCCTCCGTACTGAATCCTAGAAGCCTGAGTAACTTTGCCTGAAATTGACTAACTAACCTCGGTGGAAAGTGGAGTGAGCGATAACGAGAGCAAAAGAAAATGGTCCTTCAAAAAGGGGGTTGGTTGGGGCTAGCCACTATCTACCGACGGATCTCACGACGGCAATTGGGCATTCAAAAAAAAATCGATATTTACATCTCCTTACTTAAAATGCACAGCAGTGCACTAAGAACACTTCTTCTTCTTTTGCGGTGCGGGAGTTGACCCCGCGGCACTCAGGCCTGAGGCCCATTGTGCGTACCGCTTTTTATATCTCGTCTTTGAACAGGCCGGTACCAACCGCAAAGGCTAGCACTTGGCCTATAGGGATGAGCCTTATATCCTCCGGTTGTAAAAACGCTGCGCCGAAGTGTTTGTGTCGCAGGGTCATCAGTCTGACACACTGGCATAATATGTGCTGGGAAGATTCTTCCTCTTCCCCGCATAGCCTGCAGATCGGATCATTTGTGATACCGATTCTGTGCAGGTGTTTGTTGAGGTGACAGTGCCCTGTTAGGAGTCCTGTTACTATCCTAATTTGCTTCTTACTGAGTTTTAGAAGCTCTTTGGACGTCGACAGCGATAACTCCCCAATAAAAAGTTTAGCTTGCCTTAGTCCCTGCTGTAAAGACCATTCACGAAGGAACCGGGTCCAGACCCATTTCTTCATTTCTAGCTTTACGTTGCAATATGGTATCCCAAGAATTGGCTCGGGTCCAGGCGGGTCACCACTGGAGCCCTGCCTAGCCAACTGATCCGCCTCTTCGTTACCGTCAATGTTGCTATGACCTGGTACCCACAGCAACTTTACAGAGTTCTGCACGCAGAGTCTCGTTAGCGCCGCTCGACATTCAGACACTAGTTCCGAAGACACCCTGAAGGAATTCAGGGCTAAGAGAGCGGCCTGGCTATCCGAGCAGATGTAGATATGCTTGTTAGTAAAACCTCTGTCTAGGTTTTCATAAACACAGGCCAGGATGGCAAACACCTCGGCCTGAAATACGGTGGCGTACCTGCCCAGTGAGAACGCACGCTTCACTCTAGGTGATTCGCCATAGACGCCCGCCCCTGCGCCAGCCTCCGTCCTAGAGCCGTCTGTGAACCAGATAAGTCCCTTAGGAGTAAGGAGGTTATGGCCACGGGCAATCCAGTCCTCTCTAGAAGGGATGACTGTTTTATATGGCCTATTGAAGGAAAAGGAGGGGACCATACGATCACTCCTCATGCTGAGGGTATCGTGAGCCCCTGCCATAAATGACAGGACCCTCGAATGCCCCAGCGTCCCTCCTACCTTTGTCCACTGGCCCCCACACTTAAGCCTGTAAGCCGCCCTTCTAGCCTCAGCCTCAATCATTAGATGAAGGGGCACGAGTCCGAGAAGGGCTTCCAGGGCCGTTGTGGGTGCTGTTCGCATTGCTCCCGTCACTCCTAGACAAGCTAGCCGTTGGAGTTGGCCGAAGCGTTTCTTTGCGCTAGCTAAGGTGGCCCGCGGCCACCATACAAGTGCAGCGTATGTGATGAGGGGTCTTATCACCGCGGTGTACATCCACATGATGACATTCGGTTTAAGACCCCACGTGCTTCCAAAGGTGAGTCTACACATCCAAAAGGAGGCAGTTGCCCTTTGTATTTGTCGTTCCGAGTGCTCCTTCCAGGTCAGTTTGGCGTCCAGGATTACTCCCAGATACTTAACTTTTCCGGCGGCCCTCAGAGGGGTACCGAAGAGTACTGGGTCAACAAAGCCCTCTATCTTCCTTTTCCTTGTGAATAGGACAAGTTCGGTTTTGTCGGGGTTTACCGACAATCCGTGCCCTATGCACCATCTTTCCACGATTCTGAGGGCAATTTGAGTAACCCCACAGATGGCATGTGGAAATTTTCCTCTTACGAGTATAGCAAGATCATCTGCATAGCCTTGCGTGTATATGCCGGCTCCGTTGAGGTCACGCAGGAGCCCATCTATGACGAGGGACCACATCAAGGGCGAGAGTACTCCCCCCTGCGGGCACCCACGTCTGACGGTCACCTTTGCGGTATCCTCGTTTAGAGTGGCGGTTACCCTGCGGTTTTCTAGCATGGATTTCATCCACCGAACAATGGTGGGCTCTATTCCATGGTTCGTTGCCGCAGTGCATATGGACTCAAAGGCAGTGTTGTCAAACGCGCCCTCTATATCCAAAAAAGTACCTAGGGCCAGTTCTTTGTGTTCCAGCGCCTTCTCTATCCTAAAAACGATAGTATGAAGGGCCGATTCCACTGACTTGCCCATTTGGTAAGCATGTTGGTTTGGATGCAGCGGCATTATCCTTAATGCGCCGTCTCTTATGTACCTATCCACCATTCTTTCCACCGTTTTAAGTAGAAATGAGGTTAAGCTGATAGGTCTGAATGATTTGGCCAGGTCAAACGAGGTTCGACCTGCCTTTGGTATAAAGACCACCTTAACGGATCTCCACGCTACTGGTGTATACCCGAAAGCAAGGCAGGTCCTGAATATGTTGTAGAGTGGCCTGATGAGCAAATCCAGCCCTTCCTGTAGAAGTGCCGGAAAAATGCCATCTGGCCCTGGACTTTTGTACGGATCAAATGTGCTTATCGCCCACCTGATCTTTTCGTGTGTTACCACTTTCGAGGCTATCTCCCAGTCCATTGGGCTAATGCCAATGCGGGGAGCCCTTACTAGTGGGACATCACCAGTTTCAGCCACAGAGCCTGGGAAGTGCACCTCCAGGAGATGCCTTAGGGTCTCCTCATCAGTGGCCGTATGGTCACCTGAAGGGAGCCTTAGGCACTCCAGCTTGGCTCTTGGATTTTTTGAGAGCGTCTTATGCAGTCTAGCTGCTTCTGGTAGTCCTTCAATGTCGAGACAGAAGGCCTTCCAGGACTCTCGTTTAGATCTACGAATAGAATCTTTGTAATTGCGTTGGGCCTGTTTAAAACAGTCCCAATCGCATACGAACTTTGTACGCATTGCCCTATTTAGGAGCCTGCGTGTCTCTTTACGTTGCATTTGGAGCTCGGAGTTCCACCATGGTACTTTCCTTGCCCTTTTTGCGCGTCGTAGCGGGCAGCTCCTTTCAAAAGAAGCCTTGACCGCAGTATTGATAATACTGAGGTGCTCTTCTACCTCCTTTGTGGTGCGAGTGCTATAGGAAATTCCCTGTAGTCCATTCGAGAGGTCCACCTTAAAGGCAGCCCAGTCGGTAGACTTGGGATTCCTATACGCTGCACCTTCGCTGTGTTGCAGCTCCAGGCTGAATCGGATGTACCGGTGGTCCGAAAGGGATGGTTCCGGTACAACTCGCCAGTTTTTTGTCCATTGGGTTACCTGCGTGGATCCCAAGGTCAAATCAATTACTTCCTGTCGCCTGGGAGTAACAAAAGTGGGGGAACTTCCCCTATTGAGAATCTCAAGGTCTGTAGTTGACAGATACTCCAGGAGATCCCCTCCTCTGGCATTGACGTCTGAACTTCCCCACACCGTGTGGTGGGCATTCGAGTCACATCCGATTAGCAAGGGGGAACGTTTTTCCTTGCAATAATTGACCAGGTTCATTAGTTCCTGAGTCGGTGGTGGGTCGGGAGAGTCATAAGGGAGGTAGGCCGAACAAACAACAAGGTTTGTCCTCCCACCGTCCTTCACGAGACTCGTCCTTATGGCTACCAGATCTCTGAAACAAAATTCTGGTATTAATTGAGCGTTCAGTTGCTTGGCAGCGCAGATACAAGCTCTTGGGCTAGTGTTGGAACAATAATAATTTGTCCCAGCACCATCTAATCCTTTTACATTGCCCTGGTGAACCCAGGGTTCCTGTATTAGGATGACATCTGTGTGCCCCATAGCCATCTGACGACTAATTAAACTAGTCGCAGAGGTGCTATGTTGCAAGTTAATCTGGAGGATTTGAAGGTCAGCCATCTAACTAGAGAAGTTAGTGTCCGCCTTCCTCCTCGGCACTTACCTCCATGGAGGCTACCTCTGGCGGTCCCTGTGGTTCCTCGGAAGGTCCTTCGGTCCCGCGATTGGTTTTGGGGTCCGTGAAAGACACCCTCTTCGTACCGGCGTAGGCCTTATAGCCCTGGCCTTCCAGAATCCTTGCGGAGGCCTCATCGACTCCGAGCACGAGGCGCACCAAATGGGGCTCCTCGTGACGGTCTCGGACTCTCCACAACTTAGTCTGGAGGCCCGGGCTATAAAGCTGGAGCCGCTGCAAAATCTTATCGGTGGGGTCCGGCGCGCCGGGCACCCAGGCGATAAGCTTTCTCAGCTTCGGAAGGGTTTCCCCTTCCAAAACCTTTAATTTGGCGTCTTTCCAAGGTTGGATTTTCGCCACGTTCTCCTTGAGCCATAACTTAGACGGCTCGTCGGCACATGTTATGTAAATAACGCCTAGCTCGGCCCAGCGAAACTCGTCAAACCGGGGCAAGAACATCGGTTGGGAGTCCCCCAGGGGGAGATCATCCACAATCGAGTCCAGCCCCTGCTGGACCAGGGTCGCTTGTGCGCCAGACAGCTTCACCTCGGGGTACCTAAACTCCGAGATGGCAACCCTCATGGCGCTATTGGCCGCTTGGCTGTAAGTGGACGGCCTCAACGTAGCCGCCCGACTCTTTTTTGCCATCCGCTGCGCGCTAGGCGGGGTGCTGCCATCCGAATGGCCACGCTTAATGCCCCCCGCTTTGCTGCCCGCGGCACCGGATGTGGAAGGCATAGGTGTCAGCCCAGTCCCCTCGGAGCCTGTAGCCGCCGCCTTAGCCTTCCTTCGTCTTTTCTTTTCAGCCCCACTCAGGTTCCGTTTTGTCGGTCCCTGGAGGCTGAGTTGTTCGATTTTTATTTCCTCGAGGGCCCCTTCGGGAGCACCTTCCGGCTTAGTAGTGGAGGCCCCGGGAATGGGGCTCTCCGTATTATTTGAGGGGAGGGGGTTAGCAGAGGCCTCAGTAGAAGCACTCTGCTCAGGGATGGGGGGAGGGGAGGGAGAGAGAGAGAGTTCATCTTTTTCCATGATGTTCCCACGAGTAGACGGGAAATAAAGGTCCACCCCCGCAGAGCCCGTTGCGGGGGTAAGGCTAAATACAGTAGGAGGTCGCCTGGTATCCTAGGGGCATCGTTCGAGGCAACATTAACCCATTTGCCATTCAGCCCTCAGCACGATCGCTTCCACCTTGGCTTGGGGGGGTGTTTATCGACTGCCCCAGTCTAGATCCGCTGGATTTAGTTTAAACAGGGCCACCACGAGAAGGATGCAATCTAAGATCACATATCACCCAGCGGTCTTGGTACGGCCGTGTTGGGAGTGCAAGACACGGCTTTCCCCTGAGCTGAGGTTTCTTTTCACCGCACAGCGTTTATAGCCGGTTGGCTACTTTACCCCAGTCTCTCGACCCCACTAAGAACACTTACCGAATTCCTAAAAGAATATAAAGTCGACCTAACAGCACTGCACAGACCGGATGAATTGGCGAAGGTACCGTTAAAAGGGCTGATTATGCTATAGCTATGATACAAAGCAGCATACCTATATGGTGTTAATTTCAGTACAGGACAAAGGATGAAGTCCTGATCTTTGGATTCAAAGCAATCGGTCTCGGCCCATTCCAACTGCCATTTAAAAGCGGATTCATCATCTGTAGTATAATGCACACTCATGATTCTAAGGAGGAAAAATAATAAGAATAAAAATATGCCTTCTATAAATGATTAGAGAGTGTATACACCCCGACACTGCCCTGAACATGATTTTAAAGTTATTATAGGCGACATAAACGTTAAAATAGGCTGAGAAGACATCTACCAGCCAACGATAAGCAAACAGCTTTTACGAATCAAGCAGCAGCACACGCTTCATAAATTTCGCAGCATTACTAGGAATGGTACTAGCGAGCAACGGATTCCAAGACAAAATAATGCATCAAATAACCTGGACTTCTGGACATGGTCAACACAAAATATAATAGAACACCTTTGAATAGACACACGACACGCATCAGACATCCTAGACGTACGAACTTTTAGAGGAGGACTCCGACCATTATCTGGGCGGTGCAAAAGTACGTGGCCGCATATCTGATATAAAAAAAGAGCATAGAAAGAAGACCACCCGATATAATGTTCACGTATACCTTTTAAGGGATGTTGCAAAGAGAAGACCGTTAGGAAGGAATCTGCTAGGGAATAAAATGTACTAATTCTACAATTGAAGGATCGTGGACTAAATTCCATAGTTCCGTAAAACAGGCAGCCCAAAAGAATGCTACAAGAAAGATAACACAAAGTTGGGAACTAACGCAAAAAAGGGATGAAGCATATCGTAGACTCCAACAACGATATCGAACACCAAGAGTAATAGAAAAATATCGAGAAGCAAGAAGCACGACAAAAAGAAAAAAGAACTTACTAACAAAGGAAACGCAAGTCGACGTCATTGTGAACAGAGAACAAATCAACGACATCCGTTATGCGTAACACACGATGCTGATAGCCGAGACTCCAAATGATCTACAAACACTGCTTATCTAGGTCAGCGATACCTGTAAGTTCATGGTTAATCAGCACAGGACAGATCATTCAGGTTTGGGTGTAGTATGCAAGTGAACATGCGGAATAAGTCCAAAGCTGCAAGTACCTAGGATGTCAACTAGGCGTACAATGGGTGTTCTCACAAGAGAGAAGAATCCGTATCGAGCAAGCTTGAAATGTCTCTGTGAAGATGGAGCCAATACTATACCTCTTACAGTACCATATATGTATTTGCACAGCGATGACTGAGGTACAATAAAGTAGCTGGTGAACAATCTTCTAGAATGCCTGACTAATCCACATTTTGCAGCATGAAAATCCTAGCAGGTACAGCAGTTATAAATCCCGCATTATGGCTTCGCAGATTAGACAGTAATAGCGAAATTCGAATATAATAACAAATAAATTAATAAATGTTAGTAGTCGCTTTAGATATTTGTGTCAGTTAATTCTTGAAAACGGTTAATCTTGCCACCAATACTAAGTAATGTTATAAATTAGATATACACATTTTCTTTTTGCTAACAATATATAGAATTTTTCTGATAGTAATAATGACAAACTATCTTTGAGAAACAAAACGTCTCATAGCTTTATTTACATTATTAAAAATACATACAGTAACTGACACCCAATTGAAGTATTTTTGTGTTAATTAGTTGTTTACAGCAAATAGTAAGGTGTTTGTATGCAGCTATATCCAAGATTTTCGTACAGAATGCAGAGCGCCTAGCATCATACATCAAAAAGCATTCACAATCAAAAAGAACCTTCTGCATTATTAAAAGGGGAAAGGGGGTCACTTGGGTATTAGCACAAAACCAATGCACATGTTGTCTCAATGCTGCTTATCCGACCGTTGAAAGATATCTCTTTTTCTGCATTGAGCAACAAACCGATTATTCCTCAAGAATGTCGAATTAGGATTTATCTAGAAATGTATTAAATATGCCGGATTGTAATGTACCACTAAAGCGGTGTGGCTGATCAACATTGCAAATAACTAGAATGTTCTCAAGGTAATTGTTTCATAGTAGTTAGGGATAATAGGAATAGCGTTTGTAGCTACATAAAATTTATGATAATACTATATTAATAAAAAATTGTAAAACATTTAGAGAGAGCATGTACGTCGCAAAATAGAAATAAAAATGTTATTGCATCAGTATTGCTCTACGTTTTAAATATTGCTGCTATATTTTTTGTTCGTGACGTAGATTGTTCGTTGTAATCGCCAGTTTTCCATTAAATGAAAATTGCTGCATTGAATTCATGGCTTTCATTACGTATTTATTTACCCGCTCAAAACGTTTCACCCATTTGTACATCCTAAATATAACGTGGTACATGTACATCTCGTACTGGAGAAGCAATCTTTTTAACGTTAAAGATGCAGGGTGTTTTGTAAGTGTAGCTTCTGGAGGTACACTGTAACATAAAATGAAGCCGAACACTGATGTAGGGTTTTTGCCGCGTTTACAGTGTGTTGAAGTATTCAAATCAAGTTTGAATTTTGCTTATAACCATAAAACGCTTAGATTTATTTGTATCATGTTCGGTATGGCACCACAAACAGGTAAAAATCATCTTTGAAGTGATATGGGTTATCATTGGTATCATTGATGAAACACGTGTGCCACAGCACAGATTAGACAGTAAATATTTAATGGCAAAGCTGCTAGCTGTTTTTCGAAAAAGAAACATTCATTTGTAATATTTTTTTTAATTTTTGATACCTCTTATGATTTTAACAGAAAAAAAATGTTAGTGACAGCATTATGCCTAACTAATACGGAAATGAATAATTTCAAAATGAGCACAGAATTAAATATTTTATTTATTGCAAGCAAGTCCATAATTTTACACTCATAAATGCACTTGATGAGTAGCAGTAATTATAATTTAAGTGAGAAAGGTTAGAATTAGAGAAGACAGGAATCAGGAGGGTTACGTTTAGCGTTTTATTAATAAGGAATGGCAAACGTAGCTTAATTTATGTAGCTGACAGATTTGAGTTTGGTGAAATCAATGCAATGATATGAATTTTAATATAATACAGAGGTGGTGTGTTTAGTTACAAAAATTATATGAGCGTTATGATTATAATTTTGTATCTCCCGCAAACGGCAAGACAACTGACGGGTAAATAAAAGCAGTACGAACCAGTAAAGATTGCAAAGAACAATTAGGCTACATATAAAAGGAAGCAGACATCCTGGAGTGCTAAAATAAACATATGAAACAATGCATTTAAAACTGAAGTTATTAAAAAGCAGAGATTTAAAGTGTAAAAGTGACAATTCCCAAGAAAATACAGTTTAGTATTTAAGCAAAAACAGTATATCAAAATTATAGTTCACAAGTAAAATCATGATATCAAAACTTTTTTTATAAAAACAATTGCAAATCTAGTTTACTAGGGTACGAGACAAGCAATTGTTTAATATCGAAAACAAGCTTGTACAATTTGTTGGGTGCAAGAGGTGCTCCCACTTTTGGTGTAAAATTGTTAATAAAAAAGTTATTTGTATCAGCCACAAAGCGTATATTTATATTCACCAGTGTGCAGAGCATCATACAGCGAGGCCAAATTCTGACAAGATTTCGGGCAGTTCGAGACATTGGCCAGCCAGAACCATTTTACTACGTATGGAGGAGCCCTTTAGTGAGCCCTACAAGTAGGACGGAAAACCCAGAGGCCGTCACCTAGTTGATAGGAGCCGTGGTGTCTCCTCATTGTGCGAGCCAGCATCGGAGCACCACTTCCAAAGCTACCATTCACAGGGAAGCCGTTGCAGCAGATCCGTAAAATTTGGACTTCATCAAGATAAGACTGCTTTCCAGAGATTTTTAATCGACGTGGCGTCTTTCCATTTTGCGATTTGGATCAAAGATTTTGCCGGAAATAAAACAAAAGCAGATCAGAGCGTCGGTTGAAGTCACTGAAACAAAACCAGGTTAGCCGGAAATTAAGTCACGTCAATTACATTGTATTTACCTGATGTTAATTTTGCCATTTTTTGGTGTTCGAAGCCAAATTACGCAAAGTTTGTATACGTGAATATCATCTTTGTGTTTACAGTCAATTTGAGGTTAGAGTTGTCAGAAACAAATTTAAGTAATTTTCATACTAGTAAATTTGTCATATACAAAAGTATTTGAAATACAAGTTGTTGGCCGGAGCTTTAATTCAATTAATTGCAAATAAATAAGATACATGAGAGCAATTAACCATTTATTTAGCAGGTAATTGCATCATTTTAATAATCCTTGAGATTGACATAGAATTCTTGATTTAAACTATTTTTTACTAAAGCTTTATATTAATTAAGGGCACTATTACAGTATATACAACCCTAATTAACGTGAGCGTCACCTAGTATTCAAGAAAAATTGTTTAATAAAATGATCCGCCGATTCCATTACATGACGATTCCTTATCGGACGCACGCAATTACAAAAGCGCTTTTATTGGACGTATTCAAAAGCAACCACTTCACTCAATCACCAGATAGCTCGCATATATCAGCGATATAACTCGTCCACTATTCTCGACAAATAGACAACATTCTCAAAATTATCCTACGCTAACATTACTACAGAGGAAAATTCGACGGCCGACTAGCTACAATGGAAACGGTTTGCGTTCTTAACAAAATCTTAAATTCAATTGAATTCGCAAAATGCGCCAATAAGTCTTTAATGCAACAAATATGGCTAGATAGGAACGAGAACTCAAAAACTCGAAAGCATAGTCAAAATCATAAGAATCTGAAATGAACTAACGGCCAAGTCATAAATTGGTTTGCAATAAGCAAAACAAACGACCGCGTGGCGCAATAGTTAAGAGAGTTAGGCTTGCAATAAAGTAGTTTACGGTTCGAATCCATGGAGACGCAAAACTTTCCCGCAATACTTTGAATTGGTATAGGTCCCGGTCACCATTCGCCGTTGGGATACAATTAACGGCGCTATTCCCGGGCAACTGGTCTATGGGAAAGAGTAACCTGACCACATACAACACATGCTGCACACACAGTATACATTGATATAATAACCTGTAACCTCAAGGTATCATAGACTTGCCGACCGAATTGTTCGAGTCACAAACCTGGGCCTCCAGGCCCAAAATGCCATACGAACATACATACTCGTAGTAACTAAAACGGAGGCATATCGTAATAAAATATCTATACATAGATATTTTTCTCACTACAACCACAACAGACGATTTGACGAATTTACAAATGCTAAGAATTTGAGGGTGACAGTTGACAGTTCTTAACATACGTAAAATCTCTGGTATCATTTCTATCTTAAAATAGATCACTACGAAGTACAGGAAATAGTGCAAATTGTAAAATGGTATTATCAAATGTTCCGAGAAATTCAATATTCTTTCACAATATTTGAAGATATGCATTCTCCATCGTTAAAGACGTTGAAAGGAATTATTTCAAATTTTGACAAATTTGGAGGGGTAAAGTTCGGGCACTTCATTCTATGTAGGAACATGGCCTGAGACAAGGCGAGTCAGGGTTGCCGAAATATCTCTTTCTAAAACCCAGTCAATCTGGCACACGTTAACGGCGTACTGGGTGATGTGGTTAGCATCACGCCTTCGGCGACTGCCTTACTTTCCTACTTCCACAACTGTGGTTTTGGTACCCAATTTTTAAAGCGACTGGGCGGGCCGCTCGGCAGTTGCCAGATGTCGGGATTGAACCCCGTACCGTGGCACCGCAGCCTGACGCCCTAGCCGCTCGGCCACGCTGGCGCTACATTTGGATGGGTACCTCCCCAAAAACACAAAAGGGTAGTGTGCCCAAAGAATACAAGAATTTAAAGAAAGTAATGGTTTGTATTACTGCTAATGACCATCCAGATCATTTCCTCAAACAAATTGCTGAAGTAGTAGATTTAGGTGCTTCCACTGTTAAAAATTATTTACGAAAAAATGGTTATCGATCTTACAAACTACAAAAGACACACGAATTTTTTCCGGATGATCATTTCAGACATAAGGAATTTCGTGAAACTGTGATAGAAATGATGGCTGCCTTGCTCACATCACTATTATAGTTCAAGAACATCTAAACACTATATTTTCAAATAGACTGTTGACTGAACGATGAACCATTTTATGGCGACCTAGAACTCCATATATCTATGATTTCTTATGGGGCTACATAAAATCGAAAATTGATGGATTGCAGAATAATCGAATTAACAACTTGGTAGAACTGCGGTTAAAAATTGAATGAGCGGTTGACAGTATTTGCCTTAATATGTTGGCTAATGTGCGGCGAAGTTTTTATAATAGCTTCGGTTATTGCGCAATAAGGCGGGCTCTTGACACGAGCTAATTTAAACTTTTTGAATTTTGTTCTTTTAAATAAAAATAGTCTTACTTTTATTTACGTCTTTGTTTACTATGATTTAGTTTGTTCAGAATAAATTGTTTACTTCTATAGAATCCGCTTTAAGTTGTGAACTACTTTCTTTTATTTTACTGTTAATCTCTAAATTTAGTCACATAATAACACAACATTTCATATAGGTAATACTCATTTCGCGGTAATCCTCTTCACCACTTAACAAATTTCAAAATATAGCAATTCAAAATAGTACACTCTCAAGTTATGTCTGTGCTATATTAATTTATTAAACAATTTTCTAGGCGCGCATGCGTCGTTTACGTTGACCAATTACTTAAACAATCAACGCAGACGACGCGTGGGCTGATATTACGAATATCAACGTAATCCTGGATCGACTTCCATCGGTCTTGGCGTCTTTTTAGACAATCGTAAATTCTCCTTGACTTACTCGTGTTAGCAGTTCATGGAGTTTCTCTGTATAATGGTCAACAGTAAATAGAATAACCAGTAATATAATATAAAGTATTAATAGAATAGGATGCACACGATATAAAAACATTACACTACGTACACAATCAAGTACTCGTAGGTACATGCTATCACGTAACGAATAAATGTAAAAAACAAACTGGCACGAAGCTAACAAAATAATGAATAACGCTAAATAGCATTACACTTTCACAAGCTGATCAAACTCGAGGGGACTTGAAGAGTTCCAGTAGAGAGCAAAGTATTAGTAACGTAAGACAGCAAATAAAGTTTACACGGGCAAGTAAAACTCGAGGAGGCTTGAAGAATCCCGATCGAAGGCACGGCGTCTTGACTCAATAATTCGATAATAATTATGTAAAACAGCAAATCCCCAGCGAGGCCTCCGATCCTGTGTTGCGTGGGTAATCGCAAAACATCTACCATGACTTGAAGTAAACAGCTGCGGACAAGATACTCCAGCAGATCCTCCGAACGCCCACAGATAAAGTATAAGTAGCCGCGAAAAGTAAGGTTGGGACTACCAAACCACGACAAACCAGCAGCGTAAGAAGCGGTTAAGAAAAATAGTTAGGGAAAACAGCCCAAAGACCAAATTAGACATGCGATAATAGACCTCGGTTTCCCAACAAATACAGCTATGATAAATTCGTTATCTTGACGTTTAATTACGTTTCCGTAATCCCATACTCAATGTTGCACAAGTCATAAAAAGAATGTTACGATAACTGATACAAAAATTCCTTTGGTAGAATTCCCAGTCGTTGACCACCCTTGACAAAAGGGTTGCAGTCAGGTAACATTCCTAGTAAAACTTACCGTTGCACTTTCAGCCTAACGGAAATTTTGCGCGCTTCAACGCTTTGATATAACGGGACTGCGAATTCCTCAAACGGATATTCAACCCTTTGGCTAGACAGAATTGTAAGCTCAGTTCAGTTAGAGCCCAATCCTCGGTGAGTGCCAACACTTAGCATCTTGCAATTCAATAAACGATTCTACCGGCTCACCAGTGTCTTTGTTCTGGACTTAAACCATAGAGAACCATGCCAAATGAAACGATAGCGCAGCATGTAACTTTCAGCCCCAACAAACACAATTTCCAAAATACATCAAACGAGTGAATTTGGTAAATAACTGATGGTTGTATAGTTAAAAATTACAATAAATTAATAAAATATAGAGTAAGTAACTTCCATAACAAACTTAAACAATCTATGCAGTTTTAGTCAAAGTGAAAAGCGCTGAAGTCTCACGTGCGAAAAAGGTTGAATAAAATATCCTTGACCTGCACTCGCTAACCACATGCGTCGGAAGGTAGAAGGAATTGCAATCGGGCCAGAATGGATTTGCTGCTACAACGTGGTGGGGTTTCTCCCCAGAGTGCGATATGCCTCCCTAACAGACGGAAGACTCCAGGAACAGCTCCTTCAGCATTCGAATTTGTGGGAGATAACTTTGAAGATATCGATGGTTACTGAGGAAAGAATGCCTAAAGTAAATCCAAGAAAACGTCGAAGCAAGTGAAGTTACAGCGATAACGATTCCGTACCTGAAACTCGGTGTGGCCAACAGGTGGATTTATTTTGAAGCTGCTCACAATTTCGGAATAAATCAGTTTTTTAAACGTTCACATCAAGTGTCAAAAAAAATACATCTAGCAGCATTGGAAGTAAAGTCAGGAATCACAAAATTTCCAAAAATGTGAACCGAAAATATTTCTACACTGTGATCGTATACGGAAAATTTTCAAAAAAGAGCAGAAATGGCAACTGTGACTCAAAATTTACCAAAAATTATATAGGTAAATAACACACACGCCCCACTGCAAATTCAAACCGCTAACCCTAGTCAACCTACTATATGCAATGACCGCAAAAATCCCCTGAATTACCATAAAAGCGAAAATGGAAAAAATATTTTAGAATAGTTACAAATTCCAAAGGAAACAGAATTGCGTCTTTTAGCCCAATTGTCTTATTTAAAATTTAAAAAATATGTAGTAGGCATATGTAAATTATGCTTACCGCTTTTAATTTATTTAAAAATTTAGCCCACAAGGTGGAAATGAGCAATTGCGCTTTCTAATTGCACTATTGAAATTTCCCGATTGGCATTAAACCATTTTTCATTTATATTGTGGTCTTTATTTCCATCTGTAGATGGCGTATTCGCTGTCTAGCGTCTATGCCTTCTGAAAACTATGAAAACATATGTAGGCACTGGTAAAAGCATAAACTTTCTGGATACTTCTATCTACTGCTATGAACACATTTTAAACCTTTTTGATTATAATAGCAATTATTAATATCAAATATATTATAAAATGTGCAGAAATGTGCTTTTGTAAATTGTATAAAATAGCATTGGCCTTGATAATAATTTGTAAAACAATATTAAAAATAGTGTTAGCATTCACAAACAATTGGGGAAAGGAAGCAAAGCTGTGAATTCGTGTTAATTTTTGGCTTCCCCAATAAATAATTGTTAATATATGAATAAATACCCTTTTCCCAATTCAGTGTGTTGCAAAATTAATTCTATATCCTTTGGGCGTGCTGTAGTAATTTGCAATGTTTCATGGAATCTCTGCAGAGGTTGAAAACAGTTTTTGATTTATGCATGGGATGTTGCCTATTTTTTTACGAGACCGTGTACGAGGTTTAAGCAGTGCAATTGAAGCCCCGTGAGTTAGAGGGAGATTGAGGCAACGGCTGAATTAAAGGCGTTTTTTGCTGCGGTCGAGCTACAGGAGCTACGGAGAAAGAGGGGCTTAGGCATGGTAGGACTTGCTGGGGCTTGAGTTAAGCCCTAGTTTCCATTGGAAAAGCAACAGAAATGTCAGGACAGTTTATCCCAAAAGATTGAATTTAGTAAATTCCAAGCGTGGTGGTTTTATGTGCACTTCCGGCAGAAGCATTCTCTGAGTGTTTCTGTTTGTGACGTGTATTTACTTACTGCAATTATTATCACCTAGGGAACACTTTAAATACTTAATTACAGATAATTTTTGAACAATACAATACAATTGCTAATTAGTATAAATAAAAGTTGCTTCAGAGCGCATTATAAAATAAAAATTATATTGTTTTAACTTCTGTACACACATCGTTTCAACATCCTCAACAAAATGCGTAGAAATGTGTGTAATCTATGCAAACGAATCATTTATATGCAATAAAAGAATTAGATTCTAATGATTACAGTAAACAAAACATAAAATAAAAAATATTTTGCAACAAAAGTTATAACTGAACGGCATGGAATTAGAAAATTTGTAAGTTTCTCAAAGAAACTTTTTCCCTTGTATCGTACCCCCACACTGTAAATATAAAAAAGACAGAATGAATTACTTTGAACTTATGGTTTTCAATCTATATTAGTAATGATAATAATACTTTTCAAACGTCGCGAAATATTTGTTTTTTACGATTTTGCATTAACGCCAATTTAAAAACTGGAAAACATCTCATTGTTACTTTAGTTACGATCAGAGCTGAGCAGTAATTAATAACTTTGTAATTTAATTGCCAATTAAATTCCTTTTTGTTTATTTGCCTTGGAACTGAATTACTTTTCAAACTGCGGTAATTGTAATTGGGAATTGCCTTTTTTATTAAAAAAAACTTGACTATTACTTTTCTTAAGGTAATTAATTACTACATTCAATTACCCAATTACTTTCGTGTAATGAAATTACTCTAAAATATTTAAATTACTCTTCTTTCGCCCCGTCCTTATACCCTTTCGGGTGTCGGAATAAATTACTCTAAAGAATTTAAATTACTTCCAAAGTTTCTGAATTACCTGTGGTAATTGAAATTACTGGCGGTATTTGAATTACTTTGTGGTAATTCAATTACTGACCTCGATACGGTGCTAAATCTCCAGAACGCAAAAAATAAGGTAGGGTCTTATTAAGTTACATATTAAGCAAATCGGAAATCAACAACTTTTGTGCAACATTCATATTTTGTACGACGAGTGCACGAGCAAAGAGTGCATTGGTGCGTGTATGTATATGTAATATGAAGATTGTAATAGTGAAGCTAATATTTATTGTGTAAGACGTTAAAACTATATTTACTGTAAGGACATTACAGATTACAATACCTACGGTAAAAATATAACTTAAAATAGCTCCATTAGACGATAATGGTTAATAATAATTATTTATTCATTTCAATTTGCTTGTTTTAAACGATGTGTTAGCATACAACATTACTTCTTTACGTTATGCAGGGTGCTGCGTTGACGGACGAAACATACAAAACCCACATGCTAATTACGAGAGATTCAAATATTGGCTTCTTAATGATTTTATTCCATTTAGTTTTTTAAAAAGAACAGTGCATAGTGATCCAATTTACGTAATTTTAGATATTCTAATGCCTTAAACTTAAAATCAATAAGTATTACTAGATATTTTGATAAAATTAATAGGTATTATTAAAGATGTTCATAAGATTTTGAAATTTGAAAGCAACCTGAGCAATTTATTTGTCGAGCGTTGACTGTAATTTTATGAAATACATGTTTTTTCCGTTTCTTATACGGTGTGTTCAAAAATAAATTACGTAAGCTTTAGAATTCATTAACTGTCATCACTGTTTTTGTTATTGTAAGTTTATATTATACGCTGATATCGCGATTTAAAATTCTAAAAATTTCTTTCTCTAAAGACATTAGTTTTATTTTCCATGGCCAACTCTTATGTAATTTCTTGTTGAACAAATGGTATAAAGGTCTCTTGAATGTAAAAATGACTTCATTGTTACGTGCTTGAGCAAATGTTTTTTTTTGTATCTGATGTTTATCAGTCACATCTCAACTTGCAACAGTCCCTGGTCAACACCAATTTGATACTTTGTTTTAAAATTTCAAAAGTTACCTAACACATTTTTTATAGCTATTTGTAATACTAGGAAGGAAAATGTATCATTCGCTCTCGCGGATGTAGTTTAATTCTTCAGCGTTAGCGAGAACAGTACCTAATCAATTGTAATCATGCAAGGGAGGAAATGACATTTTAGTCCAGAGTAATACATATGAAACTTCTACATTTTATGATGAGACTATCTCTTGTATTCAGCTGCATTCAAAAATGTTTAAATATGGAAATCAGGGGGCTAGTTCATTTATTATTAATCACATTACCTCCCGTTTCTAATGGCAACGGGAGTCAATGTATTATATTCCCTCCCACTGCCATTGGAAACCCAGAAAGGAACCAAACGTATATTTTCGAGAAACCCCTAACAGGCGACAGAAAATATCACTTTCGTGTAAAGGGGTAAAAAAGTATTTTCAAACTGAGCCAACAAAAATGCTCAAATTGCGCCCATTGGATCACCATGTAGTGTTCTTTACAAAATCTAAATAGAATTTTGCTGTCAAACAATTAACAAATCCAATGCTGCACCCTGTATACTTAGGTAAGTTACATATTTTCGTCATTCAGCATCATGTTAGGCGTATTTAATAGTCGATTGTTCTACAAGTTAAGAAAAGTGAGAGTTTTTCAACATTTAGTTTACTAGCGAACGATGCAAAGCGAGTGGATAAATATTACGCGAACATGGAAAAATCACTTTTATAACATATTCAGCGTGCGATTTTTTCTAATACCATTACAAAATGAAATTCGATATTTCTTCATATTCGAAAAAAATATTTTGTTTGAAATCGGATGTGAAGAACCTCGAAATCGTCATTAAAATACGAGAAATCGGCAGTGAAATAATCCACTGTTTTACGACTTTTTGTAGGCGGTTGGGAGATAGGTAAACGTCAACCGACCTCAACATAACCTACAAAAGTTGGTTAAAATGTTATAATTTTGCGATTTCTCGATTTAAAAAAAAACAATGTACCCCTCGGCACTGAAAGTTTCTTTTTATCCCTCATGTGGTTTATTTGCTTTGGCCCTACGGGCTTCGGCAATAAAACCCACATTCGTGATAAAAAGCTTCAGTGATAATGATAACCTATGTGGAAATTTAAAAAAAAAATTAAATTTGAACTTTCTATGACCAATCGGTGTCCCATCCTTGTTGGGACACCCTGTATAAGTTTTATCCTTGTCTTTATTTATTTACTTACATATTACATCAACACAAACTAAACACTTTTGGTTTTGATGAACGGTGCATGCAGCTACAAGATTTAATTATCAAAAAACCTTCAAACGTGATGAAGTATGTAGGTTACTATAGTTAACAAAACATAAAAATTAAGCATTTTTATATTACGATTACGAATCGATACACACTAATGATAGTTACAACTTGCAAAAAAGTTCTACTAAATACAACTATATAACAATAAGTTCTATTGAAAGAAATTGAAAAAGTAATTGACGTACAGTTACAATTACTAGGTAATTGGTAATTGAATTACTATTTCATGTGAGTAAACGGAAACTCTGGTAATTCAATTACTTCATAGGGCGGTAATTGGTAATTAGTGATTAATTACTTCTTTAAAACAATTTGTCCAGCTCTGGTTACGATACGTAACAAAAGTGGTATTATAACAAATAGGCTCGAAAAGCAAGGCGCGGTGATGGACTTCCCCTTATAATTCGAACCTGTTCAATTCAACTTAAAGCTATAATCCCTCATATATTGCGTCTAATTATTCGCTTCAACTTTCCGATAATATCAGTAAATTGAAAAGCAATACCCGTTTGGTATGCATTTTTCTACTAAAAATAGCTTTTTAATAATAGAAAAATAATTTTGTAGTTCTTTAGATTCAAATAGTTATTCTTTTCGAATATACATTAAAGGAAATCAATGTTTTCGTTATTGTTATGCTTGCATTCTTAGCGTTCGGGCTACAATGCGGCATAACATACATATGGCAATGCAGGTTAGAGATCTTTAAAACCAGTACTGGGGATACAAAAGTTAACAAGCGTTGAGGAAAGGTCCTTGATACTAATACCGCTTACGTGCAAAGCGTGAATCGTAAACTGGTACCGTAACTCGCATTGGAAAGAACAATAACACCGGAAAGACTTATGGCAGTTCCACATTTGCAGCTGCTTTAAGTCAGGGTTAAAATATGATGGAATGGTGGGCTTGTAGAAACTTTCCAAACTTAAAATTCTGCTCTTCTAAGATCTATTACGTAACGTCGCCTACAAAACTTAAATATGCTTTATATGCTTCCATATCTCATCTTTAGCTCTAAATATGACATTAGCAGCTATGCAATGCATAATTCTTCAAGGGGCAATCAAGACGTATTGACCGACTAAGGTCATATCCTTAAATGAGGGTGCGTTGAACCAGTACATAAAGCTGTTCTTCGAAATAATCAAACCTACAAGCTTAATTAAATGCTCTTTCCAAAATAGATTCCAACAAAGACGCGCTTTTCTCTTGTAAAATTAAAAGCTGAAAAGGTGGCAGCTTTATGGATGTTATAAATTGGCACTAAATAGCGCAATACAAAGGCTACAAGGACTATGGCTTTTCTATTTTCCAGTGCATGTTTTCTTGCCGCTGCGTATTTACAGCGTTTATGAGCGAAGTGGGGCAGATTTTGTAAAAGTCCGTTTATTGCACTGGCAAACCTAGGATTAATTTCCGTTTTAAATTTGCTTAACGACGCTCGTAAAGTCTGTTTTGCAAACTCCACACTCGTCATATAAATTATGCCAATAAGATCAGATGATGTGCAAGGAATGGACAGCTTGACTAAAATAAGGAGATCTGTGAAAACAGACGCTACGCCGGGGTAAATTATGCAGCAGGAACGGATTAGAAACGGGTCATTGAGAAATTCCCCTTGACTTCTGAGCAACGTGCGACTTTGACAGGACTTTACATCTAGGAAACAGATTAATTCTCAAAGGAACAAGTAACTATGCAGTACGTTAAAAATGAATACGTGTACAGGCACGCTAAATATTGTAGAAGCTGTCTTTATATTTGCAAAAAATGTAATAAATTGTAACGTATGCAGATACCATTTAAAAAAGTCAGTAAAGGACTTACTCAATCCTCTCACACTTTGAAGGTTTGAAACAAAAAAAAATTGATAATATCAACTCAAAAAAACAATGTCCACCCTGTATATTGCTATGGTACCATACCCGATACAATTCTGAGGTGATTGATACTAAGTCAATAATTACTTAATATTCAAAACTATGAACTGAATTGATTATACTATTATGTGTCTTCTTCAGTCAGATATTTTACTAAGTATTTGTTTAGTTTGGCCAATGTAATTAGCATCACAGTTATTACAGTCCAATTGGTAATGACATTAGATTCTTTGTTTAAAGGGGTTTTATCTTTAAGGTTAGTAAAGAAGAACTGACCAACTCTACTATTATTTTTATAAGCAACTTGGAGGTTAAATTTGTTGGGTTCTTTTTCTAATAGTAAGATAACTTGGGAATAAAGGGAAGAGTTATATGTTTTGGTTGATTAATATCAATATTATTGAATCCAAATCCTAAACAATTTGGTTGCAGATTTATAGATTTATTAGAATTTTTAGTTTTAATGTAATTTAATCTGTTTTTTATAGTACTATTAATAAGTGGAATAAGGTAATTATTTTTTATTAACATTGTTTTGATATGTTTTAAATTTTGAGAATGAAATATGTTGGAAGACAGTAATATTGCTCTATCAACAAGGCTATATTAAGCTTTTTTTGTATTTGATAGTAGTACAAGAATTTAAATTTAAATATCTCTCTGATTTGATAAATTTTCTGTACCAATTGGTATCTATGATACCATTGAATTTTTTACTATTTTCATTTTCTAAAGTGAATTTTAATCTAGGGTGAATATTAGTAAATGTATTAAATATTAGATCAAAATCCTTTGATTCAGCAGCAATAATGATGTCATCAACATATCTCTGATAAAATGAAATGTTATTAAGTTATTTAATATATTTTCTTCTATACCTTGTAAAACCGTCCGCTATTGTGCTAGATAAATTTTTGTTTGTAAATTTGATTATTAATTTGAAAATAATTTGACTCTAATATAAGTTTAACTGAAAATATAAATTCGGTTTTAGGAATATTAGTTAAAGTTTTGATTTTTTCCCAGTATAATTCTATTGTTTCAAGAGCCAAATTTACAGGGATATTGGTATATAAAGAAACTACACCAAGGAAAAAGACCATGGTTTTTTAGGAAGTATAATTTTATCAATATAGAGGGCTCAAGTCCCAATAAGCCTAATACTGCCCTGTCTGATCACGCTGTTTATAACTTTCATAGCTTTAATTTATCAACTCCAAAAATCATACATAAAGCGACAAATTTACATAAACGATTAATATATGAAATGACAGCTATCAAAAAAAGTTCTACGGCTATTAATTACAGAACAGACATAGATAAATTAAACACTATTTGTCACAATTTATTTTAACCTTCATCTTATTAATTAAATACATTTTTAAAACGTTTATTTTAATTAATATTCTATCTTAATTACAATTTTGCATATACTTCTCCACTATTTATATAATTTTGTGTTCATTAATATTTTTTGTCATTAATAAGAATTTAACCTGAAAACATTCTGGAACGTATGAGAATTTGATATTTTGCGTAAACATTTTGAGCATGCGCATAATAAGTGTACCATAAATTATTTGGCATGAAGGTTTACATATACTTCTCCAGTTTTATTATTTAAAACTCCACTCTCGTGGTAATTTTATCCTCAAATCTTTAAAACGTAATAATTTGTAGGTACTATTATTCGTGCATAATTTTTAGGATGATTTCGCATAATTCGTTCGACATTTCTGCAACACTTGTTGCACCTTGACTTCAAATGGCTTTCAGCCTTGTTTTGTATTTTACGGATTTTACAATTTTAAATTCTTTTTCTAAAAATTCTTGTAATTTAAGGTATGTTCTTTGTTTCTTTGTTATTACATACATTTTTAATATTTATAGAAATTATTATTACAGAATACTACATAACCAAATTATGTCCACGCCACAGTTTAACAATGAAATTAAAAAAAATCCATTTATGTTACTCAAAAAGTTTCTTCAGGTGTTATCTTTAAAAGACGCTTACTAAATACCAGGTGAATATAACTTACATTACATTTTATTGCTCTGAAGTGGTTTTTATTTGCTTTTAATTTTTAAAATAACTTTTACAGGTATTACTGATCATAAATTTGCGTCTAATTTACTACTAATTTATCTCTTTGGACTGGATGATGGAAAGTGTTTTTTGTTGGAACTCCTTTTTACAAGGTATTTCCTTGAGAATATGTTTTCTCGTTTTACTTATTCATTATTGTTTTTTTTGTATTACAGATTTTAAAGTGTATTTTTTAACTGTGTAACCTGTGTACCTGACTGAAGGAGACACATATAATGTCGAAATATATCACCATGTTGTAGAATTTTCTTTCTGAATATTTGTCTTTAGCTGCAACTCTCTTTTTATTAAAATTTTACTAAAACGAAGATTATTATGCAACGGCTGGGTACAAGTGATAAAAGATAAATGTGTGCAACTACATTATTTAAAACTAATATTGCAAAATTGACAGTAATAAGGACAGTAAAATGGGTTGTAGATCATAGTATGCAATTAGATAAGAATTGTAAAATAGGAAGTAACTAGGGGATGATAATTAATTAAAAAAATAACAAATATAAAAATATTTGTAACAAAACCAATACTTATTAAAATAGTCATTTTGCCTCTATGTGTGGGTATTTAATATGGAATTAGAACAGCATAGCGGTTTTCCTATTCATGTGGAACGGGGCCATAAGTTGAGTCTATAAAATGGAAAATCAGGAACCCGTCTTTGTGTAAGCAGTTGTACTGTACTGTGAGAGTTTTCCTGGGCATAATACACCAGAGCTAGATGGATTGCACATATCAGGGAATCTAAAGTAGAGGTCTGCAATACTGCAAGTGGGGGTTGTATCCTGAGCAGTTCCGAAGTGACATCAAAAGCAGGTTCAGGCCTACTTCAGAAGTGGAGTTGAGCGTTGACAGGTGCTCAAGATATGACAGGTTTGAATAAGTTATGTGAGAAATAAAAAAGAAAGCTATTTAAAGTATTTACCTGAAGTGAACCATTGTACCTATTTGTTTTGCCTAGATCAAAGATTCAAATGCCATTTGACAAAAGTGGAGTATTTGTAGGTTATGTGTTTGGTGCAATTATCATACATTGGCAATTAGACCTATTATAAATTGTAACATTTATGTAACAACCCAACCCTGAGACGAGTCTGTAGGTAGAGAATATTGATTTATGATTGATAGTATAAAAGGCCATATAACAAATATTTTTGAATTGTACCGCCCGTAATCGGACAGACGAATAGACAGACGGACGGAATTGAGAAAACGTGTTTTTCGTCATCTAGGGACCCTGAATCGTGAAGAAACCTGGAAGGTGCGATTACAATACTTTCTTCGTCTTTCAGACGAGAGAAGTAATAATGAACACTACAGTTAATCTACAGTACAACTCCTCCTGTAGAAAATGCATTCGATAAATCTTTTGAATATTTATATTCACGCCAAATTTCAAATTTATACACGGCTGGGGTCCGGAAGGGGAGAAACTTTCTTATTTTTAATTTTAGGGAAAAATCTTTTCCTTTACCAAAAATTCTGCTTCCTGTCAACCATCCAAAAGCATATTTAAATTTTAATTAGAATAAACGGTTTGAGTAGAAATTTAAAATTGTTAAAGGATGTTTAGAATTTTAAGAAACGCATTTAGTTTAAAGCGTAGCTAGGGTACTAAGTAGACCTATTACAAGATAATATAGAGTTGTGAATACAAACACTGAAGATGCTTACTAAAGACGAAGGAATTAATCTTAGAAAATGTTACGGGATTGAGCAAATTTCATATCGGTATACATTAAACTAATTTCATCAACGATTTCCAAACCAGAAAGAGCTTTACGAAGACTTTTAAGAAAATTTGATCAAACTGGATCTGTCTTCGACATTAAAAGACAGTAGAAAAAGTACACTTTAATGGCACTGCAGTCTGTGGATAACAATCCGAAGTCTTTAAAGAAACAGTCTCAACAGTTACATGCTAGTAGTAGTTTATTGTCAACAATTTATAAAAAAGTAACATAGAACCTTATAAACCTAAGAGTTGAGTTCAGACGTTCGAGCAGTGCAGACGTGTCGGATCTGCCAGAAGCGATAACATTAAACTCGTTACAATCGCGTGGCCTCTAGGCCAGGTGTGTTTATATTTGTTAGTACATTGACTTTAAACATTAAGAATAAACTGCAAAATTTACTCGTAACCCAGCTACCGGACATGGTCCTATTCAAGAGAAAGGTGTGATAATTTCCAATGGAAAACTCAATAAAACGTAAATCTGGAGAAATATCCCCCCCCCCCTATCAACAAAGTATTAAAAAGATACTATTGGAGTACTAACGATTCAATCATTATCATGTTATCATGTTCTTGAACCAGAAAATGAGCTGTAAAAGAAAATGTTTCAACTAGCGGCGAAGTATTGAGTAGCCAAGACAAACCAACTAGCAAAGCTCCAAAAATTTGTCCTATCTTTATCCATAACGCGACAGCTTCTGCTCACAAAGAAATTATCAGGATTATTAAAACTATATCTAAAGACGAATTCACCACAGAGGCAATAAACACCTAGCTTAAAATAATTCTCAAAAATCAAGATCATTATCGGGCCTTAACAAAGTATTAGATTGCAAGTCATGGTAATGCACTATCACACTCCGCACAACACAACCGACAAACCACTGTTAGTGATTATCAGAAGCTTACCGATATCGCTTGCAGAAAACGAAATTAAACAAGAACTTGAACAACTAAAATACCCGTTAAAAAGCGTTACCCGACTTATGAATAGAGCAAAACTGTTGTCATACTACCATCTACTAACGCATCCAATAACATCTTAAATCTTGCGTACTTAGCCAGCTGAAAAGTAACAGTCGAAATAAAAAGAAAACAGCAACACACACCTCATTGTCATAACTGCCAGGAGTACGGGCATACAAAAAAATATTGTAAGCCAATCCAAGGTGCGTCAAGTGTAGTAAAGACCGTCATACTAAAAACTGCACAAAAGGAGATAACACGAAACTAATCTGCGTTAATTATCATGGGGATCATGCTGCCAACTACTGAGAATGCCCACACCTCAAAATGCTCCAAAAACAACGAGCTCCATTATACAAACCAAGGTAAGCAACAAATCAATATATGAGCTCATTAAACAACTTATAACCCCAGTCGTGGAACAAATTAGATCCTACATTAGCAACAACCTCCTCCCAAACATCCTCAATGGCCAATAATTTGATGAATATACTAAAAAAACATCATTAAATCTCACCGACCACAGCTTTCCTGGAAAAATACAAAATAGATTTCGCGTGCATAACTAAAACTCATCTATGTGAAGGTGAAATATTCAAAATAAGCGAGTATCACATTGTACCCAGTGACAGATCAGCTCGCGTTGCTTCAGGGGAAGTGGTTATTTTAATGAAAAACACATACCAATTCAGCTTACTTGACAATGATACCTATAATAGTATTGTAGCCGTTATCATATAGTGCCAGGCCCATTAAGATCACGTCAGCCTATAAGCAACCCAACCAAAAACTAAACTCTACATTGTTAGTAGGCGATTTAAACAGCAAAAGCACGTACTGGAGTTGTCGTGCAAATAATCTTAGCGGTACACAGCTCACCAACTTATCAGTAAATCAACAACTTCACGATTAGATATAGTGGTGACAAAAAACTTGGCCTATCCATTGCAGCAAATTTAATGAACTAGATTCGGACCACCCACCGATATTCATTACCCTAAACTACGTAAATGTAGCAAGATCAAATGAGCCAATATTAATAAACGGTATATTGAACTGGGAAAGATTTCCACCAAGTTTAAATGGCCAATTAGCCAATCCCTATCCGTTAAATAATTACGAGATATAGATATTAACATAGAAAAATTACCTCAGCTGTGCCCAGTGCAGTACGCACTGCAACAAAAACAAGACTCAACAACCGTAAAGCAAATCTAAACATCCCCCAACATACATTATTGACCTTATCAATGAGAAGAGTAGATTGCGCAGACAATGGCAATAAATAAGTGACCCTCAAGGAAAGAATCAATTAAACGATATTTTCCATAGAATAAAAAGAGAATTAGACAGCCATAGGATCAACAGCTACAGAAGGCACCTAGAAAATCTAGAAAAGAACGATCCAGGTCTGTGGAAAACAACGAAGGTGATTACAAAACAGCAAACCATTATTCAAACTCTGGTAGACAACAATCATAGTTACTATACAGACGAAGAAAAAAGCATATTATTCGCTGACCACTTAGAAAGAGCCTTTACTCCTTTAATCACAGAAGAAAACACGCAATTTTACAATACGGTAATCGCATATAGCGAAGTACATATGCCAATAAGTAATGATTTTGACCATCCTGCCACCCTAAAAAAGCTCACGACTTACATTAAGCTACCGCCGGTAAAGATATCCCCAGGAAGTCATTTCATACCTAATGTAGCTCTAAAGTCCTTTCCTAAAAAGGGCATTGTATCTTGTAAGCCTATTTAATCTATGTTTGAGAACTGGTTATCTTCCGAATAGATGGAATCACTCAGTGCATTATCAAAGGTATTTGAAACAGCAATCAGTCATCAACTGAATCAAATAATCGAAAACAGCAATGTTATGTCCAAAACCCAGTTTGGGTTTCGAAAAACCTATTCAACTACCTTACAATTACAAAGGGTCTCGGAGATAATAGAAAACAGATTCGAAAATAAGCAATTCACTGTCATAGCCTTTCTGGACATCTCAAAGGCCTTGGATATAGTATGGATAGATGGACTAAAGTACAAAATATTACATATAGGCATAACTAACTACATAAAAACCATACTATTCTCATTCCTGGAAAATCAAATCTTTGCAGTGAAAGTCAACGGCTCCATATCATCGACAAGAGACGCTCATACAGGAGTTCCGCAGGGAAGCGTACTCGGACCGATTCTCTATAACATCTATACTTACGATATCCCACACCAAACTATCTGTGAGATAACTACATTCGCCCATTTTCGCTCAAGTTTATAACTAAAATATATGGCCGCGCTGGTGGCCTAGTGGTAAAAGTCACAACGATCAGTGGTCCGGGGTTCAAACCCCGGGGTACGCACGAGTGTACGTAAAAAGACGTACAAAAATCAGTCCTTCTCAGAACTAACCAAGAGTTCATTCATCTAATTTCAAAACATGGTTCTCAGAATAGCAATTAATGCTTCATAGTTTATCATCAACAACCAAATCCATAATGAACTCGGAATTGAACCAATCAAGTCATTCATTCATAGAGCCACCAAAAGTTATTCGACAACATAAATTTTTGTGAAAGTGCAGTGTACGCACCTACAGCTCGGTCGTTGTAAGTAGGTAAGAGGCCACTAGAGATGCCCCCCACTCCTTCTCCTGACGTCATCTCTTATCATCGTGGGAACTGGGTCAAGGTCGTCTCTTATCATTGTCGACTGATAAGCGTGGGAACCGGGGGTCAAGGTCATCTGTTATCATCGTGGGAACCGGAAGTGTCGACTGATAAGCGTGGGAACCGGGTCAAAAGTTGCAGATAAAGGTAAAGGTGCATTTAAAAGTGCATTTACGGGGTTCAGGTGCATTGACGGGGTTGAAAGTGCATTTAAAAAGTGCATTTACGGGGTTCAGGTAAAAGTTGCAGATAAAGGTAAAAGTGCATTTAAAAGTGCATTTACGGGGTTCAGGTGCATTTACGGGGTTCAGGTGCATTTACGGGGTTGAAAGTGCATTTAAAAGTGCATTTACGGGGTTCAGGTAAAAGGTAAAAAGTGCATTTAAGGGTTCAAAGTGCATTTAAGTTACATGTATGCAGGTAAAGTGCATTTAAAAGTGCATTTACGGGGTTGAAAGTGCATTTAAAAGTGCATTTACCTTTTCCCTCCCCCTGTGTCGCCGCAGTGTTACATATAAGGTACATGTAACTAGAGAAAAAATCCCTAGATTTAAATAAGTAAATTTAACTACGGTACGTTATCTCAATAATTATTAATAACGACGGACAACAAACACACTGTCCGATAAGATAATTATGTATGACAGTTATTTCTAAAGTTCATAGAACCCGTCTCGTACGTCACGGTTCATTTATATCATAATTAGGTCATCACGTTTCATACAAATCACGACCTTCTGGTAAGATAACATAACTACTATATTACACATTATGTTATAATCAGTGCTTAAGCATATCTCCATATGACACTAGTTTACCTGTAAATAACTCTTGCTTACAATCCTGACCTAGCCTAACATTGCTATCTCCGACCCCAATACATTATCGCTTGATTTGTTACAAATAACGTATATTTAGTTGTATATTCGTTGCACATTATCCTTACTAATAGCTGCTAGTCTCATTGAACCTGTTGACCACGTAAGAGAGGCCTCAGAGGGGCTCATGGGCAAATTCGATGTGGTGATCAATATAGAGATGATTTGTTCGATGCAGTTTAGAATAAAACACATTTGTTTTACAAGCATTTTATTATAATTATGCAACGTGCGTTACAGTGCAACATCTTGTGCTACAATAATACAATATACAGGGTGTTATTACATACAATTGTTACATCATACACTACACACATATCAATCTAATTTGGGTTTTTTATATCCATAGGGCACGGAGTCGTAATCCTCTACCAACCTCCTTTTATTAAAGGTTATTTTAAACGTTTTGGACTCCTCCTTCGTTACAACTAAATGATCACTTGTTCTGCGTATGTTTTTGTCTGTTAATAATACTTTATTATCCTCACTATTCAGGATCATGTTTTTCAGAACAGTCATGTTGACACTCTTTAAATTTTTGTGGCTTAAAGTGATCCCCTTAAATTTACATATGATGGTATATTCTTGGTTCAGTGGTGAGTAAACGGAGTAGGCATAGGTTTTAGGACCCCCCGAAACAAACTCTGTAATATAACTGCCCACACCGTACAGTTCCAACTCGTCTGTGAGTTCACCTAGAAAGTTACCAGATGCAGGCTCGTATTCATTTTCTTTGGCAACGTACTGGATAGAGTCTGTGTCCCCGTATAAAACCCTATCCCCAAGTTTTTCCATCTCGCTATAGAGTTTAAGCCGGGCCTGTGCAGTTGTAAAGGCTGCTATAACTACGTTCACGGTAGACAGTGATTCATAAGACTCCTCTTTATGTTCCCAATTAACAACTAGTGTCTCGTCATTAATCGGTAATATATGGCATACGTTAATAGAAGGGTTGGCTAGGAGAGCGTACAGAGCGTCCGGTGCTGTCACTATTTCTGTCTTGGGTTGATTCTCCCTCTGGCCAAACTTACCCCAAAAGGAATTCAAAATCAGCTTTGCCCACGACCGCATCCCCTGGTTATTGATAATACTAGAGAACTCTAGTTTTATATTTTCGCGGGACATATACTGCTCAATATACTCATCCTTTTCTTCGAGAGTTTTACATTCAGAAGGCCAACCGGAAGCCTGTTGCTTTAGTTTTAAGAATTTGTTTATAAATTCAGCAAAAAGGCCTATCTGTACGTCGTATTTCCAGATTTCAAAAACTTCCAAAATCTGATAGCCACGATCCAGTGCTACCCTTAACTCATCCAGTACCCATGTACCGGTTATAGCTCTTTCGTCTTGGCTATGTGTACACTCTTCTGTATTTGAAACAGCCGCGCACGCGTGACAAAGAGAGAACATTAGCTTATTATTCAGTTTTTCCGGCAGTACCGGATGATAGAGACTTTGTGGTGGTAAAACCTTGCACTTGATCAGACCATCCGTTCTCTGTAAATCAAGTTGACTGCAATCTTCGTTGCCCACATAGACAGTAGGATGACCGATTGGAAACTTTCCGTATTTGCAAACCCATGGGTACAAACTGCAGAAATCCTTATAATGAATTTTTTCATTCTCTCGTATACTATACAACAATTTCAGAGCCTCTGTTCGACCACCGAAAAAAGCGTCTCGCGGATTCAAAGGAGTTGCAAATGTGTACTCTTCAATCTCGGGGTTTAGCTTCATCTCTCTTCGAAATTCACACTCCCACATTTCTATCACCTCATACCCCATACTTCTGAGTCTTGCTGTTTTTGCCAAAGTACCCTCATACCGGGTGTTTAGAGTAATCGATGGATCATCATACAGCGCTTCGTCGCGGTTATGTTTTAGACATGTATGGCCGTGATAGTAGCATCCGTGAAATTCGAATATTTGATGATCACAATATCCGTCCACCTTGAAACCACCTATGCTGGCCTCTCGGCCATGTGATGCGTTCTGTATTATTATCCCCCGCTGCTTTTCTTCCCGCAATAACCACTGCAATGCGATTTTTGATTGGTTATCAGCCATTCGATAGCCGGACTTTGGGATAATTCCTATAGTGTTTGGTTTAAGAAATTTACGCCGATATACTAAATTACATGCAGAGGCTATAGTTGTAGCTTCCAGGAAAGGCTCCACGTCACACTGATCGAGAAACATTTGCCTAAATTTTAAACATGCCGCTTTCAAGATTTTCACATCAGAAACACAATATTCGATTAGTTCTTTTTGCATATCGAATGTATTGTTTTTGTGCTCGCTGTACCACTGTAAAAATCGATCTCGATCCTCTGGTTTCATTGTATCCGGACTGTAGAACTCTATATCTGGTAGCTTCCCCAAGTAACATTCGTTGTCTTTTATATTAAATAGATGGGGAAAATAACCCTTTTTATAATCTCCACCGAGTCCGAAAGCCTTGGGTAATTTAGCCAATGCCATGGGGAAATAGTTTAGAGAATCCAGAAATTTAATATTGCACAGCTGCATAAGTATGATTTTCGTGCCTCGCATAATAAGCGTTAGTTTGAGTTTTGAGTTTAGAATATGGGTTAGAATAAACTGGTGGTCGTACGCCTGACCGTTATGGGCCAGCACGACAATCTTTTTAAATTTTTTTCTTATATCTAAAAGATACACCACAAAACCCTCTAGACACTTGGCCCCTTTTAAAATCTGCTGCCTAATGCCGCACACCTGGCATCTAAATGAACCGTTGTCTTCTATACACTCACTGCATACCTGTTCGAACACACACAGATTGGGTTCATGGACACTACTATTTTTCACTTCACATTCCAGGTCATAGAACACGTACAGAGTGTTTTTAGTGTCTGGATAGCGTCTGTCAGTCTTGATGTAACAGAAATGTCCCGTTGCCATGAAATCATTACACATTTTACAGAAAATCTCCCCACATATGTGGAGTCTCCCCTTACGAGCTTTTATGTTATAGGTTTTAAAACACTCGGGGCATTTTCGCACAGACTTGCAGGTTTCTAATTTGTGCTTATTATAACAAGGGATACCCCTAAACGATCTATTGCACTCGACACAATCGATCTCCACTTCTTGTTTTTCACAGGGCGGTTCATACCTGCAGCACGGGCATGAATCACCACAACGATGACGATCTTTACCGTTATAGGGTGTATGGCATCTCTCACAGTAGTAAGTACAACAAAATGCTGCAGTCAGGGAGGTTATCACGTTATAGTGACCTTCGTGATAAAGTAAATTTAGCTTAAGGGACGCATCTGGTCCTTTGAATATCGTTGCACGTCCCTTATTACCATAGCTGTACACAACTACACAGCAGTCAGCCCCGAGATGGTTTTGAAACGCTTGCAATTCAGGTATTCCACCCCCACATTCGGGTATACTAATGCCCGCATCCTTCATCAATTGCATGGCCTTATATGTCTGTAATTGGCCGGTATCACATCGCACTTCCCTATACTCCGGGTCTTTTTTGCCATGTGCAATGGCTACTACGAGAGCGCGAGGAAGGCACAAGTTGTCCTTGTTTTTTATTTGCACTATCCCCCTACGCTTCGAACACTCCTCTTCAAACGAAATGTAGTTTCTGCCTCGACCACGACCTACAGGCAAGCGTACTGATGTTACAGCCAGACAGAATGTATCCATGCTGAAACCATCCGTATTCGATTGATACACTTTTAGTATCAGATTCCATACATCCTCCCATGTAATGCTCGATGCCTTTTTGAAATTCATCCAACCCGGTCCACGTTTAAATGAGTCATCGCAAAACGTAATTCCCACCTGATCGTTTGACTGTAAATCTCTCGTAGCATATGAGATGATATTTTTAATACCGTCTCTTAGAGTTTCAATTAAATTCGAAGTTTCACTATCAGGTTTTAGTTTGAACTCGATATGCCGACCTTCAAGGTTAAAACGGCGTATTTTCCGGGTCGACTCACTCTTGATGATGAACTTCTCCATTGACAACGATAGCACTTCCCAACCACTAATGAAACGACAACAACGTGCGCTATCACCTAATGTGGCTTACACGTACCGCTAATTAAACTCTTGCCTGCGGGGGCCTCCAATAACCAGGAAAAACCATCCGTTTTGTGCTAGTTTTTCATAAGAAACAATGCTAATTTAGATGTACCAAGTCTGTTGAACATAATAGTCGTTGCTATCTGTTATGAGTTGTACTTTGACCTCATACGATAAGATAAATAGGATGGTAGTTGTTTGGAATGAAACACCCTATATTAAAAGGCATTTAGATAGCGCAGCGCAGGTCGTCTGCGCAGCCTGTCAGACTGCGCATCGCGCAGGTCGTCTGCGCAGGTGTCGGGCGCCTGGGGCGGAAGGGGGCCCCCATGCTGCGCAGGTGTCGGTGTCGGGCGCCTGGGGCGGAGTCCTGGTTCGGGGGCAAGTCATATTACTATCTGTTATGAGTTGTACTTTGACCTCATATGCATAATAAGGCAAAGAACTTTAACAATGATAACTTATATATAGAACGGTGCTAATACGAGACTTCGACCTCTCTCATATCACAGACACTCTAAACAAACAAACATTACAGTATTTGCGAATCTAAGCGACCTTTGTATTGCGATTTTAATTGATGTTATTATGAACTGCATAGGTCGTTGACTTGTTTTTATGTTATTAAGCTTACACCCCCGAAATAGCCATATGTTTTGAAGTCTGCAAATAATGTCATCTTTGTTTTATACTTCCGGTTCCAATTTCTTTACTGTATCAATGACTACGATATTATATATAGGGAAGTGCGATGTGATACCGGCCAATTACAGACATATAAGGCCATGCAATTGATGAAGGATGCGGGCATTAGTATACCCGAATGTGGGGGTGGAATACCTGAATTGCAAGCGTTTCAAAACCATCTCGGGGCTGACTGCTGTGTAGTTGTGTACAGCTATGGTAATAAGGGACGTGCAACGATATTCAAAGGACCAGATGCGTCCCTTAAGCTAAATTTACTTTATCACGAAGGTCACTATAACGTGATAACCTCCCTGACTGCAGCATTTTGTTGTACTTACTACTGTGAGAGATGCCATACACCCTATAACGGTAAAGATCGTCATCGTTGTGGTGATTCATGCCCGTGCTGCAGGTATGAACCGCCCTGTGAAAAACAAGAAGTGGAGATCGATTGTGTCGAGTGCAATAGATCGTTTAGGGGTATCCCTTGTTATAATAAGCACAAATTAGAAACCTGCAAGTCTGTGCGAAAATGCCCCGAGTGTTTTAAAACCTATAACATAAAAGCTCGTAAGGGGAGACTCCACATATGTGGGGAGATTTTCTGTAAAATGTGTAATGATTTCATGGCAACGGGACATTTCTGTTACATCAAGACTGACAGACGCTATCCAGACACTAAAAACACTCTGTACGTGTTCTATGACCTGGAATGTGAAGTGAAAAATAGTAGTGTCCATGAACCCAATCTGTGTGTGTTCGAACAGGTATGCAGTGAGTGTATAGAAGACAACGGTTCATTTAGATGCCAGGTGTGCGGCATTAGGCAGCAGATTTTAAAAGGGGCCAAGTGTCTAGAGGGTTTTGTGGTGTATCTTTTAGATATAAGAAAAAAATTTAAAAAGATTGTCGTGCTGGCCCATAACGGTCAGGCGTACGACCACCAGTTTATTCTAACCCATATTCTAAACTCAAAACTCAAACCAACGCTTATTATGCGAGGCACGAAAATCATACTTATGCAGCTGTGCAATATTAAATTTCTGGATTCTCTAAACTATTTCCCCATGGCATTGGCTAAATTACCCAAGGCTTTCGGACTCGGTGGAGATTATAAAAAGGGTTATTTTCCCCATCTATTTAATATAAAAGACAACGAATGTTACTTGGGGAAGCTACCAGATATAGAGTTCTACAGTCCGGATACAATGAAACCAGAGGATCGAGATCGATTTTTACAGTGGTACAGCGAGCACAAAAACAATACATTCGATATGCAAAGGGGAAGCTACCAGATATAGAGTTCTACAGTCCGGATACAATGAAACCAGAGGATCGAGATCGATTTTTACAGTGGTACAGCGAGCACAAAAACAATACATTCGATATGCAAAAAGAACTAATCGAATATTGTGTTTCTGATGTGAAAATCTTGAAAGCGGCATGTTTAAAATTTAGGCAAATGTTTCTCGATCAGTGTGACGTGGAGCCTTTCCTGGAAGCTACAACTATAGCCTCTGCATGTAATTTAGTATATCGGCGTAAATTTCTTAAACCAAACACTATAGGAATTATCCCAAAGTCCGGCTATCGAATGGCTGATAACCAATCAAAAATCGCATTGCAGTGGTTATTGCGGGAAGAAAAGCAGCGGGGGATAATAATACAGAACGCATCACATGGCCGAGAGGCCAGCATAGGTGGTTTCAAGGTGGACGGATATTGTGATCATCAAATATTCGAATTTCACGGATGCTACTATCACGGCCATACATGTCTAAAACATAACCGCGACGAAGCGCTGTATGATGATCCATCGATTACTCTAAACACCCGGTATGAGGGTACTTTGGCAAAAACAGCAAGACTCAGAAGTATGGGGTATGAGGTGATAGAAATGTGGGAGTGTGAATTTCGAAGAGAGATGAAGCTAAACCCCGAGATTGAAGAGTACACATTTGCAACTCCTTTGAATCCGCGAGACGCTTTTTTCGGTGGTCGAACAGAGGCTCTGAAATTGTTGTATAGTATACGAGAGAATGAAAAAATTCATTATAAGGATTTCTGCAGTTTGTACCCATGGGTTTGCAAATACGGAAAGTTTCCAATCGGTCATCCTACTGTCTATGTGGGCAACGAAGATTGCAGTCAACTTGATTTACAGAGAACGGATGGTCTGATCAAGTGCAAGGTTTTACCACCACAAAGTCTCTATCATCCGGTACTGCCGGAAAAACTGAATAATAAGCTAATGTTCTCTCTTTGTCACGCGTGCGCGGTTGTTTCAAATACAGAAGAGTGTACACATAGCCAAGACGAAAGAGCTATAACCGGTACATGGGTACTGGATGAGTTAAGGGTAGCACTGGATCGTGGCTATCAGATTTTGGAAGTTTTTGAAATCTGGAAATACGACGTACAGATAGGCCTTTTTGCTGAATTTATAAACAAATTCTTAAAACTAAAGCAACAGGCTTCCGGTTGGCCTTCTGAATGTAAAACTCTCGAAGAAAAGGATGAGTATATTGAGCAGTATATGTCCCAGCGAAAATATAAAACTAGAGTTCTCTAGTATTATCAATAACCAGGGGATGCGGTCGTGGGCAAAGCTGATTTTGAATTCCTTTTGGGGTAAGTTTGGCCAGAGGGAGAATCAACCCAAGACAGAAATAGTGACAGCACCGGACGCTCTGTACGCTCTCCTAGCCAACCCTTCTATTAACGTATGCCATATATTACCGATTAATGACGAGACACTAGTTGTTAATTGGGAACATAAAGAGGAGTCTTATGAATCACTGTCTACCGTGAACGTAGTTATAGCAGCCTTTACAACTGCACAGGCCCGGCTTAAACTCTATAGCGAGATGGAAAAACTTGGGGATAGGGTTTTATACGGGGACACAGACTCTATCCAGTACGTTGCCAAAGAAAATGAATACGAGCCTGCATCTGGTAACTTTCTAGGTGAACTCACAGACGAGTTGGAACTGTACGGTGTGGGCAGTTATATTACAGAGTTTGTTTCGGGGGGTCCTAAAACCTATGCCTACTCCGTTTACTCACCACTGAACCAAGAATATACCATCATATGTAAATTTAAGGGGATCACTTTAAGCCACAAAAATTTAAAGAGTGTCAACATGACTGTTCTGAAAAACATGATCCTGAATAGTGAGGATAATAAAGTATTATTAACAGACAAAAACATACGCAGAACAAGTGATCATTTAGTTGTAACGAAGGAGGAGTCCAAAACGTTTAAAATAACCTTTAATAAAAGGAGGTTGGTAGAGGATTACGACTCCGTGCCCTATGGATATAAAAAACCCAAATTAGATTGATATGTGTGTAGTGTATGATGTAACAATTGTATGTAATAACACCCTGTATATTGTATTATTGTAGCACAAGATGTTGCACTGTAACGCACGTTGCATAATTATAATAAAATGCTTGTAAAACAAATGTGTTTTATTCTAAACTGCATCGAACAAATCATCTCTATATTGATCACCACATCGAATTTGCCCATGAGCCCCTCTGAGGCCTCTCTTACGTGGTCAACAGGTTCAATGAAACTAGCAGCTATTAGTAAGGATAATGTGCAACGAATATACAACTAAATATACGTTATTTGTAACAAATCAAGCGATAATGTATTGGGGTCGGAGATAGCAATGTTAGGCTAGGTCAGGATTGTAAGCAAGAGTTATTTACAGGTAAACTAGTGTCATATGGAGATATGCTTAAGCACTGATTATAACATAATGTGTAATATAGTAGTTATGTTATCTTACCAGAAGGTCGTGATTTGTATGAAACGTGATGACCTAATTATGATATAAATGAACCGTGACGTACGAGACGGGTTCTATGAACTTTAGAAATAACTGTCATACATAATTATCTTATCGGACAGTGTGTTTGTTGTCCGTCGTTATTAATAATTATTGAGATAACGTACCGTAGTTAAATTTACTTATTTAAATCTAGGGATTTTTTCTCTAGTTACATGTACCTTATATGTAACACTGCGGCGACACAGGGGGAGGGAAAAGGTAAATGCACTTTTAAATGCACTTTCAACCCCGTAAATGCACTTTTAAATGCACTTTACCTGCATACATGTAACTTAAATGCACTTTGAACCCTTAAATCAGTGGTCGCCAACCTCTTCAATGTGTTGAGCTACTTGTTAATTTTGGAATAAACAGCGAGCTACCTACACGGAAGCCACGTAACGCAACGTAAATTAAATAATCCACAGTTAATTTATCATTATATGTATTTATTTTACTATTTATTTAACTGGTTATACATAATACATAGGTACTAATAATAACTACATTCCTACCTACCAAACGAAGTTGTTTGAAAAATAAACACAAACTTTTATCCAGCCACAACGGCATGTCACGTAAGATTTCAAAATAGTTAATAATAACAACAAAAAAGTAACGCACTATCATGAACATAAACATTGAAAAATAAAAAAGCACGTTCAATGAGAAGGCTGACACTCAGACTCATCGATAATTTTTTTAATGTTTGCAGTATAATTTGATACAGCCATTCGAATACAATTATCCAAATGTTCATCTGTAAGTCGATTGCGATATTTGTTCTTAATAAACTTCATATTGGAAAAAGAAGATTCACACAAATAGGTTGAACTGAATAATGCTTTCACTTTCAAGGCAACGCGGCATAGAACTGAATATTTGTCTTTACTTACAATAGGCCAGATACATTTGGTACTTGAGACTAACGATTTTAAGGCTAAATCATTTTGAAAATCAATTACTTCCATTTCTGTTGCAGCGATGTCTTCGCCAAAGTTCTGCATAACACAAGTTGCAAACTGTTGGATATCAATTTCCATAAAGGGTGAAACAACAAACTGCGCTACTAAAGCCATTTCGTTGAAATCCTTAAAACGATTTTTGAAGTTATTCTTCAGGGTAGAAACTATTTCTACATGATATTTGCTGTCATAGGGTTCTAATGGATTTTGAGATATTTTTTCTGAAAGAATAGGAAAATGCTTGGCATCGCTGTTAATTAGGTTTTGTTCCCAAAACTCCAGCTTTTTGATAAATGCTTTTATATCAGAAATCATTTCTGCTAGTTCTTTGTCTCTCCCCTGAAGCTGCAAATTAAGTTCGTTTAATTTCTCGGTAATGTCCACGAGAAAACCAAAATCTCTAAGCCAGATTGAATTTTCTAGTTCCGGAGTCGGTTCATCGCGTTTTTTGAAAAATTGAACTATGCCAGATAGGACATCATTAAAACGTTTCAGCACCCGTCCTCTACTTAACCATCGGACTTCAGAGTGAAGGAGTAGGTCCTCGTATTGACAGTCAACTTCATCGGCCAAGGTTTTGAATAATCTTCTTTGTAACGCTTGAGCTCTAATCTTGTTCACAATTTTTACCACCAGTTTCATAACGTTGTTTAGTTTCAGGAAATTTCCACATAATGCTTCCTGATGGATAATGCAGTGGTAAGAGAGAAATTGCGGAAAAGTTTCATCTTTACGACATAACGCCACCAGACCCTTATCAAAACCCACCATAGCTGGAGCGCCATCGGTTGTCAAGCCTACCATTTTCGATATTGGAATGTTCTCGGAAGAAATAATATTTTTTAAATGAGAAAACAACTCCTGTCCAGTAGTGTGTCCTTTCAGTGGAATAAACTTCAAAAGATCTTCTTTAATCGTAAAATCACTAAAAACCATCCTGACGAACACGGCCATCTGGACAGTGTCAACGACATCTGTTGATTCATCCAGTTGAAGTGAAAAATAAACACAGTTATCTAAGTCAGTTCTTAACTGTAAAAAAATATCATTGCTCATTACTTCTACACGTCTCATCACTGTATTAGCAGAAAGTTGCATAGATTTTATAGCTGAAACTATCTCGTCTTTGTTTCTAAAGTTGGCAAATAACGAGTCAGCAGCTTCTAAAAACGCCTGTTTTATCATTTCCCCGTCTTCATAAGGTTTCTTTTTTTGTGCAATTATCTGGGACACACGGTACGATGCTTCAGTTGCAGCCTTATTTTTGTCGATTGTTCTTAAAAATATTGATTGTTGTCCAATTAACTGCTTTTTTAACTGTTTCAGTTTCTCCTTTCTGGCGGCAGAATGTAGTGGGAATGATTTTTCAAAATTAGAATGTACAGTTTTATGATGTCTCTCAATATTTCCTTTTTTAGCAACGGAGACCGAAGTATTACATAACAAACACACATTTTTATCTTTAACTTCTGTAAAAAAGTATTGTTCTTCCCATTCCGAATGAAAGTGGTATGTCTTTACCTTCTTACAACTGCTTGCCATAATATTATTTTTTGTTGTTCACTACTAACCCAACCGCTGGACGTTGGTTACGCGTTCAGTTTTAAACTAAGCGCAATGTCGCCGCGCCGTGCGTATTTATCCCGTTCAAAGCAATCCAGATCGTTCTCGAACACTAACGCACTGGTCCGGCTGGTCGGTTCTAGCCGATTCTAGCCGATTCTAGCTTGATGGCGTCAGCGGCAGATCGCTCGCCGCAACGTTGCCGCTGTTTATGTTTAATATTATGACAATTAGATTTTTTGTGGAATTTTAGGAAGCTTCTCTGATTTTGTATTTTTTAAATTAAAATCGTTGTGAGAGCTACCAGAATTGCCCCCGCGAGCTACCGGTAGCTCGCGATCGACAGGTTGGCGACCACTGCCTTAAATGCACTTTTTACCTTTTACCTGAACCCCGTAAATGCACTTTTAAATGCGCTTTCAACCCCGTAAATGCACCTGAACCCCGTAAATGCACCTGAACCCCGTAAATGCACTTTTAAATGCACTTTTACCTTTATCTGCAACTTTTACCTGAACCCCGTAAATGCACTTTTTAAATGCACTTTCAACCCCGTCAATGCACCTGAACCCCGTAAATGCACTTTTAAATGCACCTTTACCTTTATCTGCAACTTTTGACCCGGTTCCCACGCTTATCAGTCGACACTTCCGGTTCCCACGATGATAACAGATGACCTTGACCCCCGGTTCCCACGCTTATCAGTCGACAATGATAAGAGACGACCTTGACCCAGTTCCCACGATGATAAGAGATGACGTCAGGAGAAGGAGTGGGGGGCATCTCTAGTGGCCTCTTACCTACTGTTGTAGTATTTACATCAGACCTAAAAGAAAACTCCCTCAAGATGCAATAGACAATATTTAACTAATTATAATTCGAGGAGCCACCATTAGCTTGCCTCTAAACTAAGTTACTTAAGGTACTGAAATGAAATGAATATAAAAACCATTTATAGCAAGGTATATTGTTGATCTGATAGGTAATTCAATAATTTAAAAAAAAATTAAATGACTCATACCCTGGAAGCTCAGGACGACGAAAAAAACAATTACAATTTTGTTTGTTTATTTACAGAAAACAATACCTTTCATCGACAATTTTTTTGACTGACGAACCAAATTTCTGCATAAATGGTTTTGTTTCGAATTCGAGATACTGTGCTTGTAACGATTCCAACTTCAGATTTCGAAAAATCAATGATATAATAAGATTAACGTTTGGTGTGGTATGCATTACGATAGGATTATTGGTCAATTTTATTGTTTTAACGAACATTTAAATCAAGCCTATCTACAAATGTTAGAGACTTTTGAGCTATCGCAATTGAATTTTATGAATCCCGAAGTACGAAACATGTACAAGACACAAGGACACATAGGAATGGGTCCATAGGCGTCCGTCTTAGGACGAAAAAAGGGGCTATTTTTTCACAAAGTAATATTAGCGATTTTTTCCGGACAAATTTTTTAACATAATCTTAATCCGCGCCCTTGAAAACCCTTGTGGCCAAATTTTCATGCAAAAATTCGTATGCGTTAGAAAGATATTAAAACACAAACTTGAAAAATACTGTTCATTTATTTCGTCATTTTTCGAATAATAGCTGAGTTTTACACATTACTTTAACTGTTTTCGTTTTTCTAAAGTATGGCCATAGCAAACACATAAAGTTTTTTCATTGTTGTTAAATAATTTATTTGGAATTAGAATAAGAACCGTTATACACTTTATTCCCTTTTGATCAAGTAGCTTTGGTAGTCGGTTTTTAAGAAAACAAATGAGCATCGCAGTAGCTTATGTGTCCTTGTTTCCTGGGTGGCACTAAGGGTATATACATTCCTTGCAAATTTGAACAAAATTGGTTGGGTACTTTCTGTGATACATGACCGTCCCCATGAAAAGTGAAACACACTGTATATATATATATATAGTTAAATAATTTTACACTTCTAAAAATACTGTTCTTTTAGTTAATTCTTTATGTTAACGTTTTTACTGACATTTCAAAGGTCAATAAGTTTTTTCCGGATTTAAGTATTAAATTTGTAACATAACACTTTTTCTTTGCACTGAGAAATTATTTATCTGTTCCGCGAAATCTGAAAATATTTAATAGTTTCGTTCGTAAGACCGCATAATGTTTTTATTATTGTAAATAGCTGCAAAGATAGACTCAACAATTTTAAATTGGTGGTTCTAGTCACTTCGTCTCTAAAATGAGTAATTTCTAAATAAACCTTTTTTATTTTTCTCAGTATTTCTAATCTACCTAACAGCTATAGAATCCACAAGATCCTTTCTAGAGAATTGACTCAGGAGTTAGGATTAGTAAAACGGCCTTACGAAACTTTTATAGTCTCTAGAAGGGAAACACTTGTAGCACTCACAAAGCCCCTATTTCCAGATTCTGAATGCCTAGAACAACGGCTACCGAATCCGCTCCCTTGTGGCGCCCCAAGGAGGCCCTGCATTGGCCACTTCTGGTTGATGCATTGATCCGTGATATTGCCCGTCAAGGTAATTAAGTGCAAGCCCATTCTGATGATGTAATAATCTTGATAAGTGGCAAATTTTAAGGAGCCTTGTGTGATATTCTTCAAGACTCTTTAAGAACTATCTGCGATTGGTGCGAGAGAGAACAGTTATCTACAAACCCCAACAAAGTTCCAGTAGCACAATTTACTAAAAAAAGGAAATTGAACCATCTGAGGCTTCTTTTCATGTATGGTGAGCAATTGCAATCGGTGGAAGAATAAATATCTAGGTGTAACGCTTGATGGCTTACATGGAACTCCCATATAAACAAATAACCACAACGAGTCTGTCCTTTCTGATTTGTCGAAGAATTTAATATCAATCCCAAAAACATATATTGGCTATACCAGACAATAATAAGGCCTATGAGAACATATGACGTTATCGTCCGGTGGATAGTGTTACGCTCATTTTGTAGCTTTGCATATAATAGTGGAAATAATTAATTAGATTTCGCCATTCACATTTATTTCGTAAATATGCAATACAATTTTTCCTAAATGGTTAGGCAACCGTATTAACATCATTCTCAATTTTGAATAAGGCTTTGGCAGCCAACTTCATTTTCGAAGGATGTGAGAGGCATCGTGACCCGTTTGGAATGTTCCGGTAGATTTGGGTTACATTACCGGCATTCGTTTCGTTACTGACGGATTTGATTGGAGGGCTGTCTTTGCACGCTGGACTGAACGATTTGACTGCTTTACATTTTAAGGTTAGTAGTTAGTAGTTGCCTACGGTTTCCTCCCTTTAGCGCCGTAATCTACATAGAATTTGTATTTTTAGCTTTTATTTTACCCTGGAAATGCGTTTCTACTTGGATTGGTTCTCGTTGTGTTGGTATAATTGGTTTTGCCTGGATCATGCGGTGCTTTACGAGCCGGCTGGCCGCCCGTCCCTGCAGCCTAGATTTACTGTCGTTCCCCCTGCGAGCGCTGCCACGTAGCACATGCCGAGGGCCATTTGCAGCCTGGGGCAAGGCCGTCTCCATGGCCAGCAAACTACCTGGTTGCCACGTCTCCACCAGCAACTCGGCCCCACGTGCCGTGTGTATCTGAGGTTTGTAGTGTTTTAGTTTGTACTTTATGTTAATTTGAATTGATTAGTATTTTACGTATAACGTCAAAATTTTTGTACTGTATGCTGTAGCTATGCTATCGCCGATGGGTTTATTGAGTTTAACTAGCTGCCTGTTTTTGAATTCTTATAGTCAAGTTTAGGGTTTAAGATGACAGCAAGTACTGACTTAGAGCTTTAGAGAACACCCTATGGATTTCTTATAGGACCTAGCACCCCTGTGAGATCTCATAACCTGCTGGTACCGCCCCGTCTAAATTTTGAGTGCAGTAAAGTCAATTTATTGAGCCAACTATCGGGGTTGAATGTTGGCCTTACTTTTTGCTTGCGCTATTCGCACCCTTGGTTTTGCACTCCGCTTAACGGAGATTGGTTGAGTATTTAAAGCTTTCTGTGTTTTTGATTGTAGGTGAATGTAGTCACGCCACGCGTTGTGTTGATCTTCGCTTCACGGGAACCGCCGCTGTACTTGTGACTTCTGCATTTATTTAATTGGTATAGGATTTAAGCAATATCTAGGTGATTACTAAGTATCTATCGCCCTTCTGGCTGGTTTAGTTTTACATGGCACTGTTCGTTACTCTATGGGTCAACTGGTGATATTTATTTGTGTTGATTATGTATTGGTTGTGATATTTATTTGTAATAATTTAGTATTGGCTGTGATAGATTTATATTATTGGTTGATTTGTTTTATATGTATATGTATATTGGTGGTATGTGTTTTGTATGAGTTTGTTGTTATTTGCACTATAGAACCAAATTCGAAATAAATATTGTTACTAGTTATTGGTTCTGCTGTTATTTTTATTTTCTTGGTATATCTCTGACCTTGGGGAGGTCCGGCCCAAGGATTTGTCTACATCGAAGACCTAGCCTTCTCTCCCATAGTTTTGTCGCAGTTTTGCTGGAATTCCAACGCTCTCGACTAGTTAGCCAACCTAGGCCGATATTTACCAGCTGGCAAAATACCAAATACAACTTTCGCCAACAGGTAAGAACCGCCCTTCGCCATCCTTCGTCACAATAGTTGAAATACACAAAATGGTGTTGGAGCTGGTGTGTACAAGCTCAGATCAGAGGTGGAAATAACCAATAACTGTGATCAATACACCACGATTTTTCAGACCAAAGTACACGCTATTGAACTGTGTCCAGGGGAGATGCTAAACCGTCTCTATAAGAACACACATATCTCAACAATGTCAGACAGCCAGGCAGCTTTAGGAGCAGTGCGCTCTTATAGAACTGATTAGAAGGTAGTGTGGAGCTACCAAACGGCTCTCATTCAGCTTGGACGATGCAACAGAGTAACTCTTCTCTGGATGCCCGGGAACCCTGGAATAGAAAAGGTCTACCTTTTTACCAAAACGGGAACTGAATTTAGTTTTGTAGGACCGGAACCATATGTAGGGATCTCGAAATCTCTTGCCAAGAATATCATGTCTAGCTGGGCTGAAAATGAAAAATGGTTATACTAGCTTGAAATTGAAGGGCAAAATTATTCGCCTTCCAAACGGAGAATGGCCTTGTTCTGGAACTGAGATGACAAAACCTGCGCATTCTGACAAGCCTCGTTACTGAATATTGTCGACTAAGATGAGGTATACTCTCCATTGGTATAGTAGAAAGCTGGGATGGTCGCTTTTGCTACCTAGCGGTAGAATCAGCAAAACACATTTTGTGTACCTTCGTCGGATTGGAAAAATTGCGATTCTCCCAATTTCGTGAGAGACAGTTACAACCCGCGGACTATGAACAAGTCTTGCCTAGTGAAATCATCGACTTCGTCAGAAGATCGGATTTACTAGGTGAACTATAATCATCTAGAAGCAAGCCAAGATAGATCTATAAAGATCGCAGTGAAGGGACGCAATTGCCACACTCACATTAAGCTTCCCCATCCTAACTTTTTCATATATTTTAAATGTTTCACAAATTTTTGCTATCGAAATATAACCACAAATAACGCAGGTGGTTGGTTCGTATCTACTGATGGCGTGGTTCAAGACCTAATTTTCGATAGCCTCTGAATACATCTTTCACTTATATTAGTAGAAGCTATCTCAACTTGTTACAGTATCAAATTGATCTAACGACACTCACGGATGGGTTAGTGCCATACAACTAGACAAGTCCGGGAAACGTGCACGCTCACCCTGGAAATCGTAAGAAACAGGCTAAAGGCCACGGCTCGGATACACGCAGGGAGGGGGCGGGGTTCTAAAACGAGACACCACAGGGCAAGCGTGTTGATATCTATAAAGGGTATTACCAAATAAAAAGGCGCCACAAGGTCCGAGTCTAAGAGACCCACGTTCCACCGGTCCTTGAGGGCCAAACGGGGCGAAAGATACTTAAATACTACTTCTGGAAGCCACAGCGCAGCGACAAACGCACGCAACTACCCGCAATGCTCATCCACCACGTCCGGGTCTTACCTTACATCGATCGTGACATAGTGACTCAGTCACCCTGTAAACAAGTATGCACAAAACACCAGGGAAAAAATCATAAGCCGGTACATGACACACATGACCAAACAAACAACTTACAGTTGTACCGACGTGGTCGGCACGTATAACAATTTGACACAGTGAAAGTAATAACGACTTAACGGGATACACCCAGCTGGGAAGCGCTTTACCTAGAAGCTACAACGCGTTGTTGAGGCGTACAACAAGTCAAAATCAGTTCTATTTAAGTGCCGGCTTACTACTAAACAAGTGTATTACACACGCGTGAAATGTACACCTGAGTGTACCAGACGTTAATTGGGACGCAGGGCACGAGTATGTGAGCTTAATTGCAAAAGCAAAACTGGCTCGCAGCCAGACAGTTTATGACACTAAGGTTATTTTTTACAACAGAGTGTACCAGGCATCAATTGGGACTCCGAGCACGAGTATGTGAGTTTAATTGCAAAAGCAAGACTACCTCGCAGCCAGACAGTTTATGACACTAAGGTTATTTTTACAACAGAGTGTACCAGGCATCAATTGGGACTCCGAGCACGAGTATGTGAGTTTAATTGCAAAAGCAAGACTGGCTCGCAGCGAAACAGTTTACGACACTAACACCCGTATTCATAGTCGTTCGCCAGCGGATCGCCGGCGACTCGCCGGAGTTTCGTTATGAGTAGTATGTTGGCGGCACTGTACGTCTATGTCAAATTCGAGGAGATCAGGTTAGGTTTTCCGTCAGTTTTGACAGAAACTGACACAAAATCTAACCTGCTAACCTCGAATTTGACATAGACATACAGTGCCGCCAACATACTATTCATAACGAAACTCTGGCGAGTCGCCGGCGATCCGCTGGCGAACGACTATGAATACGGGCGTAAGGTTATTGCAAGAACATGCTGGCGAAACAGTTTATAATACAATGTTACCTGGGTTACTAGATCAGCCTCAAGGCGGGAGCAGTGCGCTGCGTGTAGGCGTCGTCTGTCGCTACATTTTCGATATGTGGCGTGAGCGGAATGCAGTGACTTCAGGAATGGTCTCCCTGCTTCAAGCGTGGGTGGAATGTTTATGCCCCTTTGGCAAAACAGAAAAAATGGGATAGGCCGTTAATTGGACCACTCGGCGATGAATAAAGAAGCTGTAGCAGCACGGAATATCGAACGCAGTGCCCGAAGGCACCGCGACCATCAGAGCCCAGACGCTCGCAGCGTCTCTCCTAGGAACATCGGCTCGAGACTGACTGACTAAACACAGACGTTAATTGAGCTTCACGCTCAAATTCCTGTCTAACAGATGCGACCAATAGGAAGCCAAGGTCTCCGCGTCATGACGCCGAGGCTGTCTCGGTGTGAGAGAAATCGACAGATGTTTTATATAAAATTCGGGAAAGGTTTCTCACTCGCTCTCACGGACTAAATTTTGAATAAGTAGAAATTGAGCGTCCCTACATGCGATAAAATAACCAGCTGCATATGCGACTGTATAGAGATTTTCGCGAAATGCCAGACTTTTAAGCGGAACCAAAAACCACGTGCGGGTTAGGATTTTTGCGTGATACGGAAAGCTGCCGTATAAAAGATAATAGATTGCTGAAACGGAACCGATATACAGGCGGACTCCCCGATTATATACCAATACTGTTCTAAATGGTTATTTAGCTATCCGAATTAAAGAAAAATAGAAAATGGCCTGACAAACTGCAATTTATGAATCCACAATTCTCTCTTCTTTTGCTTTCTTTAATTTTCTTGCTGCTCCTTCACTTTTGTTTTCATTGTGTAACTACAATAACACGAATTTGTGATGTGATAAAAAACAATCTATCATTAGAAACACGTTTTTGTGTCTCAACACAATGTATTTACGTTTGCTAGCAGCCTGCAAAATTTTGATAACATAGAGAGTGTTCCGAAAAGATGAGAGATCGTCTAGGGAGATACTATTCTTGAATTTTGAGCCAATCGCCATCTCTTAATTTTAGGACATTGGTCAAGGACCTTGTACTATACTAACAGCGACTGACTGTTATATATTTGGTACAAGCTAAATTGCTATTGTTTTACTTATCAAATAAAATAGTTTAGATATGTCAGTTGGTTTGTCAGGTTATGTCGTGCGTTTTAAGCATAAAAAGCAACAAAAAGTGAGTTGGGGATAAACATCGATCATGAGCATTGTTGTCGAAGTAATAAAATAGTGTTACTTTATTTCTGGTATATATTTTTAGTCGTTACATTCTTTTACTAAATATAATTCGTAGTACTCCTAGTAATCTATAATTTTTTAATCAATATGAAAACGCTATAATCCCAATGCAAGAAAATACAACGAGGCCGTAGGACGAGTTGTATTTTCAGCTTTGGCAATATAACCCATGATATTCATTAGAAATCATCGATAATAAGCGTATTAGTTATTATTTTATTCCTGAAGTTATGCCAATACAGTCAAATATGCATTTGTAAAAAATGTACGTTTAAGGAGTTACGCGCCCGAAAGGTTACATAGTTTTTACTTCCTTTTACAATAAAGGAAGTATTGGATTTACCCCAAAAATTCGAAATTGACTTTTCAACAGATCTTCACGTTTTAGACTCCCCTGAACCCAAAAAACATATATTTTTTTATTGGTCTGTCTGTCTGTCTGTATGTCTGTCTGTCTGTGTGTCTGTCTGTGTGTCTGTGAACAGAATATCTCAAAAACGAAAAGAGGCATGGCATTGAAACTTCATATATAAGTTTTGTGTACTATGTAGATGCGACAGCAAGCTTTTGAAGAAAATCGCATAACCGGAAGTAGGTGTTTCCTCTTGTGATTTTTCAGTTTTTTTCAATTTCTTCAAAAACGGCTCTAACGATTTTTTCAAACTCCTATTTTAAATAGAACACCCGGTATATTATTACATTTTTGAATTCAGCTTAAAATTCTAGAGAAAATTTTGTTTCTTGAACTAACGCTCTATTTTGTACCGTTTTTGCAGAATTTGTAATTTTTGAAAATTTTTGACATATCCTTAAAAATTAAAAATCAAATTTTTGGCTAATTATAAGATCACTGTAAAAGGAAGTTGTGTGCGTGTATCACACCAGATTTTTTATTTTCTTTACAACTTAAAACTAATTACGGGATAAAATTCAAAGTTAACGTAATATAGTTTCATTGATTTTAAATTTTAAAATTTGGAGCAGTATAGTTATTAATTTGTACATATTACTTCCTTTTACAATAAAGGAAGTATTGGATTCACCCCAAAAATTCGAAATTGAGTTTTCAACAGATCTTCACGTTTTAGAGTCCCCCGAACCCAAAAAACATATTTTTTTTCATTGATCTGTCTGTGTGTCTGTGTGTCTGTCTGTGTGTGTGTCTGTCTGTGAACAGAATATCTGAAAAACGAAAAGAGGTATGGCGTTGAAACTTCATATATAAGTTTTGTGTACTATGTAGATAAGACAGCAAGCTTTTGAAGAAAATCGCATAACCGGAAGTAGGTGTTTCCTCTTGTAATTTTTCAGTTTTTTTCGATTTCTTCAAAATCGGCTCTAACGATTTTTTCAAACTTCACATTTTTATTACATTTTGAATGTGTATTGATGTGAGATAGGTGATTTTCCAGTTGAATACTTCTAAAATGGGTTTCTTTTGTTTTTTTTCTATTTTTTTTATTAACTCCTATTTTAAATAGAACACCCGGTATATTATTACATTTTTGAATTCAGATTAAAATTCTAGAGAAAATTTGTCTCTGTAACTAACGCTCTATTTTGTGCCGTTTTTGTAGAATTTGTAATTTTTGAAAATTTTTGACAAATGGTTAAAAATTAAAAATGAAATTTTTGACTAATTATAAGATCACTGTAAAAGGAAGTTGTGTAAGTGTATCACACCAGATTTTTTTTTCTATATAATATGCTATACCGGGTGTCAACGAATTTATTAGACAAGTCATAACTTCTAGAGTATTAGGTGTATCAAAATGAGATTTGGTATACTCGTAGCTAAATGGTATAGGGACAGGATAGGTATTATGCATCTTGGCTATCCATGGCACACTTGACAAAAGAAAATAAATTATTATCCAGTATTTTGCTGAGAAATATTTAATTTATGAGCTTATTTTTAATCCAATCGCAAATAAATTAGTATCGTTAGATTGGCCAAAATATCCTCTTTTCGGAAAGTGCTTGTCAAAAAAGGGTCGCCATTAAAAAAAAATAGTTAGACACGAAAATGTTATTTTGTCAACTTGTCTTATTTCTATCTATCATACTAATCACTAAAACTTTGCGATTGTAATTTTCTGACATCACCTGAGGTCCTTAGATTAGTTTGCGTCCAATCATGGCCACCTAGATGCAATACTAAAAGTGTCTCTAAAAAAATCAAGTAGTCTTAAAAAATGTCTAAAATGTCACATTCTGATCGAGAATTGTGTCAGAAATCCAAAAATATAAAAATATACAGGGTGTTCCATTTGAAAATTCGAAACCGGAGCCATTTCCGGTAAAACCGGAAGTGACCAGAAAGTGAAAAATATGCGAAAACTCTCCTCCCCCTATACCATTTGTCCATACCAAATCTCATTTTGATATACCTAATACTCTAGAAGTTATGACTTGTCTAATAAAATTGTTGACACCCTGTAGACGTATAAAAATAAACTGGCAATTTTTTACGGATAATATAACCGTAAACACTATGCAATTGATTTATTTCGGGGACATTTACATCAACTGCAGATAGTGGATGTATCATCGGGATTTGTGAGGGTAGTCATAAAAGCAATATTCCAAACATCTGGACATCGTCGTAAACATAAAACCATATACTACTCGAGGTTGAGTTTTCTATATAACAACCTACATAATAAAAGACCCTTGTACGAAATCCTTGAAACATCAACATTTACCAACATATAAGTTGACACCAGACCATCTGGAACTATGCTTTTGTGCAATACGGAATGGCATATGAACTTACCAGGAAAGATGCCCATACTTCGTTTATAGGACGAACCCTTTTGTGGTGTTCCAAACAGTACAGTGAAACACTTGAATAACAGCTGGCTCAACAAACAAAAACTTAAATACTGGAAAGAAGTGCCCAAATTAAAACACGAGAAGCAATTCCTTGAAGCAAACACGCAACACAAAGCTATTCAAGTATACTGCATTTTAAGAAATGTGCTAAAAATATATAGAGGACCCTGTTGACTAAGGTATCACCTATGCAAAATTGGTATAGTCCATGACAGCACATGTCGTTTCTGTCTGGAAAACAGCACATACTTTGCGAGTGCGGCGCAATAGCTAGTAAACGTTGGTGTCAATGGGCAATTGCATACCCATTGGCCAACGATATAAGACAGCTTCACCCCAAAGAGATATTGCTCTTCATCGAAGACATGACTCAGCGGTGAACTTTAATTAGGGGTTTTTATTACAATAGATCTTGTAAGTCGCAGTATAAGAAAGGTAACCTTGCGTGAACGCCCTACCTGTCCAAATCTAATCTATTATTTTTAAAAGTCTAAAAATAGCTGGAATAATAATTCTATTGCACACCAATTCTGGACTAAAAACTGCCTTGTCAAAACTCGACGGAAATGCTAAAACTTTGAGTAAAACGTAACAGGACTATTAGACCGACCTTAACACCAAACATTTCTTTATTAAATATGGCATATAAATAGAGATTAATCCCACACAAGAGGAACTACGAACATACCAAAAATACAAACAATTGCAGATTCCTCTTTATTGACAGAACTATGTTGTAAGTGGATAAAAAAGGAGACTTATAATGTACCTTGTGCATTTTAGCTTTAGAGTATTTAACTAATTATTTTATGCATGATGATTCCTGCATGCTGTTAGTAAATAGGAAAATTAAAGGGGCTTTGGTAGAGGCATCAATTGACGACTTTATAATTTGTTCACGTGCTGAAAAAAAGTCAGGTTTATGCTTAATGTAAGTAATTGTATTCATTGCAATAAAAAACATATCTTCGAATCTCTTCTCAGCAAATTATTAACTACTTGAATAAACATCCGAATTATCTGTAAAGGACGAAAGCCATGCAACTTCACTGAGTAAACTAATTCCACGGTGATATTTTCATATTCTCTCTCTCTCTGTCTGTCTGTCTGTCGTCTGTCTGCCTGTTGCCGGTATAACACTATTTGTTGGAGGAAGGCGATATTCTGCATGCAGATTAATTGTCTACCTGACATAAAATCGAATACATTTCGAACAAATATAAAAAGATGAGAACTGAGAAATAAATAAAAGTAATAATTAGCACATAACTCAAGTTTTGTCCTTGACGAACACGAAACCGAACAGATACTGGGTAAATATTGTAAATAAAAAAAACTGTCAACAAGAGATGCGTTGCATTTAGGGCAGCCGCATCTCATAGATGCGTAGGATCCTCTGCAACTGCAACAAACGCGCGGTTTATTTGCGGGCTACTGCCAAGCGTTGAAATCGCAGGCGATGAGATGAATCCCACAACCCGTAATGTTTTTTATTTGGAAGTTGATGTAATTCGCATTACCAAGTGTTTTCTTTTATTGTTTAAGTATTTTACGCCTATTTTACTTTAATTTTTAAAATTGTCTGGTATCGCAACGTCCACTTGCGAGAGAAGTTCTGAGTAAAGCCATATTTGTTTATACTTATGTTGTGTGTTCTGAATAAAGGACATTTTTCAATAATGTGTCATACATTTTTTATTAAACAATTTCAGAATTCACCTAACCTGTAACTGGAAAATTTTGAGCTTCGTCCTAGTTTCAAGCAGAAAGTCCCTACTAACTTCAATAAAGTAAGTACACGTTTTAAGAGTGATACCACCCTAAATTTTGTAGAACATTTGATACGCGCGGTGTACACCACTGAACCCTGTCATTAAATAATGCAGAGTTTAGTAGCGTACGCGAGTCACTTAGCAGCAAAAAGAAGTTGAAAGACTAGAAAGTTCGAATTACGCGGTATTTATTTAGTGTGCATGCCCGAGAGCTCTGTGCATAGATATACAGGGTCCGGCAGCGAGGCGGGGGTAGAAGATATTTAAAAAAAATGAGAGTAACATAAGAATTGGTTATACAGCGTCCGCCAAAATTCGGAATAATATGGAAAAACATTTTATGTTTGGTTTTTCAAAAAAACTTTTTACTTCAATATTTTGTGCTTGTCTAAAAATCTATATAGCCCCTATCATATATACCGAGTGATTTTTACTTATTTATAAAATGCAGTTTTTCGAAATTGTCAAAATCCAAAAAGTGCAATTTTTCGGAATTTGAGCAATATTTCAATGAGATTTTTTTAGAGTGTGTTATTTTTAGCTAACTAAACAAACTCAAACACCGATTTCTATTTATTCCCCACAATCAAAAATAAATTGCGTCGTGGACAACGGTTTAACTCCCCCGATGACGCTGTTGAGGCATATAATAACATGGTCGCTGAGGTGTCTCCCGAACAGTGGCCACGGGTATTTGATGATTGATTCAAAAGAATGAATAAATGCATACAATATAAAGGCGAATATTTTGAAAAACAATAAACTTAAAATCCCTCATAGTTTGTTATCATATGTATGTTTTTGCGGAAATTTATCTAGTGGCCCTCGTATGTAGTTCTTGAATTAAAGCAAAAAGGGGCAAAGGTTTGTTTACGCTGTATATTGATATAATATGCGGGCTAACTGTGTTTTTTAATATTATGAATTGATGTTAACTACTGTGTCCATGGGTTGGGTTCCTACAGCCTGCCTATTATTTGAATATGTAAAATTATTTTATAATCTACTAGATAATTATATAGATTGTTACGATTTCATTTCTATGCTGTCTATTAGATTAATGAAAAAACTTTTAAAATTATGAGAATTTTCTTAATGTCAGCTTATAGTAACCTAACCTCAACATATGTGACGCAATAAACGACGCCACGAAAAATTTTACTAAATTTTAGAAAAAAGTACAGGGTGACAACCGGGAACCGGACTATTTTGAAATAGGTGTTACATAAAGAATTTTCAAGATAATAACGTTTTATTGACACCAGAACGAAGCTTACACACTGCCATTGAATGGAGTGTTCGACCCTCTTCTTGAAATCGTCCATAACACTCTTCAATATCGCTCGATCGATAGTCATGATTTCCTGACGAATGGCATTCTTCAATTCATCCAAATTACAAGGTTTGTAAGCATAAACGCGACTTTTCAAGTAGCCCCACAAAAAATAATTACAAATAGACAGTTCTGGAAACCTTGCGGGCCACGGCACATCTCCAAAACGTGAAATGAGTTTTTCTGGGAACATGTTGCCGACAACATTCATTGATGCGTTGGCAGTATGTGCCGTGGCACCATCTTGCTGAAACCACACATTTCTTCGATTGATCCCTTTTCTGCGTAATTCTGGCATAGAAAAATTTTGGGTCATCTGAACATACGGTCAGAATTAACGGTGACGGTACGACCAACCTCTTAAAAAAAATAGAGACCAATAATGCAAGTAGGGCCAATGGCACACCACACTGTGGCTTTCTCAGAATGAAGAGGTCGTTCATGGATATTTCGTGGATTTTCCGGAGCCCAGTACCTGAAGTTCTGTTTACTTACTGCTCTATCTAAATGAAAATGAGCTTCGTCGCTCATTAGAAGCTTCAGATCAAAATTGTCTTCCAAAATCACTTGCATTCTCGTCGCGAAATCCTTACGAGTTTCAAAATATCTCTCCTTTAATTGCTGGACCATCTGTAGTTTGTATGGGTGAAATTTTAAATCCATATGCAAAATCTTCCTAACCGATTCCCGATTCATGTTCAACTCGATTGAATGTTTTCGGGAGGACCGTAAAGGACTTCGGATAAACGTGTCGTATGCAAACATTCGATGCTCTAACGTCCACTGCTCCATTTTTACTGAAATGGCGCAATATTGCAAAGGTAGTGTCATCACATCTACCCTCCTCCACCGGCGCTAAGCACTGTACTACGCATTTCAAAAACATCCGGCTCCCGGCTGTCCTGTACTTCTAACCTAGGGATGCTGCTCTGCCAACGGTTGTTTAGGCCTGTATTAGCCCACCAGCAACTTCCTCGTTGTCTAGGCTCTCCTTCTTACGGTTAGCCTGCCCTGCAAGCCTCCTGAAACTAGCCAAAGCGACGCCTGTTTGATGATCTCTGCTTCCGGGCCGCTATATTGCCCCGATTCCTGCTTTTGGCCTACAGCTGGGACTCCGCTGTGATGCATGAAGGTTGCTGCCGTCCCTGGGCTTCTATGGCCTTTGCTTCTTATATTGGATCTCCAACTAATTACCGAAAAAGCATCCAGTACCAGGTACTCACACCTAGACATTTTTAACACTTACAGAGGCGCTAGAAAGGATTGCAAACCGCTGCAACCTATCCACAACACTGCATTAACTTGAAACGCTTCGTTAAGTTGTATAAATCAATATTTATTTTCTATTTTTGCTTTGGTTTTGTGGGAAGCCAGACACACCAACTTTGTTGTGGCCCCACTTGATGCTATATCTTTCTTTCCGTTTTTTATTTTATGTCAAAGCTAATGTTATTTGATTATAGTTTTAAATTCAAATTATGACATTTATATGGAATATTTTAATATATTATTTGAAATGTTTTAATTCTTTTAATTCCTATCATAACTGCATTATTAGCTTAAATGGCGTTCATTGCAATATATTTGATCAAAATTTTCTCAGAGTTTTGCCAGGTAAACATAAACCGCATGCAAAATATCATTTTCCTCCAACAAATAGTTTTTGAGTTATACTGGCAACAGACAGACAGACAGACAGACAGACAGACAGACAGACAGGCAGGCAGACAGACAGACATACAGAACGACAGGCTGCCAAACAGAGACAATTGAGAAAGCTTCTTTTTCGTTATCCAAGGAACCTGAAACGTAAGGATCTGAAGAAATCTCGGAAGACGATTTTTAGTGATTACAATACTTCTTTCGCCTTTTAGGCGATTACATTAACAAATGTTGAGCACCCTATATAGCAATAATACTCAGAGCCACGATTTTGCACTCGAAAGGTAGTTTAGTTTTAATAAACGTACTCTCAAAAATAACAACAAAATTATAATAATGATTTTTGAAACCTCTATAAAAATACAATTTTTGTCCTGGCTTTCCAGAGAAACTTGAATTTACAGATGGCCGAATATTTGATCAAGCATACGGTAATACATAGTAATTCGAAAAGTGTCTTTAGTAAACGTAAATGAGCCTGTGTAGAAAAAAATATCGTCATTTGAACTCGATTCTATTGCAAACAAAATCAGGCAATCTTTCAGTAATTTTGACTCATTATTTTTTTTTGTTAGAGTTTCTGGTAGGTTTGATATTATTGCGGTTACTTTTGCCAACACCTTGAATATCTTTCCATAGAAGAGAAAAAGCAGCATTATTTCGCTTTTCCTCTAGTGTCTTGATGACACTGTTAACAATCGAGCTTAATACTCCAGTCCTTTGCTTAATTTGAAGAGTTTTGCTCAATATGTTCATAACCTACAAATTAGGGTGACCACCTTTCAATTTATACAAACCCTGAGTTCCTTCGCGACTAAATAAAGGTTTTCTTCAATGAGAGATACAGAATAGAAAACAAAAAGCAAGCAAATAAAACAATGTTTTTGTTCCCTATTGTTAATGGTTAACAAATATAATACAGGGTGTAACTCAAATACTTGCCCATTACGTCACAAATTGGCCAAAAAGTCCATAGAAGCAAGGTTTCAATTATCAACCTTTACGGTGAAATGGTTTTGAATCTTAACGTACGGCGTTAAGAGATTAAAATTAAACGTTTTTTATTAAAAATTCTTAACGGACAAAAATTTGGTTAAAAATATATTAAAAAACCTCTTTTATTTGAAAACTGTTTAGATCGTTTTAGTTTTTTCTTAAAACCAAAAGTTTTTTCAAAACAAATACATTCTGGGTTGCCAATGTCAACACTGTAAAGCCATATGCAATAAAAAAAAATCTTAAGTAGAAAATATCACCCTATCTGAATGCTTAATGTCATAGCTGCAATTACAAGAGCCAATTTCCTTGTATTTATGTTTTTACTGAACTGTCGAAAGAACTGGTGTTTTTGCTGTTTTCAATATCGTTTTTTGTAATTGAAAAAGAATTAATAGAGACATTAATAATAATAATTTTCAGTAAAATCACAAAAATCCAATTTCAACCCCCCTAATATCTCCCTAAAGGTTGAAAATTGAATCTACCTTTAAATGAACTTTTTTGTCAATTTGCGACATAAAATCCGTCCTTAAAATAATTCCAAGCATTTCAGTTACACCATATACATACAGGATCCCGAAATGATGCGGGGGTGGAAGAGATTTCGAAAAGTACGAGAGTTACATAACATTCGTTTGGATACAAGTTGTAGGTACTAACACACATTAATGAAATATCTTTATTGTACAGGGTTGCTCACAAAAGTGTGGCGAACAAAACCTACTCCTTTTTCTTTAAATAGAATGCCCTATAGTTAGGTATAATATAAAGTTGTATGGGGATTCTCAACCAGGGGCAGGCGTACGTCTAGGGGTAAACCGAGTGTGGTTCCAAAGACTACACCTGGTTGTGGCTTATCCACAAAAGGAGAAATGGAATTCATCGGTATTTCTTGTGATATGCCATACAATGAAAAAAATTTCTTCTGCCTCCAGCATTATTTTGGGCTTTTCCAAATATATTACTACCCATAAACCGTAATCCTCAACGCTTCAGTGGGTATTAAGTCCCAGTTTACTTCGTGACAACCAAATAATGAAAAAATCGCTGATAACTTGACAAGTGTCTCATTAAATTTAGTGCTATTATACATATATTTTCTATTTTGATTTACCAAAAAATATATGCATACTATTAATTTCCTAAATTGTTAGTTTGAGGTATATGTATATTTATCTATTTTGTGAATATTTTTCTATTGTTTTTTTGTTTAAATACGAGTATTGTTAGTATTTTTGTGATTTAAATGACTAAAAATATAAATAGTATAGGCATTCTTTGTATTTTTTTGTCATTTTTGCAAAATTAATTAAAAAAAATTATTTTGCAATAGTAAAGCTTATGCTAATATTATGCGTAGTCTTCAGGGGTACTTGAAAAACAGCTAACATGCTAAGGGATGCATCAAGAAAAAGGGTTGAGAACCGCTGTTCTAAAGTTAACGGTTTTTATTCAAAAAAGACTCAACGTTACCTAAAAATTATGTTTTTTTGAATTACTTTGCAAGTTAGAAATAGTGCTCAAATTGTTCAGATTTAACAATTTCGGATTTTTACCTCTGTATTTTTTAAAACGCCTTTTAATGAGTTTCCTTCGGATATCTTAAATCATATTGCTAAATTCTACGGTTTAGTCTATTATATGCGAGTTAATATAGCCTCTTGATTTTTTAAAGCATAATAAATAAACATATTTAAAATGGTAATTTAAACACTTGAATACTACAAATACAACAAACGAGGTTTGAAAAGAAAAAAATTAACCATTGAAAGAGATAAGATTCACGAAAGAACGAGAAATACAAAAGTAAATTACCTCTAGTATCAAACAAAAATAGATTAAAAACAAAACAAATAGTCAAAAATTCTGAACCTAATTACTATATGATATTTTCAAATATTTACCCTTTTTGCTGAATCCGATTGAACCTAGAAAGAATCTAAATTAGCAGTTTTGCTTTTTAACTATTAAAGGGTTGCATTCTAAATAAAATCCTATTAACTAAAAAAATGTTCAGTTAATTTTCGACATTATTACAAAATTAGTGCAACCCGGAGAATTTATTACAAAACCCGGAGCCCGGAGATACGGTGTAGAAACCCTGAGACTCCGGGTGAAACCCTGAGAGGTAGTCACCCTACCTACAATACATCCGTCAAAACGTATAAAGTATGAAAATTTAACTGTGGTTGTGTCATTCAAAATTACATTTTTCCGGGGGTGCAAATTTAGGTGTTGGGGTGTACTTAGCACTTCCTAGCACCTCTTTAATTACATTAACGAAGCCAACATTGAATATTTGTTTTGCAAAATCGTGGACGATCTAAGCTCAGAGTGTTGTCTTGTTTTAAATTCTAGACATTTAAAGAACCCTCCCAATCACGAGTTTATAATTAAAATAGGGACATTCCAAAAAATTGCGTAATATTCAAGTTTGAACCTCACATAGCTATTGTAAAGAATTATTAAAGTATTCTTTTACTTAAATTCGAAAAAGGTAATTCAGTTAAGTGATCATTAGTAAACGTAATTTTTTGATTTAGTCGCACACTCGGATGATGTATAATAGTAGCTTTGATAGTAGTAGTTTCATAGTAGTTTTTATTTATAAAAATTTAATTTCTTCAACTTAAAAGTGGTTTTTTCCATATTAGGAAGTCCATTTTCTATTGCGCCTCTTCAGATTCTTATTACTACGAATATAAACTTTGCCCAATGCTTCATTCTTTCTTGGTAATTAAAGAATAATTGACATTCGCGTCACAAGTTTCGCCGAGTTTAAAAGTGCCAACAAAAACGACTTGCTCGCTGAAAGCCGCTCCGCGGGCGAAAACTTTCAAAATTAGAACTATCTCTCGTTGCTGTAATTCCAGCAACTCAGTAACAGCATGCAAATAAGGTGTATTTTAGGAGCAGAAAGCCGAGGCGATCGAATTCGAAACCAGAGCAAATACTAATAAAGCAATTACGAACTGGCACGCATAAACAAAATGTAAAACATGTGCGTCTTGGCAGGAAGATTATTGGAGGAGTCTCGTGGTTTCGAGTAGAGGAAGTCTGAAAATAGCTTTGCTTACGTTGGGGTTACCTACGGCTTCTACAATTATAAAGGTATAGTCAGAACAATGAGGGCCGACATAAACAATCCACCTTTCTGGCGACTTTTATTCTCGCCGTAAGCTTAAAAGCGGTCGTTATTAGTCTCCCTTAGCTTTTAAGACTGAAAAGCAACAGTTAAAATTATATTTAACGTTCCTCGGTTAATAAAGCCGCTATAAAAATCCTAATTTGCGCGTTTAAGCGCGCTCTGTACGGTAAACATTCATAAACTTCTAATAATCAAAGGGCGACTAAGTGGGACTGACAGACGTCAAATCGACGTCAAGGCCTATTCCAATTTCTATTTGTGAGAGCTTGAAACTGATCTATCGTTAAAAATGCAAATTATGGACTGGCTTCGTTTAAATTCTCCTACTAAAACAGCATCCAATGCCATTTGATCGGTATTAATGTTTTGTAATTTCAATGCCAGTAGCGTTTTTATATTGTCGGCTCTTTAAAACGAAATTTTAATGCCCAATTTTCAGGGACAACAATTTAATTTGAGAAGCGAGTGCCAGCTGTTGCTAAAGCAGTAATTAAACCTTCTGCTGCAACTTTATGACGAAGATTAACAAAAAAATTACCAATCCTTGCTAGTACTTGAATTTAAAATGCATTTTAAATAAACTAAGTGCACTATAAAATTTCCCAACTGATCACTACGTGCACTGAAATTTTAATTAAGGTCGCAATATAATCCAAAGGTAATTTAACTACAAATGCAAATAAGCGTGGCTCAGCTTTAAAAAATATTCAGGCTGTGCCCACTTGGAAATTTTGTTTTAAACAATGCGAATGAGAACTTGTTCCCAAATTTAAATGCAAACGACAAAATGCCAGAGTATACGAGATCGAGGAATTTTTCTCATTTGCAGCACCACTAATTAAAATAATAAAGGCTGAAGAGGACGTTTTTGCTTCTCCCGGCTACCAATATTAAATTTTATTGAAAAAAATCTTCTAATACGATGTAAGCAAAACAAAATGTTCGAACAATTTTAATATTAATCAGATTCATCTATCACTGTTTATACCAAACTCCTACTTTATTATTTCAAATCGGGGTCTAGTATGTTATTATGGGCAAATCCCTGTTCACCACGTCTTGAAAAATACGGGAATAAATTCTTGTTATTTTTGGGCTCCCCCTGGTCAGTTGGATACCGGTGATACACTTGAAGGTTGCACCTAGAAAGCTTCTTCGGCGATGGAAAATATGCGTACTGTGCTCACCTATAGCTATGACTTACCTTACCAGATCTCTGAAATAGCTTATTTGACTGAAAATTACGCGAAACTGCGCTGCGCTTTACAAATAAAAATCGTACAGTAAATTTAATAACTCTATTAAGGTAACGAAACGGATTAGCCTGACAGTTGTGACCGCAACAAAAAAAGGTTCCAAAAGAATGCCTGGTCCCGCAAGGGAAAGCAATATTGATAAACTCAGCGTAGAGCGCTGAAGGCGTTACTGCACTACTAACAAGGATGCTCCCCAAAACTTATATTACAACTAAAAATTTACGTAGACATATAAAGCTACACACATGCAAGATGTTATGCGAGTACATTTTAAATTGTCTTAAATCACACATGCAATACGAGATCATAAGCCATAACTAATTTAGCTGGGTGCAGTAATCTCAATAAAGGGAATGCACGGACCCCGAGCGTTGAGCAAAACTTGGAGGAAACTAGTGAGTGGGGCGCTGCCAAAGTTGAGCGGATTTGCACGCTTAAAATGGAACTAAAATAGACAGCTGCAAAGGTTTTCGTGGACGAAACACGCGTCAATTCTACACGCTATATATGGGAAGCTGCGCAGAGCTTTTTTAAAAAATAACCTACGAGCGATTAGGGTGAATCTACAAGCTAACAACGAGATCTTTTCCTAGAACTGCGCCGAGAGGTGCGATGGTTGCAAAACAATAGATTGAGTTAGAAGGTGTCGATATGCAGGGAGTAGAGGTACGATAAAGGTTCCCATGCCACTAGATGCAAGGAATAAATAACACACCGAAAGCAACCTCTTTGCTTTGCAGACCGTGGTCAACTGAAGGTCTGTCTTCCGCGCTGTCTTGATGCGATTGGCTCTACAAAACGAAAGCTCTTTCCTATTTTTTGTACTCGCCAAATGCAGTAGCGGCGTTAAATTTCAACCTATCATAACAATGTCATACCGGACCTTGAATTACCAACTAATTTTTATCAGAGCTTAGGAACGTAGAAACGCTATAGTAAAAAAATTGAAGACAGGCCAGAAATACAAAAGTGGAAACATACCAGCTGGCTGCTTTCGTTCACATACACTTTGGCGGCGGAAATAAAAATAAACTACACAGCTGAAAAAAGTGCAATATTGATTTATTTACAAATAGTTACACTGTCATATTTTGTTTTTATTCTACTAACAATGTTTAAACACACAGGCTCAAAACTGCAACTACCTTAACAAGCGATAACAACATTCCGCCTCTTTGTATTGTATTTCCTCCTGCATTCTCACTTCTTTTTTACTACAGCAATTGTAGGGCTCTAAGCTATCTCTTCTGATACAAATTACTCGGCCATCCGAGCTTATTTGTTCTATCCTAGGCCCACAAACCGAATTATATTTACAAGTGAAAATGTAAACAGCCAATCATCTTCTTCTAATATCTGCCTTCCATTGCATTGGTTTGGAAGTTTTCCTCTTTTCTTTTATGTAGTCGGTATCCATTTCTATAATTTTTATAAGAATTTGTATTCTTTCAAGTTTCCCATTGTCCATATCACAATAGTATCTGTAAGTATTCTTTGTACTTCCATATTTTCTCGGATTTATTCATTTCTTATGTATACAAACTTCTTTGCTCCACAACATCTCCTGAGTAATTGAGTTCGATTATATTTATTATTTATGCTAAATTATTAAAATTTCCTATATTTAAGAGCCACAATAATACAATTTTCAACCTCTCTCTCCTCAGTCCTTATTCCCCACTGGGAATGTGGTGGTCAGTGTTGCGTGAGCATCGTCTATTATGCTTTTCCATACTTTCCTATCGCGCGCCTCATTTGCTAATGTATGGAATGGTTTCTTGGTGATTTTAACCATGTGATCGGTCCAACGAGTTGGTGAGCGACCTCGAGGTCTTCTGCCTTCAACGTTTCCTTGTATTATGAGCTTTTCCATACCTTCTTCTCTTCTCATAACATGTCCAAAGAACCTGAGTGACCGACTCTGAATAGTTGCAGAGAGTCTTTGCTGTACATTAAGGTCTCTTAATATGGATACGTTAGTACGATGAGCAGTCCATGGAATCCGAAGCATTCTACGCCAGCAGTACATTTCTGTCGCATCGACTTTCCTCCTCTCACTCATTCTCATAGTCCATGATTCTGATGTGTAGGTTAGAATGGGAAAAACGAGGCAATGAACCAAACGTTTTTTGTTTGCAATGGATATGTGTTTATCTCGCCAGATTTTTGTTAATTTCTTCATTGCAACCTTGGCAAGATCGCATCTACGACGGACCTCACCTTCCGTAGAGCCAGTGTTGCTTATCAAGGAACCCAGATACACATATTCATTTACAACCCTAAAACGGCCCATTCTCGTTATTTCAGGCCTGTTATTGGCCAGCCTGTCAACAATCATTATCTTCGTTTTGGAGATATTTAATTCAAGACCAAATATTCTGCTTTCGGTTTCCACTAGTGTTATGAGATCTCTCAGATCCTCCTCTGAGTTTGCCAGAAGTGCCGTATCGTCGGCGAATCGCAGGTTATTAAATGTTCGACCATTAACCGAGACACCTTTTTGCCAGTTTTCTAGTGCTTTCCTCATTACGTATTCTCCGTAGATATTAAATAGCTGTGGTGAAAGTATGCATCCTTGACGGACACCACATTGAGGTTGAAAGTCTGCGGAATATATTTGGTCAACTTGAACGCACCCTGTTGTATTGGAGTATAAGTTGATAATGAGGGATATCAAGTGTAGCGGGACGCCCATTTCATGTAGCACCATCCAGAGTTTATTCCATATAAGTTTATCGAAAGCTTTATTATAATCTATAAAGCATATGTACAGGGGGATGTTGAATTCTCTGGCTTTCTCTATGAGTTGGCGGATGTTCAGTATTTGTTCTCTCGTACCTCTTCCCTTAACGAATCCCGCCTGCTCAGATGGAATTTGCGGTTGGATGTATGCTTTTAGCCTTTCATTAAGAATGTTCAGAAAAACTTTGCTTGCATGTGAAATCAAAGTTATGGTACGGTAGTTATCGCATTTGAGAAAGGAGCCCTTTTTGTGGATGGGCATTATGGAACATCTTGTCCAGTCTTCTGGCCATTGCAATGTATGCCAAATTCTATTTTCAACCAAAGTCATAAAAATTGTATTGTTTAGTATCTTGACCATTTTCACAAATTTAGAATTTTTGTAAAAGAATGTCGGAAAATTAATAAAAGTCGAGTATGTTACGACGGATGGATGTAAACATAATAACTGGAGAACAACACAACACACTTTTGTCGCAACCTCAGAATCAATCTCTACCAACACGGAGTTGTAAAAAATTCCTTATGAAACCGAAGTAATATACTTTATATTATGACGGCTGAATTTAAATATGTAATTGGAAAACAACATAACGTATGAGGATGATTTCTTCGCCAGTTTATGTAGACTATTAATGTAAAGAACTGAACGGCATTTGTGTGACATCTATCGCTTTTGTTTGCCAATCTAGATACTTCGCAAACCTTGGGAAAATGTTGTAGAACCTCTTCTAATTTTGCCAAATCGGGATTGACAATCACACTGAGCTTGGCGCTAGATTATTATGACTGTTGGAGTCGGTGGGAATCGTATCCAGAGGCTTACCACTGATCCACCTCCACTACTCTCACAATCATAAGCAATTTTCGCTGTTTTTATATTTTAACCCAGTAATAATTTTGTTCCATTTTGGTGCCCATAGTGTGCCTAATATTTATTTTTTTGGAGTAATTCTCAAGGCTATACTACCTCCAGTCCAATATTTGCCAAATTTATTTTTTTACAAATGTTTTATAACTATTGTCAACATCTTCTATGTTGCTAGTAGAATTTTCTATGTGGATTGCATAATGGTTTAGCGTACGTTTTCTATTATTTACCCGGAGAAAGAATAGTGTTGGACCTTTATTCTTTTCCAATCGCAAACGGGTCTAGTGTTGAGACTTTTTCTATTGATATTTTTATACATCTTGTTACCGGGAAACCCCCCGTCCACGATGCGCAAAGAGGTGGTCTAGTGGCTGAGTGGAAAGAAGGAAGGAGGCGGTATAGGCTCGAAGAGCAGGCGCTTTCGCAATAGTCAAAATAAACTATGCCTTGAAAGTACGGGGTCAAATCCATGTAACCGCCACCTGATGTATCTGCCGGTAATAGTACGGGGTTTTCACCAGGAAGGTCTTCTCTCGACAGGATACATGCTGAACTCTAAGATATAACTCAGCTAGCCTCTGAAATAATTATCTTACTTCAAGTATTTGCGTAACCGCATTTTGCTTTATGATTTAAATCACAGAGCGTAAACTTTGGAAGGATTATATTAAAAAAAGATACACGAAATACATTTAGGCGGGTTCTTTCTGAAGGCTGGTGTCCGTTATAAATTATTTGTAAAACTACCTAGAGCATTGCAACGTGACGTTACGCTACACAGTGATAAAAAGAACCTAAGCATGTATTTACCCGCCGTACAATTCCACAAGAAAAAATAATAGTGATTGTCTAGTGGCAGGCGCAGGTTGCTTAAGACGATTTTTCATACTCGCGTTGATGTAGGGCGTCGTTATACAGAATGGTTGCAAAACAATTAATGGTAAAAGGATCGGAGTTCTTCCAAATATTCGACCAAGCGTCAAAATGAAATTCCACTGTGCAACAACAAGACTTGAAATGGAATTTCAAATTTGTAGACCGTGGTGTACCACCCTTAAACGAGATATGGCACAGCCCTAGTTAGCTCTAACTTTTGACAGAATAATGGTGTGCGTAAGGACTAGGCAGCGATGTTATAAAATAATATTCAGAAATTTAACAAATCACCACCTATCTTTAGAACCTTTGAACTTCATAACTATTGCTATGGTTTTAAGCCCTACCAATCAACTCTGTTAGCATTGCCAAATTAATGGACATTTCATGAAAGCTCAGAGTGAGATATTTTATATAACTGCAAAACTAAAACTTGAATTTGCCAGAATGAATACATTTGTAATGAAATGCAAGTAATTTCAGAATAATTAATTAATGAACGCAATAAGCAAAGCTCAAATCGCACTGGGCTCTAAGTTGAATGTAAGTTCAGTTTTCGATTGTGCGCGGTTGAGCTTATGCGGAGACAGATCCGTATTTAATAATTTTAATAAAGTTTGAATTCAGCGGTGCACCCAACCGAGACGAGTTTTTGGTTTATCGATTTGAGCTAGCGTATTATTGGATTAATTGCAGATAAATAAAATATTATCAAGGGCATACAACTATTTATTTTTATCTATCAATTTACAAGTAACTTTTAACCAACCAGATTTGATAACACGAATACGAAATATATTTGCTTGGTACCCTTATTTAAAAATTAAATTAATAACATATTACAACACTAATTAGACATACCATTGCACTATATCCAAAAATGAACAATACAACAACTATAACCAGTAACAGTGGCAAACTTTAGTTTTACCATCCTGTCTACAGTAACAAAAGCAAATTACCTATTTACAACTAGTTCGCAAGCCTAAAATGGTCAAATAAAAAAATAGATCAGGCAAAGCCTGCTGCTTAATAACAGTCAACAAAATATGGTAGAAGAATTCAACCCCATCGTAATTATAGTGACACAAAATTGAGTGATATGTAACAATATTGAAATCTGGATACAATGCAACCATCCAGCTAAGTTTATAACCGGCATAAAACTGTAGAAATTGAAGTTACTGTGAGCCGGGTGCCCAAGAACACACTGCGAGGGGTTTTTTACAAGTTACATACACAATTTCAGCTATCCCAATGTGAAAACGCCATCGAGCCTTGATAAATCTACGCATTACATGCCGGTTTATTCTATTCGAAAGCCTTTGCATTGAAAACAGGCACTTACTGTTTTTACGACGGTTTTACAAACGTTCTCAAAAGCGATTACTCGGGAAGGTATCTGCAGGAGTCGGCATTGCTGGAGAAATTATCTGCACGCCATGGGCCCAAAATACGAACTACCGGCATACTAGAAAATCCCAATACAGCCGCCGTCAGGACTGCATGCCCAAATACGAGAACATTCCGTCATGAGGGTGGAAATAACAGTTCTGATTACCGCTAAATTAGTACAGAACGAATAAACTAAAAAGAAAAATCTCAACAGATATGGAAATCAACCTCACGTGCGCGTGCGCTTCGATAGGACGCCGCAGAGCGTGCGGCTCAATTGTTAGCAGAAACAAAATTATGGCTAGGACATAGCCTACTAGATTAAGCCATTCAAATTCAGGAAGGAGGTTTGAATTTGTTCGCAAGCACAGCCGCCCTCTACAAACGCTTGCAATCGACGAACGCGCTCGCCAAGGATCCTTTCCCAGGTATATCATTATCGAAGGTTGTGCGTTTTTCGGAAAAATCAAATTCTTCCACGCCGCGCCGATCAAAAGAGAAGGGCGTGGGGCAATAATATTAGAGGTGCGAGTTGCATCGAGGAGCGAATAGCAAAAGTAACGCACAAATAAAATGAGGCGTGACAGTGGCTAGAGAATTTTTAAAACCGACTACGTCGCAATTGACTGTAAGATCACACCTTGCTTGCTGGACGCTAGCTAATTAAGAGGCACTAACTTGTGTAAATTTTAAACTGACAACAAATTATTCCTATTGTTACACTACACAGCTTCTTTGTCTTTACATACTTTCTAAGCATACTATATCTCAGTTCTCTGCGTCGCTCTGATGATTTCAATATGTGTATATTATATTTATTTTCTCTAATGCCTTCTAATTTTCTCGCCGCTCATTCTATGGTCTATACCTTCTTGTATTCCCTTGTTTACCACTTCTGCTCTCATATTTTTCTCTAATTATCCCATTGGAGTCTGTCGAAACTAATATACTGTAATGAATTGTTGTAAAGGCTCCACGTTGCGGTGCCGGTTTATAATGAATGCCTTGATTTGTAAAGGTTATTTTAAATTAGAAAATTAATTATTAGGGCAAATCACCACACAATCAAGAGGTTGAATTTTATACTCTGCTATATGTCGCCTGTCAGTAATTTAAGGCTAGCTAAAATGATATGTATTAGCTGATGTTTAAAATAAAATGGTTGAATGCCCCTTTCTTACTATTTTATTGAATATTATTTAAGCTAGCTCTCGGCAAACACAAAACTGCTTATATCAGGTTGGGTTCAGAATTTAACTATATTCACAAATTAGTAGTTTATTTTAGATTATTCGTCCTTGAGTAACTCATATACTCGGACACAAAAACTTCTCCAGTGCAACAGCGATTACTTGAATGTTTTTAAAAAAATCGTGAAGTTAAGAAGGAATCGTCAGCTAATTTGATTCAATTATCGCATGACAACAAAAACTCCACTTTATTGTTACAGGACGTAGATAGGACGCCATCCATTCACTTGTTTCTGCTGCTTAGAAATCCCCCAATTTCACAAAATTTTATGATGCTATGCAATTTTTGGATTATTATGGCGTAGCTGGACGCTTGGATATGCGATAGACCTCTTCAGAAAAGTTGAATCCCTTATCTTACTAAGTTTCTTGAACCCTGACGCTCAAATTTACAGATAGTGTCTACCTCGTACAGATGTCCAAACTTGGCACGGAGATGATCGGAGATGACGCTGCTGTAAACGCTCCTCTGGCTGCAACTTTCACTCAGGATGCTGCTGAAGACCCCGCTAATGCGGTGCAGTGCAGACCTCTGGCTTCAGCTAGTTAATTGTGCCGGAATCGAAGTTCTCAAATTTCAGTTGTCGGCGGCCGATACATTCGGAGATGAGATTGGAAAAAATTATAATTTTATCGTGGCGGAAACTGTCACAAACACTTCCACAGCTGGGTAATGATATGTATAATAAAATGCAACACTTTTAAACTGGTAAACACTTTTTATTTGCAAAAATATTAATTTTAAGAGAGCACAGTTTCGCTCAAAATCTGTCTTAATTTATAATTTTAATTGTTCTTTTCATTTTACAAAACCGCATAGCATTGCTATGTTACCGAGATAATTTTTGTTAATTATAAATTAGTTTTGATAGCAAAATACAGAAATGGAGTAAAGTTTGATTACATAAATTTTAAATTAACATTTTTTTAAATATAAAAAAATCCTTTGCTTATTGTTCCTTCTATTACGCAAACAAATATTTTAAAATCACTGCTCTGGTTTTTTACTTTGTTTTATTAATGCACTGAAAACTGAGTTCAAATTTACACACGTTGCTCGCCTTCTTTCTTTTCCGTCGCCTAATTTCGGGATTGCTCTTTGCAACTTTCTATTATCCTTTATTCCGATCTCATTTACCTTTCAGATTGCTTGCCATTCACTGATCTGTATTTTTATTAATAATTACGCTCATTTTGTTTGCACATAGCATACCGTTGTGTCAATTAATTTTGTTTGACCTGGCGTTAAATATGCACAAACCTATTTTATTTAATTATATTACTTTATTCCAACTCTCTGAAATATGCTTTGCTTATGCGTGCCTTTATCCGTTTAATTACTACTTCTCGCATCTCATTACCAATGCATTTAATACTTTTATTATTATTTAAATTGCAATTTCATAAAATATCTTAACTCTGTGCTTTATTGACGTGGTTAAATATTTTGCACTACAAACAGAGCCAAGTTGTAGGCTTAAAACCATCTCAATATATCTATTTCTTATAATAAAATGTTTAGTTGGCTACATTAAAAATGTTTTGAAAATTATTTTCAGGTAATTTTGCAGATAATTCTATTGGTTAAACCTAATTTGCATATCAATTCACCATTAATTGTAGAAATTTCTAGTTAAAGACATTTTTTGATGTATCGCGCTAAATTCATATCTGCTAATGAATTGTTAACTCGTCTAAAATTTTAGTTAAGTCAACATTAGCTTATTTAATTCATAAAAGAGTAAACTGGAGCAGCTGAAGGTTACTTATTTCTTTGTTAAAATATTCATGCGTTGTTGCAGACAGGTTGGTAACTAAGAAATATGTACATAGTATAACGAATTTCTAGACATCTTACTTATTATTTGATTATGTCTCATGGCAGACATAATTAATTTTTTACTAAACAATTTATTTTCACAGTTTTCTTGAGAGACAGAACAAACTTGAAGACGACGTCTTTGCCCAAGTAATAATAAATTGTATAAATCAACTAACTGAGTAAATAATTGTTATAACTGAAGGCCATTCTAAGGTACACACGCAAAGAAGTGAATGGTATAATTTCACTTTTATATGTCCTAAATTGTTTTTTAAACACTGAACTTGTTACCAAATGAAATTATATTTGTAATGGTTTTATTTATCTTAAATAAACAAAGCATAAGTTCAAAAGGTTTTTAATAAAGATACTGCCACACTTTACAATCATTATTTTTCAGATTACAGAACTTTTTAAATTAAGTGTGAACATTTTTATTTTGCTTTTCAACCATAATTAATTGTTAAAGACTTCGACTTTACGACATATCGTTTGATGGAAATCAATTTCCACCACCTCTTATATTTTAATTCCATAGCATATATTTTTATGTTGACTGTAACAGATACTAGTCCTGTAAGCAGTGGCGACTCGCTTTAAAGAGCTAAAGAAACCATGGCTCTACCATAACAAAACAGTCATTCAGTTTTTTATTCTAAAAAAACATATTTTTATACTAATTTTCCATTATTCTTCTTATTTTGAAGCTTAAACAAAGCACGAGTAATTTGTATTTCATAAATATAAACTGTACGATAAGAGGCTGTCAGCTTTGCTACAGATCACAGACTGCAGCGGGAGTAGAGCAGCAAGAAGTAGGTCCAACGATGAGGTTATTTTAATTTTCAATGGGAACCAAATCTGCTTAGGCACTCGAGCTTCTGACTGCTCGTGTGTTGAGTTACTGATATTGATACTTACACATATTTGGCACGTACGGGACGATGAAGAAACGTCGCGCGTATGCCTGAATATGTAATGGACATGTGCAATTCAGACAAAAGAGACGTTGGAATTTTCGCAACCTAACTTAAGTAACTATGCTTTTCTGTTCTATTTTATTATACTCATACATTTTGAAATAATATACGTCAAGTACGCATGCATATATGTCAAACAGTGGAGATACATTTTTTGACGAATTATACATTCAAACGAAAAATATACATATCAATCATCTTACCGACCTTGGCATTAAAATCACCTTGCGTCACAAGCAGATCCCTTGTAACAGTGGCCATTAAAACACCTTGAAGCGTGTCGTAGAATTCCTGTAAATCCCCTTCAAAAGATATTGATGTTAGTGCATATAGTTGAATGTAACAGATGTCTGGGTATTAGAATAGCAACCCCATTCCGACTTCCTCTACTGCTACCAGAGAAGAGAGTTGTATTTCCAGCGTTTGTTTTTAAATGACCATTGCATTTCCAATGTGTTTCGGTGTGTCCTGGCCTGTCTACATTGAGTCTGTTTGCTTCAGATTCTATGATACTCAGTTTCCCCGCTTGGTTCAATCCTTGGACACTCCAAGTCGTAATCGTTTTGCGTAGAGATTTGTATTGGCTTTTCAATTCTTTATTAGTAGCCCAATTTCCACAAATCGCGCGATGATTTAAGATCTTGTGGTCGGTAGCACACTTCTTATCATTTAACCCGAAATTGACAGGGCGCCGAGTGTCAGCCGTATCGTTCGACATCACATCTAACTTTGCATTTGGCATATCCATGGTTGTAGCATTCCACAGCCAGTGCTACTAAAATGCATTGATTATAAATTGTAACAAAACCTGAGAGTTATGTAACTTATTATACTTGGAAGAGATGCAGGTTGCATAATTATCACATAATAATTAGATTTAAACAGAGGGCTAATTTGAAAATTTAAAAAAAAAGAGAAAAGCCGTTTCCTGTTTTGTAAAAAAACAAATTTGGTCTTGATAGCGTCCAGCGACGAATAAGTTGGGTGTTCTTTTTCAGCTCATAAGTTTATGAATATATGAATCTGTATGATTACAATTTATCTAATTCTGCATTCAATTATATTGTAATGGTTTTTCAGGTGAATAGATTTTGTACCTTGGCCATACTAATTATAGAAAAAGCAGTTACGATTTAACTGGTAGGTACATACATCGGTAATTATTATTTATTCTGATGGATGTTTCTTTCTTCAATTCATTTCAATTGTACTTTGGTGCTGAGTGCAGTGCTTCGAGTTAGATAGGATGCAAGGCGTCCCTGCGAAGCCTTTTGAGTGACTAATCTAGAATCAACTATGGTAGTAAACCCGAATTAGGTATCGTTAGGAATCCCAGCTTCATTATTCCTGCGACGGAAATGCTTCCTGTTAACCAGAGATTCAACTCGATAAGCGAGGCAGCGGTTCCTGGCTGCATAATACCAGCTGCTCTCCTATTTGGTTGCTTCCAACCCGCAGACTCCTGTAGGAGGCAATTCAGTTAAGCAGCAACCTCAAGCATGCCAAAATATTAAGTTTAAGTAAACATATGAAATCTAGCTTACCTTAAATAACTTACTCACAACGTAACAAGTAACTTCAATTATCTTTTCTGTAGAAAAAAACAAAAACTAAACCAAGTAAATGACCACCGGTTAGGTTTAGAAAACATCATCTAGTGTTTAATGTTATACTGCATATATGTGTCAGACAATATAGATTTCTTATACTTTGTAGGTGTGAATTGAGTTATCCGATAGAACATTGAACGAAATGTATTCGCGAACAAAAATAGAAAACCCTTTCGAGTAAAACTTATATTTAAGTGAATAACTTGATCCCTAAATTAATATAACTTCAATTCAATATTTCCGTATAATGTGACATTTATAAATTGCCATCGTATACTAGATAATAACCATAAAATGCATGATTGGATATAATAAGACAGATATGTACATATTATTTATACATTACAATTTAATAAAATTGTTGGCGCCCAATACTTCTTTCTTAGTGTGAACCTAAAACCTTTATGAAAGTAAAGTAAACAAAAATCCCACATTTATTATACCCATATCGCAGCCAAGAATTGAGCTAGTCGGAGTTATGTGAGCCCTCTAAAGGTAGGTTGCTTATAGTTGGTACATGGTGTTTGTCTTGGGAGAATAGTACCGCAGTACTATGGCGTGAAAGTTGCCACAGCTGCGCCCATAGAAATCTGCATAAGAACCGTACGGATGAAATATCTCCACCTCTCAGTATTGATAGATACCCCTGCCCTCTTCCAAGTGCACTTTTATAATTGAATCCTGATTCAGGCTACCCAAATTGCTTCAGTAAACGATTATATAAGTGCGGACAGGGTTAACAAGGATCAGGTATGATAGAAACAAGTATACATACGGATTAGTGTGGGCAGTCAGCTCTTACGACAGGCTGAGAATTCCCTGGTCCAAGTCTACAAGTAGAACCCAGACGGTACCGGTACCCAGACTATTTTTTGTTTTATGGTTTTGATGATTGTTTTATGCCAAAAAAAATCTAATGGCTATAGCTGCCTACTCGAGAGTGTGGTATTTCCATAAATCTGCCAAAAGGAAAAAATCACGAGGAGCCAACTCCTATTGGAAAACTAATACATTCTGATACTTTCTAATCTTGAATTTTATCAAGATTGGTATTTAAAGTGGATAAATTAGTTTTAAAAATGACACTAAACAAACGCACATGCTTCTAACACAAAGTAGTAACAATCTAAAGATGTAAATTAAATCTTAATTGTAGCAACAACTTAGTCATATTGAGGATACATATTAAGAAAGGGCTAACTGATAATAATGAATTGATAAGGATATTGTAGCATTTACCATTAATATTCATTGTACTTTTAGATGATAAATTAATTAAAAATATTAATTCGATGTTAAGGATAAAAACTAACTCCAAGCAAACTGATAATGATCAATTGCTAGAAATATTTTTAAGTCATGTATTAATTAATAAGTACAACAAAAATAAAATGTGAAAAAGTGTATCTAGTAAATCAATATTTAACTTTTTCTAAAAATCTCTTATTTTTAAAATCTAAGATGGGATATTTAAATCGCAAATTTACAAATGTTAAAACATGCTGTATGCTTGTATAAAGAGTTGGGGGCCCTTTGAAATCATATATTACTTAACCGCGTCCATCATTTGAAAATGTGTAACTTAAAGTTAAGGAAGGAAAGGGAGCAATAGAATAATTAGTAGATAAGTTACTATGTAATATGTCCAGCGCAAAGAAGCTGATGTATCTCGGCGATATGCCAAAAAATGATTACTTGGAACTTATTTGAAATAAATTTCAATTCAGACACAAAATTGTTAAATATTATTTACATTGACTCAGTTGGGAGGATGACTCTAGTTCACTTGAAAGGAAAAACTTCTATGTCCATGTCTAATAGACGTCTGTTAAATTATATTTATAATTCCCAACCGGTGATTCGCGAACCACCAGGGTTTCGTGCTCTTTATAAAAAGGATTCGCGAATAAATATTATAATGACAGAACGAAGTAAATGTCAAATTTATGAATACTAACCAAACCAATTACGCGTTGCGACGAAAGGTTCTGTAAAATTGTTGAGTCGCAACAGGCAACAATCTGTAACGCGATGAGCCACTACGCCGTTGGCGATGCGAGTACATTCTCGTAGGATCCGGAAACTCTCAACTTCCCGAATGCGCTCGAAAGGATGCGAATAACGTCTGCCGATATAAAAAACGCCGCGATCACACAAGGGAGCATAGAGTCGAATTGAATCGTACGACGCGCTTAAGAACCAGGAGTAATTTTAATAAGTGGTGCATAGTGTGTATAAATAAATTAGAATAAAGACTTTTTGCTTAAACGTCCGCACGTCGAACGTGAAAGTAAATAATTACTACTCAGTAATTTTATTATAGCTCGATGGTGAAAAACGGGTAGTTTTGTCAAGTCTGACAAAATGCTGGACAAGCAATGAATTGCTTCTTCTTCCAAATCAGTTATTGATTTGTAACCAACACACGGTGGTGATACTGAAAGTTGTAGTGAGCTACCGTCTCGCCACACTGAAAGCAAGGAAATAATATGCAACGAAAATATGGCAGTGACTAGTTACGAATGGGTTTTTATTTTACCGGGGATGAGTCAGACTTGAAACCGCTTTGTGTAATTTGCAATGAAGTCCTGGCAAACAGCAGTTTAAAACCATCTCTTCTTCGTACACACATTGAAACAAAACATCCGACCTACAAAGATAAACCTGTTGAGCATTTTAAAAAACAATTCGCCGGTAATAAAGAGTGTAGTGTCTCTTCTTTCCTGTCAGCTTCAATCGCAGATAGTAAAAATGTTCTTGACGCATCATTTCGAGTAAGTTATAGAATTGCAAGATCTGGACAACGGCATACAGTGGCAAAAAATTTGATTGGACCGTGTGCGAAAGACATCATGAAGTGCAGAGTACGTCTAGCGAATATACAACTTCAGGTTGTTAGCGCTGCTAGTTAAGCGTAGCGATGTAAAACTATTGGCATCCTCTTCTACATTACTGGTTAGTAAAATGAACACGTATGAATTTAAGAGTGTTTGTGATGTTATCTCTGTTTCACTGATTTATTCAACGCAGATAGAGAATTACCGGCTTGTCGTACTTGAAACTTGTTTTACCAGTTCATATCAAATCTACCACGGTTCGTTCTCCCGTCAACATGTAAACTACGGCGAGGCATTTTTGTTACCACTCAATGGGCTTGACACCGAGTATTTGGTGAAAGTAGTTATTTGCATTACTCAAAGTTTGCAGTAGTTACCAGTCATAAATCGACTCGTACAATTGGTCTATATTTAACTTTAATATTGTAATGAGGTAGTGAATGCAGTGGTGGAAACCAAAAGCGGGGAAGTGCAAACATTGCAGTATTGCTGGTCTATACGGCCGTATTAGATATATTTTTAAGAATTCCATTCAGGAAGATGTATTATTTGCAAGCCCTCTGGAAACCACTACGACAGGAGAAGCACTTTTCGATATGATCAATGGCTATTTCGAAAAAAAAGTGAATGTACCTACTGTTTTTTTTTGCTTGGGCGTGTGCACAGATTGTACAAAATCATGACCGGAAAAGTTTTTGGTCTTGTAGAGCGAGTAAAGAATGGATGGATTAATTGCTGTATTTCATAGACAAGCACTGGCATGTAAACGTAGTCCTATAGAGTTGGCCAGTGTTTTAACCGCTGTAAAAATTGTAAATTTTATAAAACCGCGTGCTACAAACTCTTGTTTATTCCAGGCGCTTTGTGGGGACTTTGGAAGCCTTCACATTTCTTTACTACTTTATATAGATTTTGGATGGCTTTCTCGTGGCAAAGTTTTGGCCCGCTTGCTTGAATTGAAGTCTGAAGTTTTTTCTTGACCATCATTTGTCCTCTTATATATACGATCTTCTTTGGCGGCAACTACTTTCATACTTAGATGATATTTATTCTAAGTTAGATGATTTAAATCTGTGTTTCCAAGGTGCAGATGTCACCAGTTTCAATGTGCATAATAGAATAGAAGCCATGCTAATAAAGTTCAACTTTTGGATTCAATGTCTGGAGATGAATGAGTATGAATGTTTTGGTTCTCTCAGCAGCATTTTATCAGAAAATGAAATTCAACTTAACAAAAATATTAAAAGAGATATTACTGAACATCTCAAACATCTTCAGTTAACTTTCAATTACTATTTTCCTAATAGACCTAATATATCTATAATAATAATAATAATAAAGTGTCTTTGTTGACATAAATATGAAAAAGAAAATTCTATAATATTATTAGTGCAGGGCGAAGTTCAGTTGAGCAACATAGTTGCAGACCGCTCCTCCACTTAACCCTGCACAAAAACTAAAACTAAACCTAAAACTAAGTAAACAAATAATTTAAATATTAAATAAATCTGGATCCAACAACTGGATACGTAGTCTTTTTCAATGAGATATAAGTGCATATACTTCTATAACTTTCCTGGAAATGTATTTATTTATTCCCCAACAGTTCTCTGAAAGCTTTTTTTAAAGATCACTCTTGTATTAATTTTGTATTTTTTTTAGCTCACTTTAGTTTAATTAATGTTTGTCTGTAAATTTTTTACGATTGTGTTTAAGTTTTTCGTTAAGAACTATTATTCAATATAGAAAATAAATTTTAATATCAACCCAATTATATTGTTTTACTTACTATATCGTAATGACTAGACAGGGGGCACGTCAATTTATTTCGATTTTTAGAAGGGATACACAAGGAAAAAAAGTTGGGAATCGCTATACTAGTTAAAGGAACTTATTTTTCAATAATGCATTGATTCCTCAAATGTCTGTGTTTAAAGTTGAAGCACCCTGTATAAAAGATATGCGCAGGAGTTTGACAAGTTCGACTGAACTACTTATAGCTTCCGCCACTTTGAATTTGATGCTGAAAGACACAACGCCAACGGAAATAATTTTGAAAATAATTACAATAAAAAGAGATCTTTTCCCTGATTTCTGCTCCAACTTTGTAACTCTTATTACACAATTGCGGTGTAATTTAAAATTCCCATTTTGACGCACGCGATGCGTCATTTCGCAAGATGTACGGCACTCGCGAGTTGGAGGGTTGAAATAAATAAAGTTGAGTTATGTTTCGGCTCTCGCTCGGTTCTTAATTGTCAAATGCAATTTGTGCACATCCACCCCCATTTCTTATATATTTGCGAAAGTTGTTCGCGCGTGGGCGTACAACAGTTCCAGTATGAAGTGGCGGCGTATTCAGGGTGGTAGACCGAGCAATTGAAACGTATAATCACTTAGTGTTGTCGCTTTCTGCAAATATCTCTCTCGTCGACCTCAATGCTTTAACATGGGGTGCCTCCCTAAGCTACCCCCTGGTGTACTCAACATGATTCTCTGACAACCCTCCCCTTATGCACTGCTAACCATGTGTACTTCACTGTTACCGGCAATGCAATTATGTTCAGAATTGCTACCGTTATAAATTATTGGGCTTGTCCTTTGCAACTAAAATTGCGTTTGTCAAACTTTCGGCCGCGTAACGTGATCCGAAGTTGCCGATAATAAAATTTCGGACGGCGGCGCTGGCGTCGAACTTGGAAAAACGCGCTTTACGCGGAATACACCAATACACTTTCGATTGTTTACCGATTGTAAAGCGCCTCATAAGCACTTTTGACAGCGTCTATCAATTTTGAAGACAAATGGATTTAGCTGCGCTCCAGTTTGACAGTGTTGTCATAACATACTTTCTTAGCAATCTTTCTATTTACTTCCAGCCCAAGCACGCATTGCACGCTTCCCTTTCCCATATTTATTAAAAATTCTGGTCCCAGACAGATTTTAATTCTGCGAGCAAAACGGTCGGAGTACTTTACTGTAAAAGGGTTTTTAGTAATTGGCGGTTTTGCATTAGTAACTAATGAAGAGGTTCCACTAAAACTTTTCGAGTGGATGTGCATGCGAAAACATCATATACATTCTGAATTTTTTAAATATAGAAAGTGTGTATGAGAGGTTAATTTATCTCCTAGAGGTTTACCACATAACTGTAGCAATTTAATTGTGCGAGTCACCATTAATTTTGAAAAACATATTGCATTCCAGTTTATCTCTTATTTATCGTGCTTTTACTGGGTTTGCCCTGCATCTGTCATACAATAACGTTCCAATAGAAAAGAGTTAGCACTAATTGACAGTTCCACGTCAGCAATTAATGAAGAGGTTCCATTAAAACTTTTTAAGTGGATGTGCGCATACGAAAACGTTTAATACAGACCGAATTTTTTAAATATGAAAAAGGTGTATAATATGTTAATTTACCCCTGACCGCTTATCTGTTAACTATATCCATTTAACTGTACAAGTGGTCATTAATTTTGAAAAACATACTGCATTGCTTATAACTTACCGCACTTACCCTGTATAAACGAAGTTTTTAGTAATTAACAGTTTTGTACTAGCAACTAATGAAAAGGTTCCACTAAACCTCTTAGAGTGGATGTACATACGAAACCGACGAATACACTCTGAATTGCTTAAATTAGTGATGGGCATAACCGGACAATTTTCATAATTTGCATTCGAATCATATTAATAACCGATTGATTATTTGAATAATCATTCGAATCAATTTTGTCTCTCGATTCGTTTCGATTAAGTCAGCCGGTTTGCCGGTTGGCGGTTCACCGTCATCTGCATCGGCATCGTAACTTGCAGATAGCAGAGGAACTCAGTTAATCGTTAATTATAATAATTGTATAAACGATTTTTATTTGATTTCTAAGAAGTTTAAACCATTGAGAATAGCTGTATCAATACTAATCATAAAGAAAAAATAAATATGCGAATACAAAGTATATATTGAATCTATTTTTAGTTCCTAAAATTCTCTAGTAGGCACCCTTCCCTTTTCGCTTGCACATCATACAGGTATATTTTAGAATCCATAATTTATCAAAGTTCAGCCTTCCGCGGTTCTAAGGACGCACACTTAAAATTTTCAACATCAAAATCCACTTCTTGTCCCAACTGCTCCGTTATTAAAAATTAAATATAAATCTGTTAAGATATTGGAAAATCTTATTTCGCTCTCTGTTTATTTATTCTTAGGCATAATCAACCGCTTTTCGAAGCAAAAATTTAGGCCGTTATAAATTAATACCAACACAGCTTCGGCAAATCTCATACTCAGCAGAACGTTATCTTTAATAGGAACGGCCCCATAAATTTAACTCGTCGACTGGGAGTCTCAAATGTCTTAATAACATCAACAAACACCCGCGAGCCTCACTTGGGTCAATCAAGTACATACGTAGAAAAGGTTATATGAGTTATGAATGACGTATTATTTACAGAATTTCGATCACTCGCAGATCGCTGAGACGCGGCACGTAGTACGTATCAGGATGAGGTTATTTTCCATCCGAATACTTCGAACGAAAACCGAGTTACACAGGTTATTTCAATAACCGGATAACCGGTTATTTTTGATTCGAATAAGCCCATCACTAGTTTAAATATAGTGTACACGAGAAGCTAATTTACCCCTGACGGTTTATCCTCATAACTATAGGAACTTAATTAATATTGTATGAAGCTACTAGTTTATCCGTTATTTATCGTGTTTTTAACCTGCTTACTTGTATCTTTCGATATAACAACCTTGACAGTTTTACATTAATAACTAATGAAGAGTTCCCACTAAAACTTCTTCAGTCGATATGCAATAAGAAACTGTTGAGTCCATTCTGATTTCTTTGAATATCTAATGTGTGGATAGTAGCTAAACTTACCCCCTGACGAATTATTTGCAATAACAATTTAATTATGCGACACGTGTTACATCAATTTTTGGTAAAATAAACCGTACAAACAGATGTGAGCTGATTTCAGAAAGACCAGCTCACGAACAAAAATCAAAGAGGAGCCGATGAGTAAAATAATGCAGTAGTTCGCTTAAACGTTAAAAGTATCGAAAACTTAGAGCGCTAAGTGTAACGATTTACCTTGATACCTCGCTGAACCATACGGGGTAGCCGAGATGCGATGTAAGATAGGCTTTAGATATTGTAAACATTCTCGAAACAATATCCGGTGCTGAACAGAAACTACATATTTATTTAAAACAACGGTTTTAATACACTGAAAAATATATCGAAACGGTCCCCCTATAAGGGTTCGGTTAAATACCAAAGGGAAAAGCATTTATTTAATAACTCTATCGGCCATGTAGGTCTAGGCCATAATATTTACATTTAACATATTTACATATTACTAATTATAATATCGCCTAGGTGATTTCCCCATTCGATACCATCTAATTCTTCTTCCACCCAATCTCTCCACATGTTCCAGCCATCTTACTCTCTGCGGTTTCACGACTGCTATTATATTTGGGCTTTCTCCAACCTTCCTCAGTTCTTTTCCCTCTGCGCCTATATGGCTCGTAACATTTTTCTTTCCCACCTTTTCAATCGTGACACGTCAAAATAGTCCCGTCAAAACAACCCTGTTATAATAGCCCCGACAAAAAGGCTCACACACAAAATAGCCCAGTTCAAAATAGCCCCGATAAAATAGCCCTGCCAAAACATCGCTTGCGAAAATTATAATAATATTTGTAAACACAAGACATGACCAAAGTTACTTTGAGCGACGCAGCGTGAGGATTTCAATGATAAATTCTTAATATTCAGTTAGTTGCTTATCTTATTATTTTAAAACTAAAAACGATACTTAGGTTTTTTTCGACTTTCCGGAACTGGAAAATGAAAAGAAGTAGATTTTCAGCTTTTACACAAATTATAAAAAAAAATACCCACGTTATAAAAAACTACATTTGGTTATAAAATAATAACATAAAAATTTCAGTAGGTATATTAAGTGTAATATTACTACAAAAATAAATACATTTTTATTTTTACCATCCAAATTTCTAAATTCTATGAGACACTATGGAGATAATCAATAACATTTAAATTATGATAATCTTGTACTACGATTTTTAATCTGCGATTAAGTTGAGCTATCTTGTCTGGGCTATTCTAACGGGGCTGTTTTGACGGGGCTATTTTGGATGGGGCTGTTTTGTCCGCGCACCCTTTTCAATTGTTTTTCCTACACTCGATTTAGCGTCCAAGTTGCAGAAGCATATGTGTTATAACCGTTGTATAAATTCTTTGTTTTGCCGTTCTGGACAACATATTTGGACTGCATCAGTGCTTTCAAGCTTCCATATTTTCTGTTATTTTTTGCTATCCTGCCAGTATTTTCTGTTCGTCGTGCCGTTTTTCTTCAATTGTGACTCCTAGATAACAGAACTTTTGGGCTCTCTCAAAAAACATATTCTCTCCCAACATTAGCTACCAGGATCACGTTAGCTTGTTGTCGATGGTTTCTGCGTTATTCTCATCACCATATATTTTTATTTATCTTGATTAATCTCCAAGCCGAATTTCTTTCCTTCTTTTTCTCTTGATCTTATGGTTCTCCTTAGCTTCTTTGGGGTTCTGGCTTATATAGTCAGGTCATCTGCAAAGACCATGCATTGGTGCTCGTTGTTACATATTGCGCCATCGGTTTGCAACTTGCTATTCCTTATTATTACTCCAGTACCAGATTGAAGAGTATCGTCGACAGGGGGTCTCCCAGTCTAAGATCTTTTCTCACCTCGAAATCTTGCAATACATCACCATAACATACTATTTTACCCCTTGTTTTCTCGAAGATCATCGTTATCATTAATAAGTTTTTTTTGTGTTTGTAGTTAGTTCATCCCTTGGTACATTCTTTTTCTATTATTCTGTCATAGGCTTGCTTGAAGTCGATCAAGACCTTGGGCTTAGAACCACTCATCCGGAGTTTTCTCTTTTGTCCATATCCATTTTATTATTTCACTGATTCTCTTCTGTAATTGTTTTCCTCCTAACTTTATCATTTCAGCGGTAATATCATATTCGCCTGGGCTTTTATTATTTTTATCATTTTTATTATGTCCTTTATCTCTCCTCTGTTGGTTCCTCTATAGCTACCGCATCTTCCTCGCGTAGATTTTCTTCTTCCTGTTCTTCGATCTCTCCTTCATCAACCCACTTATTGAAGTGGGCTTTCTACCTATCGTTTTTGTCCGCTATGAAAATACCTACCTGCTTTGATTTTAGAATAGTTATTTTTACTATGGTATCCGTTCTCTACTTTTTTAGCTTCTTGATAAAAGGATTTTATTACTCGGTTTTTCAACTTTTCTTCAATCCTTTATAGCTTGGTTTCATTACATTGTCTCGTTTTCATTCTGCACAATCTTTTCATATCCTTTCTTATTTTCTGGAGTTTTGCATATTTACTACGCTATTACTAGTTACTAAACGGGGCCTTATCATTTTTTTTCACTTCAGATATCTCTTCGCCTTCTTCATCTTAACATTCTTTTGGCCCCGTTCTTTTTTTGCTCATCGGTATGAGTAGTTGGTTTGCTCCTTCTATTACTTGTATTACTTGTTTCCATTTATCATCCACTATTGGATTGTCCTCTGTAATCCTTTCTTAATTTCTTCTTTGTATTAGTTACTAATTATGGTGTCCTTTAACTTCTCTGTATTGTACCTACTGCTATTTCTGTTTTTTTACTGTGTTTCTGCATGTGATCCTCACTAGGAAGTGATCCGAGTCGGCGTTGGCTACTTTCATACTCCTAACTTTTGTGATTTACTTCACTTGTTTTCTTCCTATTAGGATATTATTTATTTGGTTGATTACCTTGCCGTTAGGGAACCTCCATGTTCCTTTGTGTATCTCCTTCCGTTGTAATTGGGTATTTCTTACTACCATTTGTCTCTCTGTTGCAAAACCGATTAATCTTTGTCATTGTCATTTGATATGTCATGTTTGCTATGTCTTCCTAACTATTGTTCTGCATATTTCCTCTTTTCCTATTTTTACATATCAATCTTCTAGACATACCTTTAGTTCATGTTTCGGTAACTGTTCATATTTATTCTCCAGGATCTCATCTGCAGTAGTGAATGTCCCTAACATTCTATATTTTCCACCACTTTTAAACAGAATCATATTATCTATTTCCATAATTTCTGTTCCTAATTGCATTGTTTCTTGGAATCCTGGTATGTCTACCGTGTAATTGTTTATTTCCTCTACTAACTCATTGAGGCTCCCCGCAGTGTACATTCCATGTAGCAAATATATACATGCTATCTCTTCTTTTTTGTATTTTTCTGCTTGATTTTTTATTATCTTTTTGTTCATTTATGCTTCCTTTTGATTTACCCTATAAACTAATATTTAAACTCGTGTCCGTTTCCTTTGCCTAGGTCTTTATATCTATTTTTTCTATTATTTCGAAGTCTGTCAGTTTTTTTGGTTTTTCTAACTCTTCTTTCACTCTTCCCCGTCGATTGTTAGCTTCCTAACTCCTATCTTCACTTCTTTTCCCTTTCGCTTTTCATTTCGTGCTCTTTCTCGTATTTGCTTTCCCATATCTATTTCTTTCTTGGTTAATGCAGTATGCTTTATTGCCAACATGATTTCAATTTACCGTTATTTTATATTATTTTCTCTTTTTCTTCGATATTTTATAGTTCTATTAGGCATGCCTTTTCGTCTAGTTGACGTGCCTCTTTTACTTGGATCTGCAGCCCCAGATTTTCTATTATAAATTTGGTTATTGCTTCCTTTAGATTTTCCGTGTTTGTTGTGTCCATTGTTAGTCCGGTTAATACTACGTTTTTTCCCTCTTTCCTTTTTCGAGCCATTCTACATTATCTCTGATTCGCTTATTTTTAAAAACTGCTTACCTTTTATCTTTACCGTTATTTTATATTATTTTCGCTTTTTCTTCGATATTGTATAGTTCTATTAGACATGCCTTTTCGTCTAGTTTACGTGCCTCTTTTACTTGGATCTGCAGCCCCACATTTTCGATTATAAATTTAGTTATTGCTTCCTTTAGATTTTCCGTGTTTGTTGTGTCCATTGTTAGTCCGGTTAATACTACGTTTTTTCACTCTTTTTTTTCGAGCCATTCTACATTATCTCTGATTCGCTTATTTTTAAAAACTGCTTACCTTTTATTTTTCATATAATAACCTTGACAGTTTTACATTAATAACCAATGAAGAGGTTCTAGAAACTAAAATTATTTTCTTTTGTAAATGACTGACGGTTAAAAACATATTACAATCAAATTCAGTATCTATACTAAAACGCCTTTATAATAGACCTGGTTCTATAAGGTACGTATTTAACTCATTGGGAGAAGCATGGGCTGCGACACCGAACACGCGAAGGGTTGGAACGAAAGGAAACCTGACCTGTGCAGCTACCAGAGCGCACTCATGGTGCCAGGTATTTCGACTGAGCGTTAGGCCACGTAAAAATAGTGATAAACATTTCACACCTGAGATTTTACTTATGTTTTACTTCCAAATTCTATCAAATTCTGCATTAATCAGACGGGTGCAACAATTCACCAAACCAATGAAGTCAAGTCTACACCAGATTACTGAAAATTTTTCGAGATAAATACACAAAACGCCATCAAAAGGAGCTCCGAAAAGACACGACTTATAGTTCGGATGTAAAATTTGGATTTCCAAAAAAACTTAAATATGGAAATCGAAAAGTTGTATACGAAATGTTAAAAAAGCAATGCCAATTGCGAATTAAAAATTACCAAAAACTGTATAGACAACCTGACATACACGACGGCGTTTAAAGTTGCCAAATTTACAGCAATAATAAGCAAATATCAGAAATAATATTTTCGGATGTGGCATTAATTTTACAAAAAATATATTGCTTGCAGCTAAGACATATATTATTCATCATATTCGTAACTCACTTAAGCTGCATCTCACTTTTCGAGACGATATGCATAGGAAAACATTGATTGCGTGCTAATGCATGTTTACAAAATAACTTGTTTACAAGAAGCTTAATTATTTACTTGCTTTTGATTGTGTCGGTCTCTATTTACATTAGCTTACAAACGCGTGGTCATGCTAAATTTCCATATAATGTCGTCTAGTTCCATTGAATGTCGCAGTTGTTTTCGAGATCCTATATAAATATACCATTTGTGACGCAAGAGAATTGTGATTAACTAGATATTAGTCAGACAAATACCACAATCATGGATAATAGAGCTGGGAAAAATATGTTGTAATTTAGTGTTTCCATATATGCACAAGGTATGCAGAAGCTTTCTAGCCAATACAACAATATATGCACCTAAATATTTACTGAGGTATTTCTTTTCCAGAACATTAGGATTGTTGCTGATTTTTATTGCATGCACCAAAAATAGGTCAAAATCAATCAAAAGCACACAGCAATTATTGCATATGCGTTTATTTACAATTCTTAATGAAAATACACCGTGCTATTTATAAAAACAAGCAGAACAGTAAAATAAAATTAGTGATTATGATTAACATTAAAAATAAAACTCTAGATTTATATCGTCATCACAAAAATGACGGCCCAGACAATACTTTTTTTCTATTTCGAAAACGATGTTTTATTATATCATGATTCTGGAGATACGAAAATTGAAAATTACTTTGATACGAAACAGTGGCAAGATGTTTTACACAGTCGTAATGTACCAAGTTTTGAATTTTATTTTTTCTCGCTATCCTGTTACCTGTGAATTCTCGTTTACGACATGTAACAAACTTGAAGGGGTCCGACTTCTCAGTGAGATAAGAGGGTCTACAGCCTGAAATAAGAAGGGCTCGTTCGCGATAGTCTAAACAATTGTACCTGTAAAGGTATGGAGACAAATTCTTCCTATTTTAGGCCACCGCCTGGTGGGTTGGATGCTAGTGATAGACTTGTACCAGAATAACCTCCTTAAGTACGGAAAATATGGTGCGCTGGTTAGCCCCGAGATTTGAAACCTACATTGTTTAGCGAAAAGGCACTGCGCTCTACAAAATGAAATTACAAGATATCATTTATAACATTACATTTAAGCAGGTTAGGTTTGCACCAATTTCCGCTACAAAGAAGGTAACCAAAATAATCCCTAAGGATTCTAACTGCTTCTCGGGACGTCAGGTATCGCGATAAGCTACACCACAGCTGATACATTGGTGCCAAGCGCTGAAGGCGTTACTCTTCTTGATATGGTAGCTCTAGTTGCACAAAAAAATGCTGAAATAAAATTGATTTTAACTCTAGGTTATCAAAATTATAAATAGGCGATAAGAATTGAAAAAGACTTGATAATAAATTTAACCCCACCGTTGTATTGGCGGGCACAACTGAAGAGAGGGGTCGGTGATTTGCCTCGTCGACCTTCTTCTCGCGCCAAGATTCTTCCGCCGGGACCGATCTACAGTTCTGCAATTAACTTTAAGCAGATATTGCCCGTCGGTGACCGCTACTGTTCCATGACAACAGTTGTCTGGAAAAGCCTTGCCGTACCAATTTTAGAAAAAATACGGCGATTGTAGATTATATCCACCAACGCAGCCTAGGCTTCTTAAATTCTCGTTTCTCGTTTTTGAGTTGCCCCGAATTTCATATCGACTTAACGGTCGAAAATATTTAAAGGAACCTCTTCGTCTTGCTGCGCCTTGTACATCAGCCATACCATCAACGCCTTCTAGATTAATCTATCGTTTCTCAACCACCCTGACGGTCAACGCTCTTCGCCGGCGAAGTCCTGCAATAAATATTTGAACTACCGCTGCCTTTTTTTCACTTCCCGAGGCCGAGGCTTCCATTCTCCCAGACCGATGCTTCCGCAGAAAAGCTCGCTGGATCTTGTTATTAATGAGTCTTTGCCTAAGTATAAGTGATGATTTTTTGATCTTCTATTCAGGCCCCCAACCAAACTACTGTATTTCAAACCAAATTCAATACGTGCTTTAATTAACCAATGCATGTTGTGAATTATTTAATTTCGAATATGTTGTGTCATATTTAAGGATTGACCGGTTTAACTGTTACTAGCTTGTCAACAAGGATTTTTTCAAGATGTACTGGACCCGAATTAGCGTTCACATACTGATACTAGTGGCAGAAGCAACACGTTCCAGAACCTGAACGATTGCAATAAAATCAAGTATTAAATAAAGTTACCTTACTTTACTTTACAGCCCTTGAAGAGCTTTGGCCTGCTTTACGAGAGTGCACCATTCTTCTCTATCGGTGGCATTTTTTTTCCATCCTCTTCTTCTTAATTTCCTGATGTCATCCTTCACATCATCAATACATTTCTTTGTGAGTCTTCTGACTTTCCTCCTTCCTTCTGGTTTACCTCTAAATAGTTTATTGGTGCTACATGTTTCAGGCATCATTTCTACATGTCCGAGACATCTTAGTCTAGATCTCTTTATCTCGGTAACCAGATCTGGGTGTTGACATTTGTCACAAATTTCTTGGTTGTTTCTAATTCGTCTTTCTCCTGCTTTCTGTATTGGCCCGCATATATTTCTAAGGATTTTCCTTTCCCATATACAGAGCATGTTTTCATCAGCAGCTGTCAGTACCCAACTTTCTGCTCCACACATAACAATTGGCCGGATCACAGATCGATAGAGCCTTACTTTTGCTTTCTGGGATACTACTGACTATCGCAAGTTTTGAAAAGTATAATAGCATCGGTTGGTGACTGCTAGTCTCGCTCTGATGTCTACCCTGTTTTCATTGTCTCTCATGTCTCCATTAACGTGGAACCGAGGTATTTAAATTTGCTGACTCTATAACAGTACATTTGGCCTATCTGAAGATTCAAAACATTACTATATCTAGGTTAATCTCTTGCATTGACCGTATATTTAGTTATGTTGATATTAGTGGTTAATCCAACTCTTCGTGTTTCTTCCTGTAGTTCGGTGTATCCCTGTGTTAGTCGGTCGGTATTACGAACCACCCGGTTATGTCGTCAGCGTAGTCGAAAATCTGTGGCGACCGGTTGTAGATTGTTCCCCTGGGTTAATTTGGATATTTCGAATTATCTTTTCTAGGCATATGTTAAATAGTTGGGTGGATATTGTATCCCCTTGTCTTCGACCTGTATTTATCCTAAAATAAGCTGTTGCTTCATTTCTAGCGTTGGTATTCTTTAGAGTCATTTTAGCCAGATGTATTAGTTTCTTCGGTATTCCAAACTCTGCCATTGTTTTAAAGGGGTCATTTCTGTTAACACTATCGTAGACCTATTTGAAATTTATGAAGAGTTGGTGTAGAGTTATATCGTACTCACAGCATTTTTCCAGGATGTTCCTAATTGCAAATATGTGATTATGGGGTAAACCTAAATGCAATTATTTTTATGAGGATCTTATACGTAATGTTTAAAAGCGAAATGCCCCTGTACTTCTGGAAATCTATCCTATTGTGGATCGGTTGTATAATGGCAGTGATCCACTGTTTAGGTATCTCCTCCTTTTGCCATATTTCTTTTAACAACTTGTGTATTTCAATCCAGAGCTCTAGTCCACCGTTCTTTATTAGCTCTGCTGTTATTAGATCTTCGCCTGGTGCTTTACTGTTTTTCAGTCCTTTAATAGGCTTTCTTACCTAATCATAGCTGGGCTCCTCTATTTGGATATCTAGTGCATCAATTTCAGAGTTAATCTCATTGATACTTTTATTTTCTGGGGGGTTGAATAAGTGCTGGAAATATTTTTCCCAGGTTTTTAAAATATCATTCTTATTTCCCGTTAACCCTCTATTTCTTTTCCGGCAAAAGGTTGTTCTTGGTTGGTACCCTTTCCTTATCTGTCCCGTGTTTTTTATACATCGATCTGACGTCTCTCTCTTTTGATAGTTGTTTTTTCCCATTAGTTTTGGTTTCTCGTCTAATCTCTTATTTCTTCTACATTCCCGTTTTGCTATCCTTTGTTTCTCCTTGTATTCATTAATATTTCCTCCTGTTCACCTATTCAGCATCTTTAACCTTGATGTGTTTCTCTCTTCGATCAACTGTTAATATTCTTCATCGTACCTAAGGTTACTTTCAGATTTCTTTCCAAATCCTAGTACTTGTTCCGGCGATATTGTTATCACTTGTCGTATAGTTTCCCATTTATCGTGTATTTCTTGTTCAGTATCTATATTTGTATTTGTTCTAGTCCTTCTTTGATCTTCTCCTGGTACGTTTCTTTCACATTTGTGCCCTTTTTGCTGCTTAATCGTAGATATTCTTTTCCTATATTGCACACATACCAAATAATGATCGGTATCGCAGTCGGCCCTTCGCATACGTCTCACATCCACTATATCAGAGGCATGCCTCCTGTCAATTATGACATGGCCATGTCATGCTTCGTAATTACTTGATCTGGTGAGCACCATGTCACTTTATGGATTCTTTTATGAGAAAAATACGTGCTACCTACTCTCATATTTTTACTCACAGCAAAATCCATTACTCAAACTCCATTAGTGTTACTAGTTTCGTGTACACTTTCCCTTCCTAATGCTGGTCTGAAAGCCTCTTCATGTCCTATTTTGGTATTCATGTCTCCTAACACCATGTCCACATCATTTTTTGGTGCCACGTCATATGCACCCGAATTAGCGTTCGCATACTGATACTAGTGGCAGAAGCAACACGTTCGAGAACCTAAACGATTGCAGTAAAATACGTTTAAAATATAATAACCATGTAAAACGACAGTGTACCGAAGCACACACCTCGAGAAATCCCAATCAAATGAGCTTCCCACCGCTGAAAAGCATTTGCCTATTGCGCATCCAAATCACACATACCATCCAAGATTTTCCAAGCTTTACTTATGCAGCCTAAAGTGACGTCACAGTACAGGTAATGAGTAACGTCATTTTACTACGTTCGTTGCACAATAGCTGTAAACCGCGATAGTTATATTTATGTGTTATATTAATACAACCGTTCTCAAATTTCATGCCGTGTAATATATTTGTTAATCGATACGCAGTCACGTAAATTTTTAAATTACGATAAGAATTTCAGGATTGGAAAACAAGGTAAGTTATATCTGAGAACTGAGCACATTTCCTGCAGCTGAGCAGAACTTATTTCTGGTAAGAGCCAACACTTCATCCCGACAGATACATCTGATGGCGCCTAACAAATTATCCAAATTTGTCGCAGTAACTATTTTTAAGGTAGAGTATGTTTTTACTTCTCTTCCAGCCTTTCCACTGAGCTGAGAAGAGCACTTTTTTGCGTTGGGGCAAGGACGTAAATCTGTTTTCAACGGTAGCACCAGTGCTATTTCAATAGTAACTCCGGAATGTCATCCATTACTTAATCATATTTCCACTTCCTGTCAAATGAAAAAAGAAAGATTATTTTATTAAGCAGTATTTAAGTTGTAAAGCATTGACAATAACTTTAACAAAGTACGCTAAAAAATCAAAAGTTGCTTGAGGGAGAACAGCAATCGCTTGAACTATATTAGTTCTTATAAAAATACTAGCAAAGAAAGTATTACTTCACTCAAGACCAAAGAAACGATCTGATTGTGAATATGTTCGTTTCGAATTTATCTCGAAATTGTCTTATACCGTGTGTCCACAGGAGTACGCACCATAGATATAAGATAATGCTAATAGAATATAAATATCAACCAATGCTATGACCACCGTCCCTTTTCTTGTAACATTTATAACAATATTGTTTCATATAGTGGCGGGTAGAAGCCAGAAAACAACGTTTTAGCGTGCCGGAGATCACAGCATTAGCCGATCTTTCTATTCTAGTTGGTTATCCCTATGGTGCGTCCTCCTGTGGACACACGGTATAATAGCCTTCGCTTAAAAGCATTCGAAAATCGCAAAATAGACCAAACAAAATTGAAAACCAAATGCACCTGTCGTATTTGCAAACTAGCCACGTAGTTTCGGGAGGAAAACATTTTAATTATAAAATTGATACGGTGTAAATGACATATTGATCTTATCACAGCCCAACTAAATTGTCCACGTGCCATGCCTATAGCTAGCCTTCCACCACACAATGTCGAAAGATTCAATTCTAGATAATAGTCTGGTGTATTAACTTTTTCAACGGTTACACTCGCATATTTTTTAGAGGTCTGAACGTATTGTTTAGCTAAATTTTAACTGGTATTTATATTTTTTAGTAGTATACGAAATCTGTTGATTTGTTATCTTAATAAGCTAGTTTGAAAGCAAACATTTTCGTGTGCAATGACATAAAAATAAATTGTCATAAAAAGAAAACTGCTCGATCTAAAAATCCACAACCATACTACTATTTGAAGAAACCAACAGACGGTCAATAATTTTATTAAAAACCAAGAGCAAAAAATACGAACACCACTGTTATAAAACCTTACAGGGTTTTATTGAAAAATGAATTTAATAGAGATTGGTAAATTATAATATATATGATGTCCCTAAAAAGGAGGTCAATCCGTTAACCACATATTCCTTGAGCAAAAATATGATGATTTAACTCAACTTACCTATATACAAAGTTGCTTGGTTTAGCCGCCAGAGGTCTTCAGAAATGATGGTGTGGTTTACTGGTACAAATGCATGACCAAAAAATGAATAAAATCTATCAAAGATTTTTTGACTTATTTGAAAAAAATGTAAAAAGGTTAATCGTCTTTAAAGCCCTCTAGCGGCTAAGCTAAGCAACTTTGTATATAGGTAAGTTGAGTTAAATCATCATATTTTTGCTCAAGGAATATGTGGTTAGCGGATTGACCTCCTTTTTAGGGACACCCTGTATATTTGGGTAAACCTTGTAGTTTTTTCTGCTGTTTTTCTTTCAAATTACACCCACCATTTTTAAAGCTCTGTGAATTTATACTTTCCTTACCTTGATAATGGTCTGACGTTTCTACGGTGTTACGGTTAAAATATCGAGATACATTTGTTTGAAAGTTTAATTAATTTATTTCTACCATAAACAAGTACGCTGCTACATTTAAACGAGGTACAGTTGATGTTTACTTAGGCATTAAAAAAAATTGGTTCGAAGTCTGTTTCCAAATTGTTGAATTCTGATCTGAGGGTCAACATGAAAAGCCCCTGTTTTCGCAATAATAGTTATTCATGTTTTGACTAGCTAGAGACACTGGAGGAAACGTGGATTCCGTTCTCCAAGAAATGTCAAATATCAAATGTGTTTTCTGGGATGAGATTATTAGGAGCATACAGAAAATTAGGAGAATTATTAAACTTACTAACACAACTGCCACGAGATATTGTAATGAACAGACATCAAATGGTGTGTTGTTACAGAACAATGCTCCGTCTCACAGATTTGCAGTTGTTCTAAAAAATATCCCTTAAAAGCAAAAAAATCTGTTAGATTATTGCTTTATTTACACGTTGTAATGTAGCATGCTGTGAGAATGCTTAATTATTTTCAATTAATATCAAGATATCAAAAGGGTATCATGTGATAACAAGTGTAAGAGAATAACGGGTGGCAGTAAATATTAGCAACCAAGAGGTTGTTTACAAGAGTTGAAAAAGTTTCTATAATTTAAAGAATCTCAGTCAAAATATTCACATTAAAGGTCTAATAATACCTTTAGTTGTGAGGATATAATTCAAATTTGATACGTGTTAGTAAGAATAGCCTTCTGCATGATCAAATACTGACCAAGGGGTCAATATTATTCTTCACATAGTGAGTTGGAGATTTATAGAAGCCATTTCAAGTGGTCATTGGTGTACAAGCCATCAGTTTAGTGAGTGTTTGTGTGTGGCATGCTGCAATACCGTTTTAAGAAAATATTAAACGGTCAAGTCTGTCTACAACGAGCTTTTATGGGTCCTCATCATCTCCAAGTAGGTGTTTGACGACTTCGATCAGTGTAAAACTGATATTAGAACCACATCGCAAGTACGAGTTCGGATGTTAAAGGTTAGTGTATTATAGTAACAGTTTGGATACGGCAAATTTAGAATTTAAAACTTGTATTTAGATTTAAAGAATCTTAGAATATTAAGTTTTCTAAATTAATATTGTGATTTGAGTACTCTACGGTTTCGATCTTTATAATTAGAAATTTATCAATTTGGTTTAGTTATTTAAAAAAAAAGTATTTAACCTCATTTACTGGAACTTTCATTTAATTAAATAATTTTGACAACTTTAATCTGACTATTAATTTGTAATGTCAATTCAAACGTTTAATACACTATAACAGTTAATTAGATTCAAACTCAAGTACAAATTGATATTTATTTGGTCATTCAAAGTACAATTCATTAATACGGTTTATATTTGACATTAACTCATTCAGCTGGGAAGTAAAGAGAGTCTCAATTGCTAAATAAACTGGCTAGCCGAGGTATATTTAAACATGACATAATTTCAAAGTCAATCATGAAAGTATGAGATATGTCAATATATGATTCGGTTGAAAGCAACAAGGTAAGTGAGAATTATATATATTATTATTGATATTACTTCTGTGAATTAAGCAAACAGGGTAGATATCACTAGTTTTTATTATACATAAAAACTCCTACAAAAGGGGTTGTGTAATAACGTTAATAAATAAAATAACATGTAATTTAACAAAACTAATTTAATATTACTCCAGGCGTATACAAGTACGAACTGGTAAAAACAACCATGCCGATGAATTGAGAAAAAGCCCAACTTCGCAAACCTTTTTGTACAAGGCTGCCCATTGTTTGTTCCATCAGAATTGGGTAAGATTTTAATGGTTTCCTGGACTTTCCTGATAATGAGCAGTAACAGATGTCGACATTCTTCCAGCTATTAGAAATAATGTTTGTTGTTTGCGAAGCCTGCTACAATCTGAGTAAAAATTATTTCGCTTCTCAGGTTTACCTTTTTCATTAGAGGTAAGTCCAAAAATCAGAGGGAAAATTAGGGATTTCGTACCAATGTCCGTCCACAAGGTGCGTTGTTTTCTAGCAATAGCTTAACCAATATAAGGTTACATTGAGCGCTGAAAGAACTGAATAAAAATTATATTTTTAAACAAAAATATAACAAGACACTTTAATTTTCACAATAGGCTCAGGTAGAATACCATATGGTAGACTAGAGATGGGCGCGTGAGTGAGTTTTGCACTCACGTCACGCACGTTCACGCTCACGTTCACTCACGTTCACGGCGTGACACGCCACTCACGACGTGACACGCAGCTTTTATTTCAAAATTTAAATTCAGATAGAACAGAATGTTCAAATTTAAAATCAATGAAAAAAACTCTAAACAGAACTAAAAATATGTTTTGCACGTGACATAATTTACGTAATATGTTACAATCAGAATACTTGACACAAAAAGAAAAAAATGAAAATTGACTACAATAACTTACGACAGGGGATAAATACTGATTTCTCGCAAATACATTGCTTGCAGCTGTCTTCAAAGACATTACTTTTAATACCAAAAGCTGTCATTGGAATTGACGTTTCCCATATTGGTATGAGTATAGAAGGTATATGTTGCTAGGCAACACTTTTAATTCGTACGTTTATAAGTACTTTTACGTAAAAGGATCAACATTTTCAGCGTTAATGCGAGTACACAAAACAAAACATTACTTTTATTAGAATAATAAGTTCATCTACACATCTACACAATAAATTGGTTTAAAAATAAAAGGTAATCAACATTTTCAGTGTTAAGTCGAGTATACAAAACGAATCATTACTTTTCTAAAAATAGGGTTACCCGGTTCACCCTGCAGTTTCTTATTCGTTACTAAATATTTAACGTGAAATTAACGTGAAACGTGAATCGCGCCTTGGAAATTTTCACTCACGTTCACTCACGTTCACGTCACGATTTTCAAATATCAATCAAGTTCACGACGTGACACGCCGTGACTCGACGTGACACTACTGTTTTCACGTCACGCGCCCATCCCTATGGTAGACGCATGAAAAATAATTATCATTTTTTTTAAATTAAAGTATAAATGCTGTTTTAAATACGAAACAATATTAAGATAGACTTGAACATACAATTTCTAATCTTTATCCGGTGCCCTATCCGTTCTGGAGGTTGGCTATCATCATTGTTTTGTTCGCGGTTTTTTTGAGAAAATTTTCCGAAGATGGTCCAAACCTGTCTCTCGGGTTCCCCAATGAAATTCTTCGACATCGTGGACCTCTTCTGGATCTTTAACCGTTCGGCGCAATGCTTTAGAGTTTGTCACGTGGTCGAGCCATGATATTCTTAGTAACCGACGATATATCCACATTTCAAAACCCTCTGTAATATCCAAGCTTCAACTCCATATTGTAACATTTGGTATACATAGCAGCTACGTCACCGGTTTTTAAGGCAAAAATTAGGTCTCTGCTATAAATCAAATGTCTTTTTCTTTTTCTTCTTCCTCTTATATCAAGCCAGTGGCCTATTTAATTAAACAAAGTTGTGGTTCTATGAACCCCCTTTGCTCGTAAACCGGGTAGGTAGCTGGCCTTGCCTGTCGCAACTAAGGAAGAGTTTCCTATTTAAGGGGTTGACGACTATCACGGATGTTAGCTTGGTTTTCGGAGAGCGACGATATTTAAAATCCTTGTGTAGTTACTGGGACTCGAACCCAGTCCGGCCGCCTGAGAGTCAAGCGTATTGCTCATTTGGCCATCCACTTTCTATAGATCAAATGCCGCATACTTACAAAAGTAGATCTGGCCCTCTCCATGCACGTTATTATTTATACGGTATGGTCTCGTTTTTTGCTAAGGGTACTTCCCAAGTAGACAAATTTATTCACTCTCTCTATTTCTTGGTGTCCTACCATTAATCTACCATGGGCAGGTGTCCGTCCAATAACGAAAATTTGGTCCTTTTGGTGTTTAGTTCTAAGCAATAGAAGCTCTTACTAGCTATATAGCAATTGAAGTGATCGAAATTAGTAGCCAGCAGCATTGTATCATTAGCATACCGAATGTTGTTTAAATATTCCCCATATTCAGGGTATTTAGGTCTGACAATGCTTCAGAGGATATTCCTTCCGAGTAGATGCCAAATAGCGTGGCTGGCACCACCCAACCCTATCGTGCCCTTTTGAGAATCTCAACTTAGTCTGTTAGCTGCTCTTTCACTTTCACTTGAGCTGTCTGATCCTAGTATATATATCAGTGACAATTCTGATGTCTCTGTCACCTCCACCTGCTCTGTGCAGCTATGACCATTTTTTCGTGATCGCATCTACCAAAGGCTTTCGCATAATTGATAAAGCACGAACACGCATAAACATCACATCTTAAAGCATTTAAAAAACAAAATCAGGCTCAATTATCACCCGATGAGATAATCAGGGTAACAAATCAAGAACGCTGAAAGAGATTTGACGTGTGTTTTGGACAAAATGGTGGAAAGTTTGAGCAATTTGTTAAACAGATAGTGTCTTCTATTTCTAATAAATAATAAAATTACGTTTATACTCTTCTTATTTTACTTTGGCACGTTTTCTTTGTTCAGCACCATTAAAATTTCATACGTAGTACTTAATAGTTACAATTATGATCTATGAAAGCATATTTAACTAATACTTACATTTGTAGTTGTTAATTGCAATCTACACCCCATTAATATTTTATACCTACACGTAGATAAAAATAAAAAGGTGAAGTATGAAAAATGTTAAAACATGTATTTGCACCTCTGATAAAACCGAAAATGGAAAAAATACTTTAAAATGCTACCATGTCCAGGGTGTTGTAGCTTGAACAAGCGTCCACGTTCGATCAGCAGAGTTAAGCAACGCTCTTTCTGGTCAGAACTTGGATGGGAGTTCCATGGCTGCTTCTCTCGGCGCCTCGTGATACGGCTGTCACGGAAATAGTTGGTTCCGGATGTCATAATAACATCATGACAGTCGTTAGTGGGGTTGGAAGTCCCCATAAAATGTACAGCGACGCCTATAATTGGCCTAAAGGCTTTTGGCTGAGTACCAAAATAAAAAAATAAAAAATAGTAAACATGATTTCGAATAATAAACAATTACACTTTTTTCGTAAGTTGTAAGATAAAAAAGTTATTGAGTGTTTCCTCTTTCGTTAAAAGCACTGTATACACAAATAATACTAAAACTAAAAGACGTCGGGCATTCATCTTTAGAAAAAAAACAATAATAATTATTAAACACAGTAATGGAAGGAGACACACTATATTACTTTCTTGCCTGTACAATTATTTATTAACAAAGATATAATTTCGTTAGAGATAAGTAGCTAAGGCGGCTGATTTTTTGGTTAGTTAAACATGTAAATTATTGGTAAACAGAGCACTATTAAACACAATTCGTTGAAAACCCCTAACCACACAAATATTTAACAACCGCTAAATCAGTATTTCGACCATTAAGCTGTCATCTTAAGTATCCTTGAAGAGACATTAATGCGATGGAGTTTGCCGAAGATATGCTCTTTACCAAATCAGTAGTGAAAGTCAGCATTCCTGCACATCCCAAAGTTATTTATACTATCTGACCCAGAAGGCGTGTACTATGCGACCAATCAGGTTTCAACTTCAACACAAAGTGTAACGATCAGAATGGGAGATTGGATCTCCATCTTTGTTCAAATATTTATTATCTTGATTCTTAAAAATAGTCAAACTTTCAAAAGAATTTAGCTGCTTTGTTGAAGTTAACGCTTTTACAATTTTTAAGTCAGTTTCCGTAATACTATGATTCGTTTCGTAAATATGTTAAGCTATACTGATCTGTTGTATCTAAAATGAGCTATATGCTAGTTAAACCTAGTACTAAAATTACGACATGAATTTAGAATCACAATGGGAACATTTAATTTCGTAAATTCCAAATCTCTCTAAAGTCTTAAGTTTGTCTTTTGTGTCTTTGTGTTTTTCAAAACTACGAGCACAAGTACATCTCATTTAATAGTAAGGAGGATTCATTACTCTCTTACTGAATGGGGTCCACGGTCGTTCACACGCTCCATTTAAATACACCCTTACAAATCGAGTCTTTGATGCTTCGATTGACATGACGATCGTGTTTGACAACTGTGAACCTTGTGTGTGTGACCTGTCTCGTGTTTGGTTTTATGGTATTTTGTCTCATAGCAATGGCTACAAGTATTATTTCTGTGATAATGGTCTATTGTGCGAGAGATAATAATTGTAGTAAAATACAAAGTAAGGGGATAGCGTTGTTCAGATTTCCAAAGGCGAGTGTTTCCTTTCTAGAGACTTTCCATTTGAAAACATGTTTTTTTAAACTTTTTTTTACTGCCCATCTCTAGCGTGCTTTTAAAAATTTCTTTAGTGCAACAGAAGTGATTAAATTCGTCCTACATTTTAAATGCGGCATACGCCGTGGACTACAGCTAGTCGTACGATATTTTTTACGATTGACACCATAATATTCACTTACGTTTTCTACATTCTTTTCTCGGCACCTTAAACGCATCGTACGCCTTCACGTATCGAGCTTTTGAAAACTCAAAAAAATATGACATAGTAACTATTATTTGACATATCCAATAACACAAACTTGTTCACATAGTAACGAAACCAAGGTAGATTTTTCCAAAAATTTTGCAGTGTTTTATATATATACAGAGATCATAAGAAAAATAGGGATCTACGAAAGGTTTTTCCAATCTCTGATGCCAATCTTCCGATCTTGCCCGCAAAACGTTTTATTCTGGCAAAAAAATTCTCCAGAAACTGTATAATTTTTGGTGGGTCGTAAAAAATATTTATACATAACGGTCCACGGTGAAACATTGTTGTTGGAGCTTGTGGTGTTGATAACATTACTTTAAAAATGTTAAAAGTTAGTATTGCCTTACTGTTCAGATCCAGCACGGTCCAAATCTTAACAACTTTTTGTTTAATGGAATTTTTCCTACCACTTGGTAAGCGGCTATTATTTTACCTCTACCTAAAATCCCAAATGCCAAAGATTTTAAAGACTAAAGACCTATATGTATAAAGCCCATAATTTCCAAAATTTTTGAATAAATTGTCCCCAAACAACTACTAAATGAATATTTGGAAATAAATTCTATTTTACCTGCAAATCAATCAGGTTTTAGAGAAAACCACAGTACCAATACAGCTCTCCTCAAGGTGGTTATCGAAATCAGTCGTACTACGGACGACTCATGGTAACCGGCCTAGTGCTGTTAGATCAAAACAAAGCTTTTGATGTCGTAAATTTGGTTTTCCTGTTAGCAAAACTAAAGTTCATTGGATGACATCACTAAACATCACTAAAATGGTTTCAAAGTTACCTAAATCATAGACAACAAACTGTAAAAATTGACAAAAATATGTCGGAAATGTGTGAAACGAAAAGGAGTGTACCCCAAGGAGACATATTAGGCCCGATTTTGTTTTCTATATTTACATTCGGTTTGCCAACTATGCTGAAATATAGTTAATTTCATATGTATGCCGATGATATACAGATCTATTTATCAGTTAAGATTCAGGATAAGGATGAAGCATTATGTAAAACCAATGAAGAATTTACGTCTTTGTGTAAAAACAATGGACTGCGCTTAAATCATAATAAATCCACTGGAATGTGTGCTGGCAATGACTTTTATTTTAACAACGTTAATGTGGTAATTGGCAGCAATACTTTAGACTGGCCTTCTTCATCTAAAAATTTAGGCTTATTTCTAGACGACAAACTATCTTTAAATTTACATGTTAATTATGTCTGGGTATCAAAAAACAATTGTGAAATTAAAGGGTTTATATAAATTTAGGCATGAACTTAATAGAGAGATATGTTTTATCGGATCTCTTCCACTATCTTGAGTGTTTATCACACAACGTTTCGAGAGTTTCTGATCTACTCCCGTCCTCAGGTGAATGAACTCCTGGTTAGTCCTGGACTGACTTTTTGTACGTATTTTATCACGTACACTAGTTCCTACCCCGGGGTTTGAACTTGAGACAGTGGAAACAGTCCGATAAAACATATCATAATAGACCACTATGAAAAAATTACATAAATTAGAGAACATCTTAATAAAGAGACCAAATTAATGTTTGTAGCAAGTTTAGTGTATCCAGAGATCAATTACTGTAGTATCGTATATTTTGAGCACCTCACAGAAATTAATAAAATTGAAATTTGAAAAGCACAGAACGCTTGTCTCAGATACAAGGTCCTGCAACGATATGGGGGTGGAAGATATTTATAAAACTATGAGAGTTACATAAATATTCTGTATATATAAGTTGTAGGTACGAAAGTGGCGCAAATTACTAAAATAGTTTTGATTATGCACGGCGGCTCGAAAAAGTGTGGCAAATCAAACTTCCTTTTTTTTAAATAGAATGCCCTATATTAAAGTAGTTGAAGAGTTTTGCATTGAAATAGTAATCATTTTGATTTAAAGTTGTATGAGTCTAACGTCAATTGTTTTGAAGACATTAATGTTTTTATGCAAAAAAAATGCTCAGCTTCAGGCGGCTGCTGTAAGTAACAGAAAACAATTGAATGAAGGAAAGCGTTATCAAAAAATAAGGGTTTTCGTGATTAATGCTATACGGGGTGCGAATTTAATAATTTCGATATTTTTTCAAATGGAACGATCTGCATATCCCTGTATTTTTGAAAAGTGGATACTTTTAATGAGCTTTCTTTTGGCATTTTATTTCCTAGCTCTAAACTCAATCGCCTTTCAGATTTAATTTTCTTCTGCATTTTTTAGTTGTTCCGTATTTGTTATTTCTAGTTTTAAGTAGTGGCTGGATTTTGGTTTTCTAACTTGGTTTTATCTTTTCTCAAGAGCTCAAGTGTTTAAATCCTTATTTTAACGGCGTTTGTTGGTTATAACTTGAAAGAAAGCATCTTAAGGCACTTAAATTGTGTTTTATGTCTCAAAAACAGTTGAATTTATAGGTATAAAGTAACATATCAAATAAAAGCTCAATAAAAAGGCTTTACAAAAATACAAAAATATACAGAGATTATTACATTCGTAAATGTTGAGCACCCTGTATAGCATTAATATCCAAATCCACCATTTGACATTCGAAAGGTGGCTCACGAAAAACCTTTTTTTTATAACTTTTTCCTTCATTCAATTGTTTTTTGTTACTTACAGCAGCCGCCTTCTGAGGTTCAACATATTTTTGCATAAAATATCTCCGAAAATATTGACGTTAGACACATATAACTTTATATCAAAATGATTAGTATTTCAATACCAAACCTTTAAGCTATCCAAATGTAGGGAATTCCATTAAAAAAGAGTAAATTTGATTCGCCACAAATTTTTGAGCCATCCTATATAATATAAAACTACTTTAGTATGTGCACCACCTTCGTACCTACAACTTTTATATAAGCGATATTTATATAACTCTCATAGTTTAAGAAATATCTTCCACCCCCACATTGTTGCCGGACCCTGTATATTCGTAACGCACGATACTACGCTCACATTACTCCTCACTTAAACAGTTTAAGAGAACTTAATATGAAACATCGTAATGATTTCTTTATTGCGTTTTCTTATATAAATTGGCACGGAGCAAAAAGGCAGAATACTTAAGTGATATGTTAATAAAAAGGTCCGATGTTCACAACATTAATATTAGGGTAGATAACTTCACTGTGCCCCAGCATTGTATTAGTAAATTCGAAGATCATTTTCAATATGTTGCCTGTACTCGTTAATATATTTATTAATTTTATTAACTTAGGATTAAACGTGTTTATACTAAACCTGAAAAATTAAGCATTTAGAAAAATTCTATGAATTTACTGTTTACAAAATTATGTAATTTACACAGTCATGTTTATCGGAGTGCATCTCAACTTTTAGTTAAACAGAGGGAGTGGAAGGTGGAAGATAGGACCAACCAAACTCCTTCATTTTTATGTAACATCTGAAAATTACATGAATAAGTAGATGTTTACTTCCTTTTATGATAAAGGAAGTATTGGATTCACCCCAAAAATTCGAAATTGAGTTTTCAATAGATCTTCACGTTTTCGAGTCCCCTGAACCCAAAAAACATGTTTTTGTTCATTGGTCTGTCTGTCTGTCTGTCTGTCTGTCTGTCTGTCTGTCTGTGAACAGAATATTGCAAAAACGAAAAGAGGTATGGCGTTGAAACTTCATAGTTCTGTGTACTATATAGATGAGACAGCAAGCTTTTGAAGAAAATCGCATAACCGAAAAAATGGTGTTTACTCTTGTAATTTTTCATTTTTTTTCGATTTCTTCAAAAACGGCTTTAACGATATTTTCAAAACTTTACATTTTTAATGTGTATTGATGTGATATAGGTGATTTTCCAATTGAATACTTCTAAAATGGGTTTCTTTTGTTTTTTTGTCGATATTTTTTATTAACTTCTATTTTAAATAGAACACCCGGTACCTATATTATTTTTTTGAATTCAGCTTAAAATTTTAGAGAAAATTTGTCACTTCAACTAGCTCTATTTTGTACCGTTTTTTGTAGAATTTGTAATTTTTGAAATATTTTAACAAATGCTTAAAAATTAAAAATCTAATTTTTGGCTAATTATATGATCTCTGTAAAAGGAAGTTGTTTGAGTGTATCACACCAGATTTTTATTATTAATATCGACTGTAATGTTTCTTCATTTGAAAGCGATCAGATTAGTTCATTGTAGGGATTAAATATGGCTTTGTTATTCCTATATCGTTAATTGGAAAGCCACTATGTTAAATAATAATAATATTAATTTATTTCTGAAGAGTATAAATATGTATAATACACAATAATCTAAGATGACTAGAACGTTCAGAAATAAATGATGAAAGGACTTAGCCCACAGAAGTAAAACTTGTGCGTGGGCGATTGAAATATATGAAAACGTAGTGAAGTACACTTCTCAACACTATGAAATTGCAATGCAACACCGTAATAAAATGTTTTGATCAAGCATTTTTCTGTCTATTAAATTATGAACACTATATCTAGGGGTATTCTGGAGCCAAGATTTTATGTTTTTCTTAAATTTGTAAATATTTTAACTTTTTTTATTATCTTTAGGTAGTGCCGAGTATATTCGAGGTGCAATATAGCTATAAGATCGTTGACCAATAGTTTTATTTGCTTTTTCTACTGTAGTTTCAGTATGACATTTGTACTTGGTATGATAATCATGGGTTATGTCTATTAAATCGTCTTTAGTTTTATATTGCAACCAAAGCATCCTATAACAAAATAGCGTGGGTCAAACAACTGGCTTTCTTTATATAATAAGTCACTCGAGTATAGCCGGTCATTGCCAAATATAATTTTGAGAAAATAGTTTTGAATTATTTCTAGACGTTTTAGGTGATGCTCCAATATGCCACCCCAACCAACTATTCCATAGCATAAGTGACATTCAACTAACGAGTGATAAAAATTTTTTAGGTGTTTCAGTTCCAGTACAGACCTCAGTTGTTTAAATTTGAATAGAACTGATCTTATTTTTTTATTACATTATTTACGTGGATATCCCATTTAAGATGTTGGTCAATATAAATGCCTAAATATTTTATGTCTTTGGTTGCGTGTATGCTGTATGACTGATTACGAATATTAGTAATAATTAAATCTTCAAACGTTTGTGTCTTATTTGATGCACAAGTAAAATGTATAAATTTAGTTTTTTTGAAATGTATTGATAATAATTTTTGGTCAAACCAAGTTTTAATGTTTGCTAAATCATTTTCTGCTTTTGCTTTAAGGTCATTCCAACTATCTGCGGTATATAGTATCACAGTGTCACCCGCAAAAGCCGACACTTGGGGTACTGTATTGTATGTGAATAAACTGTTAATATAAATTTTGAAAAGAACGGGTCCTAGAACAGTACCTTGTGGAACACCACATTCGACTATTTACGGGTCATTTAGATCATTTCCAATTTTGACATATTGAACTCTGTTCTTTAAATAAGTTCTAATCTAAGCCACAGTAACAAAAATCTACTAGATGTCCATAAATATTCAAAGTCTTACGTTTTGCTTTAATAAAAATGGCATTTTAATAGGTTTTATGAAATAAATAGCATAGCATATTTTCAATTCAAGCAGAAGCGTACTTAGAATAACACAATATTTTAAAATTATCCACCATAAAGGAAAATAAACCTAAAAATATATCGTTAAAATCAGTAAAACAATAGGTGCTCATTATCACAAAAATCTGATATGGCGCCCATAAAAATACGAAGTTGATCATATATCAAGTGATTAGAAACCTCGGAACAAGTGTTTTAGTATAAAAAAAATGACGTTAAAAAAGTCATCAAACAGTTTTTAAATGTTTACAAATAAAGACAGCATAGTTACTTGAAAGAACTTAAGTAGGCTATGTCAAATTGCTTTTTAAAATATTGACAAGTACTAAATTACGCAAGTTTGTTTAAGCTTAAGCTAAACAAAATCAACAAAAATATACTTAAATTACGGACTTCTTGTATATATTTCGCTCTCCGAATGGGTAAATTCCAGATTTCTCAGATTTTTAAATTTACAATATACATAATACAACTAGTATCGGCAGGGGGTGAAAACAGACATCCATTTCAGATGCTCAAACTACTCACAATAGCTGTGTGAGGTCTGGTGAAACCAGATGCCTTTGAACAGCTGACCTCGATGTTTTGACCGTGCTGTCGGCTCGATTTAAAGTCGTGTACTAGCAATCCGCAGCAATGGGTCTTTCTTGTCTCGAAAATCAATCAACATGACATCTTTTTCAGTTCAACAAGGACTTGCCACTAAAATTCTTTGCAATTGCATTTGCAAGGAACGGAATAAACATGCACCCAGGTTGGACGCATGCCATACTATAAATTATTTTGAAACTTAGCTGTAGGTCAATTCCCTTCCTTTGGAAGGTTTGCAGCCCCAGGCTTCATGCAAATACTTTTAGAACTGTTATCGGGGCGAAGTGCAATAATTGTTGACTAACCGCTTTAACCAACATCTTAAATTTTCGAAGTATCTACTCACGAATTTAACAAGTATGTACTATAAGGAGTAATCAAATAAATTTCAGATCTAGTTTAATATGATTCAATGTAAACATAATGTAACATAAACCAACTCGATGTGAAATGTATTTGATGACACTATCCAGGGCGAGCAACAAAGCGAGACGCCTGAGTTTATAAACGTCCTAATGAGTTTTGGTCGAAAATAATAAAAATATGTTAAAAAACTCAGTTTTGCTGCGAGGTTTATATTTCTTCAACGACGATTTGTGTTTTTAAAAGGCATTATTCGCCACTTACAATCACATTACACATAAATACGTCCGATCTTTGATCCATATAATTGAATTAGAACAGACTAAGCTAAGTGTTAAGACAAAACTGAACCGCACAAAGCATCTTAATGATAAATTAAAATTATAACTCAAAAGAATGCAAGGTTTCTATGGAGCAACTTGCGTTCCCATTAGTGTTATCTCGGGCCTCGGTGGGATAGTGGTGGCTGCCGCTGCAGTCGAGAACATATCGAAATACGGAGCGTGCGGGCGAGAGTTCGACTCCCAGCCCGGGAGTTCCGGTTTCACTTATTTAAGTTTAGTCTCAGCGACGCACGCACCCCCTGAAGAGATACGAAAGTGGTTTCAAAGCAACGGTAGATGGCGCAAAAAATTCAAACTTGTCTTTAAGCTACAAAGCAATTCTAAATACGTAACGTCTTGCATATGGTTGACGGTTGTTGCCTAAATTAAAATTTTAAAACCTACTGAAACTTATTTAGAGTAAGAAAGTCCAGATAACCATATGTCCTAAACGCAAGCGTTAACGAATTATTGTTTGTCTTCTAATTCTTAAGATGCCAACATCACATAGGTCAGGAATTCAATGTTTTGCAATTTTTTCAAATTATTATTTTGATATAGCTTGGACTACAGTGTTTATTTTCAATCAAGAATACGTGTATATTATGTATGGTAGATAGGGCATCACTCCATACGATGCTGCATATAAGAATTTAGCTAACACCTATTCTCTAGTAGAAATAGCTGACCCATTGGCATGATCGTCACGTTCACCAGCCCTGCTACCTGACGGTTTTTTAAACTACAGGGTGTCTCATTTGAAACTATAGGATTTGATTTTTGAATAAAGCGAAAATATTTGTGAAACTGATGTTTTTTGTTCTTCAACATAAAATGTAAACTTTACGGCTACAAATGGAAAAGGATATCATTTATGTGGCCGCCTCGACTCATCTGGCATGATGTCATTCGTTTACCAAAATGTTCCATAACACTGGCATATAAACCTGGCTCTATTTCCCGAGTAACACGTTGAATGTTTGCTTTGAAGTCATTGATTGTTGCTGGCTGGTTGGTGTACGCTTTCCCCTTTACATAACCCCAGAGTAAGAGTCCAGTGTTAAGTCACATGATCTTGCAAGCCAATTGATGTCAGCATTCCGCGAAATAATACGATGAGAAAATTGGATATGCAACAGAGTTGTGGTTTCACGTGTTGTATGGCACGTTGCATGGTCCTGCTGAAGCTACATGTCCACTTCAAATCATCAATTTAGTGGAAAAAGAAATTTTTTAACATGTTACGATAGCGTTCCCATTTACTGTGACAGCATTACCAGCTCCATCTTCAAAAAAATATGGTCCAATTAGTCCACCACTTCAAAATTCGCACCAAACAATGCATCTCTGTGGATGCATTAATTTTTCGTGAAGAGCATGTAGATTTTCCTCACTCCAAATTCGAAAATTGTGTTTATTGACACTTCCATTAAGATGGAAATGTGCTTCATCGCTTATAAAAATTTTGTCTCAAAGATCAGCATCATCTGGTATACTTCCTAACACCCAATTCACAAATCTACGACTTGTTGTGTCAACTGAATTTTGTATGCTGACAGATGAAGATCTTTCTTTAAAATCTGATGCGTGGTGGCTCTTGAAAGATTCAGTTGTTGTGAACGACGTTTAATTGATGTGTTTGGATCCTCTAGTACACTTTCTCTCACTGTAGCAATGTTTTCATTTGACCGACCACGACGAGGACGTGTTGGTGTTGCCTTATCGATAACAGAACCCGTCTCTTCAAATTTCTTGATTAATTCACAAACGGTTAACTCTGTGGGCGCTTCATTTCATTCTAATTTTGTGGGAATTTTTCTTAATGCAACTGTAAATAATCGCCCATCTTCATATAACAGTTGTACACAAACTATTGGTTGTTGAACTGTTACACGCACCATGTTAACGTCGTATGGTTTGTAGATAACAATTGTTAAATATTGACGCCCTCTTTTTCACAGAACACAAATGGCGCGCAATTCAAATCCTATAGTTCCAAATGAGACATCCGTTATAAACAATGCACGGATTGCATAAGATGCAAAACAGCGCAGATATAGTCCAATATTTTTTATTTAACAATTATTTTGTCCTAATCTTAGAGATTAACCTACATTTTGCTTTTGTCCTACATTGTTAACTTAATCGTTAGTCCAGATGTCTCGACGGTCGATCCTAGTTCCTGGTACATTTTGCACACCAACCCTATCGTGCACTTACACTATAGTCTGCTCTTCACTATTATATTACATTTCACACTACACAAGCTCGAATGGACGACGAGATCGGATAATCAGGAAGTTGTAGAGGTTCCGGGTTTGGATAACGGTGAAGCTTCTTCTAACCACAATTGGAAAATTACCTTATCACGTCCCCGACGATCTCCACCTAGAGTTCTCGATGCAGATTCCTATCTCACATGTACCAAGGAGCATTTACCATATTTCTTAAAACTCGGTTTTGAAATTTCTGAAGGCAAGCATGATTGCTTTTTTTAGTACAGCCCCACAACATACCATACATCCAAACTGATCGCAGCACTTGTTTATAAAGCAGTGTTTTGATCAGAACTGATAATTCGGAATTTTTTCCAGACGCCAATACATGCTTTTGTATTTTAGTTTAAATTCTTTTGTTTTCTCTTTAACATCCTTCTTCAATTTCATTTAGCATCTAAATTTAAGCCTAGGTATTTGGCTGTTTCTTTGTGTGGGATTGTGTTATTATTCAAAATCACTGGGGGTATATTTTTCTATTCGTAAAATTTACATGAATGATTTTTCTTCATTACTCTTTATACGCTATGGTTTCATCATAATTGCGCCATGGATGTTGGCGTTGTGTCTTCTGTTATTTCCTACAGCTGGAATTGCGGTGCCATCCTCAAATGTAGCTAATTGATGATGTTCTCTTCTGGAATATCACATATTGAAATGAGACTTTGAATTGCCCCTTCGCGAGACGATAAATTACGAGACGACGTCTTCTACGCACTAGTATTTTTATAGATTACTTGCCCTTGCTGTTTACTTAGAAGAGATCATTTGAATGTACCGATCTAAACAAACGAGTAACTAGAATATGAACTGGAGAAATTCATGTTGGATATTCAGCATGCAGTGTGGAATAATACATTACAAATAAGAAGAAAGGCGACAAGGGATAACTATCCAAATGAATTTCAAACCTTAATAGAAGAAAAAAGATGTAAAGAGCTTAAGCCAGAACTTCTCTCGCAAGTGCAAGTTTTCAAACTACAAATTCTGCAAAGGAAAACAATAGTGTTCAGAATTATAATACTGAACTAGTGAAAGAAGACACTTAGTAATGTCGGTTACATCAATTTGCAAATAAAGAAAAATTAATGCAGTCGGTGAGATTCGAACCCGAGCTCCCAGAAGCGCGTCGGACCGAGTTATACGCTTCAACGACTGCGTCACGACCGGGCGGGCATTGTATGCGCTTCCTGCTGTTATAAAAACTGACAGACGGCATCTATGGACCCTGAAACGTGAAGAGCTGAAGAAACCCGACTTCTTCACGATTACAATAGTTTCTTTATCTTTTAGACGAGGGACAGCAAGAAAGACTTGGCAGAGATCCAGAACAAAAGAAAACAAAAATAGGTTGAATGCCCTCGCAGCACAACTAAGAGGAGAAATCCAAATAGATCTTATGCTTTAGCAGCCCCTAATTGTCCACTCCTGAACGTAGGCTTTCCCTCGTCTCTTCTACTCTCCTCTGATCTGAGCCACCTGTTGCCATTGTTTCCCCACTTTTTTGGTATTATCTCCAATCTATCTTTGTTGTGATCTGCCAACGCTCCTCCTGTTTGCTTTTGGTCTCCATTGTAGGGCTTGTTTTGTTCATCGCGTTCTATCCTGTCTAACGACGTGGCCTACCCAGTTCTATTTTGATTTAGCGATAGTTTCTAGTTAGTTTATAATTCGATAGCGTAGACTGATTCCTAGTATTATGCGTTCAATCGCTCGTCGAGTCGTTCTGAGCCTGTTGACTGATTTAATGGCCATTGACATTGTTTCAATTTCGTTGGCCATCACTGGGGGGTGCAGGTATTTCAGTTTTGCCTTTAAGTTTGTGGAAATGTTAAGGTTTTTTTAGGATAAAGCTTAGTTTTCCGTTAGCCGCCCATGTCATTCGAATTCGTTTTTCTATTTCTGCAGTCTGATTTTCCCTACCTAATTTTAGGTGTGCCCTAAATACATGTATTCGTCCACCTGCTTAAGGGCATCGTCGCCCACCCTAAATATTGTATCCTCCAAAATCATGATCTTAGTTTTCGTGATATTCATCTTTCTTCGGAAGTTGTCTTCCATTCGGCTAACATCTGTTGCAGTTCTTCCGTGTCGTTGCTGATTAGAATAATGATACCGGCCATCGATGTTAATGCCTTCAGATTCTTGAAAATATCTTTCATTGTGAGGGTAACGAGATTAGGTGAAATTGTGTCGCCCTGTCGCACTCCTCTTTTCATCGGAGTTCTGTCTGTCATGAGGTCTTCTGCAATTTTGACCTAGATGGTAGCGTTGTCATAAATATATTTTAAAAGATTTCGGAATCTGCTATCTATTCTGGCCTGATCTATTGCATTGAAGGTAGCTCACAAATTGATAGAGTCGAACGCTTTGTTATAGTCTACGAAAGCTAGGTGGAGTGGCTCACTATATTCCTTGCATTTCCCTATTAGCGTTCTCACGGTTTAAATGTGTTCTGCAGTACTGTATCCTTTGTAAAATCTGGTTTGCTCGGGAAGTTGATAGTGATCGAATTTGTTTAATAGACTATTAGTAACGACTTTGCTTAGTAATTTATAAGGATGTGATAGTAGACTTATCGTCGATAATTGCCGATTTTGAGTTTGTCCCCTTTTTGTATAATAGAACAACGGAGTTTTTCCAAGTTTCAGGCACTTTGGCTTCAGAGAGACATTTATTTAGTAATTTTTGTATTGATTCTAGTGTGGCTACCCCTCTTAATTTTCTTATCTCTGTAGTGTCTTTATGTTCTAGTTGATTTCAATCGTTTACCGTATAAGTTCTGTGTTATAGCTCTTTATGTCTTTTCTAATCTCTTTCCTGATATTTTTGCTCTGCTCTGCTTCTGGGGGAATATAGACTCATGTTTTTCCGTTTGTTTATCAGATCTCTGGTTTCTTTCTTTAGTTTTGAATATTTTGTTTTCATTTTCGAGCATATCTTCTTTGCTGTTGTTTTTATATCGTTTATTATTTTATTTTATAGGGTGTCTAGCTATATCAATATTTTTCAAATCATTTCTATTTGTCAGGTCCTGTCGTAATTCTGCTTGGTAGTTGTATGTTCTTTTCTAGTGGCTTTTTTGTGGGGAAGACGGTATTTATTTTGACTGTGGCTCGTACCATTCTGTGGCCACTCCCCACTTGTTTAGAACCCCAACGTTTGTGACGATATATTTTCTATTTGATAATATATAGTCAATCTCGTTTTTACTTTGAGAATCTGGGCTCTTCCATGTTCACCTCCTATTTGGTGGATTTTGGAAGAAGGTGTTCATACAGTACAGACTTTCCTCTTGTAGAAAATTTATTAGCTTGTTCCCTCGTTCATTGTATAACCAAGTCCGAACTCTTGAGTTGAATGGGAGAGAAATTACGGTACGAAAGATGATAAAGAGCAGAGGAGCAAGAAACAAGCTTTGAAAGACCCCGGCCCTAGAGGAGAACTGACTTGAAATAATATTGCGGACTGTGACCTGGTGCTGACGGAAAGTAAGGTAACCCGTCATATCAGACGGAGTCAAAAGCTCTTTCAGTATCCAGAATGACGGCGAGAAGGAATTAACAAGAATTGGTGGCAAGGACTCAAACAGAAAGTTGGCGGTTCTTCTTTCAGAACATAAATCGTATATAACATTGTGGGTTTCTAGAAATCGTCGAAGTTTGGTAGTGAGGACCCTCTTGAAGGTTTTTTCCAGAAGGTTGATGAGGGAAATGGGACGAAGGAAGGTTGAAGTCCTTGCGGCCATCACCACGTTGGCTGTTTCCCAGGCCAGGAGAAAGTGGCGGGAATGGAATGAGCAATTGAAAACCAACGTGACGACGGTGGTAGCTACTTTGGGAAGTTGATTTCGTGATAGTTATCGTGGGAAAAGTTAGGGTCGTTCCGGATGCGGTGGACCTATTCCAGGGTGTAGTCGAAGATCTCGGACTGTCTGTGGTAGTGGAGGCTGAAGCAGATTGCCCTCAAACGCTATCACCGAAATCTATTGATTTAAAGGCGGACAATGGCGCTAAGGTGGTTCCACTGGGTCTTGAGTTGAGGGTCCCTGGTGCGGCTAAACTGCCAGAAATGCGACGCTTTTCGCGGATGAGTGCGATCACTTGAGGTGGAAGAGGTGGACAACATCAATATCGGCCATGTTTTAGTGAAAATCTATAGGTAAATTACCTCTTGGATAGTAATGGTGGGAAGGTCGACGGTGGTATCAACTTCCTGGGTACTGGTGAGGTAGGGAATGTTCCTAAGGCAATTCTCTAATAGCTCCCGGAAGTCTTCTTAGCGGGCGCTTTTCCAATGGTGGATGCTCCTGAAACCCTATGATGTTGGTGGCTACTAAAAGGGAAATGGTCGATGGTGACGGAAGTCACCATCGGCTTCTGTGGCGAAGTGTGGTGCCAGTAGATCTTATAGAAAGGTGTGAGCTTGGTTGAGGATCCTAAACACGATCAGAAGAAGAAGACAATTGATAAGGAGGTCCGCAAAGGCAGTATTCCTCGCGTTGAAATCTCTCATGATGGAGCTACGGTAAGCGTCGGCGAATTGAAGAAGGTTTTCCGGAAGCGGTTGATTATGCGGGACGTAGAGATGTAACGGGGTGTGAAAGATGGCCGCTCAGCTTTAAAGATTGGAAAATTCTTTCGGAAGTTCTAGAAGCGAACACCACAGGCCATCGTTGATGAAGCAAAGGTGACATCCATGCGGCTTCCGGGGACCGCCGTTGCAAAAGATCTGAAATATGGGAAGAAAGAATGTTTGCAATGATTTCAGGTGGGTCTTGATGAAGAACGAAACGTGGACGTTCTCTATTTGGATGAGGTTTTCAATCACTAGTCGCTTTCTGATACACATAAATGCATTCACGGTACTTTTTATCATACCCCGTATACAGATATAAAAATATCGAAATGCTTGGTGTCATTTTTAGAACATTATTTGTTTATGTTATTAGTTTGGACGTTGCGATATACATTCATATCTTCATCAACTAAAATAAATACAGGAATAACGAAAGCCGACAAACGACAGAAAACAGTGGAAAAATTCCAAACAATCTCTACACCGTCACACGTATACGAGACCACTAAGGAAGTAAGTATAAATTCAGACTACTAACACAAATTGATTCCAAAATAAATAATAAAAACTGCATTAAGAGCACACAGGATGATGCAAATTGTTCTTCTGTTGTCAGATGGTAGATTTCAGTTCATAAGAGCAGTGAACCAGATTTTGCAAATCCTTATAATCGTCTACATAATTCGGCTTCTTCAATATTTATTGTTTCAGAGTCTGTATTCTTTGTTCCGTGTTTAGTATTTTTACATTGTCAAGATTAAACGTATGATTGCGTGTTCTACATGTTTTAAAGAACTGTGCTCTTTATGTTTGGCTTTTAACTATGTAAACGTGCTAGTGCATTTAATTAGATTTCTATTAGTGCACTACTTACTATTTATACCTGCCGCAGAGAACAAGTAAAGTAGAATATGCAACCCAAATGACATATTGAAAATCTGGCTGGATCAGTATTTTAATAATAATCACTAAAAAATTATATAGGAAATTTACGGTTTTTTCTGTATCCTTTTAAGAGGCAATAGTACACCTCAAAAGGAGTCTATAAACCCTAAAAACGCTTTAGTAAAAGTTGTCTAATAAGAGCGGTAACAATTCTTTTAGTTTTTATAAGAAACGATCAATTTGTTTAAACATCTAGTAACCTACTACTTAATCAGTATTGTTCAATTGTTATTGAGTTTGTTTATTTGACAGGTAAAGTTGTCATCAATAATTAACCTTTACTATCACCTATGTTTAATTTTTTTTCATTTTTACCTTGTTATTTCAAAATTGAAAATCACCATAGCCCATCGATATTCTAATATCGAATTAGTTGAACTGATGCTGCTTTATGAGGAAGTGCAGCATAATATGGTTGCTTCCAGTCGGCTTTACGCTAAACGCTTTCCGAGTAGACCAATACCTAGCCCGCAACAATTCACCCATCTAATCATACGTGGTCGAGAGACTAGTAATTTACAAACTCATCAAAGGCCTGATGGGGGACGTGGTCGGCACCGACGAATTGTAGACGCTGAGAAACAAATTCTGAATCTTGGTGATAAAAACCCTTCAACCAGAACACTGCGAATTGCTCATCAAATGGGGGTTTCAAATCGCATCATTTGAAGAATTCTACGCGAGAATCAACTGTACCCATTCCATGTGCAACGGGTATAAGCTTTGCAACCGCAGGATGGTTATCTGCGACAAAATTTCTGCAGATGGTTTCTGCGACAATATGATGAAACTCCCAATTGCCATAATACTCACATCTGGAGTGTCGAAAATCCATCCACATACCTTTCATCGTGGTAATTTCCAGCAGAGATTTTCTTTAAACGTATGGGCCGAATTGGTAAACGAGAACTTATTGGCCCATAACTGGAAGGGATTATTTACTTTTTTCGCAAAAAAAATTTACCTGAACTTTTGGAAGATTCCCTTAAATGTTCATCGACAAATGTGGTTTCTTCAAGGCGATGCACCAGCGCATTTCAGTCCTTTAGTTCGTCAAAATTTAAACAATGTCTTTGAAAATAAATGGTTAGGCCGGGGCAATCCTGCTTCTTGGCCTCCACGATCACCAGATTTCACACCGCTGGGCTTTTATTTGTGGGGTTTTATGGGTACCATGGTATATAACACCAAAATTGTCGACTTGAGGATTTCCGCGACCGTGTACAAGCAGCGGCGGCGGAAATTCGTCAACAAGGTTTGGCCTTGCAGAGTATAAAGAGACCCGCCTCTCTTTATACTCTGAAAAGGCCAAACCTCGAGCCAGACTTTGTATACAACAACATGGTGATAACTTCGAACATCTTTTGTAGTGGACTATACTAAAAGAATTATTACCTCGCTTATTAGACAACTTTAACTAAGGCGTTTTAAGGTTTATCAATCCCTATTGAGTTATACTATCGCCCCTTAAAAGGATACAGAGAAAACCGTAAACACCCTGTATATAGCGGTTCTTAGGCATAATTTCAACTGGCATTAAACAATTCGTTGAGGTTATGATAAAAATAGAAACTTCGACCAACTCAAAAAGCATGCGATTTGTGCATACGTAGTTAAAAGTATTTAAGACTATAAGTATTTATGTTATTAAGCACAACTACGCCGAAAAATGTTAAAATTGACAGAAAATGTTTTTTTACAGAATTACTGGTATCTCTGATTTTATGTTAAACTTTTTTATTAAAATGTATTTCTTCTTTAAATATATTTAAAGAAATCAATAAGCCTTAGGTAATAACATTAAAATTGGAAATCCTGAAACCTCGGCACAGAATAATAATATTATTATTCTGTGACCTCGGCATCTCTAAAACAAAACATTCGCGACATCTTTTTATCAGAACTTCATTAAATGCATTGAGCAAGCACCTGCTTGTGTACTTATACATAAATCTGTAAGCACTATGTGTGTAGATATAGAGTAAAGAATATATGGTGTCAAAAAATTATTTTTCAATACAAATGCAAACCATCTTTCAGGCCAAATAATAAAAATGTATACGTTCGTCATTATTTGAAAAAATCTAAATCTTGTGATCTTTAAAGCACTATGTGTTTTAACTCATCAGCTATAATTTTATCGAAGCAAGCGTATAGAGGAAAAAGCGTTTAATGTGATGTATCATTATAGATTTTCAAAGATCCCATCTTTTTCTGTAACCGCTTCTGTGACTTTATTACGGACATTTTGTTCGTCTTATACTGCACAATGTCCTAGAATAAGGAGAGTGCCGCACACCAACTTGTTACAATGCAACTTTATTGAATCTCATAAAGGAAACCAACCTAGTTCAGAGGGTAGAAAATAAAATACTCAATTTGATGAAATCTGACTTCGAGAGAGGAATGCAGCTACTTTAGAATCGTGCAATCGGGTTCACATACAACGTAACGGTAGACACAGCATATTCCATAAAATTACGAGGAAAATTTTATACAGGGACCGTAATTTAATTAATATCGGGCCACTTCATTCCACGCCTCACAAATGAACGTAGTATATTTATTGGATTTTAAATCTCAGCCGGTAAATTAATTAACCTCATCGCAAAATTTTATGCGTACGGATATTCTAATATGTCTATAAAGAGGGCAAACAATTTTAAGTACCCTCATTGTGTAAAAGCTTGTATACGTAAATCACTCGTATGGCTGTACCGATTTTAATATACTTAAGTAGAGTTTGAGGGCTGCGATTTTTTTCCAAAAACTAGCTTCAAAGGTTATTATGATTTTTATTGCTACTATTTTAAGTTTTTGCCAACCAAGAAACAAATACCCATTTCTTTTACAACACAATGAAAAACTGTGCGAAATTACTTCGTATACTGAAAAATGGAAATATCGTAGCTTCTCTTTTAAGAATATTTTATAACCATATATTTGGAAACTAGCTTGCATGTAGCTTATCACATTTATCATTTTCAGTAAGACATTGAGAGAATTTTTGCTAAAAATTATAGTTTACCATTTATGCATTTCTGTTCGTAAGGTTGCAGACACCATTTTTTGGAACCTTCAAAATTTTGGAATAACTGACATCTGGAAAACAAATTTTGGGAAAATAGTTTTCTTCTCCTGAAATCTATCAAAAGGAAACCAGTCGCTAGTTTTCGGCTTGGACATGATATATTATATATGGATTATTAAGCTCTTCGAAGTGTGCAGTAATTGCTTCTGAAAAATTTTGATTACGTTATTTATGGAATTTCCCAAGCTAAAGCATTAATTTCGTAATACTTGCGGAGTTCCATGTTGTCGTGTGAAAAGAACTTTTCCAACGTGGAAGCTAAGGTGAATTGAGAACGCTCCTCAGGCCTACGAGATCACTGAAAAGAATACTACGGTTTCATCGTGAAGATAATACATATTTCACATAAGTACATGAAATGCAGGCCCACAAGCAACACCCTTCAACTTAATTTGGTGCCTGGGCAAGTGCAAATGTACATGCAATGTACATTCAGAGGCCCTACATCATCGGCCGTACGAAACCAGCTACTGAGGTGGATAAATTTCCATTTGGAGCTGTCCATTGACGAGGATTTGCATTAAAAGCTATCGTTTTGGTGGATTGTTGCGTCTACACTTTTCCGAGGCAAGCTGTTGGAGCCTACTGCGGATGCAGTTGTTCTGTGGGCTGTTAACTGTTTTGGGTGTCGTTCACCAACGTTTCGTTACTTCCAGTTGAGCTCAGCGGAACACACCGTTGGAAACTTTTAAGGTCTAATCAGTTTATTCTGCCGTTAAAATATCGCATGTACTTGCTACAATCAGTGTTCATTGCTTATTTCAATTTGGAGGTTATAAATCGATTTTAGGTGTCGATTCGTGGTATACCGTAAAACCGTTGCTTCATATTGAAGGCGGATTAGCTCGATGTTGTACTCACCAAAATTTCAGTTATTGTATCACGAATCAGTGCTTATTTACAGCATTTTAAATAATCTGCTTCAACTTTTGAAGTTTGCAATGTAAGTAAACTTAGTAACTTGTAAATTTCAGATTTCTAGCAGTGTCACTATATTTTTAAGCAATATTTTGTTGCATCGAATTTAAACTACGTCAAATTTAGAATGATTTCAAATATTCAGATAATTTGTGAATGATTCGCAAGCATATGTTTATTGCAACCTTATCATTATGTTTTTATGGCGTTCTGATGTATTGCAGGCTTTTAATTATTCGTCAGGCGTTAAGCCGGCCACAGATGCAGAGACTTACCTTAAGACTTGCGTATCCATTCCAAACAGTTCATTCAAATACGCGCGTGTGTGGTTGAAGCCTTAAGACTTATTTGGTATAAGTCTGTCACAAATATATCTCTGTGGTGCAAAACTGCACGCTTAAAACAGTTTTATCCAGTGTCGAGCCCAAATAATATTTGTCATCAGTATGGTTACTACACTTCGATGCAAGCGCACGCCACTGCTATCAAACAAAGTTCGGATTCTGATAAAACGACATTTTGTACCGACGGTCAGCTTAAAACTGCAGAAAAGTCGCTACGTATGTGACACTAAACAGAGTACACGCATTTTGCACGGGTTTGCGTGCACATTCCAAATACTCACGCTAGTTTCTGCATCTGTGGCCGGCTTTAGAATACCGCAAATTTTGACAGGCGGATAAAGCCAATCACATCAGCAATATACCTAGCCCATAACTTTTACCACAAGCATCGCGTACATTCAGTACAAATCGAACAACAGAGGTGCGAGACCAAACTGAACAATTAGAAAGGCAGACCAAGTAACAGATGCCCATAAAAAGTCTAAAATTTAAAACTTTAACTTACCCGGAGAGCATTGCAGGCCTTCCTGGTTTAAGTTAAAGTCTTTATCGAATTCATACATTTAGATTTTGCAGGTTCTCCATGAACTAACATAAATAATTGCAACGTAACTCTTGTATGTTAATTGGAAGGGACCTCTGCTCTACGCTGCTGCACAGCTTGGGACCAAACGTAGAACAAAATTAACTGGCGGCCTATTGAACAAATTGTATTTCTGAAGAAGCCTGGTCGCTGGGATGAGTTTTGGCCGATTTTACAGCATTTTGCAGTGCCGTTTTCGGGGATCCTTCTTAGTGCTGCAATTTTGTGTTTGGTCGTCGTAAGAACTTCCCTTTTACTGACAGGGAGTTTCTTCACTGTAGTACCGTTTTAGGGGGAATTAAGCGGTATTGTGAGATGATTTTAGCCACCGCTAAAATCCACACAACGGAGGGATATTCTGCAGGTCAAGATAAAGGCGGATTTCGCCACCGACAATATGGGCTCGACGAGGGGGATTTTTAGGTTTGGACGAAGTGAATTTCGCCACCGATAAGATCGGCTCGACGAAATGAGAAGTTTCTAACGTGTCACCCCCTCACTAAGGACGTTATAAATTTATACCTCGGGTTAGCTCAATCAGAGACAGAATTCGCTCAAGCTCAAATATATAGGGAAGGAAAGCACCAAATATATATAACAACGGTATAATGTTTTTAACTATATATTACTAATTATGAGTTGTACTTTTTGAAAATAAATTCTTCTGGGGGGGTTGTGTTTCTCTGCTTTGCTGGTAAACGGCAAGCTCTTTAGCAGGTGTGTACGGATGGCGGTTATTCAGCAGGTGAACACGGACGGCGGTGCTTCAACAGTTGAGATCGTACGGAGGTTGCATCCGGTTTCGTGCCAGGTATAGGTTTTGGACTGGTGAAACGGATGCCCCCAAAGCGGGACCTTGCCGTTCCGGGTTTTGTTTACATTTCGTGTTCTGTGAACTGGTGCGCGAAATAAAGAGATCGCGCAGATACCTGTGCCTCCTGGAAGAAAATGCACTATTCCCGGCGTGAATGCGCCACGTAATTCTGCAGGTGAAATTTGCTTGATTTTTCTCCGGCAAATTGGTTTGACAGTTCGGTCCTTACTGGCAGCTGGACCCCCCAGGTTAGAGTTGAGGTAGCTGGTTTCCCCTTTAGGCCTGCAAGAAGGAGGTATAGAACGTATTTGATTGCCTCTACAGGTAATTTAATTGCCACAGATAATTTATAAGCACCGTTTTCAGGCGAAGCGCACAATAAAATTCATATAGGTGCACTTAATATTGGAATGTTAATATTCTCGTAGATTACGGTTGTAGGGGCTTATAATGATCAGGAAATACGTTTAATTTAAACGCCTAGGTCAGGTCAGGTCAGGTTCTGGAGACGATGTTTAAGAGACAAAGAGACAATATCACAATTTCAACGTTGGGAGAGGATTTGGGATCAGGGAAGTCCAAACACTCAAGTGGGGATAAACTCAAGTCTGGACTGGACAGGATAGGTGATCTCAAGTTTGGACTGGACAGGATAGGTTAACTGGTCGTGGAGCTTCTTATATACTCTTCGGGAGTGTTATCAAAACAACCGCTTCAGACCTCGTTAGGTGGGATTCAGTGCGGGGGTTGATTCTTCGTTGACTTTGCACATAGCGGGTACGAGTTCGCTATCGCTAATTCAAGCGCTGGAGAGGTGCAACGCCTGATAACGCCTAAATGAGCGAGGCATAAATTAAATGTTGTTTAATGTTCATTTATAAATGGATGCAGATGCTGGCATTACAAGTTTTTAGCAGGTTTTGGAGTGCTGGTTTGGTTCAGGCATAGGTTCTGGCGGAAACTAGCATTGCAAGATCAGATGCACCTGGCGGTGGCTTCGGACTCGAAGGGCTCAAGCCTCCTCTGGCTGCAGGTGGCTAGGCCTAAGCTCCTTTGTGGCTCCTTTGGATGAAGCTAGATTCACAAGTCGCTGGACGCCTGGATCTAGCTGGAGATCGTCTCATGCCCTCTAGCAAGATCATGTCTTGGAGGGAATCTAGGTAGGAATGCGTCGTGGTTACTTGTTCGTGGACTTGCGCGTCGTCTTGATCGCAATTCTCTTCGTACAGGAGGCCAGGCGTCAATTGTGACTAAGTTGGCTGCGTTCAAATTCAAACACATTAATTATATTTAAATTCAATTTATGCAGACAGAAGAGTCACATAGTAAATCCTCCTTAAATGCGAAAAATGATAATAAAATACCCAATAAATAAAGGATAAAATATAGTGTATTTAGTTTAGAATAATTGGTTTTTAATCAATTTTTAAATTTACTCATTAAATCGACAATGTTTAAAAGTCAATTGTGTTCAATAAAGTGAAAATTCTTTATTATTTATTCCTAATACAAATTTCATACTAGTGAAAAACCACCAAAATGAAATGTAACATCAACTTACTGCAATGAAACACTTTCAGTCTGTAACTTGATAGTACAAGAATGCTGTGGTATTTAATTTGAAGGAAATAAATTGTCAATAATTTGTTGCAATAGCAGTAACTGTGAAGGTTTACGTGCAAGTTGTTAACATAAGTATTCAATATGAGCTCATTAGTATCTGGCAGCCTAACAAACTCTGAATGAGCAACACGGTCTGAGTGTGTTCTAATTACAGAAAATTGAACAAGACTATCAGATGCGTAAAGTATGCCTAAAAGTATAAGCACTGTATTAACTGTATAAAACTATATAATAACAACTTAATAACCCTTTCCAATATTATATTTTTAATAAAGCTAAGCTTCCTTCGTGCCAGTTCGATGGCGGCAGATAAAGTAGTTTAGATTAGTTAGTTGCTAGAGCATTTGACGAGATATAACTGTACCGAGAGGCGGTGTTAATTAATTTATGTCGTTAGTATTGCGTAATTGTACACTCATTAGGACACACCCGGTATTCTGTATAAGGTTAAGGCATTCGCAACCGCAGCTAAACCAATAGGCGAAATTATTCCATATTAGGCTGAGTAGTGTCCGAGGCAACCCCTTGCTGCAGGATCCCAGAATTTAGTAGCTTCGGTGCCACAATTTGCTTCGGCCTTAAACTAAAATCCCGGCGTTTTTCCTGATAATAAATAAGGAAAGCTATGCGTTTATTCTTGGAATTACTTCCAGCGACCTAAATTCGGCCGGATGAGCTATCAGTGGTTACAGCATAAGGTTGGGGTGTTTGTTAACGCCAAGAATTCAAATTTCCTTTTCCGCAACGGACGAAAGCAAAGCTCATCGGGATTCCTGCAGACTACACGACGTCTTTGTTCGCTTTTAATACGTTCGTCTAATCCTCCTCATTTTTACGATTTTAAGGAATTACTTCCGCCTGAATAGCACCCCTACAGAGTCGCCCCCAATTTGAAACTCAGGCAATGTCATTACTCTTAATCCGGCCCTGGGAATTACATAACCATACCGCACGAGAACGTATTTTACGCTGTGAATGACCTCTGGTTGGTACTTCCGTTGTTATAATTCATGAAGTTTCAAAAAACGCCGAAGGTCTTTCAGAAATATCGTTCGACGTGCTTCCTTTCCGTTTTTGTAGGCGACGGCGCTGGTTTAGCGGGGCGCAAGCCCGATAGTTCGAAAAGGATTAGTAATTGCGCGAAGCAGAATATATATGAAATAAGGATATAAATAAACTAATTTATATTCCGTAAACGGGGCCGTCCATACTTGATTTACATCAATACGCTTAAAGCGCCTGGCAGTTTTTCGACTTTTTGCGTGCCGTTCGTTTTAATTGCACATTTCAGCGTTAATTATTATTTCTATGCCTTGAAAGCGCTCAAATTAACTTAAAACCAACGTTAGGATTTTCCAAGCGGCACACGCATTAAATGAAATCATGGCTCGCGGTATTATTTTTAAGAGAACAATGAATAAATGAAATGTGTGTGAGCGCACATACTTGTCGTTTTCGTGATCACATATGGAAGGATAATTGGAGCAGGAAAGTAATCGGCATAGCTAATAAGGCAAATGCGCTCATGCGGCTGGGCAGGCACTTCAGAAAAGGATTTTAATTGATCCTATTACTGCTCCTGTGCCGTACACACGACATCTCGCATTCAAATTAACTGTCGCAGATTGGACTTATTTTATTAGTTTCAGTTACACTTGTACGCAATGCTACTGAATCTGCATTATTAAAGCGGGGCGTAAATTAATTTAGTAACTTTGAAGCATGTAGCATTAAATGTGTAAGTATCAATTATTCTAGGAATGCGGAGAACGATACCGGTCTAATGATGACATGAAGTGCTGCAAACACTTGTAAAGGCTCATAAAATTTCGTAATTGTAAATAGAATACACTTCTTGTGCCATTTTCTATAACAACATTTGGCAATTTTATTGTCATTCTACAAACAGTCCTTGTTACATAGACCATTTAATATTAACACTTTTCAATCAACCCACATCCCCAAACGAGCTGACTGAACTAATAAAAACATTACACAAACGCAAATCACCCGGTCATCACCTAACTCCTAACCTTGTCCTCCTACACCTAATTAAAAAATGCCTCTCATACCTGGCAATCTTGATGAATGCATGCCTGCGAATAGGCCAAAACCGGGAAGAACAAAAAACAACTTACAAGCTTTCGACCAATTAGCCTATTAACTACCATTTCCAAGCTTTTTGAAAAAGTCATACATACCCGTCTAATCAAAATTGTCACAAAAAGAGCCAACCTGAGTCTTAGTTAGGGTAATAAATCGGTAACCGCCAGAACGCAGATTGACTGATTTTTTGAGATAACCACACTTACCGAATTAATTATTGCGGCCTCAACATCTGTGTCTGAAGTTAAAATTTGTAGTTGCGAATCATCATGATCGTTGCCGAGTAAATGTATGAGATCTAAGCATTGACTAATTAGGGTTGCATGATCAAGTTCTTGCTCAGATGAGGGTTGCAGCCTACTTAAACGTGGACAGAGGTGAGTCAACCCCGTAGCAAGTCTCGCGAATTCCGATGCACAAGGTGCACCAGAAAAGGCAGTCACTAATACAGAAAGTTCAGTCAATTTACCTTTGCAAGCGTCAAGTTTAGATTGGACATCGAAAGGTACAGCTAATTGATAAGCACCAAGTATAGAGGGATCGGCTCTTTCTAAGGTTAATTTAGCGGGCAAGGTTCTACTCCTTTGATCAACATTCATGATTTCCACGGATTCGCGGTCAAGTCCCCTGAAAAATAGTTCGTATAGCAACTCATCAACCCGTAACGCATTGACATTCATTTTCATTAAAGTTAATTATAAGTATAGTAGCTACTAAGTGTGCACAGCTGATGCTATTAGTGAAAGAAATGCTACCAAAAAACGAGCCCCACGTAGGGCGCCAATATCACAAAAAAAGAGCCAACCTGCGTCTTACCTAGGGTAATAAATCGGTAACCGCCAGAACGCAGATTGACTGATTTTTTGAGATAACCACACTTACCGTGTGGGCCGAACTAGCTCTAATCGGAGCTTTTTAGGTCTTGGATTTGGAGCTCAGAAGTACACCCTACAAGTAGCTACAAAACACAATAGGGCGTCAGGAATCAAAGTGATTCCGAAAAAAAATAACCCAACAACGGTTGACTAGGGTTTATTAAATGTAAAAGATTGGTTGAACATCAAAACAGTGTAGATACATAGTTTGTCAAATGGTTTAAATTACAAAATAATATCGTAAAGTTCCACGGAAGGTTTCCACACTCATAATGCTGTCAGTAGAAACCTTAATCCCAGGTCACGGATAACCTAAGCGTGACTGCGCCTTTTACAATAAATTCGAACTTGAAATATTGTGATAACAATTAAGAAATTATTGAAATATAGACACATTAATAACGCGCGTAACTCTTCACGTACTGGCGTCGGAAATAAGTAAAATTCACCACACTAACCTCTGGTGCTCGGCCGTGAGTTGCCATAAACGGTATTTTTGAAATCAACGGGCTATCTGCACGAGGTGCTTTCGATTGAGCTGCCGGAATCGGGACGTGGAAATATGCTTGCGTCCATTCTCCCACCGCCGGAGCACAGGAAAATCATAGCGAATTATTCCGTCGTAGGGTAATTGATATGATAAAATTCCTGTTCCAAAGGCTACAATAAAAGAACTAAAGACGACTAATTAATATGGGAATAACAAAGTTTGAAAGTCCATCATACCTGATTTATTTTCAGCTCTCGGAATAGAATGCTTAATTAAGCACAAGGTAGATCTCTCGTTTAGCGCGCTGCTAGGCCGAGCCGCCCAAGAAAAAATAAGCTCAAGCCAACTCGCAAGTCGCCGGAGAAGAGATAATAAAAGCGCTGCGCTCTGAAGATAGCGAGCGGGAACTGATACAGGTATAAAACTGGACGGAACTGGGAAATTAAACAATTCGAAATGCAAACTGAATACGATTTAAATTAAAATATACAGGTTAAGCTTGAAATAATTGAGTAAATTGATAAAACAGTTAAGCGGCGCGAAAAATGGTTGCAAATTCACCAACGCACTTCACATCCTCCCACCCTTCTAATTTGGGTTCAGAAAAAAGCACTCAACCTGATATCAACTGCAACGGATTAGCGAACATATCGCAACAGGATTTGAAAATAAATGCTTCATCTTTGCAGTCTTCTTGGATATTACCAAGGCCTTCGATAACGTTTGGGTTGAAGGTCTCAAAAAAACACTTCTAGGATGCGAAATACCACGTTACCTTCTAGCTATAATTTTATCATTCCTTGAAAATCGAACTTTCGCCGTTAAGATCAACACAGCAATCTCCGAAACAAACGCCATAGGAGCGGAAGTCCCTTGGGGCAGTATTCTGGGCCCACTTCTTTTTAACATATACACCTCGAACATACCAAAAATACCGGCTACATTAGCCACGTTTGCCGACGATTCGGCCATCTTAACGCAAAACACAAACCTAGAATTAGCAATTAACCAATAATAAAACGCAACGGACAAATACAATAAATGGCTCAAAAAGTGGAACATCAAAATCAATTCCAGTAAATGCCAATGTAAAATCTTCCCTCTGAAGAGTTGCCAATTCCCCCTCGATTACTATCGATGGAAGCGTCATACCCTGGATCCCCAGAGACACAGCAGTTAAATATCTTGGAGGGTTCCTCGACACAAAGCTGAACTGGAGCTACCAGTTAATACAATGCCATAACAGGTTCCGACAGCTCTATCCCATTATCAACCGCAAAACCCCTCTCAGACCCGAATGCACCGCCCTTCTATATAAAACCCTGCTGAGCTCTCTATGCATCTCAAATCTGGAGTAATACATCCAAAACAAATATCCTAAAGCTCCAAAGATACCGAAACCAGGTCCTGCGAATTGCAGTGAATGTTCCATAGTTCATTCACAATGTGCAGCTACACCATGAGCTTGGCGTTTCACCAGTTCAAACCTATATTACCACGACCACCAGGAATTTCATCTTAAACATCAATAAATATGTAGGAGCGATACACTGCAACATCGGTCAACGCAACATCCATAAAATACTAAAGAGAAAGCTACCACAAGGCACCCTCTCAGATGAAGAAAATTAACGAAGATCATCAATACAAATTGACAGAGGCCGTCACTACCAGCCTCCATGCGACCAACGCAGCTCATTGCTAATTTAAGTCACAACACAGATAATGTATATACTGTTAGTCTTAGTTAACTTATGTAAAGACTGTCATCTATAACACTTGTATGTTGATCTGAAAAATGTTCCAATAAAATATTAATACTTTGATTTAGCATTCTAAAACGTAAAAAAAATCTTCCCAGTTGAAAGCATTTATGCAGGAAAAAGCACCAACAGTATCTATAGAGTTTACTCTGTATTTGTATGAGGTGGAAAAAATAATTATAAATTTGTACGTCGCCGTGCTACATACAACTGAATTTATATTCGTTACATAGGAGTTACACCACTATCTCAGTATCTCTTACCAACAGTAACAATCCTGTCAGGTAATTACTATTCCTATTTATACATACATACGTAACATGATTCAGAATCCATTACATCCCTTCGTTTCTTATAAATAAACCTAGTAATATGTTTTCTAAGGCATCTCCTAGTTGCACACTCAACTCCTTACACTCCCGAGAAATCAGAATCATAATTTAAAAGTTTCTTGCAGTTTTCTCTTGACAAAAATGCTAAAAAAAACTATAATTTTTTAATTTAAATTTTCAAGGTTATTTTGTTATAATTCAAGGGCATGTAAGTCTTATGAGTCAACCATAATAGTCACATTTGTAATTTTGTTTAAATTTTATTCAAAAATGGAAGAAACTCGGTGAAATTTTATGAAACAATTTTTATTGAGTAATTCCAAGTGACGTCACAAGCTCCGCCCTAGCAGCTGATCGTGGACAAGCAACGTCAACTTTCTTATGAAAGCTTTCCATAAATTCTAATTTTATAAGCTTTGTGTCCATTGTACTGAGTTTATAGAATGCATCAGTGTAGTTTATGTTTTCTTTATTAATTCTGTAAACAGATAAAGGCATCCCTCAATTTATATTAAAACCGAACTGAAGATGTAGGTATCAATGACCACCAACAAATAGTTAAGATTTTCGTATTCCGGGTTAAAATACTCAGTTGAAAATTAAACAATGTTATGGACTTGTAAAATAGTTCTAGTTTAATCCAAAAGTAGGTTAAGCAACATATTTGAGAGTGAATAGCAAACATAACCTTAAAACCGACAAAAATGCCAAGATTTTGTGCTCTGTTTGGGTGTTCAAATAAAAGTAACCGAGAAACGGCAAAGAAATATTTGGATTTTCTGGTGTGCCAAATAGAAGAGGTCGAAATATTCTTGGGGCATAAAAGAAGAGAGTTGTGGGTGAAAGCCCTCCGAAGAGCAGATTTGACACCACAAAAGATTAGATTTGCTTTAGTTTGTTAAGACCACTTTTAACAGGTAATGCATTTCTATTATCAAAACATCTCTCTTGATTAATTGCAATCAATTTGAAATATCCAGGAAGACCGGCAGCATCTGGTGGCTAAGTATCTAGTATGACAATCTTCTGTGGTTATTTCTTTAAATACAGTTTGCTGTGTTGATAATAAAGGGTTTTTATTTACATTTATTTAAAAATTAAATCAAAAATACTTGTACCTTCCAGATAGTTCACTCCCAGAGGGTAATTACTGCTCACCCATGAATCAAAATAGTCTTAAATAGCAGAATAAATCCATAAAATCGCTAACGTAATTAGTTATAAACCAAACTGCATTTATAGCGTCTAAAAAATCGACAAATCACCACAAGCTTCCTAACAAACCATGCAAAGATTGTCCTCGATCAGCTGTTGTTGGACGGAGCTATGACGTCACGTGACGTACTTGGAAGAGTCTAATTCCTATTAATATACAGATAATAATCAGGCGCGTTCTCTTGCCAGGGGAATGCTCGTCGGCGGTGTGCCTAGCAATGCCGAAGGGTAGGGAGGAAACAAAATACTCCCCGCGAAACAAAAACTGGCACCAGTCGGAGTACTAGCACCTCTTTTGGCTGAGACTCTACAAAAATGCTCCAAATACGAGAAGAAAAAGATATCCAGGTGAGCCAGGGCCGCAGGACCCTGGACCCATCGGGAGGATTTACCTCCAACGACCACACACAATAAAAACAGACAACGCAATCAGCGCAATAGAACTACAATACTTCAAATAGTACCCAAAACAAAACCTTGTCTCAAACTGGCCTATCATCTGAAGCAACACCTTCATTGTCCAATCAACTTCAATGAAAACCAAGGCAGTATTGGACAATTAGAGCAGTCTAAGAACATCATGTGGTGTTTTATTACGCTGATATTAGAGGGTGGCATCGTGAAAGGCACTTACAGTGTCTGGGAAAGAAGATATCCAGACATCTTCCCAAACTTGCACTCTAACGCGCTAGATACCCAACGGCGATTCATAGTTGATAAGAAAAAACTCACCAACATCGAGCTTGAACAAATCAAGGATGATGTTGAAAAGGAACTTCAAATGGAAGCCCCACTTTTACCCAATACCCCACAGCAAACTGAAACAATAAGGCAGGGCAACGAAGAAGTTGGACCGGAACAAATAGATATACCAATAGATTGACGTAGAACTACTGGAGATGGAGCAATTAATCAATCAAGAAGTGCTCGAAAGTGAAATCTTTCACATCTGTGATCGTAAGAAACTGCACAAAGTTTATCTAACTACATGGTTAGACATAAAAACAACAGCAAATGCAGCTTTAATAAAAATACGACCAGGCACTCTCTTTAGTCTCACCAGATCAGCTGATATATGCAGCCGCTGCAATAATAGCTGGTGGGGCTAAGGAAAAACCACCACCCTGCTGCATCTAAAGAACCGGCATGGAAAAATAGGATTCAGTAAACTATAGAATCTTAAGTTTAAAAAATCCTGGTGTGATACACGCACACAACTTGCTTTTACAGTGATCTTATAATTAGCCAAAAATTTTATTTTAATTTTTAAGCATTTGTCAAAAATTTTCAAAAATTACAAATTTTACAAAAACGGTACAAAGTAGAGTGTTAGTTCAAGAGACAAATTTTCTCTAGAATTTTAAGCTAAATTCAAAAATGTAATAATATACCGGGTGTTCTATTTAAAATAGGAGTTACTAAAAAATAGAAAAAAAAACAAAATAAACCCATTTTAGAATTATTCAACTGGAAAATCACCTATCTCACATCAATACACATTAAAAATGTAATAAAAATGTAAAGTTTAAAAAATCGTTACAGCCGTTTTTGAAAAAATCAAAAAAACTGAAAAATCACAAGAGTAAACACCTACTTCCGGTTATGCGATTTTCTTCAAAAGCTTGCTGTCGCATCTAGATAGTACACAAAACTTATATATAAAGTTTTAACGCCATACCTCTTTCCGTTTTTGAGATATTCTGTTCACAAGCACACAGACAGACAGACCAATGAAAAAAAATATGTTTTTTGGGATCAGGGGACTCTAAAACGTGAAGATCTGTTAAAAACTCGATTTCGAATTTTTGGGGTGAATCCAATACTTCCTCTATTGTAAAAGGAAGTAAAAAGGAGTATCAACACGTCAGATACACACAAAGATATAAAAGATAAATAAGAAATATATAGCAGACACAGAAACCATCGACGTACTGGAAGTAAACATAAAATCGAACTTGAGGCAAAATCTCAGAGATTGGGAAGGCACGCAAGAAGAAGTAATCATTACCACCAAAGCAAAATCGTCAACGATGATGCTAAAAGATTCTACCGTCGGTTAAACAACCAAGGAAACGACGTTACTGCCAGCCTGGAATGTTGGTCCTTTCTCGCCATCTTTTTTATATTTGTGATGACCGCAACAATGGTTTTGATCTAGGTGAGTAGCAATTTCATAATAATTCAACTATTCTCGATTACTTCGAATGCCTTTTTACCCCTGATATAACAAAGGATATTGCAATTGAAGCTAACAGATAAGTGTTCTAGAGTAAAATTTAGAATTTATTATGTGTTTCTTGTATTTATGAAGGTACTACTACTGCTTGTAACTGATAGAATAGATGTAAAGAAATTTTGAAGACTAAATAGGTGGATAGAAACTGACTACAGGGAATTGTATATTTTCTCCCCAGTTAAGATTTTACCTTCTAGGAACAAGAAATTAAATCTTTGTGAATACTGGTTAAGAAACCCTCTTCTGTTGAGTCTACAAGCTTATGTTATAACGTTAGCGCCATTAGCAAATTTATCTAAAGCATCAATATTATGCCAGTAATTTGTACGGCGCGTATTTCGTCACAATCTGCCCACTAGGGCAATTTGACCATAACCTACCGATTTTAGGGAAGTTATAACAAAAACCTCAATAAATCACTAGCATACCTATATCAAGAACGCGGTTGATCCTACGACACCTTCCTGACAATCCTACGAAAGCGCATTGTACTTAGCCGGTCGAGATACGAGAGCACAAGCGATCCTCCAGAGCTTGGCGGGAGACACAACAGTGAAAAGGCCGACTTCGCTCCAGGTGAAAATGTCCTGTTTAAGTTATTCATGGAGACCCAAACTTATATACCAAGAAGTCCGCGAACTGCCTAGCTTAACACCCTAATGACACACAACACTAGCAAGGTAAATCTCGTTATTTCATGAATTCAGACCCATAGTTTCGATTCAAGTACACCGGAGCACTACCTCATCCAAACTTTCTTGGGAGGATCTAGAGGAGCAACCGGGCAGCACCGACGTGTATAGTGGATTTCCGGCCGTCAAGTAGCATTGATCCATACTGTTTTCCAGAAGAAATTTTCTGTTATAATCTATGTACACATCATTACTAATTAATATTTACTTTGTACTTAGTTAGAAACATTACACGATTTATTTGTAAACTGTTTATTCCTGTGTTTATATATTGGATTTGTAACGAACGCATGGGCATCTGAGAATACCCGAAGCAAAAGTAAACTAATTAAATTTTAAAAAATCTGGAACAATTCATGTGATCATTACAATGTATACGGCAGATATTTCATATTACTGAGACTACTACATTTTGTAGCAACGAAAACCAGTCAGAAGGAGATAGACTGTATATACTGTTTAAAACTTTAAAGCTTTCACGGTTACTGAAATTATTCTTCTTAATATAGAATTTCGGCTTAGACCGCGTAGTATTTGTAGAAGAACATCCAACATTCTCTGGCTTAATGTGCAAAAACCCGCGCGATGGCCATGCTCTTTAGTGGCTCGTGTTGTTGAATACCTTGAGAACGAGGATACTTAGGCAGATTAGTTCTTAGTGCGATTTTCACTCTGATGATGCAAGCTGCAAGGTCTTTCGAAACGTTAGTGAATATGAATGTACAAACAGAAAAAAGGCCAAATCTGCCTAGGTGTCCTCGTTCTCAAGATACTCAAGCAACACGAGCCACCAAAGAATATTTAATGATCTGTTATAAACGTCAAACAGCAATGACAAAAGTAAATGTGCATGTTGTTTGTTTACATAGTTCCAAGGCACCGCTGATTTTTCAAAATAGCATATTTTATTTCTTTAATTTAGAGGGTTCCGGAAATTGAAAATTATAAACAATAGTATCTACAGATGCAGTATTTTTTCACTACAAAAAACTTCTGTACATTTTAGCTCTAAAATAATTAGGGGAGCCAATAATCACACATTAGAAATTTACCATTGAAATCCCTATGCTGAGTCGCGCAAGTCACCACCCTGTATACGATTTGACCAATTTCTAGCTTACCACAAGAATTACCCTTACTTTCCTAATGTAGAAAAGGGTTAATCATGTAGATATTATTCCAAGCAGTCGTTGGCCACTTTCTGATCACTTCCTATAAAAAACAAATGCTTTTTGAAGATCCCAAAGATTAATTTATTTACGAATATAAACTTTGCATTGGTTTATTCTGTTGCTTGTTCGTGTTCTCTTCGTCAAAATGTTTCCGCTTTTTTTATTTCTAATAATAATATGTCTTTATTATGCAGTGTGTTTCAGGAGGAATGGTACATATGTGTCCAATTCTCTCTCCAATGGTTACTGAGATACAGTCAGTTGAATTACTGCATAAACGGTTTTATGTTTGTATTAATTCTGACAACTAAACTTGATAAATAAAATAAAACCACCGCCAAACTCAACACACTTCCCTGCTCTACTGAAAATGTTGGGCATGTTGCAGTGCAGAACGGGCCATACTGCGAGCGATTAATTCATCAGGCGTATTTTATCTTTCTCGATAAGCAATGCAGTTAGGCCGGGAGACCTAATTGGCCAATTGATGGAACCAGCACGGCCGATCCACCGTTCTCCAAAAATTTGGTTTAGGTATTGTGTCACCTGTCAGCTGTAATGTGTGAAAGGTTATGAAAAGTTGGAAAGGTCATAGGTCAAAGGTGTTGAAAAGTTATACAGGCCCTAATGACAAAAATAGATCCTTTAACAATTTTGAGGAAACACGTTAACTAATTAATGCTAAATGTCCACTACTGATAAATAACAATTGTGTTAGGGCAGCGTACTGAATAATTGCTCCGTAATGCGCTCCACATTAAAATTGCTGTATCTCAGTAACCATTGAGAATTGGGCAATGTTCATATGACCTTTATTGCTCAAATTGAACAATACTATAACATACTAATATATATAACATTCCTCCTAAAACACCCTGTATATGGGAAACAAAGATAGATCGCCTCCTCGTTGGTGTCTCCTGGCAACGTCTTTGGCGGCTAAATGTCCTACTGGGACCCTGGCCTTATTCCGGACGTTCATTATGAAATTTCAACACCAAACTCACCAAATCGGCAGTTTTCACCGCCAGAATTGACAAAGAATCTAGGACCTTGTCCGGATTCTGCAGTTAAACATCGAAAACTCTAGCTATAATAAATGCCAGATATTGGAAAGACTACTTCAAGAAAATAATATAGACATTGCTGCGATACAGGAAACTTATATAGAAAATGCTGACCAACTTCATAGAGGAGGAACTATTTCTGGATATACCATTGCAGGTGTGGCCTACCACGAAACATACAGATGTATCACTTACGTGAGAGACAATCTACAAGGTGTCGAACTAGAAACACAGACAGTGGATTTACAAACGAAAATCTCAAATATTACAATTCGTTTGAACAGTAGACTACAAATTGTAAATTTCTACGAAGCACCCACGGTAGCTTGGCCAAATTCAACTCTCCTCATCATTCAACACCCAGCTATATACATTGGTGACTTTAATAGCCATCACACGCACTGGAGATATAATGCAACGGACGCAAATGGACGTGCATTGGCGGACTGGGCTGATCTTAATAACATGCATCTCATTTGCGACGCCAACAACCTAGCACTTGCCATTCAGGCCGCTGGAATACTAAAACCAACCTGATCTATGTTTTGTGACCACCGACAAAAATCTGATCCCTCTCCAAGTTACCCGACAAGTACTTGAAGGTTTCCCCAATAGTCAACACCGTCCTGTTATGGTTGAGATTGGTCTTAAAATCCCGCTAATCTCTTCTGCACCACTCTCAAGATGGAACTTTCGCAAAGCTAACTGGGAAGATTTCGCTAAACAACTTGATAAGATTGTACATCTTATCCAGCCAGTACCTGGAAATTATGAAAGATTCTTGGGTGCGGTAATGTCCATAGCCAAAAAAAAAAAACTGTACCTCGTAGGTTTCGAAAGACATATATTCCATGTTGGTCCGCAAATACAGAAAATCTTTACAAAGAATTTAAAAAGACTCACTCACAAGACACAGCTAGCGAACTAATGCACTCTTTAGATACGGCAAGGAGGGAGATACGGCAGTCAACAACAGGAGATCTAAACTTTAAAATTCGAGTCGAAATGCGTGGACTTTATTGCGCAAACTGGGTGGAGCCTCTGCACCTTCTAAGAAGTCTCACCTATAAGCCCAGATGCAATTGCAAATAGATTAGTTAAGCTGTCGAGAACTCCCGGGGAAAAGACGCAAACAAAAACTGTACGCTCTACTCTAACGCAAATGAAACGTAGTCAACGCATCCCAAGATGTCTCCCGCCCTTCTCGCTGATCTAAGTAATACTTAAAGCAATAAAGGCTAAAAAGTGTGGAAAGCAGCCCGCTCAGATGGGATTGTATCCCGATTTCGTCAGAAACTTGGGCCCATCAGCTCGTGAATGGTTACCGCGGCTTTACGCTACCATAATGGACACCGGTCAACTACCCAAGGCTTTCAAGTAATCTAAAGTAATTGCAGTACTATCCAGGAAAATGCAGCGACTTACCTGAGAACTATCGACTAATAGCTTTATTAAGTGTGGCGTATAAAATCCTAGAGAGACTAGTTTACAACCGTTTAAACCAATAGTTATTCCTCAACTCCCTATCGATCAAGCAGGGTTCAGAACAGGACGTAGCTGCGTAGACCAGGTGCTAGCTCTCACGGCATACATAGAACCAGGTTTCCAAAAGGGCCAAAAAACATCCGCGGCTTTTATCGACCTCAGTGCAGCCTACGATACCTCTGGCGACACGGCATGCTATATAAGCTCTTCCACTTAGTACCACGCAAGAAGTTACTTACTCTCATCAATAATTGCCTCAGTAACCGCGTCCGTCGTGTTCATATAAATAACTCTATAAGCAAACCTCATTTATTGAATAATGGACTACCCCCAAGGCTCCGTACTATCACGGCTCTTATTTAACATCTACATAAGCGACTTACCGATTCTAGTTGCCAAGAAGCTTGCCTATGCAGACGACATAGCAATAGCTACACAGGATAAATCCATACCAGCACTCTCTCCACCTACTTCAGAAATTGGATACTATCCTGATTCCATTTAGATAATAGGAAAGCGCATTCAAAACTTACCATTACTATGGAAGATCGATTGTTGAAACATAATGCTAACCCCAAATACCTGGGAGTAACCTCGATAGAACTTTAGCTCACCGGGAGCACCTAACAAAGTTATCTGTAAAACTAAGCACACGTAACATCATCCAAAAACTAGTCGGAACTACGTGGGGAGCATCTACGGATGTTCTTCGAACCGCAACTATAGGATTAGTGTACTCCGCAGCCGAATATTGTGCACCGGTCTGGATAAATAGCGTACACGCTCATAGAATCGACAAGCAGCTTAATATTAGTCAATGCATCATAACAGGGACAATTAGATCATCACCTTACGTTGGCCACCACGTTAAGTGATATACCTCCATCTCACCTGCGTCGATGAGTCAATGAGTACGCTAAACTACTAGAGAATCCCCAACTTCCGATTCATGAGTGGCTCGAAGCATCTAACCGCACAAGACTAAAATCTCGCCACCCACCGTTAAGACTAGCAGAGTAACTATCGAGAAAAGGTTTTAGTATCGATCTCGCCTGGATGGAAGAGTGGGCAGGGAATAGTACCCGAACTGAAAAAGACATGGCCTGGCTTTCTACTCCCACGCCACCAATGGCGCATTTTAAACTTATTCGGACAAACCATGGCAGAAATACGGAATGTCTCCACCGCTGGGGAACGGTTACCCTCCCCAGGATGTGACTGCGGAGCACCAATTCAGTCTATGGGTCACATTGCCCATGATTGTGATCTTCGAGCTTTCCAAGGTACACCAGCTGACTTATATGAAGTAACAGCTGACGCAGTTAGAAGGCTTGAAGAATTGAATATTCCACTATGACGCTCGACACCGTATAATGATATACGAAAAACAATATGTACAGGATATACTATATATACATATCCTTTTTTTATGTATACAACTTTATCTTTTAACGTCCTGTAAACCATACGATATAATAATAATAATAACCCTGTATGTTACTGTGCACCCAGTAACTGAATAATTATTGTGTTATTCTGAATCAATATCTATGTATAGAAACGTAATATACTTTCTCTTTTAATAATAGCAAAAGATAGCTTGGCACTATCTCAGATTCGGTTTAAGTAATAGTAGCGTAGGACCTGTGAGCATGGTTATTTTAGCTAAATATTAATATTTATATAATCAGATTTTAAGCGATTTCCTTTTGTGATGATGGCACTAAATCCACAGCAGCTCAAATGTCAGAGTACATTTTTGCTGAAGTATTTTTTTTCGTTTCCCAATATGTTAGTTGATATGAACAAAACACAATAACTAAAGAGCATAAGCATAGAAATAAGATGAAATAATATTCCTTACCTAGAAGTTACATCGCATATGTATTGTATTATCTGTAACCTCATTACCTTGCGGTGTAGAGGCTGGTGCTTTATGCGCTGACATCTGGCGGTGCAATGCTCAACTCACCCATTGATCTAAATTAATTTAATAACTTAACTGAAGTACATATCATTAGATTAATGCAGAAGTATCACTTACTCTAGGAATGCAGAGAACAATGCCATTCTAATGACGACACAGAATGCTGTTGTAAATACTCATAAAATTCCGTTAATATAAATAGACTACTGTGCTTGCGCAATTTGCTGTAGTAATGTTTGGTAATTTCATGGTGATCTTAAGTTAGTTCCTTCATAGAATACAAGAATTTTAATATTCTCGGAAGTAGACGCATGCACAATTAAATGCACGCGTTGTAAAGACAAAGACATCAATCTTTACTAAGGCTTATTGTTATACAACATTTTGTAGCTGGAGAAAAACGATTTACGACTCGCAACACGGCAAAAAGGTGAACCACTTAGCCCAGTACGCAGCGAAGAATTGCAGCGGCTGGCGGAATGTACGGGGACAAATCCGGGCTATTTGTTAGGCGCCGCCCGATGATCTGTTCTGACCTGACTTTTTGCTATGCTCAGAGAATTCAAATGTTTAAATGAGCAATTTAACGGAGTTTGTCTTTTATCTCTTTAAATAAAACATCTTAAGGGGCTTAAATTGCTATTTTATGTTTCAAACTCAAATATTTGAAAAACGGTTGAATTTAGGGGTACCTATGAAGTAAGATCTCAGCAGAAAGCTCATTAAATGGACTTTTTAAAATACAAAAATCGAAATTATTAAATTTGCAGATTGTGTGCACCTAGAGACACTAGTTTACGCTCAAAAGATAATTCAGTAATTCACACATTTTTTGATAAAATTTTCTTTCCTTCAATTGTTTTGTATTTAGTTACAACAGATATCTGGCATGCTTTGCTTAACATTGTTAATATATCCAATAATTATTGACGTTAGACCTATATTCTTCGTAGTAACATTATTAATATTTGGACGCAAAATTTTTACGCTGCCTAAATATAGAACGTTCTATTTAAAAAAGAAGTAGGTCTGGTTCGCCACATCTTTTTGAGTCACCCTATATAATCCAAAATATTTTACTAATTTACATAACTTGTGTACCAACTTTTAATTTTATGTAATTTTCATAGTCTTAGAAATATTTTGCACCCCCCCCCCCCCCCCCCTTTACTTGTTGGTATATGTATCATGCAGCCTAAGAAGTTACGCATTCAAGGATCTGAATTTAATTTTTGCATTTTCTTCCCAACTCAAACACTATAGGAACATTCAAATTTGACGTGATATAGTTTCATTAATTTAATTAACATCTAACTGAAATTCAATCTATATGTAGAGGTAGTGGCCAGTTGTTTTATGTTCTAGTGCGGGACGTTTGTTAAATAAGAATTTTTTAAAACTACTAAAAAATCAATTTAAAAAATTCTTCTTTTCATAACAAAAGGTTAACTACATAGAAAACAAAAGTTTTAATATAATCATGACACGGTCCTTTATGATTTTAGTTTAATTTACTTGAAATGAATAATTTACTCTCAGGGTTTTATCACGTTATATTCTATCTTACCTTTATTGGTCCTCGGATAGCATTCATTTGTAACAGAATCAATTGTTCGACTCTCAATCTCGAGGCAATTAACATTTATTAACTATAAATCTGTATTTTGCATATTTATCGGTTTAATCAAGTTAATAGTTAGTA
>OW679202.1:58149519-58421429 GCA_940337035.1 Agriotes lineatus
GAATTGTTGCTAAGTCAGTTGTACCGCGAAGAAGAAGTGTTGCCGAAAATGGGTGTAATAATAAATTAATTTCGTTGTAACGCAAGTCGTCACATCACATGCTGCATGCGATTCAATAAGAAGAGAAAGTCAACACATAAGATGTTCTGTTATTTGCATCTTGTTGTAGAGACAAGTTTCTCGATTCATTGGGAGATGACCTGTGCTGTTCGTTGCGGAACTTTGGCCGTGATGCCAGGGTCGTACCAGGACATTGTTTGATTAGGATTTACCTTTGCTGTTACGCCCCGCGCAAGAGGAATTAACGAAGTCGGCGAGTTGTTATATTCGTTTTTCGGGTCTTTACTCGGGTTTACTATTCAAGGCAGCTTGTGGCTCCCGATTTCCGAGCTACCGAATAGGTAGCTCGGCCATTCAAATTTTAACTCGGGATGTCTGTTTGACTGACTTGCAGTGTTCTGTGCGCGAGTAGTAGCTTAAAGCGGCTAATCTTGTACCGTTGAATTAAGTAGGTTAAATTTACTTTGACTGTTAAATTACAATTTCGTGCAGTGTATTTGGCAGCATTGATTTCTTTGTCATATACGTCCATATTGCGTATAGTGGATTGTTTGGCTACTCAATTTTTTCTCGAATACGCAACCCGAAACCAATTGTCATCTTCCCAAGCTGTTTCATCAAAGCAGCTTTTGAGTTGAACCCCATCTCTGAGAGGTAACTTTATTCTCCTATGTGCTGTGTGACGACACTCCCGGAAAGCTAACGTTCTCGCATCATCAACACGATCTACCAGCTGTTCAAGGTAACTGTAAAATTGTGCATTGCATGTCGTACCGTATGTTTAAGAAAGTGCCTGGCCTTTCTAAGCGTTTCGGTCATGCTAAAAGGAAAATGTTCAAATAGCCGCTCGTACGCTAAGCGATAGGTAAATCATTAGCCCCATCAGGGCTTCTGTATCCGGCATTGGCTAGTTGATATAAATGATAAGTTTAGCATGAATTTACGGTGGCCTAATCATTATGTTGTTTTCTATGTGTATTTATTGAGATTTCAAGCAGTCAATATATTTGTGTCTGTCAAATTCGCGGTTGTTTTTATTAGTGTTTTGTTCTTTTGTAAAGCAGTTAGCAGACAAACTACAAATATCATCAAAGGTAAATCCCACTGGCGAGCTGTCGCATTCGTCTGCCCAAAGAAGAGATTTTTTCCTATCTTCCAGATGGGGAGGGGGGGGGGGGAAATCGTGGAGCCACAGCAATTATCCTTTGAGTTTCATCTAGTTCCAACTTGTCGGCAAATAACCACGATCCTATGTCTCGACTGACCCACTAGCCGGAGTAAATTTGTCGCAGAACTAAACGTCAACGAGTTGGGGCGATATAACCATTAAAAATTAATGACACATCAGAATGGATACTTCTTTGAGGGGACTATTATTCAATTAAAGTCAAGTAACAATCTGTAGCCTGTCTGAGGAGATATTTTGGGCTTTAAGTACAGTTTTGCTCTGCAACAAAGAAACGTAATAAAACAGTTGAAATTGAAAGGCCATGTCTCTCAAATGGACCAGAACAAAACAACAAATATAAACACAGAGATTCGCACCGAATATTTTTAAAAACAATAATATTATTTTATTTTAAAAGTACGTAGTTTTTTTATAACGCTAAAACTAACAGAACAGCATTTGCAATTTTTATTTATTTATTTTTGTTTATTATTTTTTTAAGATTTAAATGTCCTTTAACCGAATTGTGATCTCGGTTTTAATTTTATTAAACCGCCCGAAATATTATTTTAGCGATTTAAAATTTTGTTTATACAATTTTTAATTTATTTGAAAAAACTTCCAATATTGTGATAATAACTTTTAATCAAAATAATTATTTTCTTATACTACATATATGCAAGCTGAGAAACTTTCCAAGACCATAAGTTTAGATGAAAATGTTGTTCAAACGGCGTTAAAGTATTAAATAGCTTTTATTATTAGTTGGTTTAAACAACGTGCAACAGTTGTAATGTTAGAGTAATAAAAAATAAATATTTCAGCCCCTAATTGCCATATTCTACTCATCTACTATTTCTCTTTTCATCGATCATCTTATATATATCATTGCTGTAATTTATTTCTTGTACTATAAGACTCTCCAATTTATTCATCTATAAAATGCATTACAAAATAACGTAAAAAAATTATGAAGAAAACAAGGTGCCCTTATAGAATATGTTTACCAAGAAATCTTTCGGTATCGGTACTTAGTTGCTGTAAATATTATATACCGGGTGTCAACGAGACCACTTTCCAGCCGCTATTTTTTATTCTTTATTTGATGGTAATAGAACTTCGCATATACTACCAATAATGACACTACAACGTATCTGTCAAATGTTTCCGACTTACGGTTCCGCCGGAATTTTTGATTTTTAACTGGAACTGCTTATGATAATATCATTTTGATGATTGTTTAACCTAATTAGAATTGTTTAAACTCTTTCTTACTTCGTCTAAAACACGAAGGAAGTATTGTAATCACGAACAAGTCACCTTCCGAAATTTCTTCAGATCTTCACGTTTTAGGGTCTCTAGATGACGAAAAACAGGTTTTCTCAATTCCGCTTGTCTGTCTGTCTACCTGTTGGCGGCATAACTCAAAAAGTATTTGTTGGAGAAAGAGAATATTGTGTATGCATATTATATGTCGACCTGGAATGAAACCGAGAAAGTTTTTGAGAAATATATATAGGGTGAGTACCTTAAAAAATAAGATTGTGTTTATTTTTGCTTTACCCGAGAAAGAGATGCAAGTAATAATTTGCACATAACTCAAGCTTTATTATTGGTAAAAATGAGACCTAATAGATACAGGGTAAACAGCACAAATGGGAGAGAATAGTATGGTGCTTTATAACGCAGCAGAAACTCGTCCAACTCGAAAACGCCAGTTATTCTAGGGGCGGACAAGACGCTAGCTCGAAATATTCATCTCGGAGCGCGAAGTTTGAATCCCACCGGACTAGATTTTTTTCATTTGAAAATTGATCAAATTCGCGCGAGGGAGGTTCCGTGTAAACCCCTTTACAGATTTTTGATATTTAATTATAGAGTGCCCTGTCTGACTTAAAACCCTTTTTACGGACGTAAACAATTGCCGCAAAATAGGTAAGTATTTTTTTCGCGATAGTTTATCCTACTAGAGCTTATAAAGTTGACAACTCTATTGGTCTTATAAGTCAGGGTCAAAGGATGCTGTTTCATTGACGCGGCGTATAAACACATTATGGTTATTATTTAAAATCGGTAGCTCCGCCTTCAATGCTGAGCGAGAAACAACTTTTTCTAAGGTTTCGTGCCGGTTACCATACTTTCATTTGAAGTTGTCCGGAAAAACTGAAAGTCTGAAACATTGAACAGATACGGCAGAGGGTGTCATTTTGGCGGCATGTAACCGATGCCAAGTCACATTACGATCAGATAAAAATTAAAAAGATAACGCTCAGGAAGTCATCTTTGACATGTGGTATAAGACTCGTTTCTTCGTCTGAGTAGCTCGTATAAATTGCTTTTAGCCAGCTGTGACACATTTTCTGTGTTTTTAACATAATTTTTTAATTGTTTTATCACGAAATCTTCCATAACAGTATCAGTACGTAAGTTCCAGCCTCAATATCGGATTAACGCTAGTCGAACCCAGCCCTTTGTTAACTGGTTGAAAGAAATTGGAAATTTCGCCTATTTGCACTGGATTATCAGTCAACTTAAATTCAAAAGTTGAATGTATTTATATTAAATTATTAAAGGCACAAGAAAGTACCTGTAATATTTTAGAATTAACGTTCTAAAGTTGATTATAGACAACGAAATAAAAAACTACATCTGCAATCGTTTGTCTAAAGTTTAGTCCTGTGGGTGGTAGACGTCAATTATTACACTATTACTATAGTGCATCTCACGTCAATACTGGACCGATAGAGCAATGAAGAAGGTAAGACTTTTCTATCCTACGTTGCCTACTTTATGCGGTTGAGCGACAGCATAAGTTTGTCTATAGACAAAAGTTCTCAATAATTCCTTACGTCAAATGTGTCACTCCTATAAGTGCTACTTTCTAGTCTGAGTAGTGAGTTCAGAAAGAGAAACATATTAACTGATATGCATTGTAAATAAAAAATAATATTTCTTGTGATGTATAAGTATGACTTTTTTAGTTTAAAATCTACATTTTTGAATTTTTAAGCACCGATGGCAAAAACATACTGTTCGTTTTTGTCTAACTTTTACCGTTGCCCCTTGAAACAGCTTTCGCATTACTTACAGGAGTGCGGGCGTCACTTAGACTAACCTTAACTAAGCGAAACCCGAACGCCCGGGCTAGGAGTCGAACTCTTTCCCACACGCTCCATACTTCGCTGTGGCTTCGACTGCAGCAGCAGACACCACTAACTCGCTGAGGCTCCAAAGGCAAAAACATACTTGGAAGACAATTCACTGTCCGCAATATAATAGAAGGATTAGTTTATGATTTACAGGTATATATTTATTTGAGGAAATAGTTTGGCAACGTCATTTCCATAAGATTCTGTACTGAATTCGTACCGTGAGACGTATAAATTGTCTTGCAGACCGACGCCGACGTAGAGTTTCTACAAAGTGTTCTTAAAAGGTACTGATAACTACAATAGACAATATCGTGGGTTAAAGTAGCATGTGTGACAGGTAACTAACTTGGGGTTGAACGTTGAAGGAATCTTCCCGTGCCGAAGAGAGCTGTATAATTAGTTGTAATCGAAATTCTAAACAAAGGGAGCCTTACCCTCGCATACACATATCTAAAAAGAGTGTCGCTTTATGCGTGGCTTATCAGTGCCTTGCATTATGTAACCCAGTTCTATAGAAGATTTTTATCATTTTTAGAAGTTGTAGCGCGCTGATTACGAACCGTTATCTGTAGGTTGCGCGGGAGGTTTCGGGATCACCCCACGACTGATTTAGAAATCGGCTTGTCAGCTAAGTTGGGGATGAACAATACTCGTGTGAAACGATTATGTGAAAGGAAAATACGCAACTATTAGGAATTTGCTCGTGCGGGGAGAAATGTGGAAAATTTAATCAAGCGTGTAATTCGTATTTTCTGTGCTGATTAGAATCGCCAAACGGAGATCAATATTTAAATGCATTAAGGACTGCTATCGCGTCGGAGTTCGTAACCTTAATAGTAATTTGAACATAATTGGAGGCTACACTTTATGAATCTACTCAGTAACACGTGTCGCTTGGAATTATGATGGTTGTTGCAGTTTAACACGAAATTATGACTGAATTTCTAAGGATATTGGTAAACTGTATTGAACATGATTTGGATTTTGAACATGGAAAAATCAGGATTTTTTGTTCTTAATTGTTGGTTATTTCACCAATTATATTTTTCAGATCTATTCCTTTGATCACTATCGACAAGCAAACTGTAATTATGGAAGTAGTGTCTGATGGTAGATAATCCACAGCAATTTTTTTGAAGTGAGTAATTTTTGAGATTGGCACTTACGATACCAAAAACCACGACGCATAACACTCATTCATAATACGCTTTTCTCCGCTGAACATATCAGATTATCTACGCTCGCAAGTTCCAGATGGCAAGCAAAACCTACACAAAACAAGAATATGTAAGTGGTATTCTATGAAATTTATTATAACGTATTTGATTAGTAAAGAGAAGATAACTGTAAAAAAATCAATATCTAGCGTATTTTATTCTATTCAGCCATGCAAAAAGCGAGTAGGAATAATTCCATTTCGTAAAACTGGTAATGGCGTACAAGAATTGTAATAATTGTTGTTAAGACCAAGCATTACACGTCGGTTAGGTGTCTTAAAGGTTGGTCGTGCATCAATTTTATACCTATGTTGTATGAATAGTTAGAACACTAAAACATAAGAAAGCAGCATTTAAGAGAAAATATGATGATTATTTGTCCAATATAAAAACAAACTTGATATAACAAAACTATTTTATTCCTCTAAGATTTCGAAATATTCCATGTAAAGATGACGAAGTTGCCCAACATATCTACAGAAAATATTTTGATTGGGCCTCCAACTATTTAGTCACAGTCGTTATGACAGCTGTGTCACCTAAAAATTACCTTTAAATTTTCGGACTATTTAATACTAGTTAAGTGTTCCAAATCAGCTTCATGAAAATAGTGGTCTTGTAAACATAAGATTCATGAAACACATTTTTTCTTAGTTAGTCACATGTTTGTGTTTTAATAGGATCATAGAGTTTTAAAATTAATTTTGTATACTGTTTGGTTGCGACGGTCTCTTTACTTGAAGAGTATTAGATAATAACAGTTCATTGGAATTCCAGTGGTTATAAGCGTTCCAACAGAATTATTCGTTGCTGAAGTGGAAGTGAAGTCACACCGATTTAGGACCATGGGAGAAGCAGACAAGAGGAAACTGGTCCTACAGAAAAGCAATGAAACTAAGTTGGATAGATAGAGTAGCCAATATAGACATCTTGAAAAAAGTACGCGAAGACTTTATATATAGAAACAGATTTATGATAGAAGAGATCGTCTTATAGGTCACATCTAAGATGAAACATAAATCGAATGACGCAAGAATCTAAGAGTAACAACCATCATAAAATGAAAGAGTGAATGAAGATAGCAAGAAGTGGAAATCTGGGACAAGCCAGCTATCAAAAATTAGAACCAAAAAAGAAGGAGAAGAAGATAGATCTACAGAAAATATTTTGATTAGGCCTCCAACTATTTAGTCACAGTCGTTATGACAGCTGTGTCACCTAAAACTTACCTTTCAATTTTCGGATTATTTAATACTAGTTAAGTGTTCCAAATCAGCTTCATGAACATAGTGCTCTTGTAAATATAAGACTCATGAAACACATTTTTGCCTAGTTAGTCACACGTTTGTGTTTTAATAGAATCATGGAGTTTTAAAATTAATTTTGTATCTATATATATAAACTGAAAGTCTTGACTCACTCACTCATTCACTCATCAACGCCCACGCCAAACCCTTGGACCTAGAAATTTTGCACAGATGTTCCCTTTATGATGTACACAAGGAATAAGGAAGGATATTTCGAAATTCAACCCCTAAAGGGGTAAAATGGGGGTTCCAATTTTGTATGGAGAAATAATATTAAGTAGACATTTCGACTTGAAACTTCGTAGGAGTACACCTAAAAACAAATAAGCAAACACATATTTCGTGATTTTTCGAAAATCAACCCCTGGAGGTGAAATGGGGTAAATAAGCCTAAAATACGATATGGGTGTCGTTATTGAAGTTTTTTGGGACGTTGATTGCGAAAATGGCATTTATTTTTAAGTCCAAGACGGTGGGCATGGCATAAGGCAAGGGACGAGACGGGACGGGATGGGACTGGACGGAAAGGGACGGGACGGGAAGGGACGGGAGGGTACGGGAAGGAACGGGACGGAACGGGACGGAAAGGGACGAGACGGGACGGGGCGGGACGGAACGGGACGGGACGGAAAGGGATGGGATGGAAGGGAAGGGGACAGGATGGGACGTTGATTGCGAAAATGGCATTTATTTTTAAGTCCAAGACGGTGGGCATGGCATAAGGCAAGGGACGAGACGGGACGGGATGGGACTGGACGGGAAGGGACGGGACGGGTCGGGACGAGACGGGGCGGGACGAAACGGAACGGGACGGAACGGGACGGGACGGAATGAGATGGAAGGGGGGGACGGGACGGGACGGGAAGGGACGGGAGGGTACGGGAAGGAACGGGACGGAACGGGACGGAAAGGGACGAGACGGGACGGGGCGGGACGGAACGGGACGGGACGGAAAGGGATGGGATGGAAGGGAAGGGGATAGGATGGGACGGGACGGGCTAGTACTTTATAATAGGTAAAAGATGTTTGGCTGATTCAGAGAATAATACTATTGTAGGAGATAGTTAGCCAAAAAGTTTATTAAAATACAAGTTGTGTTGTGGTTCCTTAAGATCCAAAAGTCACACATACCGGGTGTCCACTTTCAAACTGGAACATAGGGATTTAACATTGAATTTAACAGTTTTATGAATTCCTGCTTGCCGATTCAACTTACAGCAAATGTTTTGGTATCAATAGAAAGAGAAAATTATTGTGCATCTAATGGTATCAAAAATGTAATTATTTTTGTAAATTTTTATTGAATAATATATTAATCAAAAGTTATCATGTTTTTTAAATATGAGTTGCCTTGACTTGATAACAGTTGACAGCTATACTCAAATAATGTGTATTTTTGATAACATTCAGAGTTAGTTCAGTAGTTTTTACTTTGTAAAATCAACGATTACTCGAACGAAGTGGGAGTTTTTATGAAAATAACTTTATTAGCAATATTGCTATACATAAACAATTTCACAATAAATAAACAATAATTCTTATGGTTAAAAGATACCTATTACAGTGAGGTTAGTTTGCAGAAAGTGAGAGATTTGTTTCAATGTAGGAGCTACCTCATTAATCAAAAGTTTTAAATAAGTGTTCTAATTTAAATTTCCAACAATTTCAAACGGTCCTATAATTTTGTTATTATAAATCCCAGCCCAAATGTTAATTTTTTGAGAGTATTGGGTTCTTCTACACAGATTAATTCTTGGTTTTTCTTGAGCCCAATATCTAATATTTTGCATATTGGGTTCGTTGTTTAAAGTAAAAGTACATTCATCCATGAAACATATTGATGACAAAAAACAACGATCTTGATTGGCACGTTCTTGCATTCCTTCACAAAATACATTCCTACTTTCTTCGTCTGGTTCAAATATTTCCTGATGACATTGTGGTTTATATGGATGATATCTGTGCTTCTTTAATGTCTCAGATACTGCCGACTTTGACACATTTAATTCACAATCAATTTGTCTTGTGCTGTATTTTGGTCAATATTGATCAATTTCAAAAGACCTTCCAATTCTCTGTCATCTGCACCAACATTCCTGCGATTATGCCTTTATTAAAATTTTATTATTGAAATTTTTATGAAAGCCAAAATTAAATAATAAACATTAACCACCTATAGCTCCTGATTCTACTGAAATATTAACAGTTTCTTCAAATTTCCGGACATATCTGTGTACTGTAGATGCAGACGATATGGGACTGTTATCAAATTTTACGGATAACAAATCTCTCACTCTACGCAAACTAACCCCACTGTAATATGTTTTAACGATAGAAACTCTCTCTTCGTTCGAGTAATTGTTTATTTTATAAAGTAAAAACTACTGAACTAATTCTGATAAATGTCATCAAATAACAAATTAATTTGAGTATAGCTGTCAACTGTTTTCAAGTCTAGGCAATTCATATTTAAAAAACATGAAATCTTTTGATTAATATTATTCAATGAAAATTGTCAAAAATAATTTAATTTTTGATACCATTAGATGCGTAATAATTTTCTCTTTCCATTGATACCAAAACATTTTCTGTAGGTTGAGTTGGCGAGCAGGAATCCATAAAACTGCTAAAAACAGATGGCTTTCTCAGAAATGATTGAGTTGCATTAAAACTAAAATACAAGGGTTAAAAATTAGATTAAGTGAACACACATAGAATTTGTCAAGGCTTACCAAGATCGCTTCCAAAAAGGTTTGTAATGAATATTAACAAAAATTTGCAAGTGACTTAATAAAGCCACATTACAGAGTCATCTAGTGTTTATGCCATATCTATCTAGAAGATGTGCAAGCAAGTTGTAACATATTCAAGCTAAGCGTGGGTACTTAAGAAAGAAGATGAGAGGAACCTAAAAAATTTCAAGACGAAAGTATTAAGTAGAATATATGGTCCAGTCCGGGAAGGACGTCAGTGATGTACTACAATGAGACACGAAATAAAATAATTATATGAAAACCCGGACATAGTTTCCACAGTAAAGACCTAGCTGGAACGCTGGTAAAGAGGAGAAAAGAGGAAGACCAAGAGAGAGATGGTGCGATGATGTGAAAGGAAATAGTAGAGAGATGGGGGTGAAACGATGGAGGATGAAAGCTCAGGACAGGGACGAATGAAAGAGAGTTGTAGAGAAGGCCAAGGGCCTACATCGACCGTAGCGGAATAAGAGAGAGACTAAATGTAACCAATTCTGAAAAATATAATAGAAGGTAGTTGTGGCATTGCACGAAAATTGGCTTCAAGATTAAAAAAATATCCGGGACAGGACAGGTAGAACAGTTTTTATCACGCTGAAGTTAGAACAAGAAGAGACCATATCTATATCTCTACATTTTGTGTGGATGAAGTAAAGATAGAAAGTTGTTTCCTCCATTGCACGATGTAATTGAAACTTATTTAATTACTTATTTCTTCTTGTAGTTAGGTGTTAGATCTCTACCAGTTTATGTTGATTTTAAGCTTCTTCCTGAAATTTTGATGTCAGGATGTTCTGCCACCTTCACGGGAGTCTTGGCAATTCTCTTACATATCTTATTCATTGGACTTGTTTTCTCCATTATGTTCCCATTTGTATTGCTTACCTTATTATATATTCGATACCACATTGGTTCCCCATGGCATTGCTTAGTATTCTGCCTACTAGTCTTCTCCCAGCGATTTGTCCTTAATATTTGGTTCTTCTATTTAAAAGTTTTACTCGGCTTTATTATCTATTGTTACTTTGTATTGTATGAGTTGTTGAGTAATCGTAAAATATTATACATTTTCTGCATCTATTACTGAGTACCCTTTCGAGCCTTTGTGCAATTGAAACAACATAATCAGAGTTTATCTTTTGTGAACTTCGTATTGTCTTAAAATGTGATCTGTCTGTTTCTTCGCGTTTGAAACTATTTTCAGATTTTTAGTAATTAGCTCACTTGTAGAATAAATCCAATGCTAATAACTGAAATCTATCAAGAAGAATGAGCGCAATCATACACAGCAAACTAAGCAGATCTGCTAGATTGTCTCCTGTCCCTACTAATATTTATTTCATATTTGCTTTTGCCGTAATGAATATGGAGGTATACTATTAATATTCGTAGATGGAGGTAGTTGAATCAACGATAAAGTCTTACAGGGTTTCACACAGCGAACCGACGGCGACGCTTTACAAATCAAAAATGTATCATGGTGAGGCGCAAGGCTGAACGTTTTATTGGCGAATCCTTTACCGTATCAAAAGGAAGGTACTCTCGGCGGTGTCGATTTATACTTTTCATAGCTAGTATAGATAAGGCATGAATATCGGTAATATTCCAGTCACGTACTGATCTCTAGTCCAGTCTATTTGCATGAGACTACGGCACACTGATATCTCCGGCCGAAAACCTACTTATTAGCATGTTCCCTGTTTCCGATATCGCTTACCGAATTCCCGTGGCGTCGCCGGCGTCCATTAGTATGTCGAAGCTCGGATTCAGCAGATTTGTCAATGTTTTACATATAGGAAGGTTGCACCCTACTGCGCGGATGCGGGCTCAATCATTGCCGATCTACTTTTCCACGGCGTTTGATGAGACTCGTGCATTGCCATTGTCTCTTCTATGATGACGCAGCTATCTTAAAAAGGGGAGAATTAATTAGAGTTTTTAGATTTCTCTGCTAGAGCCGCAAACTAGGTAGTTAATTATAATACCTTAACATTTCGAACAAACTTAAAAATCTAATTAACGCGTGCAGCATGAAGCATAATAATTGCGCGTTCTCTCGGGGGTTTTATCAGATAGAATCAATAACGTCGGGGTGCTCTCATTGCGCTCCATCGCCCCCTTGGGAATTGCGAATCCGTACGTCAAATGCAGCGTCGTAATCGTGCAAACGCGATGCAGCTTATAGTAATTACTCCTCACATACACAAAAAGTACACCTCATAAATTATTCATGGCGAGTTTGCCGCTGGCACAATTATTCGTATATGTGAAATGAAGCAATTGTCACCGTCGCCGCAAGTCGCAAAGCAACGCAGTTGTGGGGTTTGTGCCCCATGGTGCCACATCGTCTTGGTCTAATGTGTTTCCAAAGCTACCTTTTGTTGCCATTTGTGCCTCGAGGTGAATGCTCTGAGGAAAGTTGAAGCAAATCTTATTTACTTCACTTATCTTTTGAGTGGAACTCTTACCAGCGATCATATAATGTACCGCATAACGCATTGCTACAGTCACGGCGTTGCCCTATTAGCGAATAACATCTCGATTTCAACCCTATACTTAATAATTACCAAACATACTAAATTCCAAACAACTCTGCTATTCAGCCCTAATAAGGAAAACGAAAGTTACAAATTTCAGTGCAAGTGGAACAACTGCAGTTGCAGTTTTGTTAAAACAGAACGCTTTCAAACGTGGCAATTTATTTAATCAGGATTAATGTATAAACTGAATATAACGCAGTTGAGAACAGGGGTGGTAACCAAAACCGAAAACCACAAATATGAAAGTCAGATGACAGAATGTATTAGAATGAAGAGAATGGCAGAATCGTGAATAAGTGAAACATAATGAAGGAAAGCCTCTCCGAACCCAAAATTAAATTTAAATGACCGCAAAGGCATGATGAATGAAAGTGTTAGATTAGGTTGTGTTGTAAACTTTTTTAATTTGTAAGAGAAAATACCTAACTGGAGTGATTGTACAACGGTGGCATACAGTTTAACACAAAATTTATATTTCTTATAGCTCGGCTCAGCTTCTTCGGGGTTAGTGTGTTAATCAGAACACCGAAGCGAAGGTTGATTATAATATTATTTCATTGATATAGATGTATAGATGTACAATAATTATAAATTAATTGATTAAGGTGCGTGGTGACGCGCTGGCGGTGGTGCTGGCGGTGGTGCTGGCGGTTATTGTTCCTTTACGGAGCGATGATACCAGACTCGGGGTTGGCAAGGGCTCGAAGAGGTGCTTGATCAAGGTGCGGGGCTTAGAAACTTCTTCTTCTTTAGGTGCCGTCTCCAGATCGAAGTTTGGCAATCATCAGAGCAATTCTAATCTTTGAGGCGGCTGCTCTGAAAAGTTCCCCAGATGTGCATTGAAACCATTCCCTCAAATTATGCAGCCACGAAATTCTTCTTCTTCCTACATTTCTCTTTCCTTGGATTTTTCCTTGTATTATCAACTGTAGCATCCCGTACCTTTCTCCTCTTGTAACGTGTCCAAGATACTGTAGTTTTGAGCTCTTTATCGTATTTATAATTTCTTTTTGTTTACCAATTTTTCTTAGAACCTCCTCGTTAGTTATTCGGTCCATCCACGATATTCTGAGAACCCTTCTATAAGCCCACATTTCGAACGCTTCTATTTTCTTGAGCGTTGCCACATTGAGTGTCCATGCTTCAACCCCGTAGAGAAGAGTGGTGAAGATATAGCATTTAAGTACTTTTTTCATTTTGATGAAATTTGTTCGTGCTATTTCGATCCTGATTTTAATTTCGTTGGTGTAGTCGTTATTGGCACTCACACTTGTACCAAGATGTGTATTTTTCAACTTGTTCGATAATATTTTCCTTGACAGTAAGATCTTCGTTATTACGATATGTCTTCGATATCCTCATGAATTTTGTCTTCTTAATATTTAGTGTTAGACCATACTCCTCACTACACTCAACAACTTTGTTCATCAGTCTTTGGAGGTCTTCCATACATTCTGCCAGAATCACCGTATCATCCGCGTATCTTATGTTATTGATGGGTGTTCCGTTGACTTTAATACCAGCTGTTTCTCCTTCAAGGGCTTTTTTGAGGACTTCTTCGGAGTATGCATTGAAAAGCATCGGTGACAGGACGCACCCTTGTCTCACTCCTCTTTTTTTTCTTTCCTCTTTTTATTCCTCTTTCTTAGGCTTAGAAACAAAAAAACATAAAACCCGAGTGGCTGCTTCGGCCTGGGCGTGGCAGTAGTGAAGATGAACAGCGGTTCGTCCTCTTGGAGGGTGCGTAACGCCGGGCGTTGAGAAGTTCAACCTGGATGGAGTTGTGCAGCAGATGCAATACGGGACGGCCTCCTGGAAGGTGTGTAGTGCCGGGCGTTGAGAGGTTCAACTTGATTGAAGTTGTAGAGCTGGTGAACTACGGGATGGCCGCCTGAAGCAGAATAGTAGCTTCGGGTCGACTAGGGATGCTTGTCTGCCGAAGATCATTCTGTACTCTGTGCGAACTAAGGGTTCGACTACAGAGATTAGATGTCATAGCTCTTAGGCTAACGAGTTAGTTCTACCTGCCGAGATTGTCTGCCAAAGCTCTTAGGCGAACAGGTGAGTTCGACCTACAGAGCTTGTCTGTCTTTTGCTGCGAAATTTCGGGGTATTTAAACACCTTTCGGCCGTCATTTTTAACGGCTGACGTTGTGGTGGGGATCTGTTCGTTATTTTCAATGTTCGAAGTCCTAGTGGTAATCAATTTGCTATGTTTCTATAAGTTTTTTCAGCAGTTAGCGGGAATTATTTGATCTTCGCATTTTGATATCAAACTTGGCCCTATTGACGTGCAGATAAAGTTGATACATTTAATTACACGAATTTATTAGCCGTGGGTCAGTTATGGATAGTGTTGTATAATTTCGAAGGTTAAGTTTGCATTCAGAAGCAAACGATTTAATTGCCTTTATCCAACCGTTAATTGGCGTTGTATGTAACTAGAACTATTACGTTATTCTGACACGGTTGATTGAAGTTTTATTACCATTCAGATTTAGAACCAGAGATGCCAATATTATTCGCCGTTTCTGACAGTGGCGTGGGCAAGCGCGCGATTTTAATTTAATTCGTAAATTCGTATCAAGTTAATATATTTATTTTAAAATACATTTTATTCTTGTTTGCATAATAACCTAAGAGTTTGTCAAAATAAAAGAAAAGATTTTTAGCATTTGGTGAAACAGATCGATCAAATGCTTTCAGTAAACTACGGCGTAAGTTAATAATAATGCTGCTATTATTACGTTACTAATACCAGGAAGATGTGAAATGGCTAAGTAGCTCAGAGCAGCTTGAAGACAAACATTATTATAATAGAGATGATAAACGCAGGAAAACAAAAAAAATGGCTGAATCCATAATAATAGTTATGATGATGATACCTCATTAATACCAATTTAAAATAACTTGAAATTGCTGTTATTTTTATGTTATTGGGTTTTGGTCAGAAGTTTATTAAGAAAATAACTTTATTTTGGTCCACTCTAGCTACCCTCCCCTTCGTACATTATGAAACACCCTGTATATCGCAAACAGATAAAGTATTTTTTTAAATGATTTTCATGTATGGCTATGGAATGGTTCCTAATTTATGAAAGCAACTACGTTTATACTTAAATGCTAAACTTGACATTTGATTTTTAAGTGCGTTATAGTTGTATTCATAAATTAGGAAATATTCCATAGCCATACTAGATGAAAATAAATTTTGATCATACTATAGTAATTATTACATCATGACTATCTTATTTCTTCTTATTTTTCTTCTTTTGGTATCGTAGTCCATCAGTAAACATTGGAGATCCTTCTTTCAATCATTGATTTATTTATTGTTAGTCTCAACAGTCAGCAGTTCCCCCAAAACGCATGTTGGACCACGATCTCAGATATTTTATCGAAGAAGAATTATACGAATTAATTTAAGCAAGCATAATTTTGAATTATATGGCCTAAGCAGAATAGTTTGCCAATTTTGAGGCCTTTGAGTGTCTATGCATTTTCAATGGTTGTTTATTTGAGTATGTTGTTCTAGTGAGTGTCCTACGTTCCATGATATACATTAACTTCTGATTATTTGTATCCACACATCATGTCCAGAGTGTCTACGTCTGGCAACTTTGATAAATCTCACTTTTCCCTTCTAATCTGTCTTACATATACCTATCTATATATCTTTATGTGGAGGTTATTAAATCTCAAGCCACATTTTGTAGATTTCGTGCTTTGCTACTAACCGTGTGTCTCGTTTCCATTGTATATAGTTTCAGTCCATATTCATCACTTGGTCCTATCATCTCCGTGAGAAAGTGCTGGATACCACCTAATGAGAATGTTAACATCACAATGTCATCATTTATTGCACTGCAATGGATTTCTTTAAGTAAATATCCAATAGTAGTTCAAGCAACACTCACATTTCTTCTAGAAGCTAGATCAAATGTCAAAAATTATAAGCAAACATTTTATTCTAGAAACTTCTTTCGCCATATATCCATTCACAGGATCTTACTGAAGCCGATGAAGCGAGTATCTAGAATTAATTTAACTTTTGCATTTTTGCACACGAGGTGAGACTATTAAACAATGAGACTGAGCTTTCACAGGACGAGCTGGTTGAGACACCTTGAAATAGCGAGTAAAGTTTGTTATGTTAGTCAAGTCTTAACACGTTCTAATGTTTGAGCTCAGTTTACACGAGTTAACAGAATTATTTTACCGTTCGTCAAAAAATGCTACCAATAAATTTGAAATTGTTAGTAAAATTGAAAGAGATTTCTGGGGAAGAATTTTTATCTTGTGTTCGTGTTTTCCATTGGCACAATAAATTTAGGGAAGATCCGGAAGATGTCGACGATAACTAACGTCCTTTAATCTTAATAGCAGAAATTGTCGGATAAAATTATAATACTATGTATTAGAATGATTACAGAAATTATAGTATCGATATCGATATCGAAATTTTCTATTATAATTTGAACATGAGAAAGGTTCGTAGGAAAGTGGTACCAAGACATCTCACTCCTGGGCAAAAAGAAAATCTCAAGCGAATTTGTACTGACATCTTGACAGTAAATGAAGAAAGCAAGACAAACCAAGCCAGTTGTTTCTTGTCTTTGACATGAAATGTGCTGTCTTAAGACATCGTTTATCATAAAGACGATGAACCAAAATGATTACAAAAAGGTTTAGAGACACTGAGAGAACGAATTCGTAAAATAAGTTCAAAATTTTGGAAAAAGAGCTTCAGAACACCCATTCGGCGCTCTTGGTAAAGTAATTTTAGAATAAACAAATATTTATATCTTCTATATTCTCAGACTTGTTTTCCAAAGTGAAGCCTGTGGTCTCAAGGGGCGTGTTTTGAGTCTGTTTCCGATGCGGTGAAGTTGCTGACGAAAAAAATTTGCAGCACTGTTTTGAACAGTGAAAAATAGAAATGCAGTTTACATTGAAGATATGTAATATACTCGTATAATTTGTATGCCCAAGTTTCGTTATTTAATAGTCACACCTTGTACTTACGTTAGGCACACGTTGAAGTGAGGAAGTATCAAGAATGGATTATTTTACTTACCGCTAAATGATAGGATGCGAGATTAATTACAGATGAATTCGATTATACGCTAAGAATTTTGTGTTGAAAATATACAATTATAAAAGCTATCGTTACAAGACCTGTTATGCATCAGGTGCAAAAGCAATAAATATGCGGAAAGACCATTGGATAACAAGTGCTTTGAATTTTATAACTGACAAAAAGGTACTAGATTTATGGCTCGAACGAATCGTTGCAATGAAGGTAATTCATAATTGCATTAGCAACTAGAAGCAAATAATAAGAATCGCATTTAATTTCTCATTTAACAAAATTAAACAATGTAGGTATAGGAAGTGGAAGTGAAGATTTATAGTTAATCTAACCTTCTTTCGGCCGATAAGACAGAAATCTAGCCGGTAAAAAGTAAATATGCATACTTTCATTATTGGATTTGTGATGCTATTGTAAAAAACTGTAACATGAATTTTTTGGCAATTCAAACATATTTTATAGCATCCCTATTGTGGGTAACCCATTAAGCAAAACCGATAACAGGTCAAGTGCCCGATAATTTAGACAGTATAAGGAAGTCATGATTTAACATGTCATTGGAAAACACAGCACTGGCAGATGGAAATTAAATATAAATAAATGTAAGCGCATTGGTAAGTTAATTTATACCAGCATTTAAAAATAATGGTATTTTAGTAGTAGTAGTTAGACAATCGATTTTAAATAAGAGCTACCTTTTAGCGTGATTGGAGATATAATTCTTTAACGTATTTTGTTGCTGCCTAACCCTTGCAATCGAACACTATGTACATGAAGATCAGTGGCGTAACTATCATATGTGCAGGGGGTGCGAAGAACCTCGGCGCCGAATCTATATAGGCGCCGCGGTAGCGGAGTTTTTAGTGAAAATAAAAGTTTTCCTAGAATAGTGGTTCAAAGCGACAACAGACTATGATACGTGAGCTCCACTAAGATCTTTTGAGTGCGCAGTCTTTTTTTTCTCCTTTTGATTAGATTAGAAGTTCCAGCTCTAATGTGTGTTTGTGATTCTTAGATTTCATAGTGCATAGTGCATAGTAACATACTATAAATTCAAAGTTTTAAACCGCAAATGTCTGACGATTGCCTCAGATACAGAGGTCATAGAGAGTAAGGATGGGCGCGTGACGTGAAAACAGTCGTGTCACGTCGGGTCACGGCGTGTCACGTCGTGAACGTGACTAATATTTGAAAATCGTGACGTGAACGTGAGTGAAAATTTCCAAGGCGTGATTCACGTTTCACGTTAATTTCACGTTAAATATTTAGTAACGAATAAAAAACTGCAGGGTGCCCCGGATGAACCTATTTTTAGAAAAGTAATGTTTCGTTTTGTATACTCGACTTAACACTGAAGATGTCGGTTACTTTTTATTTTTAAACCAATGTATAGATGAACTTATTATTCTAATAAAAGTAATGTTTTGTTTTGTATACTCGCCTTAACGCTGAAAATGCTGATCCTTGTACGTAAAAGTACTTTTAAACCTACGAATTGAAAGTGTTGCCTAGCAACAATACTTTCTATACTCATATCAATAACGGAAACGTCAATTCCAATGACAGCTTTTGGTATTAAAAGTAATGTCTTTGAAGACAGCTGCAAGAAATGTATTTGCGAGAAATCAGTATTTATTCCTTGTCGTAAGTTGTTGTAGTCAATTTTCATTTTTTTTCTTTTTGTGTCAAGTATTCTGATTGCAACATATCACGTAAATTATGTCACGTGCAAAACATGTTTTTAGTTCTGTTTAGGGTTTTTTTCATTGATTTTAAATTTGAACATTCTGTTCTATCTGAATTTAAATTTTGAAATACAGTGTTTTCCGATTGCTTTTCACCATGTAGCAGTTGTGTTTCACTTTATCTCTAATGCTTTTCCCTCTTGTCAACACTTGTCATTACTGACAAATGGGAATCACATTTGACAAATAGTGAAACACGATTGATGCATGGTGAAAAGCAATCGGAAAACCCTGTAAAAGCTGCGTGTCACGTCGTGAGTGGCGCGTCACGCCGTGAACGTGAGTGAACGTGAGCGTGAATGTGCGTGAACGTGAATGTTTAAAGCATGCGTGAAACGTACGTGACGTGATTGAAAACTCACTCAGGCGCCCATCTCTAATAGAGAGTGCCAAATTACTTCAAACTACGTATGAAACTGATCTCGATGACGGCTTACTAAAGCAAATTGTACAATTTCGATCTTCGTACACAACTAGTATTAAATCTTTCTTATCAGTGAAGGTGTTGCATGACCAAAAATTACCCTCCCCCCCCTTTTTTTCTGAAACTTCTTGTCTACAGCGGCTATCATTTATTCTTGCACACCGGCGCCAAACCGTCTTGTTACGCCACTGATGAAGATGAAAATCAAAATCTTAAGATGTCTCTGTTGTTGCAGGGAGTTACAACATATATCTAATAACTTTGAAGAACTATCCTAATGAAAACAGAAATTCATATCGTGATAGAAGAGAAGTTCATAAAATTCGACTTTATATAATTACCTCACAGCAAGCATTAGACCTCAGCTCCAAAAGCTGAAAATTGCCCTATAGTTTGTAAAGCACAACGGGTTCAGTATAGAATTTGATTATTGCATATTTAATAGCTGTAGTACTTGTGATGCAATAAAGGTTCGCTAACTGCTAGTCTTTAGTCGTATTATCAAAAATTGCCTTTGAGCGACAAGAATCACATTAAGATTTAAAATAAAACGTGTACTTAAATTGTTAACCTACATTCACTTCGAACTGACATAAAATGCTCTAATTATGTACAACCTTATTAGGTTAGCTTGAAAATTGGTGCCAGCACTGCTTCTTCGGCACGAAGAAGAAGCGGAATTGTTCGTCGAGCTAGTCGCACCAAGTTAGCGAGGAGGGACAATCTTCAGTTGGCTTGCCTCCAATGTGAGTGTTATTGTTCCGTGAATTTAGCGTTTGGAAAAACGTTAATCTAATTTTTCCAAATTACGACATTTGTTAGATATGTTCAGCTCCCAAAACGCAGCTTATCAATCTAAAATTTTGATCCTGTTTTTTTTAGTGCTGTGTAAGTCCCACCATCAACCTATCTGCCAAGACTGTGTAAATCCACGCCCTATATATCGACGTCATGCATTCGGGAGCAGCCTTGGAGGACCTCTCGTTACCAGTGTGTAGCTCAACACCGATTTCTCGTAGTCAATTTTTGAATTGCCGGTATTCATTATTTATTCAATAAACCGATTCAGCCTTGAAAAGTCTTCTGTTATATCGCGTGTAGAATTACGCAACGACAATATTGAAACTATGCCGATGTAGCCATGGGAAAAATCTTCTTTCACATGGCTCGTAGATTAACGCCAGTTTCGCTTGTCGTCAGCCTTGAGTTATCTATTTCGGTAAATAAGTTATATGTATTAACTACTACACACCTAAAATTCTGGAGTACCTCTTTGTTTGTGTAACTACAGTGATGCCAATCTCAGTAGCTGCTCATTATAGTTATATCTGTTATTAGCGTTGAGACTAACTTGCAACAATTATCTAGCATTGTTGTAATTTTTTATCAAGTGTGCAGGGGTGTTAGTAGATATCTATGTGACAACTCGTGTTACCTTAGTAATTTTATATTTGAACTTTTATTATTTTTGTCATAAATAGCTCAATGTGCCCAAATTATATGAAAGAAAATGTATGAAAAATGTTGCTGGAATTTGGAAGACGAAAGTACAGAATCAGATTAAAACTGCTGTATTTGTCACTTTCTACTTTTTTTATTATGTTACGTTCATTGGTTATGTTGAATAAAATAAATGTTTTTTTCAGTTATAAACTCTATGGAGACTGAATAACTAAATTTGCCTAAAGAACTTTTTCTTAATTTTGTCAAAAACAAAAAAATCTTTGGGGATCTGTAAACACCCCACGTGCCTACTGATGTGACAAGAATTCATGGAGCAACTCCCGACTTAAACAAAGTTTGTATGCCCAAATTCTCACCAATCTTGTATGTGTATTACACGTAAGTTTGCAGTAGTGTAAGATTTGTGGTAGATCTCCGTTAGGAGTGCAGTAACGCCAGTTTATCAAAATTGTCTCATGTGGAAGTGCTTTCCAGGCGAACACAGATCAGGGATTTTGTATATCGCACGACTTGACGTCACGAGTAGGTAGAATTCTTAGTGATTGTGTGTTACCATTATTTGTTTCAGTTCTGGCGTTCCGCTGGTGCCTGCATAATGTTATCAACAGAATTCTTAAACTTACTGTATGATTTTTATTTGTGACGGGAAGGACAGTTCCGCCTGCTGTTGCAGTAAGTTAAGCTACTAGAGATCATAAAATTAATTAGGCTCAAATCGGGGAGGTGTACCCGTACATTTGCCTATTACCGGGTTGGGAGGGGGAAAGGGGTATTTTCCTGGTTGAATTTCCACGGTAAATTACTGACAGACATACACCACGTGGCTTTCTTAAAAATTACACGAACTTGTTCCGGTATATTTTCAGGTAGAATGTATTGTTTTGATTATCGCGAGCGAGCCCATTTTATTTAAGTCTAAGACCTACCCCTAACGCTAAGCTTTTAGAAATAAAACATTATTTTGCGTAAATTTATTGTTCTAATACTGTTTATTTAGTTAAATGAATAAGAATAATATCGCAATTAACAGTTTGTTAAAATTTAACGGTGAGTAGGAATAAGAAGTGAAAATGGTTTGAATTAATAATTCTTGCCGGAAAACTGTAATTTATTCTTATAAGTTATATTACATAACATTACAGTACATACATAGACTCACAACAATTACTTCTGAAACTTGCTAAGAGCTTTGCAGTTGCCGCCCAATTATTTTTTTATCTTTTGCAATAAATTCTAACCATAAGGCGAAAGTAAATTTTGCATTGAATTCGTTGTTATTCATTAGAGATATAAATAGGTTACTGTAGGTAGTACTTTGAAAATAAAATAAAATTACAGCACTTCGCCTGGCAAAAGCATCGATTCACGACGAACTTTTCCTGGAATCTTCTGTCGACAAATTACCTTCAGTAAGCTCTTTACAAGTCTCCCAATAAACAATTCATTTTTTCTGTCTGGCGCTTTCAGTAGTAAAATGCCGAACTCACCCTTACGTAGCCGTTTAGACGATGGCATAAGCCTCTTAAGATCAGGCGCCCCTGGAGGAACATATTCTCAAAAACTGAATAAGCAGTGCAGCATTAGTCAAAATAATACCCAGTAAATTATGGTCTGACTTCTGCAAAAATTCACGTTTAAAAAGAGATATGTTCCAGTACGTTCAAGTCAACTTAATTTCTTTAATTTTTTATTCATCGGACTCTTTACAGGCCCAGGCGCATAAATAAAAAGTTAACCAAGCTTTCAACACGCAGCAACTGTCAAATAAACTGCATTAGGTTGAAAAAATAAACATCTGAATTGTGTGGATCAGACCATAGCTGAGGAAAAGTGTTAAATAATATAAAACCCCCCGTAATCCTAATGCACGACCGGTATATATTTTCATCTGGCATCTGGCAACAAGTGTGGCGTAGCCAGAAAGAATATTTATTTCAAGGGAAAAGGTTATTATATGATGAGTTTTTTAAAATGTTCTAAAATTCAGCGATAGGTTTGGGTAACTAAAAGAATTTATTCTATAAATACTTCTTTACATAAGTACCTTCCATCTCCCTTCATCTGGACGTCACCTGATATTGCAAATGGATTTTATAGTGCTCAAGATAACATGGCAAACATCTATTAACAATGTCTGAGTGTGGCTCATACTGCAAGTTGTGAACTTTAAAATGAATTTCAGATAATAAGAAATCAGAGAAGAGCAAAAGATAAATATATCATAACGCAATGACCTTACGAAAAAAATAGCCAGAAGGTATTCGAAAAAATGTCAGAAAATAAAAACATCATGGAAAAGTGCTGTCAGCAGAAAAGTCCAAAGAAAAACATGGAATAACAGACAAAACAATTGAAATGATCGACGAGCGGAGAGGTACCCATATAGCGAGAGCAAACTATGAAAAAATTAAACATATCCACCAAAAAGCTGTAATTAACTCAAATTTGCCTGATTAATTGTATTTGATTAGACATTTGAGTGCCCTAAATGTTCTATCTATTCTAGTTTCTGATAAATTTAAAAAAGCAGAAAATATCTCAGGAAGCATTTTCAAAAAATGAATCATGTGAATGATTCTCTTATTTGGAGTGCAGAATCTCCAGTTTCTGCGGGTAATATTACACTTTTTTGCAAAAATAACATAAATATCAACTGTTAATCTGCAAACATTTGAAAACATCGCCAAAAATATACGGAAAGATTCAACTAAATTCTCTCCGTTTGCGTTTTCGGGAAAATATTTTTTCTATGAAATTAATTCTTAGCGTATTGCACAGATATGAAAAATCTAAAACTCTAGCATATACTGAGATGGTATTGAGCCCGCTACTCAACTCTGCTTGCAGCACAAATAAATAATGCAAGTCAGATAGCACAGAGTTGGGGTAGTTCATACAACTGCAAGGCAATTCCAGTAGTAATGAAATGATTTGAGTACTAAAGGCAAAGGGCAGAGCTCGTTTTTCATAGATTGGAGTCGATAATTATAAATTAGCCAAAAATAAGAGGTTTGTGCAAAATTAAAGTCAAACCAAATAAATAGAACTGTCACAGAAAGGTTTATAATATGTGCGTGTTAAATAAAGCGTAGATGTCAGAATAATTAAATAGGAGATGTTTATGAGCATTTTAAATAAAGGTCAAAGAAGCAGAATTATTATAATACGTTGCAAACAGCATAAACTAGGCAGAACATGGCAATTGTAATATTAGACAGCAATATTTGAAAATCTGGGAAAATTAGACAGTGGATAAAAAATGCAAGAAAAGGACACACCCAAATAAGAAGAAAAGTGAGTGAAATGTAGACAGGAAATTCAGAAACAAATAAACAGGATGTGAAACAAAATTGGTGAAAAACAAGTCAATGTAATTACGCGAGTGATAAAGACAATTTAAATAAAACAAAGTGTAGTGGCGTTATGAGACAATTTAAAACAGAATTGAAAGGGCCATAATTTAGAAATAGTATTTTTGTAAGACATTTTAGTTATAAGAAATATTATTTTAAGAAATTGTTGTATTGAACTTGGTCCACATTCGTTTTTTGTATTCTAGATAGGCAATTGTTAATAACGACCAATAGAGAGAAACAGTTGAATAAAATTAAATTATTGACACACCGTTTCTGGTCTTCCATTCAAATACAGTTTTTATATAGAAATACCTAATTTATATTAATAAAAAATACACCATTGTGTTGGCAATTTACCCGGGTATCAGTGGAAGTGTGGGTTTTAATTTCCCTCGAAAAAAACTATTTTCTCCGATACCACATTCCGCGAGGCCAGCTCAAGATTACGATATTTAATCACGGGCACATTCGAGTTCTTGAGCCCGCGATTTTAACAGCAGCCCATCCGCACAGCGTATAAGAAGCCCCCACAGCAGCCGTAGCATCACAGGACCCCGCATCCGGTAGAAACCATCTGAAGCCACCGTCCGAGCTGTTAGCGCAGCGCTGCAGAGAACTAAGGTTAGTTTTTTTAACCAAAATGTCGGCGTTAGAAACCGGGAAGTTATGAAATGAACGAGAGGACGTCTTACTGAAAAGAGATTCAAGCAGATTAAAAGTTTTAAGCATCCATTGAAAGCAATTTATCCAGCATTAGCATAAAGATCCAGATTTGGGGTTAGAAATAACAATTGTATGTTGGCGTCTCTCAACAAGCAAGGTTCGGTTTCGCCTAAAAAACAAAAGATAGAGTGACGCCGTTGAAGGCGCGAGTATTTAAAATTACCTGTTCTAATGCTCATAAAGCCCCTTTTGTAAAATTAATTCACAAACGCGAACCGCAACTAAATTAAACCGATTTGTGTAACAAATTGACAGCGCAGTAAAGTACCTACCGCGCGAATAAACTAAATTTACAGCCCAGTGGCGTATCACACGAATTTTCAAATTAACGCATCAGGGAACTCAGCTGTGAGATATGAGTTTTTCTCTTGCCTACCGAGCTAGCTTCTGTAATATTAAATTGCAGGTGAATGAATTACAGTAAAGGGCATAATACTGTAATTAATGAACCCAGTAAATACTGAATTATTTTTAATAAGTCTATACAATTTAACCAATAACTAAAAAGTTGTTTTGGGCTCCTACTAAGATTTACTTTTTATTATAATATCATAATTACATCAAACAGAAGTAGTGCGAGCATCATTATAGACTAAATGGCAAGCCCAACGTGGAGCTGTCATAACCATTACAATACTTTATTCAATTTCTTGTTTAGGCGTTTTTATACATTACACAGGGAAATTTACTTTAGAAGCTCAGGATTAGGATATCTGAAAAGGGAAGAGAAGCAAGGTCAGTTCAATCAAGACATTTACAGAATTATCTAGGTGTTAAGTAATAATTAAGAAAGAAATCCAGTCTAGCCAACTTAAATTTGATGATAAAAAAAAGCACTACCATATGACTTGACAACGGGTAAAATTGTAAAAGAAGTATTAAAATGATCACTCTCAAATTTACTGCTATGCTGAGAATGGGTTACTTTCATTTTCAATGGAAGTAGCTCAAATAATTCTGTACTTGGTACCCGGTAAAGATCCAGTCTTGTGCCTAATTTATTCAAAATGTTCGAGAAACTGTTTTTAGCCAAATTAAGCCTCTGCGCTAAGAAGAACATTCAATTTCAAATAATCAATTACATTTGAAGGTACAACATTCAACCACCGAGCAAGTCGATAAAGTTGTAAAGAACATTAAAGAAGCCCTAAAGATGAAATGGTTCTACTTAGCTGCCTTGATTGATATTTCTCAAGCTTTTGAGGGTGGCATGAAGGCTTTCTTTACAAAATCAAGACTGACTTACTTCACCTCTATTGTCAGATCCTGAATCTTACCTGACCCTTACTGGTGCCCATACAATCGGGTGTACCCCAGGGCAGTGTGCTTGGATCACTTTTACATCCTCTCTATGCCGCCGATTTGTCACCCACTCCAAACACATATGTAGTTACTTTTGCCGATAAGACTGTGATAATGGATACTATAATCTTATAAACATGTGATTTAAATACAGATTTTGCCAACCTTATGGAAAAGGTTTATTATACGTTTACTACTAGAGATGTACAAAAAATACGTTAGTGAACATGCAGAGGGTATTTTATCTATTTTTTCAAAAATATTTTGAACCGCCATGGTCGACTAGTGTGGGAGGTGTGATAGAAACTTTTACAACATTTATAGATATCCAAGCTACGTTGATTATTACACTGTCAAAATAATCAGCTGCGACAGGTGATTTGTTTTTTTTTTGCTTAAAAAATTTGCTTTTCCAATCAAATGTATTTCTCAGTCCGTGTAATCGTTTCTGTTCACTTTTTCAAAATAAATTTTGCAAGAGCAAATGTGATTAAAATGGTTTAAATTTTGAGAGAAGCTTAAAATTGTACACTTTATTCGAAAAGTAATTTTTTAACACAAAAAGAAAGAAATCACCTGTCAGCCAATTATTTCGACAGTTTAACGATAAGCGCAGCTAGAATTTTCTCAAAATTTTATTTTCCATGGCCCACTAAAGATGCTTTATAAAAATTAAAAACAATTAAAGGAACATTTAAACTGTGTAACATATACGGGGTGTTCCATTTGAAAAACATGACTTATGGCTCTTTACAATTCTCATAAATCGAAAAATCCTAAAGGTCACCCTATAAAATAAAATGGCTCGTTTCCGTACAAATTAGAGACCCTGTCAATGACAGTGATATTACCGTCACTCTACAAAGTCATTTTTCTTATAAACTCTTTTGATTTACTGTTCAAAATAGATTTATTTCGTGATTCTCAAATATATATATATTTGATTTAATTATTTGCCAGCATTATTTAATATTATACTGGAGAATATCCGCCCTAGTTCTCATGCCATTGAATTTATTTTCGCCACAGTTTCGAAGATATACTGCTAAACTTTGATGTTGCACATATCTGAAAGTGACAAAATGATGCGTGTTGAACTAGAATGTATTAGCATGAGATAGTGTAAGGTAAAACGTGATCATGAAAATAATATTACAAATAGAAGAGGATTTGAAGAATACAGAATGGAAGATAATGGGATAGAAAGAAATACAGTACATATCCTACGGGTGGAAAACGTATTGATCATCCCAAAACATGAGTAAAATCATGCTGTAAATATACTAATAAAATAGTATCAGAATCTATGAAGGACACAGAAAAGAAGAAGCAGTTCTAATATGTCGATAGTACGTCATTACGTAGTCTTCTTAGATCGTTTCAACAGCTACAATGACGAAATTGAATTTACAGTTGACAATAGCATTCTTCTTTTTTGTTGGAGGTTTTTATATTTTGAAAATATAATCTTGGTTAATTTGTGTCCATACGTAAAATTGAACTGCGAGGAATCAACCTCCGCTGGATATCAGTGAGAAGATTTGAAGATTTTAGAAAAGAAATGACTTCTCGATCGATTTTGGAAGTTAGGTAGCGGGAAATCCTCCTCTGCTTCATAGTCTTTCCAAAATTCACAAACAGAACATTTTCCTCAGGCCCATCGTCAGTACCATAGATTCCCTTACTTACTTATTAGCGAAACAACTAACCAATATTCTCAGGAAATTCACTAGTAAATTTATATAGTATGCTCGTAATTCATTACATTTCGTTGAACTTATATCAATTACAGGTGTTAAACCTTAAGATTTGCTGGTGACCTTTGATGTCACTTACCGCTTTACTAAAGTTCCCATTCCCGATTCTCCAGTCCAACAGTTCTTGCCAGAGTACTGTTAGATGTCTTCAAGTACTCCTACCCTTACAGAAAAATTCATCTCTCCTACTTACATCCTATTTCAGGGACAGTTCTTTAAACAAATCTCTGGTGTTGCCATGTGTTCTTCTCTTTCGCCTGTTGTTGCAAATTTCTTTATGGAAGCTTTCGAAACCGTGGCTAGTAGTAGCAGTAGTAGTAGTAGTTCTGAAGAGACTAATGTCAAGCAAGTAGGTCTTTATATGCCCTTTCTGCCAACCGCTTGCCATTCCCTTAACTACCTTCTGCATCAAACTCTTCTCCCTGCAGAAATTTTCCCGACTCTCTGATGATGTCGGCCCACGCGAGGGAGTACAACTCTTCCCTCTGAAGCATACCTGCACCAAAAATTTTAAACTTCAGTCGCTGGTACACCTCACATTGACCCAAGTAGTGAAAGGATGTTTCCTCTTTTCTTCCACATTTCAGGTAAACGGGATCTTTCTCTATTCCTATCAATGTCAAGATCCCTATCAAAAGATTTGTGGTTCGTCGGCAGGCTGATCTCTTCGAATCAAATCCTGGTATATGGTACTTCGCCTGTCGACAGCCTCTGCGCCTCCTCCACTTTTCCTCACTAGTCTTATAAGCCCACTTGGTTAGAACCGTTGAGACCTGCTGCCTTGTGATACCTAGAAGGGGTTCTGGTCCAATACTGATGTCCTCGGCTCCGAATCTGACCTGTTCATCAACTTTCTCGTTGCCCTGAATACACGTATGTCCTGGAATCCAGACGAGTTCAACATTCTTGTCTCTTGCCGGTTCTGCTAAAGCATCTCCACATCCCTTTCAGAATTTAAACCTAAGGTGTGCTTCCGATATGTTGAAGATACATTTATTGTTTGCCCACATGGTAGAGATATTTTACCCGTCTTTTTAAAGCATCTTAATAGTTAATATCCAGATATCAATCTTATCACGGATATAGAATGTAACGGTTCTTGTTCTTTCTTGTATGTACACGTCAATTCAACAGTAAACTTGAACATTCTGTATATTGTAAATTCACTCATACTGACAGCTATCTACATGCCGGCCCTAATAAGAATCTCTCCGTCATCAATTCGTTTGTGCACCCTGGTGTTTTCGCATCTTAACCCAAATTGAATCATATTCGGAACGCTCTTAGAAACAACGGTTACCGTGTCCAGTATATGCAGTTCACCATCAAGCGCCTTCTTTATCCATAGCTACCCAAACCACCGAAAACCGATCCTATATCCACTAAGTTGTCGATAGCATAGGAAAGTTTTTTGAAAATAAAACACCAAAACAGTTTTCAAACCTTCGAGCAAGCTGTTATAGATTCTCCCTTCACCCAAGAATAAACAAAATATTATGTCATGAAGATGCGTCTTGCTTCCATACGGCTGTGTACATTAGTAAAACAGGATGTTTAGTAAAAACCAGTACCGCTGAACGCCAATGTTATTTGAGGTCAGGTTTTCTATCATTATTAGCCATCGCTGAACACCAACGTGATACCGGTCAGAAGATCCATTTTGATGAAATATTTGCGACGCCATTAAGATTTACAAACACCCCACTAATCTCAATCGAGACGAAGGTTGCACTCCTGATAAATACCCTTTATAAGAATGGGTAGAACGTGAAGTTATTCTGTCTCAACAATGACACGGTCTAATCCCCAAAGTCCTTCGTTAAATAATGACAATGGCCGTGGAAGCCTTCGAAATAAATGTTTACTACCTCCTAAGGATTATGAACATTCTATTATGCTTGATGCGGCTATCATTGATTTCATTCCTTACAGTAGATGTTACGAGTAGGTACTTGTAGTTGTTACTAGGAGTGATATACACATATGTATTATAGTACACGTACCATTGAATTTATGCGACTTTTTCAATCCAGCAATTATTTTCGGTATGAAAGCACGTACGTTTATCTTGTCTTTGATATTTAATAAATGACAGGATAAGATATTAAGAAATTAAGTGGAACTTTAACAATTTTCTTCTAGATAGAAGCATTTGTTCCTATGCAATGGCTTCCTCATCTTTTGTTGATGTTGAGTGCGCGTCGTTGCAAACAATACATTCGTCTTAGAATTTCGCCTGAGATTAGAGCCATAGAATTGCATGCCGGAGTTAAGGGATGTGCCGTCGTTATTAGTTCATTTATCTACTTGAATGTTATGTGATTGCTAATGCATTGCACAGTTATGTCAATATTTTGGATAGAACAGTCTCACATACTATTTGTGGTGGAAATATGTCATTCTTTCTTACGACAGATGGCGTTTACATTTATAGTAGATGTATGTTTAAACAGATATGTTAGAAAATTTGGCTATCTTGATTTTTAAACACATTAATGGCCTATTCAATAATGCTCACAACATGATGAACCACATAATTTGAAACCTATAGCATCTGGCAATTCCTAAAGCACATTGAAGAAGATATACCTTTAAATTAACATAATTTTAATGCTATCCGTGGAGAATGGTTTAGGTTGTGGAACTGTTGTTACCTTCTTGACTTTCAGTAATGATATAAACATACTAGAATGATACATTTTTCGGCCCGAAAACACGTCGGTACAACACCATTTTTCATCCGATCGGAGAAAAATGATTTTTTAAAACCTCTTTACAAAGGGAGTTTTCCCGTAAAAGTAAGGGTTTATTGATTAGGTCAGTTCCCAATAATAAACTTTCCTTGCGCACTTCTTAGAATCGTCAGAAGCTGTAAATTGCCATTTTCGTTTCCTTGGTAAGTGTTTTAAGTGTTTTCCAGGTAAAAGTTTTGAGGCGGAAGAGAAGGAACCAGCGCACATATTACACCAACACAGTCGAAAAAAAGCATTCCCAGTAAATACTTTAGCAATACTTTTACAATTACAGTGAGATTAGTAACCAGCCATGTGACTTTCAGTTAATTCGACGCTAACCTTTTGAGAGCGAGTATTTAACAAAAAGATGAATTTAGTAAGAGTACATTGGTATACTACAGTGGCGGCTCGTAGTGAATTTTGATAGTAGAGCCAAGTGAACGTAAAATGCATTTTCCACCTCTAACAGACAAGGCCAGATTCTGAAATCCCGAGATTTATATATCTCGTATATGGACTGGCAAAAGTTAGCATCAGTGAAAACATTTACTAAACTTGCTAATAAAAGATAATGAACTGAATTGAATATCTCTGCTTAATTTTTCGCTTAAATGTATAATTCGGCCAAAAAATTGTAGCTACTGAAACATTTCCTTTCTATTGATAGGTACCAATTTAAAAAGTAATTTAGGAGAACATTATTTATTTATTTTTTATTTATTTATATCGTACTCAGCCAACAGCCGTTAGGCCAATTATAGGCTTCGCTGTACATTTATGGGGACTTTCAACCCCACTAACGACTGCCATGATGTTGTTATGACCGCCGGGACCAACTATTTGCGTGACAGCCGTATCACGAGGCGCTGAAAGATGCAGCCGTGGAACTCCCATCCAAGTTCTGACCAGAAAGAGCGTTGCACCCGGGACCTATTAGTCAAAAAATATTTAGAATGTATGATTTTTGATGATAAATAAAAATCATATAGTCGTGAAATATTCTTTAATTTAAATTTGAAGTAAATTTAAAAAATTATTAAACGTTTCGCCACTTTTGATGACTTCGGTAATTTAAAAGTTCATTACAATATAAAAGGTTAATGCATTATGATTAGTAAAAGATTTTTGGATATTCTTTCACGACATTTTTCAAGGTTTACACAATAAAATTATTAATTAATAAAAGCAGTCATTCTTTAAGTCCAATTTAATTGAATAGCCAAATATTCTACCCCTTAATTATTAGTGGTTACATTTTTATTTTAAATACCTAGCATGGCAGAACATGAATTAGTTAAATCAGGGTTGGGTTTTAACACTTGCAAACTTGGTTTAATGGTATTCTTGCATTATTTTAAGTGAAGCTGTAATTGGGCTTTGAAATAATCTTATTTGGACTTAATACCGAATAAAACAACCAATTACAATCTATTTAAGCAGGCCAGTTTTATCTATTTGTCTTTATTAATCTACATGTGATAGGAGAATGCTCATCTCAGGTACCTGTGTAATCGTTCCACACATCACCGCTGCCACTGCAGAGCAAGCAATCCTCGAAATGCAACTATACCGCCTCAGATGCCACCTTTTCTAAGGGTTACTTTTAACTCCACCGTTGGGCTAAGCAATCTAGAAACCAAGAACCGCAACGAATTCTAAAATCAGGATTACCTTCTGAACCTGCATGGCTGCAACAGCGCCACCTTCAGCTGCACGGCTCCTTCCTTCCCTGTAACCTTCCTTTCACAGATCTAGGAATGAGCAAACGTCGTGCTTAGTCTACATCTTCTGCCAGTGACACCATACATTCGCAGATGAACTCCACCAATCCTCCCCGATTGCAATCAACCACGAACCACCTTTATCGCTTATGGTCCATGTATTAATTTATATCTTCTGACATTATCTTCACAAGCCTTAATTCTATTAAACACCAGTTAACTTGGTTACTGGGTTTTATTAAGTTAAACATATTAAAACCAGCCCCAACATAAAAATTTTATTTTTTGGAGCAAAGCGCCACTGGTATACAAACAAGAAGAGTCAGAAGATTTATTTTCCTGAAATTAGGATACAGCACTTGCACGTAGTAGAAAAGGATAAAAAGTCAATTTCTATATGAAAAATAACGACTCCCTTGCAGGTAAAGGAGGGAAGTCACTGCTCTCGCCTTGGCATCAGCTGTTTCTAAAAAGAACAAAGCCATTCTTCTAGTTTCTTTTATATATCACAATTATAGATTGATCAATTGTCAAGTAAATTACAGATGATTGCATTATAATACATCTTGATAAATAATAACTTAGTTAATATTAAAGTTCTATTTTCTAGCTTTCTTAGACATTTTGCGACAAGACTTGACATTGTAACATATCTAGCTAAAAAACTGGCAGAGCCTTATCTAAACCTAGAATTACTCAATGGTGGTCTACTTCGAAAAGTGTAACTGAAGATTGGTTCAATCCTTCAACATTTCTAACTGCCGAGAGTACTGAGGTAAACAATGTTTGATGAAACATTTACTCTATTGAGAAATGTCCCCTGTTACGAACCTACGACAATCATCACTCAATAGATGATGCGGGAACCGCCTATGAATGGTTAACTGTCTTTATAAGAAGAGGTCTCGATATCGTTGAAAAAATGAAGGAAGTCAAACAAGATCAGAACTGTAATTATCCATGTATTTAAACAGACATACAGGAAATGCTAGTTTTAGGGTCACAACCATTAAATGTGCGCCTTATCATGTGGCTACCAGGTTTCTCAAAGATGCATTACAGTATTTTTTTAGGTAGACAGAGTGTATTTACTTCATGGTAATGGCTATAGGATTATCGAAATCTTTTGTAAACACTGTTCGCACAGGTAAAGTGCAACCATTCGAATAAGGTCCAATCTCTTCTAATTTTTTAAGGTTGTAAACACGGATTATTTGTAAATCACACCTTCAACTGGTAACTGAAGGCTAGACGTATTCCGGTAAAATTGCAGGTGGTTAAAATGTCTGTTGGTCAGGGTATAGTTTACAAGTAATCTGGTAGTAAAGCGGTTTAGCAGCTTAAAAATATTCGTGGTGAATTTGACCTTATTCGAATGGTTTTTCTTTACTTCTTTAACAGTCTGAGTAATCTTGGACTGAGAACCGTGTTAGGTTAATTTTAATTTATAGCGCCGCTTCTAGTGGGCTTATTTAGTTATGGATCATTTTGGGCGAGTCGGCCTCTGTTGATTCATCTATTCGCAATTCAGAGCATAATTTAGCTTGCAGCCGATTAGTTCGCGACCAGACAGTTAATGGACTGGACATATTCTTGAAGATTTACATTTTCCGTTGCGCCTGCGCACGAGGGGGACTGCATTTCTTGCAATTAAAGTCTGTATAGTTTCATGGGAAATTACGTTTTCCGCCGTTACACCCCGCGAGAGCGAATTAATGAAGCCTGTGAGCTACCAATTTACTCCTGCAGTCAGGATTGACGATTCAATCCTGCATATGGCTAATATGGTAACTGTGGTGTTTACCAGCATAACGTTAACGGTTATGGAGCACTCGATTTAATTCGCATTTATTTAATTGGGCTGCGCATAAATACAATTTTGGGGGTTACTGTGCTTTACCGTCTTTTTATCGTCGGTTCCCCCAAACATCGATATTATATCTGAGGCTAAGCCCACCACGCAACTGTTTTTCTTCTTTTTTTTTGGATCTTTATAGTTTGTTTTGCTCCATTTATCTTCTTTTAGTTTCTAGTTGTGTTGTGTTGTTGTGTATTAATTCTTTTAATTTTTCTTAAATAAATTTGAATTTGAATATTATGTTTGAACGTCGGATAAGATATCACCCGCCTGCGAATTCTATTCGAGTTGGCTATTTCCAACGCCGCCAACCCGCATCCTGTTGCATCTCCGCCCAGAAATCTTCTCGTTACTTATGACCATTTCTCGCTGATCTGTCAATTACGCCTTTATCTCGATTATTCCGTATGAATCGTAAATCTGGTCAGCGAACTGCTGGTTACTGCCTTCCTTCCATGGCTTGAAGTATCTTAACGAATTGTACATTTCCATTATATGAAAATGTATTTGAGTGACTTTTGTGTAATGTGAAAATTGGGTTTCTGATTTCTTGCTATTTGTTTCCTGCTCCAGCTTTTTGCAATCAGTTATTCGAACACCTTTTCGATTACGTTCAGTAAGCAGATTATACCTGTGAATATTTTTCTTTATTACCTTGAAGAATATTTATTATGACGTTCAAATAGTTATAGTTTCAGAAGCAATTGAATATCACAATAAATCTGTAGTTGTTCTTGAAGCTTATGAAGAAAAATTAAATGAAATATTCAATTGTTAATCAAACTTTTTGAAATCAAAAAGACTTACAGGAACCCAAGAAAATGAGCCACAACATTGCCAAGAGAAATTCTCATTGAACATTCATTAAGGCGGATATTTGTTCCTTTCTCTCCATCTTCGACTTAAAGAGGTTCAACCGTACCTGAAACAAATCTGGAAATTATACTACCTAACCATGCAAAATCCCCCTGCTTATCCTATTGAGAGATAATCACGTATAAAATTAGCTCATGGTTAATGCAGGGCCCGTATTCGTATTAATGAGTGTAGGTCCTTAGATTCGCAGATTACATCGAGATAAGGGATAATAAGGATAAACGCCAAACAGAAATAAGCTACAAAAACAAAATGACTTGAAAGGAAACAAGCGAGCTCCAGTCAAAACAGGTTGTTAAGTTCGAAGTGCAGATTTAGCCCAATAATACAACTCGGGAATATCTGAAAACAATCAAGCTGTGCTGAAAACATCGTTTATAGAGAAATAATGCAGACAGCGTAGGTGTCAACACGAGAATGTGTTGTGAATAAATCGCTCGATAACCATGTACTAAACAAAAGAGGTATTTACACAATATACAGTCCATTTAGGATGACATGCATCAAGGAGACATGTATAACAAGGGATAAGCCATAACGAGCTGTCGAGAAGACGACACAAGTAAACTGCCCAAACTGGAATTAATGCTCCGTGGCTTATTTAACGCTCTGGAACACCAGCAGTTTCCAGCTTAAAAATATCCGAAGGACGAAGCAAACCGCGCAAACTTTTCAATTTGCGGCATGGAGTTATAACACTTAGATGTTGCGCCGGTTGGGTTTGCATAAAATAAACAACTTTACAGTTGCGTTAGGATTTAGAAACGGCGCGGCGTTCCGCGATATAATTAATTAAAGCTCAAAAAGCCAAACAAAACATTTGAGCTACACTAAAAAGATGTGCGGCTCTGGGTTGAGCCCTAAATTTTGCTTTGACGGAACAGTTGTGTCCGGAATAACTACACTATTCGACTCTGCAGAAACGTCGACAAAAACGACCCACCCAGTCTACAATGCACGTCGCTCGGTTCAAGTGGGGTGTTTTATGTGACGTTACTCTTGTCATCCCCTACATTTCAGGCTAAACGACCCAGCATATTTTTTAGAATATGAAGTAGTTAGTTCTACCGAAAGATTAATTGCGTTATACACCTGTCATTCGCCGCCAAGATTAAATTCCGGCGAGGAATCCGCGTCCGCCTTTTATATTTTTCGGTCATTTTGATTCCGGACGCAAAGAAACAACCCCTATATTCACTTTCTACGCACGCCCAATTTGCTTTGTTTGTTTTATTCCTATGTTCGGGGACTCCTTTTTATTCTTTTCTTATTCATCTTTCCCATGTGAACATCTAATCTCGAGTTAAGAATCTTGTACCCGCCTGTGTTTAATGGTAACAAAAGTTTATGTGACAAGGATTCGTGCGTCATTTACTTAAGCGACAGATTTTCGATATCGACTTGCATGTATGCACAAATACAGTAGCGGATCTAGAGGAATGATAATAGCACTTGACCGAATTGGTAAAATATGATGTAGCAAAAAAACAAAGAGGTTTGCAGACCTAGTCTTAATTTAATAATTGATACTTGCTGTTTGGCTCCCTCTACAAGCTAAAATGTTTCAGCGGCCTGGCTTTGTTGGTTTATCATCTTTTGATACAAGAAAATTTGTTTAGTTTTTCCTTGCATTCGTTGTAGTAATATCTATTTTTAAACATTTAACCTCACAATCTGCTCTGCTTGAACAATAAGTAATCTGGCGAATTTTCAAATTTGCATGTTGGGGACTTTCCCAGTAGCAGGTTCCCTAGAAAATTATTTATGAAGTACATAATAAAGGTAAGACTAACCATAACTAGAGTCCAGCCACCCTAAGATAGGGACAGGCACGTCACAGTTTGGCTGCGCGGGTTTTTGTTACGTCAGGCGCTTCAAGAATTGGCAGTGGTGTACACGGATACAGGTGAACTTATCACGTATCTTAATCTGCAATAAAATAAACAGGCCAACTCATCACAACTTTCTTGGTCGACATCATTAATAAAATGAAACGCAAATGAGAACAACTGTAAACAATTAAACCCCCTGGTAACAGGACGCCTATTTAAGAACCTTCCGTTGCTAAGTAACCATGGCCCATCGGGATCATCGCCAAACCACTGCGCACCCTGGCAATGATGACGTGTCTGTCCCTATCTTAGGGTGGCCGGACTCTACATGATTTCAAGGGTTAGCCGTTAATGGAGGAGTTGTCTAACGGGAGATCTCGGAGAACACGGATGGGCGCCTACACAGCTTAGTGTTCTCAAGACTCTTGTTTTGCCGCGGCAGAACAACAGCTTGATGAGCGGACAAAGACGGATCGACGGGGTGAACGCAAGCCGTCGCTTGAGGGGTTGGGCCAGGAGCCATGCTTACCTCGTAAAGCCGTCGTTCGAGGTGTCGGGGTTGGGGTGTTGGGCCAGGAAAAAATTTGGTCCTAGTATTAGAAACGCGTCAGGCCGTCCAACCAGTATCCGAGACGAGTTTCTCGAAGCAACCCGCACTATTGTTGCCCCAGTCAAACTACTTGTCCCACAAGTGCTAGCCTTTAGCGGGTAGGCTTCTCAGTAGAGGGCGAGGAGCCGCAGGTAGAAACGTTGCAACTGCAAAAATACGTGGTAAAGAGTTTACTCGCCAAACGCGTACACGAGTACAGAAGAAAAGCAAGCCTCAGGTACAGCGGTGTCTCGGTACGTCACAGTCGGTGCCTGGGTACGCCAGTGCTCGAGTGGTCAATGAGGATATAAGGACTCGTAGTGGCAGCGGTTGGTTATACGCTGGTCAGAGGCTTTCGTTTCGGCGGTTGAGATAGACATTAATCAGATCTTTTGGTGAGCTGGAGAGTGACCAGATGTAGGATAAGCCTCGAAACCGCACCTGGTTCAAAAAGATACAGCAAAATCCGGGAGAAGCAGGCCGCGAACATCTCAGTCTTAAAAGGCTCCAATGTGTACCCATAATTACACAAATCGGTCGGGTGGGTCTGGGGGGTTGTGTCTTTTCAGTCTATGAGCTACGTTGCCTTTCGTTTCGTTGCAGATCTCCAGCGAGAGTATCGGTGAGATTTTCGAGAAGTAGGAGGTACTCTGCACTCACGCACTTTACTTTCTTTTCCACTAGTTTCACTCGGAGGTCGCGATGGTAACTTCATTTCTTACATACCACGGAGTATTTCCTCTTGCCCTTAGGGTTTTTGATTGAAACCTTTGTAGTATTTCCAGGTTAGAGTTATTTGCGTTTTCCCGTAGTGGTAACCCATATGCAGAGTTTAATATGGTTTTGTACAGTAGAACCTAGTTGTGTATGGATAGTTTATAGTTGCGTCTTAGTAACCAGTTTAATGTTGAAAAATGTTCTTTTAGTGTTATGTTTTTTTCAAGTTAACAGACCATCACGGTGCATACCAAGGTATCTAACGTGCTCTGCTTGTGAAAGAGGAGTATTGTAAGAATCAGTGGTAAGCACGTTCGCCTTCGGAGTGCGAAAGTAACATGTGTGGTCTTGGCTGCATTTGCCTTGACGCGCTAGATCCGCATCCACTCTTCCACGTGGATGAGAGAAATTTGTAGATTTCTTGAGAAAATGTCTGAGTTTTCGTTGTTAGAATTGCAGTATTATCTGCGAACGTAACTAGCTGTCGTCGTATGATATATTTTCCGTGTACAGTTGGTAGAGGGTGGTCATGAAGTTTTTTAGGTGTGTGAGTTCTTCAGCTGGAATTGTCTTGTCAGTCAGGTAGGATTTCATCAGCTGATAGTAGGTGTGTGGCAGGTTTTTCTTAATTTTGAACAATAGGACCGCATCCCAGACTTTGTCGAACGTTTGAATTACGTCTATAAAACCTATGAAATTGTTCGACAGGGGCGTGTTCTTCTCTAGATCTAACTTGGAGATCTGGTATGAGTGTATGTTTTTCGAGAATTGGTTTGATTCTTTTGAGAAGGGACACTTTAGATGTTTGTGGTTATAAACTGATCGGGAGAAAGGTTGATGCTTATTGTGCTGGTTTCCCTGGTTTAAGTCTACTCGTATGAGTACTCTTTGGTGCACCTTCCATTAGACTGGGAAGTGACTCAATCTTAAAATAAGCTTAAATATGGCCGTTAACAGGTTTCGTCCTTTCTATGGAAATTATTTGAAGATATTTTTTGTAATCAGGTCATAACCTGCTACTTTCTTAGGGTTTATTTCAGATTTAGTTGTGGATTTAATTTCCGCTAGCGTGATCATTTTTATTGGTATACTTAGTTGGTCCGGTGTCTCAAGTTATGACTGCATTTCGGCTTCTTCTTCTAGAGTTAATTTAGAAGAGTTGAAATACATTTGTTAGATGTGTTGCAAATGTATCAGTTTTTTCTTGCTCACTTATAGACCAGGTTCTATCATGTTCTATTGCTCATTGTGGTTGTTTCAGTTTTCGCGTGGCTTTTTAGAGTGATGTTTCAGCAGCAGAAAGGCTTGATAGATAGTGTTGTATAGCTTACTTTTAGTCATCTTGAAGCATTGATTGTAAACTTTGCGTTGCATTGCTTACTCATAAAACTTCTTTCGGCTGACGCATGAAAAAAACGCAATAACAACCCTTATAGCTCCAAAACAATCCCGCACTGCTTGAATCTGCACGGATTTGGATATTGATAGATTTAAAGAGCGATTATAGCAGGGAATCTTTATTGCTAATGGTGTGTGACTCTGTGGGATATCGCTACGCTTGTCCCTCAAACTTCCACGCGTTACCCAAAATGAGGCAGTTCCTAATTGGTTTTATAAATAGCTATTTTATCACTGGTTGTGAAATATTTTACTTTTCACAACTGATTACAAAAAGTGACATGTTTTGAGACTTCACTCAATTTTGAAAAGTGATACTTTATAGAGATTGCCTAAAATTGTACTTAACATGAGAATTCCATGAGTTGAAAAAGGTTCAAATACTATTGTCCATAAGAGTCACCGAAATAGAAAATGGAATATTTACTTTGGTAGCTAGGAAACAAGTAGGTAGCATAGTTACTTGTTGCCTAGCTACCAAAGTAGTTATTGCGTAGCCTAGCTAATTGGTTCTTCTGCCAGCGGTATGTATGTAGTTTTTTTGTTTGCTACGGAATCTGTTTTTCTCTTTAGCTACAATTGATGCGTTATCCCATTGTATGTGGTGATCTTCGTTCCAGACGTGTTCTGCGATCTTGGGGGTCGTTGCGTTTCTTTGAACTCTCATCTTTGTTCTGAGGCTTGGTATGCGTTATTATGCCTCTCAGAGTTGTTACGGACTTGAAGGCAGTTCTTATTTGAAATCTATTTCCGATTCTTCTCAGTTTGTCGGAAAATCCTCGTATGTATAGCATTAGGTACGACCGTGGTAGTCGGCTCTATTTTCTCATCCTCTGCCGGTGTTGTATTTCTGTTAATTTCTTTTAGCGTTTGGTTTAGAGTTTTTTTTGTAGCTCTTAGCGTGCAGCATTTCTGTGATTATCTGAATTTCCCGTTTAAGGTCTTCTTCCTCCGAGCGTATGGTCTTGGCTCGGTTATATAGGCATCTCGCGACGCCACGTTTCACTCTATTGTGGTAGTTAGAATCGTAGTGTAGGTATCTCCCTGTATGGGTTCGGTTTCGATATACCTTTGTTTGTAACGTGTCTCCATTCTTGTGGACCAGTAGGTCTAGGAATGGGAGTTTGTCTTCCGATTGTATTTCCATCGTGAGCTTAATTGATCGGGTTTGATTATTGAGATGTTCCAGGAAGACGCCCAGCGGCTCTCTTCCATGGGGCCATATTACGAACGTATCATCTACGTATCGCAGCCATAGACTAAGCTTGTTCTCATATTGACATATAGATTGTTGTTCAAAGTCTTCCATGTAGATGTTATTGACTACTGGAAATAGTGGAGATCCCATGCACACTTCGACTTTTTGTTGGCTTTTTATCTCAATACATTTTTGAACAGGCTCAAGCGGGTGTCAATTGACCCCATTGATACCCCCTGAATCCGCCAGGGACACCGAAACCGGTACTTGAAGAATAACAACTGCCTACTCCCAAATTACCAGTTTGCTCGTAAGAGGGGGCAAGTCCACAGGGTTGACATCAAAGTCAACCATAATTTACAATCAATAAGATACTGTTCCGCAGCCTTTTTAAGTATCAGCCATATCTGTTTGATCTACAAGATAAATATATTCTTAACTACTAGTTTCTACAAATAATATTTGAACAATAGGCAATTCCAAGAAAAGCTAATAGGGTAAAGTATGCAATATTCTCGGTTGTTCGACAAGATAGTATTTTCAGACAAACTACGAAAAAAGCTATGGTAATCATTTTTGTAGATGACACTTCAGTGCTTGCATCGCACAATGATGCGTTGATACCATCTCAGATATCAAGATTAGCTAAAGAGTTGGAGTGTAAAAACAGACTAGGCAAAATCAGTCCACGTGACATTTGAATTGCGAAAGGAAACCTGCCCGCTAAGTACTTAGGAACTTAGGGATGTATCTGCATAAGAGAAATATCTTGATTTTCATTGCAGCGACCATCCTATTGATAATGTTCAAAACGTGATTTTTTGAGATGATCAGATTAGACTTAAACGCAGAGATAGTGAACCTTCAGTAATGATTGGCTGTAATGCAAATTTTAGCAAAAGGAATTTCTAAATTTTTGTATGCTGATTCAATTGTCGCTAATTTGGAACGGGATGCAAATTGATTTTGGACAGAATGGTGGTAGATAAAATATAGATACATTTTTGTAATGCTAAAATCTGCGACAGCTACTGTAGTCGATGGGCTGAAAATATCCTAGATCACCACCATGAAATAAATTTCGAACATATAAATAACCAAAAAAACATTTTGAAGACAGGGCTTTAATGTGAGTTTTAATAAGAGTCTACTTGCAGTGCGTTACTTATAAATTCTAAAACCTTGAAAGGCGATGAGGTAACGGTTTTAAAGGCGTTTAGTGCCCATCTGCACAATTAATTCTCTTACAAATCAAAGATTGTTCAGATATCGATTTTTTTGAAACGTTGATATATTGTTGTAGGGTTAACAAGAGTTGAATAGGAAATATTTGCTTACTCACCAGATATATCTTTTCATCTTTGGTAAAAATGTAGCAAGGCACCCTCGTATGTTCGATCAAAATAAGCGTTGTAAATTCTGCAATCTTACATTACATTTAAATATTTGCATATTTGTTAAATTGAGGTTTGCAAAGTATATTTTTAACATGCATAACACAATTTTATTTTTAAATACAAGAAGAGTAATTACAAAAGTCAATCTACAAAGTGAAATCTGAATAGATAAGCAAAAGCGACGCGCAGCCCCAAAAGAAAAATCGTTGGAGACGAAAGACTTGCAAAGCCCCAAACAACTAGGGCGAATTTCAAATCATGGTTATCTCCGGAAAGTGGATGTATTTCCTCTATTATGGTATCGGCTGCAAGCATAACAGCGAAGGACGCCGCTGATGGTTGGTTGCAGCGATGCTAACTCAGGCCAAACAAATAATACAAGATTAAATAGGTTAAACTTAAACTGAACATTCCTAGATGCCCTGCCCGTTTAGAATTCTGTTTGTCTCAGTGCTGTGGGCTACTCTAGTGGCAGAATTATGCATAATTACGCCCTAAACCCAACCAACCTCGTCGCCACAATCTTAAATAATATTTATTGTTGTTTATGGAACCTTTTAACGGCAAAGAAATATAAGAAGGGGAGAATTTAGAAAGATGGCGAAGCTAAAATTTTCTTTGAAAGATTTTCTGCCATTTGTTAGAGAAAGATATTGAAGCAATACACCTTTATTACTAAGCGATTTAAACACACTCTATATAAAATCAAGATAACCGTTTCGATGACAAAAGGTGTTCATGCCTGAGAGTTTGTAACAGGAGCAACTTCTTTGGTCTCTGTAGGATGGATTTGCCAGAAATAAATTTAATTACTGGTCTTCTTGCAATTTAAAAGGCGATGTAAATAGGAGATATTCAAAGCTTATGCTTTTCTAACTAGAACGCATCTTTATACAACCCAAATTATATTTTTACAAAATTGTTCTCCTTTATATTTGCCATATCCTCGTTTTAGCCGTTAGATTCATAGTGATACACTTTTCTTTAATTTCTGATAGTGTCTTCCGTCCTTCCTTTACCATTCTTTCCACATAGCATCCTTCCTAGCCCATTTCCTGCCATTTATCCTTTGTCTTCATCTCTGTGTTTATATTTGGTGTTCTGATCAATTTATTTCAAAAGATTGTCTAAGCAAAGCGAACAGACGGTCAAGCCTGCGAAAGAATTACATAGGAAAAAATAATGTAGATACACTGGTGCAGAAAACTGAAGGCGAGTATTTCGCAAACCTTATTACAACCGCAAGTATGTATCACCACATACAAATGTAGAAGTAATTTACACCTACGATACAACAGACACCAAGCGTCCCACAAAATCTTAGCTGGGCTCGCCGCCAAAGTTGCGCGATAAAGGCGGGCTCGCAAATGTAGCGGATTTTTGGCTCGAAAATCGAAGTAAGATGGCGAGCTTCTTCAAAACTTCGTTTAAAAAATGGGCAGCGATAGTTGAGAATATTTAGGAGCGGCCAGTATGAAGTCACACGCGATAAACGAGCGTCGGGGGTACGGTATAAGAATCCTATGAAATGTATCCTATATGAGAATCAGCGAGCAACGGAATAAAGTAATACTGCGCACCTACGTTTCTATTACATCTGAATCACATCTGCTTGTCTCTCGCGACTTAGCTCGAGAAGCAGTTCGACGAGGCGGATTATACGGTTCCCCGGTGCGTGAATTCAAAAGCTAGAGACGACGAATCCTCAAGACAACACTTTTGCTTGTATTGATTTTTAGGTTTAGTTTTTCCAATCTGCCTTTTCATGTAGCTATTGTACAGGCATCATGTTATTCTGTTTACAGAAAATATTATTTTATTTACTTGGAGAAATACAGGCGCTTATCTTTAGTTTTCTTCTGTTTTATTTAGTTCTCTATCGCATGGGGCTGTAATCATATTTATTAATAGTGTAAATAGAGGAAGACCCAGAGTGCGTTTACATTTAATTTTTCTCTCATCTTAAAGTTTGTAGATAATTACCATTTATCATTACATGCTCCATACTTTTATACGAATTGCCAGCTCAACAATAATTACAATGTTATTCATTGCATTGTTAGTAACAGTAATATAACGAATGACTTATGGGGGTTAGTAGTTCCCCTACAAGTTAGTGTGATAGTTGCTTAATTGGTTAATCACTGCCAATTTTTGATAGATGCAAGTGTTGTGGTCTTGTTAGCAGTCGCATTGATATAATTTTGGACTGTTGGTATGTCTAATTTGTAGTGTAACTGCGCGTTGCGGATGTACCAGGGGGCATTCACCGCCATTCGAAGTATTTTGTTTTGGAGTTTGGATGGAGTCCTTACAACTTTTCTAGGTTGAATTTGGCTGTGTTACCCCATATTGGTGACGCATAAAACGCAAGTGGTCATATTAGTGTTTTATATATCAGGATGGAATACTTGGGTTTTAGGGATGATTTTCTGTTTATGGGGGAATACAGTTGAGCTAGTCTCGCTTAGCTTGGGTTTAATTTTTGGTTTACGTGTTTCCAGGTAAGTCGTGTGTCCAGTAGCACTCCTAGGTATTTTACTGCGGTATCAGTAGGTTTCCAGTAGATGGTATTATCATCTGCAAGAGTTGCTAAGGTTTATTTTGTGGTTGGGATGTTCGATGTGAATATGTTTAACAACGGCGGTCCTAGCACACTTCCTTGCGGGACGCCTGCTTTAATGGTTTTTGTTTGGGACATTGTAGAGTTGATACGTACTGCAAATTTTCGGTTTTCAAGAAAAGGGAAGACTATTAATTGCTTTTAGATAGTTGGGTAATCTGGGTTTGATTGTTTTACTTTTTAAGCCTTCAAGCCAGATGTTATTAAATGCCTGGGCTACATCAAGGAAGACAGCTTTTGGTTTCAAATCCCTCTTCTATTTTCTCTGATATGCGCTGTAGTTGGTGTAGGGTTGAGTGTTATTTGTTCTAAAGCCGAAATTAAACTGAAGTAATATGGTGAATGGAGTTATTTCGTTCATCAGGCGAGAGTAGATAATTTTTGCTAAGAGTTTTGAAAGCGACGTCAACAAGCATATCGGCCTATAGTTGTGGATCTTCTTTTTGCCTTTGTCCGGCTTTGGGAAAACCAATATGTGAGCATGCTTGTGGAAAGTAACCTTGCCGGAGGCTAGAGATTTTTTGGTGAGCTGCGTTAACACTAAATTGACGATAAGATCATATCCGGGGGATTTTCTCTGTGGGAGGTTGTCAATTGTGGCTTTAAGTTCGTAGGGCGTAGTGGGCACTATCGGTTCGGTTAGCACTGGCAGATGAGATTCGATATGATTGATTATGCGTACAGTATGACTTGGATTGCAAGTGGGTTTTGGGGTGAATACTTTTCTAAGTGAGTTGCGAAGACTGTTGATTTCTCTTCGTCTGCAGCAAGTATTGTTTTGTCTGCTTTTAGTGTTGGGATTTAGTCAGGTTGTTTTAATATACGCTTGGTAGCTCTCCACATTCCCTAGCCGCCTGGTTCGAGATCTTCAATATATTTTTTATATGTGTTGATTTATAGCTCATCTAATTCTCGTTTTAGGCGATATGTTAGCCTATTTAGTAATATTATAGTAGTATTTTGGGTTTACGCTTTAGCTTTCTAATATTTCCCATATCTTATATTTAGAACTTTTATTGAGAAACGCCATGCTCAGCTCTTTACCTTTTTCTAGTTTTCTTCTATAATTATATTTGTGGCATGGATATGATCATGAATTTAATGCCGCGATCTAAAGGCTTGTTAATTTTTCTAGCTTTTCCCTTTAATCTCTGTTTTATGATTTTGTAAATTGTCTAACAGGCTAATAAATATATTAGAAGGAATTCTTCTGCCATAAATTTCAGTATGCTCGCTGTAAAATAGCCTATCTGAAGTTTATACACCGTCCACTGGTTTTGAATACGGGTAAGTAACATTTGTTTTGTAAATAGAACATCCTGTAGATTTCTGAATATTTGAAAGCTGAGCTGAAAATTGTTTATCCATCTTGCTTAATGCTTTTTCGTCACGATTTACTTCATAAAAACTATTTTCCTAAAATCAAAAGAAGTATTTGCACTAAAATGTCGTCTTAAGTTTACCATTAGGCACTATTTTTAGTGTCTATTTCAAATAACCAAAACTATACAGGGCGTTCTGTTTTAAAAAGAAAAATTTTTCGTGCTTTTGTATAAAAGCAGTAAGCGGTGTTTTTAATTCCAGTAGGCTATTTTATGGGAAGCACATTGGTATCGAAGAGACAGAAAAGTTCTTTCCGATATTTTGATTGATTCCAAATATGTCGCCTATTAAGATATTTACAAACACCTTGTCTTTTATATACAGTGCCAGTGTAAAGTCTGGAACTATCGAAATAGAACTTTTATCAAATGTTTTTGAAAGAAATCCTGAAACACGTCAATTTTTATTTTAAATAAGACATATTTTAGTGTAATTGTCTTTTTTTGAGTTATGATGTTCGCGATAATTTTTTTAAATGAAAACCCTACATTTTTATGCTGAATTTGGACAGAACATAAAATTCTAAAACCAAATAAGCTAAAAAAAGTATGATACTGTATTTTGAAATCTTCGAGAAAATCGCTATTAAAGTATTAAAACAAAATCGAAAATAAAACAAGTAGCCATGAAACAATGAGTTAGCCCTAAAATGATGACAGTTCTTCATAGTTTGTTTATTTGTTTTTGTTGTGTGCTCTTAATTAAATAAATAATGGCGCTATATTTGAGTGGTATCCGTACGATTTTCTCGAAAATTTCAGAATATTGTATCATACTTTTTTTGGGGTACGGACGTTTTGCTCCCGGCGTTTGGCCCCCGACCGTTTCGCCCCCGCCGTTTCGCACCCAGCCGTTTCGTCCCCTAACCGTTTCGCCCCCGAACCGTTTCGCCCCCGAACCGTTTCGCCCCCGAAGTTTTACCTCTAGCTTTAGCTGTTTCCAGTTGCACCACGAGGAGGTTCTGCAACCGTTTTTTATTATTGTTTTTTGGTGTTTGTGTTTTAATTTTAGTTTTTTAAAATTTTTATTGGTTTTTGTTTGTTGGTGTTTGTGTTTTAATTTTAGAGATTTTAGTAAATACATATAAAAAAAGAGAAATCTTTTAACATCTATATTTCGAAGTGCAACCGGAATAAATTCAAAGTTGTACGCAATCCCACTCAAGTAATCAATAGCTTGACGATTTTCAAAATCTTCAACGATTTTTTTCATACGAGCTGATAGTGCGACATACTTTTTATTTTTTGGATTAAAAAATAAAAAACCGGTTGCAGAAATCCTACTAGCTACCTCCTCGTGGTGCAACTGGCAACAGCTGAAGCTGGCTAAAGGTAGAGGTAAAACTTCGGAGTCAAAACGGTTCGGGGGCTAAACGGCTAGGGGGCGAATCGGCTGAGGGCGAAACGGCTAGGGGGCGAATTGGCTGGGGGCGAAACGGCGGGGGCGAAACGGTCGGGGGCGAAACGGCGGGAGCGAAACGTCCGTAAACCACTTTTTTTAGGGTATTTGGTCTTAGAATTTCATGCTCTGTCCAAATTTATCATAAAAATGTAGAGTTTCCATTTTAAAAAAGTATGGCTAACGTCATAACTCAAAAACAAAAGACAATGTTAAAGTGACTTTACAGTAAAATATCTATTTTTTAAAATAAAAATTGACGTGTTCGAGGATTTCTTTCAAAAACATTTAATAAAAGTTCTATTTCGATAGTTCCAGACTTGACACTCGCACTGTATAAAGAAAATACTGACTCACTGACGCATCAACCCCCAGTCCAAACCCTTGCACCTAAAAAACTGAAATTTTGCACAAAGGTTACCTCTATGATGTATACACGGAATAAGGATATTTCGAAATTAAACCCGTAAAGGGGTAAAATGAGAGTTCCAATTTTGTATGGAAAAATAATATTAAATATACCTACATCTCGACTTGAAACTTCGTAGGACTACTCCTAAAAAGAAATCAGCAAACACGTATTTCGTGACTTCTTTAGGGGGTGAAATGGGGTAAATAAACCTAAAAATCGATATGGGTGTCGTTATTGAGTTTTTTTGGGACGTTGATTGCGAAAATGGCATTTATTTTTATGTCCAAGACGGTGTACATGACATAAAGTTAAAACCCTATAGTGGTGAAACAGGGTTTCAGAGACAAATTATTTTTGGACAGAACAACGTTTACCGGGTCAGCTAGTATATTATAAACGTTGTTAACTGTAATAGTGTGTACTCAGTAGTTATAACAATTGCTTGTAATTCCTTTCTTATAGTTTTTAGTTAACACATTTAACCAGTAGATCAGTTTTCTGCCAGCACATTTAACTATTTATTTCCGGCATTATTTCGTCTGTTCCAAGGACTTCGCCAGATTTTTATGGTTATACGAGTAGTATCTTCCCTATTTCCTCTTTCTCAACCCTCGTGATTCCATTGTTGGATATAGGATCCTTCTTCGACCTAGCCGTGGTTTCAGCCCTTGGGGAAACCTGTAACCCCTAGAAGACGTGTTTCCAGGCAGAGACAAGCTTGTAGATATACCGGCTGGGAAGGAAATAAACAGCTTCTGCTGACCAACATGCAAAAAATTCAAAATGCAGCAATGGAAGTGCTCTTTGAGACATTCAGCTAGTGGCACACGAGAAAGTAATAATAGGAATAGCAACTACTGCAATGTCAGCAATCACAACTTTAGTTAGATAGACTACTATTCATCACCGACAAATTTAGCAAACGATGTGATTAATGCCATTTTCTTCCAAATTAGATGATGACATTGAATTTTGAAACAAGAATGTGAGTAGCATACTCAGAATTATTTATTTTCCTTTGTTGTGTCTTATTATCTTTTACTTGAGACAAACTTTCATTTAATACATTTGCTCCACAGGTAAAGTATTTCAGCCAGGCTTTTTTCTAAATCGTTCTCTAGGTCACTCGCAAAAGTTCATTTTTAATACGGACAGATTACATGCAAAAATTGGCGAGTTACAGCAAGGCGAAAGTGTACGAACAGAGGCAGACATTTCAGAACAGCGTTATATCTAAATGTGCAATTTCTGAAAAAGTACCCGATTCCTAAATTAAATTGCCTTGAAGAAAGACTGCGAAGTACACAAAAAGATTGTGAGGTGAGAAGAGAAGATCAAGGGTTGCAGGAAATCTTGCCAGTTTCATTTAATATACGGAAATTAAGGAGCAGATGAATTTATCTCTGAATTTCAGTTTACTTACGGTCTGAGAGCTTGTCCCTCAGTAGGTGCAAGCAAGCAAGTAAAGAATCGCCATTAGCTTTACGGCCAGGACGTGATTTCTTAGGAAGTAGATGCGAATTAACAGCAAGTAAGTCGGTAAGGGCTGACACAATTCATAAAATTCGCTCCCCGTAGGGTCTGTTCAGTGTTCAACCGAACCCGAACGGAATTTATAGATCTTGCCGGTAAACTTTTCTGTTTGCTTTTCCGTGTTCAGTGTTGAAATTTATGATGAATTACGCCCTTGTTTGGATTTTGTACAAGCAGCCTCCCGGAGTAATCCTCCAGCTTGTATACTCTTCAGCGAGTCAAAGGTTATTTGCATTTATAACGCGTAGTAGTTTTGTCTATAAACAAAAGTTCCTTCACAACTTTCGTTCGGTACAACTAATTCAGAACGTTTACCTACTTTAATCTCGACTTTGGCAGATTACAATTCACTTACATGTATCTTTCGCGTTATTGTGTAACTTTTCAACTGTTGGTTGATCCCGCAGCTTCTGGCGTTATCAGTTTCGCTTGAGTTTCAATTTGCAAAGTTAAACACTTAAAAACGTTTTTATTACGGGTATATTTTCTTGTTTGTATTCAGCAGAATACAATAATGCGATACAATGTAGATAAGCATAAGTACTGGCTTCTGTAATTATTCAGTGTCATGTACCTAATCGTTGGTTATTGTTTTAATTTTTAACAATTTTAATTCAGTTTTTGGACACATTTTAATGAATACCTCCTACTACAGTGTAGTATGTACCTTAAAAACTATTGAAAAGTAATAATTACTTTACAAAGGAACTTGTGATTATAATTAATCATTACGCAACAATGCAATCATATAATAAGGAATAATTCGTACGGCATAACAATAAATTGTAAGCCTATTTTTCAATTATTATTCTAGTTACAAGTTTCCATATAACAGAGGGTTTATAATATAAAGTGAAAATTTAAATTTAAGTTAGTTATATAATTAGTATATGTTCGCTAAATAATAATTACTAGTGATTGAAAAAATTACGTAGACGAACAACACCACTTAGAAACAAGGTGACAGTTCTCCAGCGTGACGTCAGCAAAGGTAGGTTTGCATATGCCCGAGCTGTCGGTTAAATCGCATACTCGTAGGGCGTTTAGGACTGTAAAAATAACGGCTTCTTATAGAAACACGGTTACCAGTTGTGAACTGAGCTCCTTTCACTGTTTTTGTAATGGAAAACAAAGTTTAAAAGCACAAACTGTAATTTTGAATAAAATTATTACAAGACGTACCTATCGACAATATTTCTCTTTGTAATTGACGTGGAATTACATGCGAATTTAGTACACGGTTTTTTACCTAGCCCTATACTCTGCTGTACTATTAATTTATATTGCTCTGGGTCGCTAGCTTATTTATTCGGAGAGGTATAGGACTTTATTAACATCGTCAGTATGGCTAAGGGCAAACTAATATTGTTTTGGATTGGCTCGTTGTCACCTGGAATAGTGAACTTACACACGCAAACACTACTAGCAATAAAAACCCAACAGTTTACATAAACAACATATAATCTGCAAGAAAAACACAAACACAAGAAAATACCTATAAACAAATACACAATAAAAATGTTGTGTGCCACATGTATGAAAATACCTTAAATAGATCGCTAAAGTTCAGCTATCAACGCAAAGTCAAATGCTACTAGCGCGAAATGCAAAGGAATTCCGCACACAGATACACTCGCGCGAAGCTGACTATTCTTGAAATGCGCTGGTACTAGAAGCGCTGGAATACGAGGTAACATGGGCGCGTTCGAATGACGTAACCGCGAGGTTCTGGTTGCATGGGCTTTTCCGTGCTTTCAAAAACGAGAACGATGGCCCCAGATGTCGCAATAATATCTCACCTTACACGGTGGTTATAACTAGCAACTAACCTGGCCTTTGGTTGCTCCCAAATGTTCTCGTAGTAGCACAAGAAAGGCGTTACTTCTATGGCGTCGAGATGATAGTTTCCTTCTAGCAGCAGCGACAGCCTTTGGCGATGATGCCTCGGTATATGGCTGCTTTCGCAAGCTGGATTCACACACAGGGTTTCCTGTGTGACGGTGGCGAATAATGCAGGCCCCAACACACTACACAGAGTACTTTTAGTGCTGTTATTAGCGCTTCTGTTGATTCTTACGCACGAGTCGTTTGCTTGCTTACGACCCGCACCTTTTACTGGTTTGGGTGCGAATCAATCTCCCGCGGGCCTTCACGGCATTGTTGTAATTCTACTTATCACTCCGCTACCCGGGATTATGCTGCTCTATAAGCAAATTCACTCACGTTTGCACTCGTGATCTCGCGTACAGATACGTATAATACGAAGCAGCTTATGCATTGTTACTGCTTATACTACGTACTTACTTGGTTAAGACATAATAAAAAACATACGGTTAAGCTTTATTGTTAACAGTGTATAATAGGATTGAGGTATAAACTATATGAATACAGCGGGCACGAATTGGCCCGTTTCATACCTTAGCATACTTTTGAAGTGCCTGTATCTCTTCCAAACTAGGATCACTTAAAAACTAATTACAGACAGTTTTTATGGTTTCGGGATGTGGCAAGATAAATCAACCATTAGTTTAATTTATTAATTACTTAACGAGTGGTAACTCGTAATTAACAACTCCATTCTATTAATTAGTAATTGAGAAAAGTAATCAAAACACTCATTCATTCCGATTCAGTAGCAGTAGTAGGCAATTGTAATTAATTACCATTTGCAGAAATTTTAATTAATTATTATTTCAAGTACGTGGCTTTAGTTGTAGGTATGTATTTTCAATGTTTCTTGTGCAGCATTTACTATGTTCTGGTTGATAAAAGCATGTGCACCGATTGGAAAGTTACAAACTGTAGTTTCGAATGATATTATGTTACCATCTTAGTTAAAATAAAACGTTCACCATTTCTACTTATGGCAAATGTTGTGTTGTTAAATCACTTCATCAATTAAGGGAAATTATTGCACTGATCTACTTTCAGGATAGTATACATATTTTTCCTCTATCGCGATCTAAGCGAGCTCTAAAAGGAATTTTTCAAAAGTGATTTTTTAAGGGCTATTTTCCAAGCACGATTTTGAAAACTCAATTTCTAAAGGGCAATGCGCGCTTTACTTTACCAAAGATCTGTAAAGTCTCACCGCAGTATCTATGGTGAGTCCATTTTTGCTGTTCTGCTCGCGCTTGTCTTTACCGAAGGTTATTTGTGTTAGCATAAGGTAAATCGTCTTAAGAGGCATTTAAATATTGGCATCTATTTCAGTAATTGTAAAACATTTTCTTACCTCTCATATTTTTGACCCAATTAAATTATTTAATAGTAGCCGGGTAGCGCAATTATGAAAGCGCTAGGCTTGCATTAAGCAAGCTCTCAGTTCGAATCCCGCGGGGGCCAGCATTTTTCCGCAGTCTTGGCGGTTGGAATCAGGCTCGATGAGACCATTCACAGTTGGGCACCAAATTAACTGTGCTCTAATCAGAACGACAAACATAAGAGTAACAAGGTAAACATATCACTAAGACATATCTCACACAATGGTTGCTGCGGAAGCATAGCAGGCGCACTCCAACCTTGTAACAGGAATCCGGGCCAAGTTGAGCATTGTATTGCCATACGCAAGCGTATAAAGCACCAGTATATAAACCGCAAGGTAAAATGAAGTTACCGACAATAAAATATGTAAATTATTTAATGCTGCATTTATTTTTGATATACTTTATCTAATTATCCACTTTTAGGTATAGCCAACCTCATGCAAATTGACGCTTGAATTTGAGTATAGCTAGTTTAACATTGTCTAATAAGTTTAACAAATGGGATTTCGATGAGCTACTACTCACGTCTTTGCACTCAGGATCGGCTTAGTCCATAATTATTTAAAACATAAAATATAGAATTTTAGAAACTAGGAACAAGCACAATTTTGGGTTGCTCATTAGCTTAAAGTTCCTCCTTTCTAAATGTTCACTATTGAGCGCATGAAATCGATTGTGAGCGAAGTATAAAAACCCTAACTGAAGCGTCCTCTAATAGAATATAAATAATATAAATAAGGCAGACATTATCGTATCAAGACAAAAGTTTGTTCTTAACAATATTGTTGATGGCACAGATATATATGTATGTATTAACGGTAACTTTATTTTACCGTGCGGTGTAGAGGTTGGTGCTTTATAAGCGTGCATCTGGCGGTACAATGCTCAACTTGCCCCGGATTCGGGTTACACAGTTGGAGCGCGTCTTTTGTGCTTGCGCAGCAACCATTGTGTGAGGTGTGTATCATGGTGATGTGTTGACCTTGTTACTCTACCTCTTAGGTCTGTGGTTCTGAGTAGAGCATAGTTAATTTGGTGGATTTCAACCAAGGACTTGCTAAATGTAAGCCTAGCACCTTCTCAACTGCGCTATCCGGCTTCAGATGGTACAGGTATATCAGTAAAATAACTGGTTTACTATTATTAACAAATAAAAAATGCAGTGTAAAACCAGAAAACACACAAGGTCAATGGGATTTGCTAAACGACAAATGGTTATTCAGCAGCAATAAAATAACAACCACGTTAAATCGGTAAACAACTGATGGATGTTTACTGCTTATAAAAGTTTCAACAAAACAATTAAGGTGGATTTTTATTATGAGTGCGATTCCATAAGCAAACGGAAAGCTTATATTGCAGGCGGCCAACAGATATTTTGCTTCCAAAATCATATCCTGAAGTAAGCAGATGAGTGCACCGACTCACCAATAAGACCAAATCTACCCCGGAATCGACGACAGTAAACCCGTTAGTCGAGTGTTACCAAACGAAACCCCAAATAAACACGTTGTATAGCTTTGAAAGTACAATTAGGAATTCTCAAAACTTTCGAAATGGAAATGGAGGTCGGAAAAATTTCTCCACCCTGAAATTGCATAAGGGTTACTTTTCGAATGAAAGAAATGTCAATGGCGAATTCAAAAGGCACTAAAAACTATTTAAGCGATTTGAAATACAGGAGGGCGTACTAAGTTGCAGGCCGGAAATTCGAAGTAACTTTTTAGAACTGTAACAATCTGTAATAACTGTTTTATGTAATTAGGCAATTGTATGAATTAATTCATTTTAAATCATGGGAAAATCCACGTTAACCATACAAGAAAATGTGATTAAATAGCTTGAACAATAATTGCATTAGTAAGGGTAAAAAATTTGCAAAGAAATTTGCCGATGCTATACTTTATTAATAATGGAAACTTACATAATACTAAGAACAGCAATTCATCAGCTTATTTATTCAACAAATATTTTAGCTAGAGGGTAATGAGCTTAAAAACGATAATTACGACGAAGGTCTATCGAACTATAGGATATATTTAAATCGTTCTCAGAGCTCAGTCGCCACGTTCTTTAAGAAAATGCTTCATAAAGTTTTCGTTAACACTCCATTTTGCCAAGTGAACATAACAGCGTTTTGTATGGTATCGAAAAGGTTGCGAAACGCGCACCGAAAGCTCAATAAGGTTTGTTTATGGCTGTAATATATTTTTTCTTATATTTTGTCATTTTTGTTACGATGCTATAGCTCTGTTTATTACGACAAATTGCTAGATTTTCTTACGCTTTACAACCACAGATTTATCTGTACCCGCGAGGCTTGAATGTACTGTATACCCTTTATTTATAAAAAGTTTTGCTTTTATGGAGAAGCAGAATCGTAAACCGATATGTGAGCGATGATTGAAAATATTCCTTGCTAGAGCGATGTGCTGAGAACAAAGTCTCTGTCACCACTTTTTGTGCAGTTTGGACACTATCGGCTTCAATTTTCGCAAAAGACAGTTATTTTCACTTCGAATTGATGCACTTATAGAATTACCAATTTAGTGAGGCAAATTGCTTATGTTAAATTCAGCCCAGGCTGCCCGCACTTTATTAATGTATTCAGACCCGCCAACATGTTTCGCTAACAAAAATTAGGCCGCCGCCATCTACATATATAATGAATAAAATGGCGCGTTTATTTCAGCAAGGTATACTAATGTAGCCGCTATTCTAGGGAAAGTGAAAGATAAATAATAAAACCCTTAGTGAATATACAGTATGCTGCAAATTAAACATTTCACTATTATCCCACTATCGGAAACAAGTTGGAGAGTCGGCTGAAAGTTGCCTAAATAAGAGAGAAGTTTGATGATGTCTTTAAAAAAAAATAATTTATGTCACATTAGATAAATATAAAATTATGCCAACTCTCCACTCCGCTATATTTTAGTTATTATTAGTGGTCTACAAAAACTGTATCTGAAATATTTGAAGCAATTTAAAATAAATAGTACATCAGATAACTAGTTTTATAGTTTGGGTTTATGCTTTGTTCCTGAGATTTTTTTTATACAGAATCATTTTATAATTCAGTAATTATGCAGAGGAATGGCTATGATACATTCATAATTATAAAATACACTATTTTTCTAAAATTTTGCAGTGGGTGACGTATTATTATTACTTTTTTGCATTAATTAATATTTTTTATATTTTTATAGCTACTCAACATTTGCTTGTATAAATATTAGGTACAATTTTAATTGATCGCCAAGTATGCTGCCCTTTAGTTTAATCGTTAAATCTTTATTTCAATTGCTTAGCTCACTAGAACATGTATAACTCAAATCAGGGTTGGGTTTTAACACTTGGGTAAAATAATAATATGATTAAATTGTCACTACATCCAATGCGGTAAATGATACTCTCGCATTATTTATGTTTCGAAATAATCGCAGTTACATTTAATATTGAATAAAACAACCAAATTACAATCTAATTAATCAGGTAAGTCTTACCTCTTTGTCTTTATTAATTTGCATGTGATAAAAGCATGTGCAATGTAAGTACCTGTGTATTTGTTCATTACACCAACGCCTTTTGCCGATTATAATTTGTCTGAAAATCAAGCAATCCTCCCAACTCTACAGCTGGTCTATGCAGTCTGGAAATCAAAAACCGTTACTAACTCCAAATTCATAATTATCGGCCTACCCACCTATGGTTGCATCAGCTCCACTTCAGCTGCACGGCTCCTATCTTCCTCGTAAAGTTACTACCGCCGATAAAGAAACCAGCAAACGTCGTACGCAGTCATGTTCTTTACCAGCGACACCATATATTCGCAGACGAGCTCTACCAATTTCCTCCGCCTCAATGACCAAAAAATATTTGTGATATAGCTCAACCAAAATGTATGATGGAAAATTTTCTTCTTAAACATTGAATTTGGCGAAGCCGCAGGTTTATACATAAAATTACAATTATGCATGACTTGATGTTATGATTACACTTTAAAATTCATACAACACATACAAAACGAGTTATATATGTAAAATTGAAATATGGCCTGCCAAGGTCGTCCACAGGTCCACCATGGCAAGCAACCAAAACATTTAAGAGGCCCCAGACACCCGTTCCACCAATCCAAAAACCAAATGGTTAATCGTCTTGTTAAAATCAAGAAAGAGCAGATGCATTTGCAGCCCACCTATTTGAAGTCCTTCAACCGTGCGAAGCTGACCAGGTTATGAAAATACTGAAGCAAAAGATTTCCTGGACATATCCTGTAAACTGACACCACCTATAAAACCGTTTTCTCCAACAAAGGTTTAGGCAGAAATAAACAGACTAAACATAGGAAAAGTGCCTGGATACGACTTAAAATGGACAAATACTTAAAAACCTATCTCAGAAATCAGTCCCTTTTTTGACAGTGATTAACAGCCGTATTCTAAACCTTACATATTATCCCATATTAAGGAAGTACGCAAATATAATCATGACACCAAAACCTGGTAAGCCTCGAAATGAAAGAATATCATTCAGACGTATCTGCTTACTGCTTATGCCTGGTAAAGTATTTGTTAAACTACTACTCCAAAACTTCGGAAAGACTTCAAATTAATGAACTTACCACCTCAACGGTATTTTGGATTTCGAGATCACCTATCAACGATAGAACAAGCTCATAGATTAGTAAACACTGTCAACAAGAGCCTTGAAGAAACCAAAACTGTATTCGACCATGTACCGCAAGCAATCTGTAAGGTTTGGTACACGCCTAGATCTTCTCACTAGATAGTTCAAGAAATGGCGAATCAAAGTGAATCAGTCCAAATTAGTAAAAGTAACTTTCACAAACAGAATCGCTACTTGCCCACCAGTAAAAATAAGAAATTCGCCAGTACCTGTTCAAACCGACGTCAAATACTTGGGAGTTCATCTAGACTAACATGGAATAAACATCTACAAATGAAACGGATGCAATTAAACCGTAAATTTAAACAAATGTATTGACTCATTGGACGGAAATCGAAGTTATCAATAAACAATAAAATGCTATTATACAAGACCAAGCTGAAACCGATTTGGTCATATGGACTACAGCTATGGAGTTGTGCCAAGCCGACACGAATTAAAACTATACAAAGTTTTTAATCAAAAGCTTAGGTAGACGCACCTTGGCGCATCACAAACAAGAAGACCTCAAAATTGTGTTCGTCACAGAAGAAATTAAGAAAACAGTTGTCAAATTCCACGAAAGGCTCGCTGAATACGAAAAAAATTATGGAGCAGCTACTCCACGATGATCTACTTACAAGAAGACTGAACAGATGTAGGCCAAGAGTGCTGCAGCACTAGATACTACTGGTGGTATATAGGGCGGGGTGTTGCTGGACGTCCCCTACATGTTTAGAGTCTGTCAAAAAATGACTTAGTAATTGTGTAATATTCGCCACAAATGTACTAATTTTTACTAATTTTCCGGTTCCGTTACTACTCAAATGTATAAATGCAAAAATAGACAGTGTTGAAATAAATCGTATAATGTTTTTAGCTAATTACAAAAATTAATTTTAAGATAAAATGGTATGTACATAAAATACTGTAACAACATTCTTTCTGGTAAAAGGTCTGTCCTTTCTCTGCTTTGCGAACGATCTGCAGCCCTGTGCGTGCGCCCCTGTATGGACTCGTGATGCGGGAGTAGGTACGGGTAAAGAGTAGCTCCAATGTACTCAGGTCGTTATCGATAGATCTAAAACAAGCGCTTTTGGTATCGCCAAGATGGCGTTTTTTTTACGGACAAATTCCATATAATATGAAGAATTACGATGCTAGTGACGTACGTGCTTAGTGTATTAAGCCAGGCAGGTCGAGGGGCTTTCTTGATACATAAGATTGGGTCCCCCGGAATAACCTAAACATTAAATTTTCACCCCATGTAAAAGCCCGGCTTCTTGCTGCTTGGTTTGGCCGGGACCGTTGGAGGATCCCTTGTGCAATTCGCCTTTGATGAACCACCAGAAGGTGTCGTCAAACCAGTAACGTTCTTGTTGCAGGTATGTTAGTGGTTTAATAAGCGCTTGTGTGATAATAACCTCGGTGAAGCCGATTTTTTCTGGTTAAATTGTCCTACCTGAAGACGTCGGAGACGGAATTTATGTTAAAGAAACAATTCTACGAGTCAGGTCCGCCGACTCATCGTAGAACTAGAACAGGTTCAAGAGGAGGATCGTACTACGGGTAGGGCCCGCCGACACAAGTTAGAACTAGGTCAGGTTCAGGTTATGCGGATCGTCCTACGAGCCGGGTCAGTCGACACAAGGTAGAACTAGGTCTGATATCAGGAAAAGAAACCAGGCCTCCGAGGGGGGGGGGGAGGAGTCTGGAGCTGGAGGTCAGGATCAGAATCTCAAGTGTTTGAAATGGGTGCGCAATTTCCTTTTATAGTTTTTGATCCACGTTATGGGTGCAGTTCCTCTAAGTACAATTGAGTGGGAGCGGCGCGATGCTTGCTTGTACGAGACTTTTCGCACAGCTGGTGGACGTCTTCTTATCTTCTGTTCGAGCGGTAGGGCGATACAAGCAGTGAAAATGGCTGAATAAGCAACCTATGGATGTGGGAATTGTCAATAATCTAAAACAACACTGCAGAAGGAGAATTTTGAGAAAGCCTTTACTAGCTGCCCTAGATGAAAATAATCAAACAACATAGATTACTTTATGGGATGTCATAAATGTGTCGAAATGTGGCGCACCAATGTATAGCAAGTAACCATGAAAATAGTTTTACAAAAGCTGACTTTCAAAAACAAATTGAGGCAATTTGGAACGAAGAGGGTAGAATACCCCACTGTCAGAATTAGAGACCACCTTTGAAGTTTATTCTCAAAAAGTCCAGAAGAATACTTGTCTGTGGATGACAATGCGGTTGTAGCGGACTATCCAATGGATGCTGAAATTTTGGACAATAAACAAGCAAGGTGTTAAAAATAACGACGATTCGCTATCCCACGATGACAAAACGATGCCGAAAATTTCAATTTCACAATCAAACAAAGAAACGAGGCATTTTTCAAGTAAGTGTGGCGACTATTTCTGTTATAAATAGGATATTACCACACGAAGTGTATCGTGCCTCTGACTGGGTAAATACCTAAAAACTGGGTATTTATTCATTTTGTAATATTTGTAAAGCTAAGCTAACTTTTACTCACATATAGTGCGTCACTAGTTAACATATCGCTACCAAATTAATTAGTAGTTTCTCCGTTACCGATGGGAGTACTTTCGACATTTTTAAATGTGCTGGAGGACTGATACCACGATCACGGCAAGGTTTGAAACCAAACTGAAACTAATATCCAACTTTAGGAGTAAAACACGTTGGAAATTCTGAGCTTTTCTAACTGTTGCTAATAAAAATTCCTGTAAATGATTTAATCTCTGTAATGAATGGTTTGTGAGTTCACTGCAAGTGCTGTGACCTTCACGGGTGGGTCCAGCTATTGTTAAGCTTTTACTATCTACGATACAAGATAGGAATTTCTGCTCGTATTTAATGGAAAACAGCTTTTATAGGAAAAGTTAATCAAAATTAGTACTTTTAGAGCGGTCTAGAACGTTTAGGCGCGATTCTTTAGGCTCGCATCTTTAGGCGCGCACTTTTAGGCGCGAGCGCTTTAGATGCGGACGCTATTAGGCGCCTAAACGTTTAGGCGCCGCAACTTTAGGCGCGGGGACACTTAGGCGCCACATGAAAGAAATTCACATTATTCTTGATTTTAAAACTTGTTGTTAGGTAATTATTAACCTTCATAAACAATATGTATTTGGCGCTTTTAAGAGCCTTATTCAGTGTTAAAGTTTTACAAATTTACATATTTAATTTACATTGTATCGATTATGAAAAATGAGTTATTTACATTTTGTATATGGGTAGTTTAACGTGGTGGAATTATACACACCATATAATTTCACTACGTTAAACTATCGATATACAAAATGTAAATAACTTTTTGTTCATAATCGATAAAATGTAAAATCAATATGTAAATTTGTACAACTTTACACTTAACACTGAACACACTGAAGAAGGCTCGTAAAAAGCTGAATATATATTGTTTATGAAGGTTTGAATTTTTCTTCAATATTAATGACTGCAATAATTACCTAACAAAATTTTTTTAAATCAAGAATAATGTGAATTTCTTTCATGTGGCGCCTAACTATCCCCGCGCCTAAAGTTGCGGCGCCTAAACGTCCAGGCGCCTAATAGCGTCCGCGTCTAAAAGCTTCGCGCCTAATAATGCGCGCCTAAAGGTGCGCGCCTAAACGTCCCTTTCCGCTTTTAGAGGGTGTTTCTTATACCTAAAAATGGCATTTATGTTGGTAAGCCACTAAAATAAGCATTTTAGGCAGTTTACCTAAACTTCCGGTCTTTACTGGTAAGTAAATAATACGGAATTTTTCGAATCACAGAATTATATAAACAACATTATATATTTTGGGCAGTAGATGATCTCAGTGCAGCTATTTTATTCCACAATTTTTATGTAATTCGAATAGAGCACCTTTACTTACCAGTCAATCATACTGATCAGTAGTAGAGGGGCGGCCTAAGTAGAGCAATCAAGTTAATTCCGCGAATTAAATCCGCGGATTAATTCCGCGGTTTGATCTAATTAATTTCGCGGTTTGATCTAATTAATCACATATGAAGTTTGATATGTAATTTACATATGTGCTACTGATTAAATTACGCATTAGATTTTTTAATTTGCTTCTGGAATTACGCGTCGGACTTCGGCGGCCATCTTGGATTTCTGGCGGGAATATTTGAAATTTGAATTTTTCCGATTTTTTCTAAGTTCCATTATTTGAATTTTAAACTTCCCGGGTGTCGGCCATCTTGGTGCGCGCGCACTTCTCACGGCTGTCGTTTTTAATTTTGAATTTTCGCGGAAATATTTGAAGTTCAAACTGGTAGATCTTCCGTCTTCATCATCGAAGCTGCTGTCTCTCTCTTGCATTCCCTCGCGGAAATATTTGAATTTAAAAAAATCTCTGGACGAGCGGGATTCGAACCCTAGTTTTCTTGGCAACAGCCTTAGCACCTTACCGCTGCGCTATCGAGGTCTGTTGAACATATAGGAATTGAACAAGACGTCATTTCGCAGTTGTGCCGTCACACCGTTCGAGTTGAAACAAACTATTTTTCAAAAATTTATATTATGAGAATAGGGAATGTTTAGCATATTGTGTTTAAAGGTTGATACATTTTTAAAAAAATTAGATTTGTAACAGCTTATTAATTATTTTATAATTTGTGCCTGCTATATGGCTGGATTAACGAGATCCTCATTCTCCCTACCTACTATAGGAAGTTTCCGTCTAAGTTCCCTATTTAAAACAGGTCGGTGCCTGTGTATTGTTTGGTTTTAAAGGTTTGAACATTGTACCACTTAGCTGTTCTGACATTATACTTCCATATACATATTATAAATAAATTTTAAATGTTATTTTCGACTGAGTTTTAGCTTCTTATAAATTACAACAGCTAGTTTTAAAATTAAATGGGCGATAAGAGCTAAAGGCAGATCGTAATATAAAACGAGTTACAAATTTGAGTTTAATATATTCCAGACATACTTCTGTTGTGCCCTCGCCCATATAAAATAAGACATACGCATTAAATAAATGTTTTTATTGTATAAGAATGGTTGTCCCCCATAAATTTGAATAAAAACAGACAATTTCGTTGAAAAAAAATAGCTTTTCAATATCGTTTGCAAATAAGACAAGGGATACTTGTAAAAATATAAGTCAAACCATTTTTCTTGTAAAAAATTTACGAAAAGACGTAAGTGTTGGCGACAAATGAAAATAAATTTGAATAAAAACACGCAAAAATTACGAAAAGACGTATGTGTTGGCGACAAATTAAAATAAATTTGAATAAAAACGCACAATTTTGTTGAAAATCTTTACAAAGCGACTTTATAGTACCGAAAAAATGATGTAAAAAAGTTTTAAGAGTTATTTCTAAGCATATAATTTTGCAAACGTTTAACAAATAAACCGTAATTTTTTAAAGTACATCACACAATTATGAAATCGTAGTTCAATTTATATGAATTTTCGATACTTTGTATGTGAAAAAATAGCTTCAATTACTAATATTTGAATAAAAACATGCGATTTCCAAAGCATTTCGTTTAAAATTTTAGAAAATCCACAGCATCTCCCATGAAAATTTATAAAAATCGGCATCTTGTCACATTAAATTCTGCAAAAACGACAAAAACCAATATTTTTATACAACTTTCATCGAAAAAATAGTAAAATTTTACGAAAATACGTCTGTGTTGATGACAAATGAAAATAAATTTGAATAGAAACACGCAAAAATTACGAAAAGACGTATGTGTTGACCCCCAAAGTAACAAAAATTTGAATAAAATCACGCAATCATACAGCATCTCACATAAATTTTCACAAAAATCGACATCATGTCACATAAATTATACAAAAACTGTCATCATATCACTTGAAATTATACAAAAAACGACATTTTTACTAAACACACGACGAAAATTGAACAAAAATCACACAATTACACGCCATCTCACATAAATTTTCACAAAAATCGACATCATGTCATATAAATTATACAAAAACTGTCATCATGTCACTTGAAATTATACAAAAAACGACATTTTTACTAAACACACGACGAAAATTGAACAAAAATCACACAATTACACGCCATCTCACATAAATTTTCACAAAAATCGACATCATGTCATATAAATTATACAAAAACTGTCATCATGTCACTTGAAATTATACAAAAAACGACATTTTTACTAAACACACGACGAAAATTGAACAAAAATCACACAATTACAAGCCATCTCACATAAATTTTTACAAAAATCGACATCATGTTACATAAACTATGCATAATTTTGCAAATGTTTTACACTTTTTATAAAATGCATCGCTCAAAATTAAAAGAAATAGCAATTTCATTGAAAAAATCTACTACCACAATCATTTTCGATAAACAAAATTCAAAAAATCTTATACTTTTGACGGAAATATATGTATGTTGACCACAAATTAACATAATTTTTAAATAAAAACGCGCAATTCGTTGAAAAAAATATTCTGACACCACCAAAACACGCAATTTCATTGAAAAATATATATATGTTGTCCACAAATTAACATAAATTTGAATAAAAACACTTAATTTTGTTGAAAAAATGTTCTGGCCCCGTCATTTCACTTAAAATTTTACAAAACTGCCATCATAACACTTGAAATTATACAAAATATATGTATGTTGATCACAAATTAACATAAACCTGAATAAAACACACAATTTCGTTGAAAAATTTGCAAATGTTTTACACTTTTTATAAAATGTGTCGCTCAAAATTAAAACAAAATCACAATTTTTAAATTATATCACGCCATTATGAAATCGTAGATTGATTTTTTTTGAAATTTTACACTTTGTAACTGTAAAATAACTGCAAATACTAATATTTTAGCTTTAGACTTTGTAATTATTGCAGATTCGAGAAAAAAAAACAAAGCAGAGTAGAAATAAAAAACACAAACACTTTGTAATAAACAAATATATTGTTCTTATTTCGTATAATACTTAATAATATAAATATAAATGTACAGCAGAATGTCTTATTTCTAAAAATTTGCTAGCAATTTACAAAACTGTAGTTTGAGGTGCACGACATTTCAAATTAAAAAGACTGCAAGTAATAAAATCAGAATTTCATTGTGTAATTTTAAAGTTTAAGATGCACCCAATCTAGAATTCCCTTCGTTTTTGGTGTTGATGACATATGCCTTAGAGGCGTTTTTCTAACGGCCCTTTTTTGGAGGCGTTTCCTTATCGGCGTTCTTCTGACTGAACCTTTTTGATGTGGACTTGGATGAGTAGCTGGTGTTTTTAATTTATATTCTAAATCAGACTCGCAGTTATCAGTTTCCATTTCGGTTTTTCCTGTAGTATCAGTCGGGGTTGGCTTCTTTTGCTGTTTAGGTTTAGCTAGCAGCACATTAGCAACGTTAAGGTCTTTGATGTAATCAGCAAACTGTAGGCGTCCGGGTGGATTAATAGTTTTTCGAGGCCGCAGAGTGTCGTGAATTAAATCGACTATGTTAGACGCCGGTAAAATTTCACCCTTTATAGTAACGGTGCCCTTGTGATCCCAGCTCACATCGCTTGAGGTACTCAAAATGCGTAGGAAAACTTCAGCTTTTTTCTTAAAAGTTTTGGGAAGTGTAGATAAAATAACGGCATTTGATAGGCTGTCACTGGTTGTTTCAATAGGTATTTTGATTGGCTGCCGCGCCTGGTTTGTGAAATGAAGGAATCGTTGTAAAACCTGATTGTACTGGATTCATTTATCGTGATCAGTTAATTTGGACTTTAAAACTTTTTGCATTTCGTCATCAAGCTGTGATAATATATTTTTCTCCGCATCATCGCCAGACTTAAGACGTTGGACAAATTCCGGCGATACAATCAACATCTTCCGCTCTTTGTCCATTTTAGTCGAAAAGGAGCTCAGTCGTTTGTTCTGGTAGAGCCGTCGTGAATAAACTAGCTTAAAATCAAGACTTTCATAATAAATATATTAAAAAAATATGACAGGTACGGGAATCGAACCCGTATTCTCTCTCGAGATCAGAGCTTAAATCTGACGCCTTAACCATTCGGCCAACCTGCCTCCCTATATAAACGAGCACTCTCTGCATAATTAAGAAAACATATAGTTTAAAAAGCCTTCTGCATGCAATTTCAAAAAATATTTCATATAAATTAAGCCATGTACAAATTTCTTAATCAGGTTTTGATACATATTTTATCGAAAGACTTGACCCTCAGCTGCCTTTTATTATTTGTCGTGATTCGTCATCGCTGAATTTTACAAGTGCCAACCTGTCTGCGATGTGACGTACGCAGTGTTTCCATACCTTTTTATTTTAAAATTCTATAAAATCAGAGGTCCAAACTGCTGCCGCATCAGGTAATAGAGTACAATGGTTTAAAACGTGTTAGTGCGGCATCAGTCGGGTGTTGCGTGTTTTTATTCAAATTTATTTTCATTTGTCGCCAACACTTACGTCTTTTCGTAAATTTTTTACAAGAAAAATGGTTTGACTTATATTTTTACAAGTATCCCTTGTCTTATTTGCAAACGATATTGAAAAGCTATTTTTTTTTCAACGAAATTGTCTGTTTTTATTCAAATTTATGGGGGACAACCATTCTTATACAATAAAAACATTTATTTAATGCGTATGTCTTATTTTATATGGGCGAGGGCACAACAGAAGTATGTCTGGAATATATTAAACTCAAATTTGTAACTCGTTTTATATTACGATCTGCCTTTAGCTCTTATCGCCCATTTAATTTTAAAACTAGCTGTTGTAATTTATAAGAAGCTAAAACTCAGTCGAAAATAACATTTAAAATTTATTTATAATATGTATATGGAAGTATAATGTCAGAACAGCTAAGTGGTACAATGTTCAAACCTTTAAAACCAAACAATACACAGGCACCGACCTGTTTTAAATAGGGAACTTAGACGGAAACTTCCTATAGTAGGTAGGGAGAATGAGGATCTCGTTAATCCAGCCATATAGCAGGCACAAATTATAAAATAATTAATAAGCTGTTACAAATCTAATTTTTTTAAAAATGTATCAACCTTTAAACACAATATGCTAAACATTCCCTATTCTCATAATATAAATTTTTGAAAAATAGTTTGTTTCAACTCGAACGGTGTGACGGCACAACTGCGAAATGACGTCTTGTTCAATTCCTATATGTTCAACAGACCTCGATAGCGCAGCGGTAAGGTGCTAAGGCTGTTGCCAAGAAAACTAGGGTTCGAATCCCGCTCGTCCAGAGATTTTTTTAAATTCAAATATTTCCGCGAGGGAATGCAAGAGAGAGACAGCAGCTTCGATGATGAAGACGGAAGATCTACCAGTTTGAACTTCAAATATTTCCGCGAAAATTCAAAATTAAAAACGACAGCCGTGAGAAGTGCGCGCGCACCAAGATGGCCGACACCCGGGAAGTTTAAAATTCAAATAATGGAACTTAGAAAAAATCGGAAAAATTCAAATTCCAAATATTCCCGCCAGAAATCCAAGATGGCCGCCGAAGTCCGACGCGTAATTCCAGAAGCAAATTAAAAAATCTAATGCGTAATTTAATCAGTAGCACATATGTAAATTACATATCAAACTTCATATGCGATTAATTAGATCAAACCGCGAAATTAATTAGATCAAACCGCGGAATTAATCCGCGGATTTAATTCGCGGAATTAACTTGATTGCTCTACTTAGGCCGCCCCTCTACTACTCTGATCAGACTAGCATTCTGATATTTGTAAATTAAGGTATAAATACTCGGGTAATACCCTGGGTATTTACCATTAAAAGTAAATACCTGAGTGATCCGGGCACTTAAAATGATTCAGTGTATATCTTACTTTACTTTACTTATCACGTTACCTAGTGAAATTAGTCAAAGTCAAAATAATTACTCGTGTATGATAGCATGCCTCATTGTTTAACTGTCAATTGCTAACCTAGAAATGCAAAGCCCAATTTACATTACCCAAAAATTGCAAAAATCCTCTATGACTCGCGCGGATTTTTAATTCCGCGACTGTACATATAAAATCTGTCGGTACCTGTAAGGTGTTTATATGTTGCACGATAAAATTTCACTTTCATTATTTTGATGTGTTTTTATGTAACTGGAGGTTCGACTATATTAACACAGTAGGTTCTAACGATTTTACTTAAAATTTAGCGTATTTAATGCTTCCATGATAATATAACCCTTTGCAACCTTTAACGATTTGTTATGTTTAGCCACTACGTGTACAAGCCATTATTACCGTTAAAGCAACAATATAAAGTTATATTTTAAACCATATGTTATCACAAGGTAGTAGATGTTGCATTTTGAATATCGATGTTCTATATTAAAATTGCATTGAGATACTGGTACAATTTGTAATTGAATCCAAGACACCGAAGTGACAGCAGCGATATAATTTCGGTTTTATATTTCAACCTTCTAACAAAGACTGTGCATATACTTATAAACGCCCTGTTTTTTAATTTTATAATAGGGGAGTAACACAGTAGGTGGCATAAAAAGCGGTTTAGGGTCTTTAAACGTCGGTACAGTAAGCCATCTAAGTTTGAAATAAACGGAAGTTGCTGCAGTATTTAGGTGGGCAACTCTTAAAGCAAGTAAATGGTCAACAATGGTAGTCTTACATTTACTTTATTTTCATTGCTGCTATCTGGGGCCTTTCCGTTTGAAGATTCAAATACTTCTAGAAAATGAATAAAAAGCAAAACATAACCAATCATACTTAGTAATTCAATGAATGCAGTTTACGAATATATATATTTCCAAAATGTGCTCTAGCAATGTCAGCTTAATTTTGTGTTTACTATTGATGTACATAGTGACATGGTCTTAAAATGGCAAAGAAGTTTAAATATAATATAATTAGTATGCAGCTTAATTATAATACAAATAAAAAAGGATATTGAATAGAATAGTACGGTTTTATCATTAAAAATTCTATTTTATACAATGGTATCGACAGTTCTTCAACAAATTTGACTGTCCATTACTGAAACAAACGTTAGAAAAAATCGTAGTTATTAATTGAATTACATATGAAATTGTAAACGATACCAGCTAATTGTATATTCGTTGATTGCAAATGTAACTCAAATTGGTTGATGACACTAATTTTGAACTAAGCTGTTATATTAGTCAGTTTTTATCTGCAAAAGTAAATATTATTAGAAGGGATAAAGCATAAGTTTGTTTCTTACATATTTGTTGTATAAAAGGGTTATTGCTTCACATTGTTACATAATAATTGGAGAACAAGTTAACCGAAAATATGACATGTTTAGCAAAAAAGTCACAATGGCTGAAAAGTAAGAATCTATAATTTTTTGATATCTGATTCCCAAGGTTTTGGATTGTGTGTATAAAATTTTGGAATAAAAAATGACGCCAGCTTTAAAATCAAGCTAAAAGTAGAAAAATTCGATTATATTAAAAATAAATACTAGTATGTGCCCACAAACAGTGTTTTGTACAAAATAAATGTGGTCATAATAAAAAGTTTGGAGTAAGAAATATAAAAATGTTGGTGCTATTCTTGTAGCATAACTAGCAGGCGTTGCTGACGACGGTGCAAAGCAGTTCATGCAGCAGATGCAAGTCAAGTGTGTCAATGAAGATAAATTGAGATCGAAGATAGAAAAGCCAGAACGTAAGTGAAAAACAAAGATAATATTACAAATACCAGATCTGAGTAAAAATATAGAAATTTAAATGAACAAAACTAATTGAAACATTTTAACATTGAAGAAAGTAAATTATAAATAAATTAAAGACGAGCAAAGTCAACAGTGTTTAAGCAAAAAGCTTATGAAACAATTTAACAATAAACATTAAAAATAAACTGCATGTAAACATACTGTTAAGGCTCTACGTTACGAAGCCTATTTAAATCTGCACTGGCTACTCTATTTTGAATTAATTATGCCTCTTATATTTTCAAAAATTTTAATTTATACAAATGATAACACTTGAAACTCTTTCAGGGCTTTGGGTTCGAATATCTAGTCACTTAGTTATCTAATTTGATTTTCAAATATTTCTCAATTGTGTATTGAAATGAATTGTCACCTCTTTTGTCAATTCAAACGTCAACAACCAATCTCATATCAAATCTGACAAATGCTCAATTCTATTGTTATACTATTAACTCTCTATGATACGGTAAGTAATTGTTTATAATTAATTGCAATTTTTAAAATGTCTTTTATTTGCTTTAGTGTTGATAAAACAAAATTACTGCCCACCTTATACTACTCTTATACCACCTACAAGACAGTAATCCTTCTGAAATCCGCAGATTGGATCCCATTCTAGTCCTGCTGCAATGCTCCTGATTACGAACACTGACAGTCAACCCCTGCTAATTAACAGCTGTCAACTCATCAACTCCCGGCAGCTACTATGACAGATCACGTCCTATTCTGCTCGTGCACCTGCTAGTTTCCGGAACAGAGCTCCTTCAAATAGCTCTCTGGCAAGTCCGCTGTCACAGACGAACTCCAACCGTCACACCTTCCCCGTAGCTCTATGATTCACCAACCTATGTCTTCAGTAGCCAGCAGAATACCTCCAATATGGTCCTGATTGAGCTATCTTTCTTAAATAGCTCCTCTCATATCCAGAATTCCTCCACGAACTCAGCAATCAGCAATACTCAAACCCATGTAATTCTTTGGCACTTGTATTATTATAAATAAAGCTGTTTCAATCCATATCTATAATTCTTCATTACTTAATAAATCTTCTTGTATCCCTATTTAGTTTTACCATCTTCCAGTACCCTTCTTGTAACTTATACCTCACTTCTAATACTTCTTTATTGATATTTCACTTCCATATTGACCATGCAGATTTATTATTCACCTTTCTTAACTTTTCCAAACCAAATACATTAAAAACAGGGTAAAATTACTATAACTTTAATCAGACCAAATTTTCAAATTACATGTTTTATAAGTTGTTTTTCTAATAATCAGAACAAATTTTCCTAATTACGATATTTGGTTCTTAATGCCTTCTATATTATAATATCATTTGGCCCTTACCTACTTTAAATTATATTCTTATTATAATCTGCATATGTCATCATTGATACTACTGTCTATTAACTTTCTAAATTCAAAACACATGTAAAACGTTCAATAGTTATCATTTCCTTAATAATTTGATCCAAATTAGATTTATTTAATAAACTTATTTCAAACATTCTCTACCTTTTGAATTGTTCAAAATATATTGTATTGATTTCCCAAATTTCTTTTATAGATTCTAAATTTATCCAAAATCAACATATAATGTATCATAACAATACATAACTAATTTTCTAGATTGAATTTAATACTAAATTTAATAACTATAACTTGATTAAACCGATAAATATGCAAAAATACAGATTTATAGTTAATAATTGTTAATCGCCTCGAGATTGAGAGTCGAACAATTGATTCTGTTACACATGCGTGTTATCCGAGGACCAATAAAGGTAAGATAGAATATAACGTCATAAAACCCCGAGAATAAATTATTCATTCCAATTAAATTGTTACGGTCTAAATCGACTTTTATGACACCGCGCCGGCACATACAAAAACTAAACGGCCGGCGTGGACGATATTACACTAAATCGGGACAAAGACTCACCTAGGGCCGCTGCCCAACCAGCAACAAGATATGCCGGCTAGACATCAGTGGAGCGAGGGAGGGTCCTAAACGAGATTACCTACCGGCAACGGCCAAAGAGGTGGTAAACATAGATAAAATTAAAATAGGGCGCCACTCGGTTTCATCGACATAAACGAAAATGCAAACATAGGCCCAGTGTGAAACCGGAAAATAAAAAAAGCCTACCTTCTAACTTATCACCTTGGTGAAATCCAAAGCTTAACGGGAATGCAAAATAGATGTGCACAACCTCACGACATTGCAGCGGCAAGCATCCTCAACTTACCTGCAACACTTAAATGCTTAGGCTGCGCCGCACATTTATCGTTACACAGTAACATGAAAGAAGGTATGCACAGACTCGTCGGAAATCATAAGACTTCGTTTGATATACCGTTCTATTGGTCTCACTCATGTAAATCAATTATACACAAAAGTAAACACAGTAATACATGGACTAACTATATCGCCCAGCTGGGGGAAGCCTTAACTCAAATAGACTATACTACCTAGCTAGCACGTTGCTAGATTACTTAGCTTTTAGTAAGAGGATTCGGCAAAGGACAATGCAACAATAAATGATCGCACAAGTTATGCATGCACAGTTGAATGAATTAGTTTAACAAGCAGCGTTCGCAATGCGGCAACGTAACAATAACTGAATGCATGTACGGTTGAATGAATTAGTTTAATAAGCGGCCTTTACAATGCGGCAATGTAACAGTAAATGAACGCATAAGTTATGCATGTACAGTTGAATGAATTAGTTAAATAAACGGCCTTTGCATTGCGGCAATGTAACAGTAAATGAAAGCTTAAGTTATGCATGTACAGTTGAATTAATTAGTTTAATAAGCGGCCTGTGCAATGCGGCAATGTAACAATAAATGAACGCATAAGTTATGCATGTACAGTTGAATGAATTAGTTAAATAAGCCGTCTTTGCAATGCGGCAATGTAACAGTAAATGAACGCTTAAGTTATGCATGTACAGTTGAATTAATTAGTTTAATAAGCGGCCTGTGCAATGCGGCAATGTAACAATAAATGAACGCATAAGTTATGCATGTACAGTTGAATGAATTAGTTAAATAAGCCGTCTTTGCAATGCGGCAATGTAACAGTAAATGAACGCTTAAGTTATGCATGTACAGTTGAATTAATTAGTTTAATAAGCGGCCTTTGCAATGCGGCAATGTAACAATAAATAAAAACACAAGTTATGCACGTACAGTTGTATGAATTAGTTAAATAAGCGGCCTTCGCAAAGCGTCAGTAAATAAAGCACATAAAAGTTAGTTAGTTATTATTAATATTCACACACTACCTGATTGGGTCAGCGGAGAGATTACGTCACGGGGTTGGTGAGCCTGCCTCTACAACGAACGTGCCGTCGGCAAATGTGGGTGTCGTGCGTCCCTCGAGAAGATTTTCCTCAAAATGGCGGGGTCTGGTTTAATTCCCTTCTTAGGAAATCGGAACGAAAGCTGGTGAAAGCGAAAGATAATCAGCTTTGCAGTTTGGATCTCCGCAGCTAACGAGAGAAAGGACTCTCACGGCCCAACGGAACTTTACAAAGCTGCCAGTCATACGAACAAACTAAAGGCATACAAAACCACACACACCACCTCTCGCCTTCGCAGTCAGTGAAGAACTCCCAACAAGAAAGCACAACAACACGGTCGCCCTCCCACGCACGAAGCGCAGGGGGCTACAAAATTGCCCTATAACGACTGTCTGCTGTAACTGTCTGCCGGAGACTGACTAACCCCAAAACAGACGCCAAGCTAAATGTCGCGCTAGACGCGCATTCTCGCTCCAAAAGTTGTAGCCAATCGAATCGCAGTTTGCCCCGTATGACAACAGTGAGGCAAGCCGCGGACGGGAGAGAGCGACTGAAGTTTAAATTAGTCAAGGCAGATATCTCGCTTGCTCCCATTGACTATGTTTTGAAAATGTAAAAGGGACGAAACAAAGTACAGCTGCAACGAAAACGACTAGAACCCAGAGCGGTGCGGAGTTGCGTGCGTGACAAATATTTCGAATTTTGGATGCAATTAGCTGAAGTACTACACGAGACAAATGGCTGATGTACTATACGAAAAAATATGACTAAAAAGGAGCCTATATACAGGCAAACACGTCATTTTTGTACCAAAACTGCTCCAACAGGTGGAATATCGGTAAAATATAAAAATGGCCTGCCAAATTAAACTAAACTCATAAAGAGCTTTGGAAATAGATAGTCATGTTTGTATTAAAACTATTGTTTTCTAAGTAGTTAACTTTTTGATATTAGAAGAAGAAGGTTTTAAATTAATTTATCAGTAGTTTTTAAAATTTTTATATGAAAACGTCCCGCACTCCAACATAAAACACCTAGTCACTACTTCTGCATATAGATTAAATTTCAGTTAGATGACATTTGGGAATTTAATGAAACTATATCACGCTAAATTTGATGTGATCCTATAGTGTTTGAGTCGGGAAGAAAACGCAAAAATTAAAATTCAGCTCCTCGGACGCGTAACTTCTTAAGGCTGCATAATACATATACCAACAACGAAAGTGGGAGGGGTGCAAGATATTTCTAAGACTATAAAAATTACATAAAATTTTCTTATGTAAAAGTTGTAGGTACAAAAGTGATGTAAATTAGTAAAATATTTTGGATTATGCAGGGTGGCTCAAAAAGGTGTGGCGAACCAGACCTACTTCTTTTTTAAATATAACGTTCTATATTTAGGCAGCGTCAACATTTTGCATCCAAATATTAATAATTTTACGATGCAGAATATAGGTCTAACTTCAATTATTGGATATATTAACAATTTTAAGCAAAAAATGCCAGATACCTGTTGTAACTAATACAAAACAATTGAACGAAAGAAAATGTTACCAAAAAATGTGTGAATTAGTGAATTGTCTTTTGAGCGTAAACTAGTGGCTTTAGATGCACACAATTTGCAAATTTAATAATTTCGATTTTTGTATTTTTAAAAAGCCCATTTAATGAGCTTTGTGTTGAGATCTTACTTTATAGGTACCCCTAAATTCAGCCGTTTTTCAAATATTTGAGTTTGAACATAAAATAGCAATTTAAGCCCCTTAAGATGCTTTATTGAAAGAGATAAAGGACAAACGCCGTTAAATTGATCATTTAAACATTTGAATTCTCTGAGCATAGCAAAAAGTCAGGTGAGAACAGATCATCGGGCGGCGCCTAACAAATAGCCCGGATTTGTCCCCGTACATTCCTCCAGCCGCTGCAATTCTTCGCTGCGTATTGGGCTAGGTGGTTCACCTTTTTTCCGTGTTACGAGTGGTAAATCGGTTTTCTCCAGCTACAAAATGTTGTATAACAATAAGCCTTTAGTAACGATTGATGTCTTTTTCTTTACAACGCGTGCATTTAATTGTGCATGCGTCTACTTCCGAGAATATTAAAATTCTTGTATTCTATGAAGGAACTAACTTAAGATCACCATGAAATTACCAAACATTACTACAGCAAATTGCGCAAGCACAGTAGTCTATTTATATTAACGGAATTTTATGAGTATTTACAACAGCATTCTTTGTCGTCATTAGAATGGCATTGTTCTCTGCATTCCTAGAGTAAGTGATACTTCTGCATTAATCTAATGATATGTAGTCCAGTTAAGTTATTAAATTAATTTAGATTAATGGGTAAGTTGAGCATTGTACCGCCAGATGTCAGCGCATAAAGCACCAGCCTCTACACCACAAGGTAAATGAGGTTACAGATAATACAATACATATGCGATGTAACTTCTAGGTAAGGAATATTATTTCATCTTATTTCTATGCTTATGCTCTTTAGTTATTGTGTTTTATTCAAATCAACTAACATTTTGGGAAACGAAAAAAAAAATACTTTAGCAAAAATGTACTCTGACATTTGAGCTGCTGTGGATTTAGTGCCATCATAACAAAAGGAAATCGCTTAGAATCTGATTATATAAATATTAATATTTAGCTAAAATAACCATGCCCACAGGTCCTACTCAACTATTACTTAAACCGAATCTGAGATAGTGCCAAGCTATCTTTTGCTATTATTAAAAGAGAAAGTATATTACGTTGCTATACATACATATTGATTCAGAATAACACAATAATTATTCAGTTACTGAGGTGCACAGTAACATACAGGGTTATTATTATTATATCGTATGGTTTACAGGACGTTAAAAGAAAAAAATGTATACATAAAAAAAAGTATATGTATATATAGTATATCCTGTACATATTGTTTTTCGTATATCATTATACGTTGTCGAGCGTCATAGTGGAATATCCAATTCTTCAAGCCTTCTAACTGCGTCAGCTGTTACTTCATATAAGTCAGCTGGTGTTCCTTGGAAAGCTCGAAGATCACAATCATGGGCAATGTGACGCATAGACTGAATTGGTGCTCCGCAGTCACAGATTCTTTTGTCAATTTCTGGCGGTGAAAACTGCCGATTTGGTGAGTTTGGTGTTGAAATTTCATAATGAACGTCCGGAATAAGGCCAGGATCCCAGTAGGAGATTTGGCGCCGGATGTGATAGATCTTTAGCCGTCAAAGACGTTGCCCAGGAGACACCAACGAGGAGGCAATCTATCTTAGTCTCCCATATACAGGGTGTTTTAGGAGGAATGTTACATATATTAGTATGTTATAGTATTGTTCAATTTGAGCAGAAAAGGTCATATGAATATTGCCCAATTCTCAATGGTTACTGAGATACAGCAATTTTAATGTGGAGCGCATTACAGAGCAATTATCCAGTACGCTGCCCTAACACAATTGTTATTTATCAGTAGTGGACATTTAGCATGAATTAGTTAACGTGTTTGCTCAAAATTCTTAAAGGATATAGGGCCTGTATAACTTTTCAACACCTTTGACCTATGACCTTTCCAACTTTTCATAACCTTTCACACATTACAGCTGACAGGTGACACAATACCTCAACCAAATTTTTGGAGAACGGTGGATCGGCCGTGCTGGTTCCATCAATTGGCCGATTAGGTCTCCCGGCCTAACTGCATTGCTTATCGAGAAAGATAAAATACGCCTGATGAATTAATCGCTCGCAGTATGGCCCGTTCTGCACTGCAACATGCCCAACATTTTCAGTAGAGCAGGGAAGTGTGTTGAGTTTGGCGGTGGTTTTATTTTATTTATCAAGTGTTAGTTGTCAGAATTAATACAAACATAAAACCGTTTATGCAGTAATTCAACTGACTGTATCTCAGTAACCATTGGAGAGAGAATTGGACACATATGTACCATTCCTCCTGAAACACACTGCATAACAAAGACATATTATTATTAGAAATAAAAAAAGCGGAAACATTTTGAAGAAGAGAACACGAACAAGCAACAGAATAAACCAATGCAAAGTTTATATTCGTAAATAAATTAAACCTTTGGGATCTTCAAAAAGCACTTGTTTTTTATAGGAAGTGATCAGAAAGTGGCAAACGATTGCTTGGAATAATAGCTACATGATTAACCCTTTTCTATGTTAGGAAAGTAAGGGGTAATTCTTGTGCTAATCTAGAAATTGGTCAAATCGTATACAGGGTGGTGACTTGCGCGACGCAGCTTAGGGATTTCAATGGTAAATTTTTAATGTGTGATTATTGATTCCTCTAATTATTTTAGAGCTAAAATGTACAGAAGTTTTTTGTAGAGAAAAAATACTGCATCTGTAGATACTATTGTTTATAATTTTTCAATTTCTGGAACCCTATAAATTAAAGAAATAAAAAATGCTATTTTTTAAAAAAATCAGTGGGGCTTTGGAACTATGTAAACAAACAACATGTGCATTTACTTTTGTCATTGCTGTTTGACGTTTATAACAGATCATTAAATATTCTTTGGTGGCTCGTGTTGCTTGAGTATCTTGAGAACGAGGGCACTTAGGCAGATTTGGCCTTTTTCCTGTTTGTACATTCATATTCACTAACGTTTCGCAAGACCTTGCAGCTTGCATCATCAGAGTGAAAGTCGCACTAAGAACTAATCTGCCTAAGTATCCTCGTTCTCAAGGTATTCAAACAACACGAGCCACTAAAAAGCATGGCCATCCAGCGGGTCTTTGCATATTAAGCCAGAGAATGTTGGGTGTTCATCTACAAATACTACGCGGTCTAAGCCGAAATTCTATGTTAAGAAGAATAATTTGAGTAACCGTGAAAGCTTTAAAGTTTTACACAGTATATACAGTGTATCTTCTTCTGACTGGTTTTCGTTGCTACAAAATGTAGTAGTCTCAGTAATATGAAATATCTGCCGTATACATTGTAATGATCACATGAATTGTTCCAGATTTTTTAAAATTTAATTAGTTTACTTTTGCCTCGGTTATTCTCAGATGCCCATGCGTTCGTTAGAAATCCAATATATAAACACAGGAATAACCAGTTTAGAAATAAATCGTGTAATGTTTCTAACTAAGTACAAAGTAAATATTAATTAGTAATGATGTGTACATAGATTATAACAGAAAATTTCTTCTGGTAAACAGTCTTGATCAATGCTACTTGACGGCCGGCAATCCACTATACACGTCGGTACTGCCCGGTTGCTCCTCTAGATCCTCCCCAAGAAAGTTTGGATGAGGTAGTGCTCCGGTGTACTTGAATTCGAAACTATGGGTCTGAAACAAGCGCTATGAATGTCGCTGAAAATGACGACTGTTTACGATTTTTGTGTGCGGGTCAATTCAATGAAATAACGAGATTTACCTTACTAGTGATGTGTGTCATTAGGGTGTTAAGCTTGGCAGTTCTCGGGACTTTCTTGGTATATAAGTTTGGGTCTCCATGAATAACTTAAACAGGACATTTTCACCAGGAGCGAAGTCGGCCTTTTCACTGTTGTGTCTCCCGGCAAGAGCTGGAGCATCGCTTGTGCTCTCGTACCTCGACCGGCTAAATACAATGCGCTTTCGTAGGATTGTCAGGAAGGTGTCGTCGGATCAACCGCTTTCTTGCTATAGGTATCTTCTTCTTCTTCTTCTTCTCAGCCCGTTGACATCCACTGCTGGATATAGGCCTCCTCCAGGCTTCTCCATCTATTTCGGTCTTGGGCCACCGAAATCCAATTTTTACCCGCAGTTCTCTGTAGATCATCTCTCCACCTTGCAAGGGGTCTTCCAGCACTCCTTTTCCGTTCTCGTGGCCTCCATTGTAGTGCGATCTTTGTCCACTTTACGTTGTCTCTAGCCACGTGTCCCGCATAACGCCACTTCAACCGTGCCACTCTTCCAATAACATCTTCTATGTTTGTTTTTCTTCGGATATCCTCATTGCGGATTCGATCGCGGAGGCTAATGCCTAGCATTGCCCGTTCCATCGCTCGTTGGCATACCCTTAACTTATTGGCACGCTTTACCGTTAGTGTTATTGTTTCTAGGCCGTAGGTTGTAACAGGTAAGATACAGGTGTTGTATACTTTACGTTTAAGACTCAAAGGTATTTCAGGATTTTTCAGGATATAAGAAAGCCTGGAGAATGTTGCCCAGCTAAGACTATCACGTCGGCTTATTTCAGCATCCTGCTGTAGGTATGCTAGTGATTTAATGAGGTTTTTGTTATAACTTCGCTAAAACCGGTAGGTTATGGTCAAATTGTCCTAGTGGGCGCTGGATGCGGGATTTAGGTTAACGAAATATTCTACGAGACGGGTCCCCGTCACAAGGTAGAACTCTGCCAGGTCCAAGTTAAAGGGGAAGTCCTACGAGACGGACTTTGTCACAAGGCAGAAGTGCGTCAGGTTTAGGTTAGGGAAGAAGTTCTACAAAAGGAGCTCCCATCTCAAGACAGAAATGCGTCAGGTTCAGGTTAAGAGGATCACCCTACTAGATGGGCTCCCGTCACAAGGCAGAACTAGGTCAGGAAAGTATTAAGAAAAAGAGGTCATGCTCTCGGAGGGGGACCTACAGCTGGAAGTCAGGATCAGAATCTCAAGTCTCAAGTGATTGAAATGGGTGCGGAATATCCTTTTATACTTTTTGGTTCTCGTTATCGGTGCAGTTGTTCCAGGTACAATTGATTAGGAGCGTCGCTGTGCTTGCTTGTACGAGATTCTGCTCACAGCTGGTGAAAGTTTTCTAATCATCTGTTCGAGCGCTAAGGCAAAGTAAACGTAGATTGTGACGAAATAAGCGCCGTACAAATTACTGGCATAATATTGATGCTTTAGATAAATTTGCTAATGGCGCTAACGTTATAACATAAGCTTGTACACTCAACAGAAGAGGGTTTCTTAACCAGTATTCACAAAGATTTAATTTCTTGTTCCTAGAAGGTAACATCGTAACTGGGGAGAAAATATACAATTCCATGTAGTCAGTTTCTATCCACCTATTTAGTCTTTTCTTTACATCTATTCTATTAGTTACAAGCAGTAGTAGTACCTTCATAAATGCAAGAAACACATAATAAATTCTAAATTTTACTCTAGAATACTTATCTGTTAGCTTCAATTGCAATATCCTTTGTTATATCAGGGGTAAAAAAGCATTCGAAGTAATCGAGAATAGTTGAATTATTATGAAATTGCTACTCAACTACATCAAAACCATTGTTGTGGTCATCACAAATATAAAAAAAATGGAGAGAAACAACCAACATTCCAGGCTGTTCGTTATCTTGCTTTGTTTTTTTGCCGTCCTTCAGTTGCTGGGATATTTTTAGTTAGTTTTTCAGTCGTTGTGTTAGTTGAAGTTTCTGCAACTATGTGTGCATCCATGTTGGCATTATTTCTAGCTACTCGAGTATTTGTTCTTATTTTCTTAGATGTTGAACCAGTTGAAGTTCCTGCAACTACGTCTACATCCAAGTCGACAGTGTCTGTAGTTGCTCGAGTACTTGGTGTTGCTGTCTTAGTTATTGTACTAGCTGAAGTACCAAAAACTGAACCTACATTTACTCGTATGTTATCATAATCTGAATTACAGTTTACATTGCTTACCATTAATCTCTGCTGGTGCCGTCGGTTTCGCCTTTGTGTTCGTAACATTCCACCTAATTTATTTCATAACCTCAATATCCGAATTACTGCTTCAGTTATACGAAACTTCATCAACCTCATCATTTGATACATTTGATTCCAATGTACTTATTAGTTATGATACATATTTAGCTTCTTTATCAGTAAAACTTACAAAGCTATTTATCTTCCTGCACTTATCAGTGTAACACCACGTAGCGCGTATTAATTATCGAAAATAACCTCACAAACTTCTAACCATTCGAAAGGTATGACAATGGCACATCATTTCTAATGGTCAAGGTTTCTGTAAGAATAAATGCTGTTATAGCTCACATTTGTAAAAATTCCGAACATGCGGATATAGCATGTAGATAATGCAAATACAAAACGTATATAGCAGTTAAAAGGTTCAAACCTGGAAAAACACAAGCCGGTTTCTTGGAACCATCACAGGTTGCACCTGGAAACATATCGAGTGGCACAAGCAATAGCTTGGAATTATGGCAGGTTGAAGCTGGAAACATACAAAGTAGCACAATCAATAGCTTGGAATTATCACAGGTACAGTACCTGATAAATACACCTAGAAATTGAGAAAAGTCTTATAAATAACAGAGATTTCTGTTTATTTTAACAGGCCTCCAGGGTCTGAATATAACTAACATGAACACGAACGAACATTTTTATTATGGTGGAGAACCTATTTCGTTGGGAAATATACGAGTGTAGCCTATACATATTAGGGGCTTGGTTGACAACTCTACTGCTTTCCATTGTTTTCTGTCCTTTACAAGTTCCGTCCAGTTTTGTATATTAAGTTACCTTAAATCGCCTTTCACTGTACTATTCTATTTTTACTTCCCTCGTCTGAAAGACAAAAGAAGTATTGTAATCACGAAAAAAACGATTCCGAGATGTCTTCAGATTTTCTCGTTTCAGGGTCCATAGATGACGAAAAACACGTTTTCTCAAATCTGTCCGTTTGTATGTCCGCCTGTCTATGCCCGTCTGTCCGTTCGTCTGTTTATTTGCCTGTTGGCGATGTAGATCAATAACTATTTGTTGGAGGAAAACAGGATCTTGCATGGATATCAAATGTCTGTCTTGTTCGAAATTGAATATACTTTCGGTCAAATGTATACAGAGCGTGTACCTTAAAAAATGAAAATGTTGGGTATTTTTACTTTGACTCGAGAACTATGAGTTAAATAAAAGTACTAATTTCTACATACCTCAGGTTTTTACCCTTGATGAAAATAGGCGTATTTTTCATCCAAGAGATACAGGGTAAACACTTGCAAAGAAGTTCCTTTGATATTTTTAACATTGTTATTTTAAAAAATTCTTCATGCGAGGGAAGTTCTGAGTAAAGCTCTTTACAGATTTTTTGTTTAGACGTCCCCTTCTTCTTACTTCTATAAGCTCTGTGCGCAGCATAACCTTTGTCGCCCTTCTACGAGGAAAGCTTTGTATATGACCAATCCACTTTATTCTATGGGATCTGATTACTTCTACTATTTCTGGCTCATACACTTGCATTATCTTCTCGTTTGTCCTTCTTCTCCATACTCTTTCTTCTTTAATACCGCAAAAAATCCTTTGCAATATAATTGTTTCCCATCTTCTAACTTTTGCTTGTTCTCTTGAATTCCAGATCCACGTTTCATCTCTGTAAGTCAGCTAGATAGACGCACTTTGGTTTTTAAGGACACTTGTTTCGATCAAAGGGATTCTTATTACCCTTGGCGATCTATTTCCATGACACTACCACCGTTGTGGGTTAATTGCACACCAAGATAAAGAAAGCTATCAACCTTTTCAACTGTCATTGTTCTGTTTTCAGTTATTTCTACTATAAGGTTTCTTGTTAATCTGTTTAACCATTTCCATATAGTTTGATTTATTTTCGTTGATTCCCAATCAAATGTGTTGAGCTACTCTCTGTTATCGCTGGATAGCAAAAATAGGCAAGAATTGTATTTTGTGCTCACCTTGTATATATTTTATCGTTTTCTTTTCGGTTTTTACCAGGAAAGCATATAATTCGCATGCAAAGTTTCGTCCTCCTCCAACAAACAGTTTGTGAGTTATACTGTTTTTCGACATCTAGGGACCCTGCAGCGTGAAGATCTGAAGAAATCTCGGGAGGTGATTTTTTCGGGATTACAATGTTTCCTTCTTCTTTTAGACCAGGGAAGTAAAAAATTATAAAATTATATAATTGCTAATTCATTGAAATTAGACGATGTTTTTCTATTCACCAGGAGATATAATTGATTTGAAAAAATTGGAAGATGATCCAGATTTCCTGTACGAGCTCCTAGATGAAATTGGATTTAGAAGTTATGGAAGATAATAATTTCGCAATAGCAATTAATTTAAATGATGCTGATAGTAATACCTCTAATATTGATTATGATGGTACCAATGACGTAAATAGTAGATAGAGTTCAGACAGTAGTAAAAGCAACGTATATGTGGCAAGATTGACAAAACTACTATGAAGAAAAGGTTTTGCAAGCAAGGATGAATCGGAAGAAGGCCATGGAGTAACTATGAAGTCCGTGGCAATATTTAGAAATGCACTTGGGTGACATTTTTTTTAAATTGGGGCAAAATTTATGGCTCAATACGGAAAAATATTAAATGTTACATCCGAAGAGGTAAAAAGTGTTTTGAAATGCATGCGATTATGGGCTGCATAGAATTTCTTAAAATTTATTTCTATTGGAATTCAAAAGTTAAATTTTCTCATATGTCGAATGTAATAACACCTGATAGGTCTTACATATTGTGTGTGAACTTTCACATTGTACGATGTATTTTATTGTATGGACCATGACATAAAAAAAGAAACTGTGGAAAGTGCAACCTATGATAGATTTCGTCAGGAGTCGATGTCTAGTATTTCAAAGTACATGGAATGTGCCTTATTCAATTGATGAAAAGATGATACATTTTCTTGGTCAATGTCCAGTTCATCAGTTTGTACAAAATAAACACGGTTGGTTTACAAAAATTCGTTCGGACTGGCTCGAAATGAATTGTTTTAGACTTAGAAATATATCAAGGTTCAACAGCACTTCTTCAACACAGATATTTGGGGCCACGACCTGCAGTCTTCTTCGCCGAGTGGAAAATATTGGATCAATTAATCTCTTCAAATATTCGTGGTACCGGGACAGTTATGTCCAATACGGTTAAATATTGCGATTTCAAAAAGGACAAGGTTATGAAGATAAGGGAATCTGAAGAATCTGTAAGAAGCGATAACAAGCTCTGCCTTACTAAATGGAAAGATAACCAATCTGTTATTATGTTAGTTATAGCTTTTGGAACGCAACCAGTAATAGAAGTAAAAAGGTGGGACAAAAACAAAAAGTAACGTGTGCGAATACTGCCGATAATTTTTTCTTAGAACCCGCAAATGGACTTTCAATGTAACCTTTTATTTGTTCGATTTAGTCAGAGTCAACAGCTGGATGGAATATAAACGTGATTTATAAAGTACCAACAAAAAAACTACGCCCATGATTTTTTTTAGATTTCTGACTAAATCTTGGAGGATATTTTGTTTTAGGAACAAAAAAGGGATGCTGGATCAAGAAGATCTAACAGTAAATGAAAACGGAGAAGAAAGAGAAAGAGTGGAGGAAAAAGGAAGAGAAACATTTCAACACCAAGGTCTTGTGAAACCATACGCTATGAAGATTTTGACCAAATCTCGTTCGAGGTAGAGCAGAAAATTCTGGAAGTCGCTCCAAGATAAATTATACGAAATGTAAAGTTTATTTTAACCAATGATGAATTTCTCAAAGCTATGAAGATTAGGCGTGATTTTTCTACAAAGGATTTGCATCCGACATCTGGTGCACCAAGACAGATATATATATATATATCAGCGTGTCCCTTTTGCCAATGAACAGAATCCCATTCAAAAAGTGCAGATAATACAAGAAGACTCACAATATTAAATTTCTTTGTATAAAAAAATGGGAAATTATGATGATCTATTACTGATTTCAAAGATGTACCATTGTATGCAACATTTGTTGGGACTGTTTGTGTTGCTCTTTGTAAACATGGTAATATATTTATTTAATATCAAAGCACAATAATGTTAGTGTCAGTCAGTTAGGACTATCATTCTAGATTTTTATAAACCCAGTTCATACAGCTTAAAAATTCATAAAATCAGCCATAAGAAACTTTGGCATAGAATGGTACATTGGACGTAAATTATCTAATTCCATTTATTTTGCGTATTTGTTAATATTCTCAATTATTATTTCCCTTATTTAATTTTGTGTAATTATCACTCATGTGATGTGATCGGCGTAACTGAATCATGGCTTTTATCTAATATTCGAACTGATGCTGTTCAATTTTCTGGCTTCACATTTATTTAGGAGAGACAGAATTACCAACCACGGGGTGTACGTCTTGGTATCTATGAATGTTCGTTATGTTCGTTGTTAGTGCTTCGTCTCCCCGAGACGAGACCGAGACTGAGGTAGTCTCGGTCTCGACGAGTCGAGACCTATAGTGGTCTCGATCTCGATCTCGGTTCAAATGCCAACTCTCAGTCTCGGTCTCGAAAAATTTTGTAGGTCTCGGTCTCGGTCTCGGTATCGACGAGAGTCTCAACAAATTTTTAATATGCAAAGTAAAATTTGATGTTACAACATTCGACAGTCATACTAAACATGTAAGACAAACTGCAATTTATTTTATTTGAACTGAACATTTTTATTTCTAAAATATGATAATATAAACAGTTTATAAAAGAAAAAGATATCATTGAAATGAAAATCAAATTAATATATGCATTTAAAATCGTATCGCAGATGCGATGGAACAAGGCAGAAGACATAATTAGTAATTAGTAATTACAATACAAATGATAACTTATACATTTTTTTCTCTCAAGTCGCATTTTATCCAAGAATTAATACAAAACGAACTTCGTGCTGATTCGTCATTTAATGAATTCCTATGTTTGCTGATAATCAATCCAGCTTTGGAAAATATTCTCATATTCACGTTTATGTCGAGAAAGTAAATGTTTTTTTAGGCCAGTTGTATTTTCGCCCTTCACTTTAATGCTAGTAACTTTTCCTTTGCACATATTACATACGCCAAGCTTCACACCTTCAGTAACTTCAAATTAAAAAAAAAAAGAAAATGTATTAGTCTTGCTCTTAGCCACAAATCTACTAGAGCTAGGCGTGGCTTTGTCGATCTTCATAGTTTGCGCTACCACTTGTGCGTCAATCGACTCTTCGTCACTACTAGTTGATAAAATTCTTTTGCGTCCCTTCAATTGCGTTTGCTCCATTTTTAACACGTAAAGGAACTGGATGTAACCTTGCTTCGTATACCGATGTAGATGACGTTCTACTAATCGCAAATCTTAAAATAGAACATATTGTGTGCGAATGAGGTGATTCATTAGTCGGTTTTTAAATCAAGTCAGTGCAGCATTTTTAATGTATTTCTCGCGCCTGCGAATACTCTCGACGAGACCGAGACCGAGACCGTTCAAGTCTCGGTCTCGGTCTTGAAAATTTTAACAAGTTTCGTTCTCTCTCGAATTTCGAGACGAGACCGAGACGAGACCGAGACCAGTCTCGTGGAACCGAAGCACTATTCGTTGTAGTTTACTATTATACATATTGACCCCAGCCACCTTGCAACTGCCCTTGAATAGGTGTGGAAACAAATTAAAATTAATAAACTTACGTTAGCTATTGGCACCATTTACAGAAGACAGACATTTCACTGCACTGTATTTTTAAACAAATTTGAAAATTCGTTATTTATGATTGTACCAACAGATGAACTTATCTGTGTCGGTGATTTCAACATTGATCCTTAAGTTTAACGACATTGCCTGCGTTCAGTTTTATTCTATGCTTGATGTATTTGGACATCGGCAAATTTTTCGACTCCAATACGTGTTGCTAGAGGTACTGCCACTTTAATAGCTTTAATTATACTACACACAGATAAAATAATCACCAATTCAGAATCAATTGATATGCATCATGTTTCTGACCATTCAGTAATATTTTGCGATGATCCTGTAAGTGTCAAAGTACTTCAGTGTCTTTTCTATATACCTGCAGACATTGCATATACTGATTTTCAAACTGATCTATTCCATGACAGAACCTTGCGTAATATTAACGATGATTCAAATTTTCAACAACAATATTTTAGAGCTTTTTAACAGACATACTAATATAAAAACTGTAAAAATGTTGGCGCCACCAGTCCCATGGTTAAGAGATAACATTAAATTTATGATGAATCTTCATGATAAGTGCTAAGTAAGACATTAACAAAATTTAAACAACCAAAAATGAAGCTTATTTGGACTATTAGAAGTCTCTTCGAAACTTGACACCTTTTGCTGTTAGACAATAAAAACGCGCTTATCTAGATTATAAAATCAGAAACAATGATTCTGAAACTATTTGGAAGGAACGTGATAAACTCAGTGTGTATGAAAAATAGAAATAATGTGAAATTCCGCCATATTTACAGAACTCCCATTCAATAAACTCTGCTCTTTTAGGTCCCTGTAATACTGTTGGCAACGATAATGCGAAATGAATCAATTATTATAAAACCCATCTCAATACTTTTGAATGAAAATTTTTAGAAGTTTATTGATGATAAGATATTGAAAACCATTAACAGCATTAAGACTAAATCGGTTGGTATCAGTATTAGGATGTTGGAGATGTGGGATCCATTTTTAATTCCCTTTATTATTTTATTTTTATTTTATTCCGCACTCCGCCAACAGCCGTTAGGCCAATTATAGGCGTCACTGTACATTTTATGGGGACTTCCAACCCCACTAACGACTGTCATGATGTTATAATGACAACCGGGAACAAGTTTTTTCGGTGGGAGCCGTACCACGAGGTGCCGGGAGAAGCAGCCGTGGAACTCCCATTCAAGTTCTGACCAGAGAGAGCGTTGCTTAACTCTGCTGATCGAACGTGGACGCTTGTTCAAGCTACACCACCCGGGACCCTTTACTTGCAGAAGACCTCATGACAGACAAAACACCTGTGGCAAGAGCAGTGCAACGGGGCGACACAATTTCACCTAAACTCTTTACCCTCGCAATGGAAAATATCTTTCAGAATCTGAACTGGGAAACAAAAGGCATTAACATCGATGGCCGGTGTCTTAATCATCTCCGATTCGCCGACGACATTATTCTAATCAGCAACGGCACTGAAGAACTACAACAGATGTTAGCCGAACTGACGACAAACAAGCAGAAGAATATTACGAAAACCAAGATCATGACTTCGGAGGATACAACATTCAGGGTGAGCGACGCCGCCCTTGAGAAGGTGGACCAATACATTTATTTGAACTTGAAATATTGTGATAATAATTAAGAAATTATTGAAATATAGACACATTAATAACGTGCGTAACTCTTCACGTACTGGTGTCGGAAATAAGTAAAATTCACCACACTAACCTCGGTATTTTTGAAATCAACGGGCTATCTGCACGAGGTGCTTTCGATTGAGCTGCCGGAATCGGGACGTGGAAATATGCTTGCGTGCATTCTCCCACCGCCGGAGCACAGGAAAATCGTAGCGAATTATTCCGTCGTAGGGTAATTGATATGATAAAACTCCTGTTCCAAAGGCTACAATAAAAGAACTAAAGACGACTAATTAATATGGGAATAACAAAGTTTGAAAGTCCATCATACCTGATTTATTTTCAGCTATTGGAATAGAATGCTTAATTAAGCACAAGGTAGATCTCTCGTTCAGCGAGCTGCTAAGCCGAGCCGCCCAAGAAAAAATAAGCTCAAGCCAACTCGCAAGTCGCCGGAGAAGAGATAACAAAAGCGCTGCGCTCTGAAGATAGCGAGCGGGGAGTGATACAGGTATAAAACTGGACGGAACTGGGAAATTAAACAATTCGAAATGCAATCTGAATACGATTTAAATTAAAATATACAGGTTAAGCCTGAAATAATTGGGTAAATTGATAAAACAGTTAAGCGGCGCGAAAAATGGTTTCAAAATTACCAACGCACTTCGCATCCTCCCACCCTTCTAATTTGGGTTCAGAAAAAAGCACTCAACCTGATATCAACTGCAACGGATTAGCGAACATATCGCAACAGGATTTGATAATAAATGCTTCACCATTGCAGTCTTCTTGGATATTACCAAGGCCTTCGATAACGTTTGGGTTGAAGGTCTCAAGAAAACACTTCTAGGATGCGAAATACCACGTTACCTTCTAGTTATAATTTTATGTGGTGAATTTTACTTATTTCCGACACCAGTACGTGAAGAGTTACGCGCGTTATTAATGTGTCTATATTTCAATAATTTCTTAATTATTATCATAATATTTCAAGTTCAAATTTATTGTAAAAAGCGCACTCACGCTTCGGTTATCGGTGACCTGGGATTAAGGTTTCTACTGACAGCGATGTGCACATCTCTCGATTAATTTGACAAGTTCAAATGTTTTAAAAAAACCCACAAACGGGGTTCCTTAGCATTATGCGTGTGGAAATCTTCTGTGAAACTTTACGATATTATTTTGTAATTTAAACATTTGACAAACCATGTATCTACACTGTTTTGATGTTCAACCAATCTTTTACATTTAATAAACCCTAGGCAACCGTTGTTGGGTTATTTTTTTCGGAATCACTTTGATTCCTGCCGCCCTATTGTGTTTTGTAGCTACTTGTAGGGTGTACCACTGAGCTCTAAATCCAAGACCTAAAAAGCTCCGAATAGAGCTAGTTCGGCCCACACGGTAAGTGTGGTTATCTCAAAAAATCAGTCAATCTGCGTTTTGGCGGTTACCGATTTATTACCCTAGGTAAGACGCAGGTTGGCTCTTTTTTTGTGACATTGGCGCCCTACGTGGGGCTCGTTTTTTTGGTAGCATTTCTTTCACTAATAGCATCAGCTGTGCAAACTTAGTAGCTACTATACTTATAATTAACTTTAATTAAAATGAATGTCAATGCGTTACGGGTTTATGAGTTGCTATACGAACTATTTTTCAGGGGACTGGACCACGAATACGTGGAAATCATGAATGTTGATCAAAGGAGTAGAACCTTGCGCGCTAAATTAACCTTAGAAAAAGCCGATCCCTCTATACTTGGTGCTTATCAATTAGCTGTACCTTTCGATGTCCAAACTAAACTTGACGCTTGCAAAAGTAAATTGACTGAACTCTCTATATTAGTGACTGCCTTTTCTGGTGCACCTTTTGCATCGGAATTTGCGAGACTTGATACGCGGTTGACTCACCTCTATTCAAGTTTAAGTAGGCTGCAACCCTTATCTCAGCAAGAACTTAATCATGCAACCCTAATTAGTCAATGCTTAGATCTCATACATTTACTCGGCAACGATCATGATGATTAGCAACTACAAATTTTAATTTCAGACACAGATGTTGACGCCGCAATAATTAATTCGGTAAGTGTGGTTATCTCAAAAAATCAGTCAATCTGCGTTCTGGCGGTTACCGATTGATTACCCTAGCTAAGACGCAGGTTGGCTCTTTTTGTGACAATTTTGATTAAGCGGGTATGTATGACTCTTTCAAAAAGCTTGGCAATGGTAGTTAATAGGCTAATTGGTCGATAGCTTGTAAGTTGTTTTTTGTTCTTCTCGGTTTTGGCCTATTCGCAGGCATGCATTCATCAGGATTGCCAGGTATGAGAGGCATTTTTTAATTAGGTGTACTAGGACAAGGTTAGGAGTTAGGTCATGACCGGGTGATTTGTGTAATGTTGTTATTAGTTCAGTTAGCTCGTTTGGGGATGTGGGTTGATTGAACAGTATTAATCATAACTCTATAATAAAGCAGAACAATTCCCAAGGTCAAACATATCAACTCGTGGTCTATGTGCAGTTACAATTGTGGGCGTGGTCTTGATATTAGCAGCGTTGCCAGACCTGGTACAATTCTACGAATCTGGTACATTCTGAAACCGTTTCTGCAAAAGTATATTTTTAAAATATTTCTGGTACATTTTCATCCTCATTTATTGGATTAGACGAAACTGTCAAAAATAAATTAGCAGATCAGCCAGGCAAAGCGGAATTGGCAGACAAAATACGGCGTCAATCTTATTTATTTCGTACAGTATCCTCATTTAATTCTAAGAAATTGCAACTAAAGCAAGAGAATACATTTTCGTAGAAGTGTATTTACGTGTCATACCAGCTTAAATAAACATTAATACTACAAACATAGTGTTTAGTGTTATGTTGTTTTCCTTTAATTATTGTACAATATTTTGAGGAGTACATTTTCATCCTCATTTATTAGATTAGACGAAACTGTCAAAAATAAATTAGCAGATCAGCCAGGCAAAGCGGAATTGGCAGACAAAATACGGCGTCAATCTTATTTATTTCGTACAGTATCCTCATTTAATTCTAAGAAATTGCAACTAAAGCAAGAGAATAAATTTTCGTAGAAGTGTATTATCGTGTCATACCAGCTTAAATAAACATTAATACTACAAACATAGTGTTTAGTGTTATGTTGTTTTCCTTTAATTATTGTACAATATTTTGAGGATGTTTGACAACACTGTTATTTCACGCACAACAAGGAGGCTGTAAACAGTTGACGCCATAACATAACCTGCTATAGAATTCCATCTGAGCTCACAAATAATGGAAAAATAGATGAATTACGTAGTTTGAGGAGAAAAAAGTGGATTGCTGCTCTCAAAAGGACTGATTTGACACAAGCAAACATTAAATATGGTCGTATTTGTTCAAGACATTTTATAACAGGCAAAGTAAATTTTCCAATTCAGAAATTACGATGGCTTGACTGCTAGAGCGAACGAATTTATTTAGGCAAACCAACACAACTTAAGGATACAGATAACCCAGACTAGATACCTTCGCAACACCTTGGTTACGGATCTGCAGCATTAAGCAAGCAAACTTCAAAAAGTTGTTAGAGCAGAATAGATGTCGAGCGCAGTCCCAATGTTAGTACGCAACGGTTGTCTATATCCTGTAATGGTTTATACACATGGTGGCGATTTTGTTAGAGGAGCTTCGAATTTATTTCAAGGACACATTTTGGGTACGTTTTACAAAGTTGTGGACTAGGAGCGTTAGGTAATCGTAAAGCTAAATTGTTCTCTCAATATGAACATGACTTTTCTTGTAGGTTTTCTTAATACAGGCGATGTTAATTCACCTGGGAACTATGGTATTCTTGATCAAGCAATGACATTAAAATGGGTGTATGACAATTTGGAATAATTCAATGGCGATCGAAATTCCACTATTTTATTCGGTCCTGGAGCGGTAGCTGGGCTTCTTATGGTTGCCCCAGATACCAGGTATATGTTGGTATTTTAGAATCACTATATGGTGTTTTATTTAAATTTTATTTCAGAGTGCATCGGCAGTAGCTGATTGGGCATTAATAGTAGATATTTTGAAAGAAACTACCGAATATTTATTAAAAACTGGAAAATTTTATCAAAGCCTAAGGTACATATCTAATGTAACTATATGGGAAGCGTCAGATTTTGTTTGTAAGTTATTTAGTGGAATTTCATTATGTGTGGTTATTTTTTGTGTGTTAACAGATAAAAATGAAAGTTTGGGACTCGATCGCATATAATGAATCAAGATTTTTTCGATCAAAAGATTAGGGAATTTGTGTTACGATTTAATTATACTTTAAATCCCAATGGCACATATGAAGCAATTACATACAGTGTGTCCCAGATCGAGTGGGATTGCATGGCTAACTTTCTTATCATTGAAGATGGAGATTTGGTTAAATGGACAATGTTTTGCAGTTTCATATGCTGATTTAATATCTGTTTGAAAAAGTTCAAAATGTCGAACCAGTCAAAACTAAAAACTGTCATTTTCTTGTATGTCAAATATCTTTGTAAGTATAAGAGATACGAAAAAAAGTAATACCGATGGGGCCACAATTATACCCTGTGTCCACAGGAGGACGCACCATAGGGATAACCAAATAGAATAGAAAGATCGGCTAATGCTGTGCTCGCCGGCACGCTAAAACGTTGTTTTCTGGCTTCCGACTCGCCACTGTATGAAACAATATTGTTATAAATGGTACAAGAAAAGGATCGGTGGTCATAGCACTGGTTGATATTTATATTCTATTAGCATTATCTTATCTCTATGGTGCGTACTCCTGTGGACACACGGGATATAACAGCAATGAGATAACATGAACAAGAAAATAACTCATATTGCTCGAGTAAGAAAGAGATAAATATAGTAGCAAATATTCAAGAAGGCTTGACGCTTAATTTAATTATGACATATGTTAACTAAACATGCCTACTAAAAGATTTTTTTCGTATGGCCATCTCTTTCTTACTCAAGCATTCTATTTTGTTATTCATGTTATCTCATTGCTGTTATATACCGGGTGTCCGTTCTTAAAGTCGAACATAGGCGAATAACATTGTATTGAACGTTTTTGCCGATTCCTGCTCGCCAATGCAACTTACAGGGAAGGTAATGGTATCAATGGAAAGATAAAATTATTACGCATCAAATGATACCAATAATAATATTCAAGATGCGATTTTTATTTTAAAATTTTAATTTAAAACTTGGGAATCTTAAATATATTATGCCAAGTTCGATAGCATTTGTCAAAAAATTGGTATTTAGTTGGCTTAAATCAGATATTTTCTGTCAACGTCTGTTAAAATTATCTACAGAAAAATTAATTATTTCAATGAAGAACGAGTGAATGCACAGATGTTAATTGCCTATGTTCGACATTGAGAATGGACACCCGGTATAATTATGGTCCCTTCCATATTTGATTTTTAGGTTACTAAATAGAATTTTTACTTCCTTTTACAATAAAGGAGGTATTGGATTCACCCCAAAAATTTGAAATTAAGTTTTCAATAGATCTTCACGTTTTAGAGTCCCCTGATCCCAAAAAACATATTTTTTTTCATTGGTCTGTCTGTGTGTCTGTCTGTCTGTGAACAGAATATCTCAAAAACGAAAAGAGGTATGGCGTTGAAACTTCATATATAAGTTTTGTGTACTATGTAGATGCGACAGCAAGCTTTTCAAGAACATCGCATAACCAGAAGTATGGTGTTTACTCTTGTGATTTTTTTAAACTTGAAATTTTTATTACATTTTTTATGTGTATTGATGTGAGATAAGTGATTTTCCAGTTGAATACTTTTAAAATGGGTTTCTTTTGTTTTTTTTCTATTTTTTTTTATTAACTCCTATTTTAAATAGAACACCCGGTATATTATTGCATTTTTGAATTCAGCTTAAAATTCTAGAGGTAATTTGTCTCTTCACCTAATGCTCTATTTTGTACCGTTTTTGTAAAATTTGTAATTTTTGAAAATTTTTGACAAATGCTTACAAATTTAAAATCAAATTTTTGGCTAATTATAAGATCACTGTAAAAGGAAGTTGTGTGCGTGTATCACACCAGATTTTTTATTCTCTTTTCAACGATGTAAGATAACATATGATTGACTAAAAAATACCAGTAAAATTAATTGTTTTTACATTTTAATCAAGTAGGCTTACATGGATCAAAACAAAATTAGGTGAAATTTATTTTACAAAACCTTGAGTGTACTTCCAAAATTCATCTTAGTCTAGGAACGTACTTCCAAAAAGTTACTAAACCAAATAGGTTAGGGGTATGACATTTATTTATCAACTGTCATAAATGTTATAACTTAACTACCTTTAAGGATGTTAAACAAATACTCTGTTGGATACTATTGATGTATTTTTATTACTTTTTATAAAAGTTCAGGCAAGAATTTCTAGAATAATATGTACTTTGACACTGAAATAATGAGATTTATTAATTGTCATTGATTGTCATGTTTAAATTCAAAGTCGCCTTTATGCAGGTGTGGAAACAAAAATACAGAATTCCTTGCACAAAAATTGTATGTACATGCCAACTTAAAGAAATATGGGACAATGCTTTTTTCACATGCAGATTCAGTTAAGAATTTGAAGAATATTTCCATGGATTTCCTCTTATCAGAGAGAGTTACGCGTTTCAGTACCCGTTAAAGTTTAATGTAACTCTTTCTGATAGCAGGAAATCCATGGAGATATTCTTGAATTCTTAACTGAATCTGCATGTGAAAAAAACACTGTCCCAGATTTATTTGCACACGACTGTACATGCCAACTTAAAGAAATAGTTAATGTTTTTGTGTTTAGTGAATGGCCTATAGTAACATGTTAATTAAGTACTAAGTACTTGAACCACAAAAACCATCGTGATATTACTTTTTAAATGTATAATCAAGTAGGTAAGCAGCCATGATGAAAAACAATAAGAAAGTTTGCTTAAAGTAACCCGTCGTGTCGTCAAATGGTGTCAACTATGTTTAGCTAACAATCACCAGCATTTTGATCATTTCATGTGATTATCAGGATTATGTTTTGTTTTTAAATAAATGTTGTTTGTTTTTTTATCTATGTAAGCCTACTTGATTAATATGTAAAAACAATTAATTTTACTGGTATTACTTCCTGTTACAATAAAGGAAGTATTGGATTCACCCCAAAAATTCGAAATTGAGTTTTCAACAGATCTTCACGTTTAGAATCCCCTGATCCCAAAAAACATATTTTTTTCATTGGTCTGTCTGTGTGTCTGTCTGTCTGTGAACAGAATATCTCAAAAACGAAAAGAGGTATGGTGTTGAAACTTCATATATAAGTTTTGTAGAGTATGTACATGCGACAGCAAGCGTTTGAAGAAAATTGCATAACCGGAAGTAGGTGTTTACTCTTGCGATTTTTTAGTTTTTTTAGATTTTTTCAAAAACGGCTCTAACGATTTCCTTCAAACTTTATGTTTTTATTACATTTTTAATGTGTATTGACGTCAAATAAGTGATTTTCCAGTTGAATATCTCTAAAATGGGTTTCTTTTGTTTTTTTTTTTCTATTTTTTGTATTAACTCCTATTTTAAGTACAACACCCGGTATATTATTACATTTTTGAATTCAGCTTAAAATTCTAGAGAAAATTTGTCTCTTGTTCTAATTCTCTATTTTGTACGGTTTTTGTACCATTTGCAATTTTTGAAAATGTTTGACAGATGCCTAAAAATTTAAAATCAAATTTTTACCTAATTATAAGATCACTGTAAAAGAAAGTTGTGTGAGTGTATCACACCAGATTTTTTTTTATTCAATCATAAGTTATCTTACATCGTTGAAAAGAGAATAAAAAATTCTATTCAGTAACCTAAAATTCAAATATTACTTTTTTTCGTATCTCTTATACTTACAAAGATATTTGACATACAAGAAAATGACAGTTTTTAGTTTTTCTCTAATAACTTTTGACTGGTTCGACATATTTAACTTTTTCAAACCGATATTAAATCAGCATATGAAACTGCAAAGCATTGTCCATTTAACCAAATCTTCATCTTCAATGATAAAAAAGTTATGCAATCCCACTCAATCTGGGACACACTGTATATGTACATTTACTGGCCAGATTCATATATGGTAAGAAAATCGTTTTAATTTAATTTTAATTGTGTGGAGCCAGTAACTTAATATTTTCCAAGCAAAACGCAAGAGGCTTTAAGCCCTATAAGTCAAATGTTCTTAGCCGCGACGAAATTTTGAGGTTCATTCGTACTTCACCGGACGAAAAGTATTTACTTGCAAAGGTTAACATTATTGATCCACTTCTTTCCTTTTAATTGTAAAATTACATTGCAGACTATACTTATGAGTATAGCTGGCGGTTGTCGCATTGGAGACCTGGTCAAAATGAAAATTGACGACGTGGACGTCGTTTTGTTAATTTAGTTGTAATGTACTTATGTATAATTTTTTGATAAATTATTGATTTATTTTGGTTGACATTTATTGACATTTTTAAAGCGCTAGCGGAATAAACATTTTAAATCGCTAGCGGAATACAAATTTTAAATGACTGTTTATAAAACATCAACTTTCATGGGCAGGCCAGAAACAAATAACTGTCACTTTATACGGAAAAATTGAATAAAATTATTTAAGATTAATTTAGTTTGAAATGTGTATAGCTCAATAAGTACTGAGAATAGGACATATGTTTATATGAACTTTTTTACTTGAAATGATCTCAAGAACATGCTCCCGTGCCGGGAGAACTTTGCGAGACATTACTGAAAGGTTAAGTAATTCAGGAAATTCTGGTTGCATTGCATCAATAATGTGTCAGTTACGCGATCCCGGTTTGCTCTTGAATGACAGAAATACTAATGATAAATGGCTACAAAATCGTTGATATTTTAACTTTTTCTTATGGCAAATAGTATTTAAACGTTTTCTAAGACATGGAATTGCCATGTTTCGTACAATTTTACGCAACCTCTATATAAAAATGTTGATTGCAAATAAAATAGTAATTGTCACTTTGTTTGACAAGCAATTATTGCAAGTCAAACAGAGCCACTTTTAATCCAAATAATGCATACTATTTTTTCTGCAACCTAGAAAAGTACAAAATTCAAAATTTTAGATGATTGATTGCTTTTGACGTTACTTATTTAAAAACCATTATGACAAGTGCATCCCTAGGCGACCAGTTACACCTTAATTTTAGTTTATAGGAAATAATTGCTATTTATGTTACAAGTATAAAATTAAGGACTTCTTTTGGGTGAACCGCAGTGTACGGTAATGCGAGCGATGTACATAAAGAAGGCCAACCTTAATGAAACATTGGAATTGTATATATATATATATATATATATATATATATATATAATATAATAATAATGGTGAGGCACTAACACCCCATGAAGAAGCTTGGCCTGCAAGGCGGAAGGTTAGAGCTTCCGTATCCTCGCTCTCACACCCGGCTGTCGCGTGTCAAATTCATGACACGTGGTGATGTGGTGAGCACCACGCATTAGACAACCGCATTATTACCCCTTGTTCTTTCGAACGCAGGTTCCCAATTATTTAAAGCGACTGGGTAGGCCGCCCGCCAGGCATCGATCTGGGATTTGAACTCCAGACTTCCGCGCCGCAGTCCGATGCTCTAACCATCAGAGCCACGCTGGCGTTATATATATATATATATATATATATATTTATTTTTATAATTAATAATAAAATAATAAGTACATTTTTATTGTTACTCTTTTCTCACTTGGGTGTTATCCTGTAATAAAATAATTATTAAGTAATTTAATACCAGTAGAATTGTTCTGAAAATTGAGAAATAAGATTGAGATGACAAATTGCAATAAAATTGGGAATTAATTAAATTGCTCTATTTATTTAAAATAGTGATATTTAATAAAACATTATTTTAAATATTAAGAACCAAAGTAAATACAATTAAGAAATGTTTTTGAATATGTACTTTGTAAATGCGATTAAATTAATTATCGGTATGAGGTGGCAGTATTATAGCACCTTTGAAAGAGGTTTTAGTAAAGTTTTCGAAAATTAATTTGGAAGGATTTCACAAAATCAACAACACTGATTTACAGTTATCAATTGACAAAAAAACTGCAATAATACTAGCAGTCTTTTTTAAATCTCGGTAGAATATGTTCAAGAAATGTATTGACAAATATAAATGTGTAATAACATTAGTTAAGCCAATTACGTATTTTTTTGTAGAAAAAGTAGGTAATATGATGGACATTTTACTTACCATGTTGATTCACACACCACTTATAAGAGCAAGACACCAAGCCAAATAAACAATATACCAAGACAAAATTACAAAAGCGACTGAACACCAAGAACTTTAAACAATAATTTGCTGATATCAGGTAGTTTTACAGGTTTTGGAATAGGAAGTATACACTTAAATACGTATAGAAATTATCCATCATAACAATAAAACATAATATTTCCTTTATATTTGGGATATTCCAAAAGCAGATAAGTACTTAATTGTCCCTATTTTCAGAAAATTGTAGGTTTGTCTAAATATAGTGCTTTTAGAGATCAGCAAATTCCAGGAATTTAGTTTTTGGAAACTGTCCCAGTGACATTTCCACAAACTGGATTTACAGCATTGTAACAATAATTAGCATTTAATACTGAACACAAAAAAGAAGACACTATTCAATTCAGCAGTATCGGTTGTATCCAATATGTAGGAAAGTGGCCTGGAGGCTATCCAAAAATTTCCAATCTCTAGCGTGCTTTTAAAACTTTCTTTAGTGCAACAAAAGTTATTAGATTTGTCCTACATTTTAAATGCGGCATATGCCGCGGGCTTCAGCTAGTTAATTAATAACACACTAAGACAGTAGTATTTTTCTTCTTTGCCTACTTTCGTTGTACCCCTCCTGTCACACTTTTCAAGTTCAAGTGCATTTTATGCACAGATACCTATCTGTTAACAAATCTGCTGAATCTGGAGCCAGACGGCCTCCGAAATGATGTCATCGAACGGCAACATTCGATCCGGTGCTAAACAATCAGGGAATGTGACGATTAGCAGGAATAGCAGGCACCTTGTCGCAAGAACGAAATCGTCTAAAGGGAAAACGTCTATCACAACTTTTATTTTTGCAATCTTTAGATAAAGGTGTTTGGGACATATAACTAGCATCTATGTTTTATTATTTATGTTGAATAAATTATAAATTTCTTCATATAAAACGTTAAACTATAATTCAATAATGTAAATAAAAAGTTACTGTCAAAAAATGTAATTACACAGCAAAAATAAATATTTTTGTTCGAAATATTATTATTTATTAGTTATTTATACGAGTAGCTAAAGTGCCACTATTTTGCACGCGTGAGAAACGAAATCTCACTAGTGCAAAAAGATGATTTAGGTACGAGTTGTAAGTATACATAATTTTTTCAATGCCACAGCTCATTGCTTCATTAATAATAGAGATATAAAAATGTTTATTTTGTTTTAAATACCAGTGCACAATCTACAAATTGATGTAACCCAATTTAAGCCATGCCTCCTATTTTTGCTCAGTGATACACGACTTTGGTTTTTTAAATGGAACACTCTGTATATTTTTAAATATTTGCAATCAACGCTAAAGGTGCTTTATGGTAGCATTCTTAAATTTAAATTTTGGAACTTTTAATTTTTCAAAATTTAAAAAAAAAACCTGTTTAGCCAAAGTAGGCCATGAATTATGCAAAATTATTACCAAGAAATGCAAAACAAACTCCACTTGGTTCGAAAATTTTTTCATGACCGAATTATAGTACCAAACGTAGTAAAACAATTAAAAGCTATTTTTTTTAGTTGGAATAATATGAGTTTAATTAGCAATAACATTTATCTTACAGTAGCAGCTATTACCATACATTATACAACTGTTTTCAGTGACTAAAAGGAAGTTTTATTCACTAGTGAGTATAAAAGATTTTTATACTCACTAGTGAGTAAAACTTAATTTTAGTCACTGAAAACAGTTGTATAATGTATTTTATACTCACTAGTGAATAAAACTTCATTTTAGTCACTGAAAACAGTTGTATAATGTCATGGCAATAGGTGCTACTCTAACTATCTATTATCTGTTTTGCGACATATTCTGACTGCGCAAACTATTTAGGCACAAGAATTGCTACTGTAAGATAAAACGTCGTATATCACACGTGAGCGAAATGCCATTATAAGCTCGTGAGAAATGGTATCGCTCGTGCTGGGGCACTCGCGATTCAAAATTCTCACTCACAAATAATGATGCATTTCTCTCACTTATAATATAATCTACTATTATTTTTAAATTGTTTTACGTATTTTTGATTTTTTAAAAGCTACTTCTAAACGAAATGGCGAATATGGCACACCATTGGAAAGCCCTTTTATTATGGTTTTCAACTGTTCAATGAAATTCATATTGTTCCATTTAAAAAAAACAGTTTTCAATTGTTTTAGTACGTTTGGTGCTATAATTTGGTTATGAGAAATTTTTAGAGTCAAGTGAAATTTGTTTTGCATTTCTTGTTCGATTGTTAGTGATTTTGGGTGATTCATGGCCTACTTTGGCATATAGTACTTTTAGTGCTGATTTCTAATATCTAAAAACATACAGGGTGTTCCATTTAAAAAACCAAAGTTGTGTATCACTACGTAAAAATAGGTGGCCATGCCTTAAATTGGTTTACGTCGATTTTTAGGTTATATACTGGCATTTAAAACAAAAGAAAGTTCTTTTTGATAGCTCTATTATTAACGAAGTTACGAGCTGTCTAGCGATCTACAAACACCCTGTAGAGGTGAAAGTTAAACATCCATCAACATTCTAAAGGAATTTGTAAAATAAGAAAAGCAAATAATTTTAAAAAATTAGCTTTTATTACAACTCAAACTATTCTTGCTATAATAACGGTACTTAGCAAACAACAGTACTACTGAACTGAGACAAGTAGTTACGTAGTATAGGATATCTAAAATTCAGCAGCTGGGTAGACTCGCTGTATATTACGCGGCTGGACCCCCACTTCGTCAACGTAAGATAAGCCACAGTCGGCACAGTTAATGTAATACATGCTCAAATACACTCCGATAGAGGGCGTCAAAATCAGTGAAATTGTGGTCTTCCGTAACTATGTAAAACATGGTAAAAGTTACACAATTGTTGGTGTGCACACTAATGGAGGATTTTACTTATTGACGTCGTCAGGCTAAACCGACCGCCACAAACCTGTTTCTGCTATCAAAAAATTGTGGAGGATCAAAAAATCTGCCACAATTCAAGAAACCTCCACAATAGGGTGTTTTTCACACACAAATCCTCCACTACAAATTTTTGGGGTGAATCCAATACTTCTTTTATCGTAAAAGGAAGTAATAATCACAAAACATTTTTAAAATTTTTGATTAAGGTCTTTAACACTAATACCAAAAATTATTTTATACCTTTTGCTAATATATTTCCGTCTTATTTTTATTAAATTCCCAAATATGTGAATAAAACTAAAATATCTTATTTTGGTAAGTAGGTTCAACATTCCTTTAAATCTGAATTAGCTAGTGTATACCTGTACTTACGCAAATTACGTAATTACATTATTCTCTGCAAAGATGCACTCGTATTTTGTGAATTACAATCTATTAAATAATATTTTGTTCATAACTTTCATTTCAAACTCTACAAAATGTGGGAGTATCTTGAGTGGAGCCATGTAGCAGGAAAACGCTGCAACTAGAGCGTTAACGAAACTAGCAAATCAGGAAAGATGTTCCCACTTCTCTTTATACAACCAAGCTCCAGTGGCGTGCCCTAAGAGATTAAAACCTTTAATACAGTAGCGTAACGTCAACAAGATAATATTTAGAAATTGTTTTACAATTTTCTTGTAGTTTGTCTGGAATTTCTTTTATTATTAAACATTGGGAAAACGCAATTAATCCCTATCCTTGAAAAATCTCCACGTTCTTATAAAAATGACATTCCGTGTGCGCTATGCAAGTCATAAAGTAGTGAGTTGGAGTGAAACTTGCCGAACATGAGAAAAGAAGTGCAGGTTAAAATGTATCGGACGTACAAAACGCTTATCAGCAATGAATTTAAAATAGTATATAAAATTTATTTTTATTACGTTCCATCAACCTTACAATTTCTTTGGAGAATAGGTTTGGCAAGGCTGCTAGTGATGCATGGTTAGAATTACTTAGATTTACTAGTTAATTTTCACAAGAAGTATGTTTCTATATTTTTCGAAATATTATTTACTTATTTGAATATGCTGAGTTTATGTACGTAAATTTACACGATTTATAATATAAAGTATTACAGCTGAAATAATTAGAGGTAAGATTAGAAATAGTTTATTCAGGCAAATTAGAATAATTGGGATTATTTCATCATACTATATTTGGACACATTTCAGAGGTGAAATTAGATAATGCTTCTGTCCATAAGTTTATTCTGTTCTTATCTTCAGTGACATTATTTATATTTTTATTGTAGTATTGTTTACAAACGCCTTAGGCCAGTTTATTGGAATTGTACGCACAATTATATGGAGGTAGTCCTAAGACATCTATACCATGTAGGTAACACATTTCGTCAATTTCATATTTCACTGACGAATTTAGTGAAATGGCTTCTATCAGTTGCCATAATTTAACTTTATACATGTAAGTTCAAATGGAACGTTGCCTTTTATTAAATAATTTCGCATTGCAGGTTTGTTTGAATAATGAGTTAGAGGTTTATCCCAACGGACAGAATAATATGGAGCATTTTCAAAAATAATAAGTTTTAAAACCATCAAATGGTAGAGTTGGAATTAATTGAGTTTGTGTCCACTTTTTAAATAGCTGTCTGTCTATTAATCGTTTTATAGTAATCTTGATCATTGTTTCTGGATCTTAAAAGCAAACTAAATCCATCCATAAAATCATCAGAACACCCAAAATGGAGCACTGTAAAGTGTTCGCCGTCTGCGTTCCTTAATTTATAATCTTTTTTGGGAACATTATCGATAGTCCAAGAGTTAATAGAAGAACCGTTTTTGTAAATCCAGGTTTCATCAATGCGTATAGTCCAGTATAATCTAAATATTCTCTAACGAAACGTAATAAGTCGTTTAAATTAAAATGTTTTTCCTCTTCGTTTGTAATCAAGAATTTTGGTGCTATCTCTCTATGAAAAGAATGGTCTTCATAAAAATTAGATTTCTTGCGACCACTGTAACTCGCAGATGATTCGTGACCAGCATATAAATTATTTATTATACGGTGAACTGTAGCACGAGATATCTAAAAATAATATTGTTGAAAACTATTAAAAGTAAAAATAAAATGTTAGTCGCCGAAAACATATTTCAAAACTTTTTCTTTTATTTGGCGATTATTCAAATTTGGCGATAAATTGTACAGTTCATGAAAACACTTAATTAAGGCGTCTTTTAACTTTTAATTAAGTACATTCCTTGCTTTACGCGACATACAAAAATTTACATTGAATTCAAATTTAAAATTTAGTGATGCGCACGCATAAACTGATAGAACGTTGACATTCGATTGACGTTTGAATCAATATTGCCATAAATCGTTAAACAGAAGTTACTGAAAAAGTATATAGATATTAGATACTGACATGTAAGAAGCAGTACAGTGGGTTTAATCAAATAACTGAGTACGAAAAAGTTACTGCAACAAAGCAAAAAAAATTGTAAAGGGGTTTACACGGAACTTTCCTCGCTCGAATTAGATCAATTTGCAAATTTAAAAAAAAAGGTATTCCGCTGGGGTTTGAACTCCAGCCGCATCTGTGTAGCGATCGTAACCGCATTTATGAGACGTACTGCGCCATCCTGACTTATTGAAATGAGCGCGTCGCGGGCCTCTATTTAACGGAACGGTCTTATTGTTGAAACGTTTTGACTCTTTTGTGACATTATCCTGTATCTGTTAAGTCACATTTTCGGCAAGTGTAAAGCCTGACCTATGTGAACATGATTTCTTCCATCTATTTCAAAGTTAACGCAAAAATAAACAAAACTGATTTTTTAAGATGCTTATCCTGTATCTATTTGTCTGAAATTTTCTGGGTTTCATGCCAGATAAACATATAAAATGCATGCAAAATATCGCCATCCTCCAATAAATAGGTTTTGAGTTATACCACCAACAGGCAGACAGGCAGATGAAATTGAGAAACCTTCTTTTTCGTCATCTAGTGACCCTGAAACGTGGAAGATCTGGAGAAATATCGAAAGGTAATTTTTTCACGATTAAAATAGCTACTTCCTTCGTCTTTTAGACGAGGGAAGGAAAAAGAGATGAAAAGAAAAAGATATTAAAAACAAAGAAGCTTCTTCCCAGCTGCAACAAATGATGTGCTGGATTCCTTATGTACAATTAGTTCAAATTATGTTGGAGCAGATAAAATTAGTATTAATATGATCAATATGTGCTGCCCTTACATAGATTTAGATTTAGGTTCCACGACTGCCTTTTGCTGGCATGCGCACGTCAGCCCTTTCGGCTTTGTGTATTGTCGGGAGTTTTCAAGTTAGCAGACCGACATCCGTATCTTTTACTAGACTTGCAATGTCCCCTACTAGCTTGCGGTTGTCAATAGAGTTAAGGCTCCAATCGAGTTGGTGCCTTTTACGCTGGGCATTCAAAGAGGATATGATAGGCTGTTTCATCATCTTCTTGGCATAATCTGCAAACAGGATCATCTCTATAGATATCGATCCTGCGCATAAATTCTCTGAATGCTCCAGTGCCTGTTAGTAGACTGACTACTTGCTTGATTCCGGAGTCTTAGATCCATCAGTGTAAAAAATGATATTCTTATTTGTTGGAGTTGGTAGTTGGTCCGGATCCCAACTTGTGTGTACAGTAAAGTTATTTTTCAAAGTCATAGGCTTTGATTATAGGATCAGAATCCATTTCTAATATTGGGTTGTTGATGTGTGACATGATCTTGCCATGTCCTAAATTATTAGCTGTGGTCATCCAGTGACCAGTACTTTGTAATCTGTAGGCTGCCATTCTGGCTTCACCTTCCAGGAAGATGTGCACAGATGGCATATTTAAGATAGCATTCAGTGCTTGTCCTGAGGTGCCTTTAAAGGCTACAGTGATGCACCGATTAGCTAGATATTGTATTATGCTGATCTTGTGGATGGCAGTTGCTTGTTTTATTTTGGGCCACCAGGCGATTATTCCATATGAAATTATTGGTCGGACCATGGTTTTGTACAGCCAGAGGGTTAGTTCCGGTTTGAGCCCCCACGTACCACCTATAGCCCTTTTCCCTATAACTAATGTTTGTATGCAACTGGTGATTGTTTTGTCTAAGTGGGAGTTCCAAGTTAGTTTGGAGTCGATGGTTAGACCTAAGTACTTAACCTCGTTCTCCCAGTTGACAAATAGTTCTTACTGTGTATTCTTAGAATTCTTTGAAACATTGTTACAGGAAATGCTTCTGAATGAAATGCATACGGTCATAATAATGGGTGATTTTAATATAAATTATGTAAGCAATAGCGTATATACAAATAGACTTATGCGTTGTTTAAATAATAATGGACTGAAACAATGTGTCACGGATTGGACACATATTTCACCTGCAGGTCAGGTAACTAAAATAGATTTAGTTATTTGTAATGACACCACACCTGATTGTAATGTTTTTAGGCACCATAATTTTAATCAACACTCCCTAATTCAAATAAATATAAAAAGTATAGATAGGGGGGAAACACATTTACATACTTTTCGGAAAAAATTAGTAGAAATCGATCTCTTCAAACAAAAAATCAATAATATAGGGTTACATTACAAATCCCATAAGCTGAATGATAAATATGACAATTATTATGTGAAATTAATAGAGGTGATAAATGAAATGATGCCCATAACACAAATAGTTGTTAAAGGAAAATCTAATCCATGGATTGGTCAAGATATACTAGCTTTAATCAAATTAAGAGATACAAAATTCAAAAAATTTTCTATTACAAAAAATCAGGTGGATTGGGTGGAGTATAAACAAAGTAGGAATGAAGTTGTTAAACAAATTAGAAGGGCAAAATTAATATATTATGAAGAAAATATTGATGCCAACAGAGGTGAATCAAAAGTAATGTGGAGAACTTTGAAAAATATTGTAGGTAATAGAACAAACGAAGTTTTTAGAGAAATTAAATATAATAACATAGTTAGTAATGACTTACAGAGTATATCTAATAATTTTAATAAATATTTCATTGATAGTATACAAGAAATCGTGGAATAAATTTCGCAAGCAGATTTTATATACCTATAATATGAACAAATTACATTGCAAAATGGACTCATTTACATTGACTGACGAGGAAGCACTGACAAAGATCATTTTACAGTTGCCCAATAAAAGTAGTCTAGATGATGTCACAATTAGCATCATTAAAGTAGAGCTAAGTGAATTTATCTTACCATTGCTCCATGTCATTAATACCTCCTTAGAAACGGGTGTCATTCCTGATAAGTTAAAAATTGCCACTATTGTGCCAATTAGGAAAGTTTCAAACACTACTAATATTCAAGAATTCAGGCCAGTGAACATGCTTCCTGCCATTGCTAAAGTAATAGAGGGTAGTTTATAATCAATTACTTGATTACATAACCGAAAATTAAATACTAACAGTTTATCAGTCAGGGTTTAGAAGGGGACACAATTGTGAGTCGGCTCTTTAATACTTAGTCAATAAATGGGCAGAAAATATAGATAAAGGGCTAGTTACAGTGGCAGTTTTTCTAGACTTAAAACGAGCGTTTAAAACAGTGGACAAGGAAAAACTTATACACACACTTGAAAATTATGGAGAGACACTGTGTTATATTTATCAGGATATAATCTGAGTAGTGTGAAACAAAAATTAGACGGAGACCTGCGTAGCATAAATAACTGGATCAAAATTAAAAAGCTAAAACTGAATGTAAGTAAAACCAAAGCCATGATTTTCAAAAGACAAAATTCTATTAATTTAATAAACTTCGAATTATTTATTGACAATGATAGAATTGAATTAGTACAGACGATCAAGTACGTATTTAGGAGTGGTTCTGGATAATAGACTAAAATTCAATGAACACATAGACTATATTTGTAAAAAGATTTCGAAAAAGATTGGTATCCTTAGAAGGTGCAGTAACTGTTTGTCATTTAGGGCACAGAAAACTGTTTACAATACCATTGTATTGCCGCATTTTCAGTATGCTGCAACGGTGTTGTACCTGCTTCAGAACAGGGCCATGCGAATTATCCTGAGATGTGACAGCTACACTCGTATTGAATTGATGCTTGAGATGTTGAATTGGATTAATGTCAGAAGTATGCTGGAAATGAATGCCGTGACCTTTAAACATAAAGTTCAATTAAATGTAGGGCCAAAATACTTTGATAATATATTAAACCATGGTAACAATGTACATAATCACAACACCAGGAATAATAATGATATTGTATTACAATTTAAAAATACTAAAGCTGGTCAAAACACTATGTTTTATAAAGCAACAATGAAATATAACCAGCTGCCCAATGATTTTAAAAGGATTAATAATGTGAAAAAATTTGTAACTGATTTAAAATCCTATTATAGGAGAGAGATAAGAGATACATAGATAATCAACACTTGTGTTTTGTTGTTTAATACTTGTTAGGTAATATGAATTATATATGTATGTATATTTTAGTACTACAAACCAATATTAAATATGTCAGCGACATACATGGCCATTTTACTAGAAACTGTAATAATGTATATATAGAAACTTTTAAAAATAACAGCTTGTATAAATCTTATATAGGAAAAGGATTTACATTATATAACAGCCTACCACCAAGGGTTCCGGGCAATTCACCGAAAACAGTTCACCGAAAACAATTTACCGAAAACAGTTCACCGAAAAACAATTTACCGAAAGAACAATTCACCGAAAGAACAGTTCACCTAAAATCCCTTATATTATATAAATATACCTAAAATTTTAGATATGTTATATATTATTTTGGTACTTTTGTAAAGAATATCCTTCTAACATATTATATTGGTGTAAACTTCCCTTCACACTTTATCAAGGCTTAGGACTTGCAGCAAATGCTGGCGTGTTTAAAAGTTGTTTTTTGTTTTTATAGTTTTTTTTTGTTTTTTTGTTTTTATAGTTTTTTTTTGTTTTTTTGTTTTTATGAAGTTTGTTCAATCAATATCAATATCCCAAATTGTGGGCTATACCGCGTAAAAATTCATTCAAATTTACAATATTTTACTCTTCAACAATTCTTAATATCCTTTCGGCACAGTCCCTGTACTTCTTGCGGGCAGTCGGGGGTTCGATTCCTGCAACATATTGCTCAACTTGGAGTTCGTGTAAACTTTGCTCCCTCTGGATGGCTTCAACAAACTTCCAAATATTGGGGTGCTCAGAGGAAATTTGCTGCTCAAAGCCTCGATGCCAGCCTTCTATAGCATTGTTCGTTTTGGGCAAGCCTAGACGTACTCCTTCTACACAGTTCCACATGTCGTGCGAAAAAAGTGGTGGACGGCGGCGAACTCTTTGTGGACGCCCAACCCAGGTGTCTTCGAAATAGTCCATTACCGGTTGTGCTTCTGGGGGTAAAATGTTTTCGTCACAAAGCATTTCAAATGCACGAACCACGTCTGCTGTAGGAACAAATGCTATTGCGGCTAATAACCGCATTTTCAGAGCAAAATCTGCATCTGTTTCATACCTCTGTTTAAGGCCTTCGGATTGAATCTTACGGTTTATGCATTGGGAAAAATGGAAAAAACACCCCCGATGTCTGGACTGAGGGAATTCTTCAGTAATAGCGCTTATCATTCCAGTTTCAAAATCAGTCATAATTGATGCTGGTGTAACTCCTGGGAGAAGCTCTTTTATTTTCTGGAGTAATCGAACGTAGGTAACTCTGGTTTTGTCCGGTAGCAAAGCGTAGATTAGAGGAATAGCTACATTACTTTTTAACCCATGTAGTGTATAAAGCTGACAGAACAGGTGCGGTACAGTTTTGAACGTACCATCTGCGTACCAGTGGTCAGCCTGAGCTAGAAGTTGGAGATTTCTCCTCGTACAAAACATCAATATCCGGTCTTCATCAAGTCCTGAATCGAACATCAAAAAGTCTTCCCCGTTTTTGTTATTTTATATTCTTGGGGAAAAACAATGTCGCTGCGCCGAATAGGCAATGCTGGGGCAACCTCATCCCTGGTTCGTATTTTGCGTATTGTTCTTTTCATGCTGCTTACCTTCCCAAGCCTACTTGCTGCTGCCTGGCTGACTCCATTTGATACAACATTTGATATTATGTAATGTGGTGCATCTCGAGTTCTTCTGGCGTCATCGCGTATGGTGGTCATCACTTGCATTTTTTCTACATGCGCAGCATCAGCGAGATGATTATGTGTTCCACTTCTTTTAATAACACTGTCATCCAGTGTTATCATGCGTGCAGCACACTTAACTTTGTGGTAACTTTCACACTTCCAATATATCTTTGAATCAACTTTTCTATCAGTATAGAAGAAGTTACCTTCGTCAAACAACAAACGTTTGCCTTTTTCACTGGTTATGTATTCGAGAGCCATTTCGAACTTCACTCTAGCAAAATTTTCTATAAACTAAACTCAATTAGGGAAATACTTATTTATTTATTTATTAGTAATACAACTTAATGACAATAATCTACTTTCTAATGAAAAGTAAATGTGAAGCAATTAGGGAAATATGTTTGGAATCCTCTTTTAGTGATTTAAACTTTCAGTAATACAACTTAATCTACTTTTATAATATAAAGTAATACGAGTTAATGATAATTACTAATGGCCCTCATTAACTTGAACGATTAGTTTTTAACGACCTTATAAGGTTTCTAAATTTTTGTGTGTCGAAAACATATCAAGAATTGTTGGAGACTACAATAACGACAACATACCTTAGAAAAATGGATTTTAGGTGAATTGTTCTTTCGGTGAATTGTTCCTTCGGTAAATTGTTTTTCGGTGAACTGTTTTCGGTAAATGTTTTCGGTAAACTGTTTTCGGTGAATTGCCTAGATCCTACCACCAAATATAAAAAGTATTCAAAATGTATCCGAGTTTAGAATGGTTTGTGGAAAATTTGTAAAAGAAAATGTTAGTTAAGTTATCTATATTTTATGTTAATTTGTGTTATTTTCTAATGGTAAGTTATAAATGTTAATTATTTTGGTATTCGATTAAGCATAGAAATATCCTATTTAATATTTAATTAAAATTAAGTTTGTTGTTTGTACACTGTATTCAAATAGCTTAAGCTAATAGAGTTCATTTATTTATTATATATTATATAGTGACGTAGTGTGTAAAAGTATGGTTACTTAAATATCTAATAAATTAGAACTAAAAGGTATGCAGGTAATGAACATATTATTGTTATCTATTTTGTTAAATGTGTTACTGTATAGCAAAATGATGCTAAATAGAGTTATTATTATTATTTATTTGTCTCAAACAGTTTTATGTTGATTCTGTTTGTGATGTTCTTTCTACGGGTGAAAGCGACGAGAGTGGCTTTACTGTGATTAATTCTAAGATTATTCTCTAGACACCACTCTTCGATTTTCTTTAGTGCTGATTTCATTACATTGTCTACGGTTCTTTGGTATTTACCTTGAATCGGTATGACAACGTCATCAGCGTATGCTTGAGTATAGTAGCCTTTGTTATTGAGTTGTATCAGCAGTTCATCAACTGTGAGGCACCACAGGAGTGGAGAAAGAACTCCTCCCTGTGGACATCCCCTTGTCGCTTGCACTGTCTTTTTCCTGTCAAATAACTTGACCTTTACAACTCTAGTGTTGAGCATAGTCATAATGCATCTTATCGTGGTGTTATCGATCTGATGGATTGTCATTGCTCTTTCAATAGAGTGGTAGGAGGTGTTGTCGAAGGCATCTTCTATGTCTAGAAATGCTCCGACTGAGTACTCCTTGTACTCCAAGACTCTCTCAATTTGTTCCACTATTTGGTGTAGTGCGGTTTCACATGACTTCCCTGTTTGGTAAGCATGTTGATATTTGTGAATCGGGAGTGAAGTTAGAGCTTCCTTCCTCCAGTATCTGTCTACTAATTTTTACAGCATTTTAAGGAGGAATGACGTTAAGCTGATAGGTCTGTAAGATTTGGCTTCTGCGTAGCTGCTCTTACCAGGCTTAGGATAAATACTACTTTAGTCACTCTCCAGGCTTGGGAAATGTAGCTTAAGGCAAGACTTGCTTGGAACATGTCTTTGAGTGGGTTCAGCAGTATATCTATCCTTTTCTGCAATATTACGGGTTGTATGCCGTCGTTTCCAGCAGATTTGAAAGGACTGAAGAGGCTAGTTGCCCATTTAATCCTTTCTTTGCTGACTATTCTCTTAGCTGTTTCCCAGTCTTCCCTCCTAGGGGTATGATTGGGTTCAGCTATAGTAGGTTGTTTCGCTGCTCCGGGTAGGTGAGTTTTTATCAAAAGAGATAATGTCTCATCTTCCGTTGTAGAGTATTCTCCGCTTTCTTTTTTAAGAGTGCCTACTGGGTTCATGGCTTGCTTTGAGATGATTTTGTGGAGTCTAGCTGTGGATAGCGTGGTCTCCACCTCCTCGCAAAATTTTTTCCAGGCTGCTATCTTAGCTGCCTAGATCTTTTTGCCATAATCTGTCAAAGCTTTCTGACAGTTCTCCCAGTTGTTTGTGGCTTTAGACCTGTTAAACAGACATCGGACTTCTTGTCTGGTCCTTTCTAGGTCTTTATTCCACCAATTTGAGTGTTTTTTGCTCTTTGCTGACTTCGGTCTATTAGAGGACAGCTACTCTGAAAGGAGTCAATCATGGCATCTTTTAACCGGTCAGCGTTTGAGTCTAAAACTACTTTATTGGGAGATCTGAACTTTAGGTGTTCTATCTTGTCTTCTAGTTTTTGTTTATATAGGTCCCAGTCTGTCTTTATTGGGTTGTAGTAAACTCTTTGGCTTACTTCTAGTTGAGACAGTTCAAACATTATATAATTGTGGTCAGAGAGTGATGGTTCGTCTGAGACTTGCCATTTATTCACTGATTGACTAATTCCCATAGTGGTTATGGTAATGTCTATAACTTCATGTCTATTAGAGTTATAAAAGGTTGGATTGTTAACTTAATTGACTACTACTAGTGTCTCACTAAAAGTGACTCACCTCTTGTGTTGCAGTTGGTGCTGCCCCAAATGGTGTGGTGAGAATTTGCGTCGCAGCCTAGGATGAGGTCTAGATCGTCTTGGGAGGCAGATGATACTAGGTTCTCTAGTTCCTCGCTAGGTGGTGGGTTTTTGGAATCGGATGGAAGGTAGACGGAGCTTATAATGGCTTGGTCACAACCTTCATCGTTATTCCATTTTATTTTTATTGTGGTTAAGTCTCTAGAACAGAATTCCATTAGTGGTAAACAGTCGAGATTATTTCCTATAAGAATGCATGTTTTAGGACTTGCATTATTATAAATAAGCTTACCTTTAGCACACCCTAATCCACGGACTTGTTCCTTAACTATCTATGGTTCTTGGATGAGTGCTAAATCGTTGTCATCTGCTAGCAGCTTTCTGCTTAGATTTGCAGTGGCTGCTTTGCAGTGATGGAGGTTAATTTTCACTAGTTTCAAGCACTTTTTTCCTATCCTTGGAGCAGATGAAGAAAGTGACCTTGTTGAGGCCTAGGTGTGCTACACAGTTGATTGATGTTAGTGCTTGTTTTGCTCTGTCATTTATCATTGCTGCGAACGTCCTACCGCCGTCTTCTAGTGGAGTGACGTTGAGTATTCTCCAGGTATCGGTCTGGAGGTCTGCCTTCCGTTTGTTCTGTTTTCCGATCAAACGGAGAATAACCTCGATTTTCTGTTTGTCGTACCACTTGGGGACGTTGAAAACTACCCGGACGGAATTAATAACTTTTGCCTGCTTTTTTACCTCCAGCTTGGCATTGGTCCACGGGTGCAGCTTAGGTACTTGCTCACTTAACCAGTGTTTCGTGAGTTCATCCTTGCACGCAACCACGTATGTACCAGCTTCGAGATAATGGATGGTAAAGAGACGTGTGTTTTCTTCTTCTTCCATCTGGGAGATGAGATTTATCAGACTGTCTCTGACTAGGTCACCTTGTTTCTTTGTCAGTTTGACGTCTGGATATGCAGCAGGGTAGATGGCCATCTTTACCGTAGTGGCTGCCTCAGCAAAATCAAGTTTGCTGGTGCCTGCCTTTGGTGAGGTCGGCTTGTCTACTTTCTGCCTGTGCCTCTTTTTGGCGTTGGCCGGGGAAGGAGTGGCTTCGTCAGATCGTTGCCTCTTTTGTCCCTGGTTGGTTGCAGTTTTCTCAGATTTCGAAGCTGGGTCTGCTGCCCTCTTCTTCTCCATCTTCTGCTTTCTTTTGAAGTTTGGGTCGTACTTAATGCCCTTGGCTTCGCAGGCTCGCTTGGTGCGTTCTCTGCTTTCCTTGGCTGTAAGTTTTACCTTTTTGAGGGACACTTTGCCTTGTTGGTTGGCTTTGTCCGCTCCGGTTGTGGCCTTTTCCTGCTCGGAAGAATGTCCTTGACTAGAAGTCTGGACTGTCAGCTCTGCAGTAGAGGCACATTCTTCCATTTTTGTCTCGGTCACCGAAGGCTGAGCATCAGTGATCGGAAGCGGTGATGACTCCATCGGAGTGTCGTCTTCACCCTGTGAAGAAGCAGTTGATAAATCCATACAAGTGAGTACTTAATGCAACTCTAAGAGGTTGGGTATATACTTCTGAAGGGCGCCTGGTATCCAGAAAGCTCCGTTCATGATGTATATTATAATCCCCTGCGCCTACACTTGCTGATGTTCTGCTTTGCACGGGTTGCATAGCACATTCAAAAAGGAAATTTTGGAACCAGAAAGATCGATCTTCTAGACAGCCATGCATCTCTTGAGCCTGGTCCCCTGCCGTGAGATTTAGGATTTTTATTGCGGTTTTCTCCTCTTGGTCCGGGCGGTGAAGCCAAGACCCCCAGCACAGATATCCCCATAATACATGCTTACAGCAGAGATGGTATGTATGGTATAACGGCAATGACGTGACCAGACGTTCGTCTTTGCCGGCATCATTATCCCAAGTGCAGACCCTTAACCACGACATGACAGCTGCGCTTGGGGGATGTTTATCGACTTCCCAGTTTAGATCCGCGGGATTCAGTCTCAACGGGGCCACCACGAGAAGGATACAATCGCTAGGATCGCATATCACTGATCGTTGCCAGTGATAACCCTGCGGTCTGTCTTGTTGTCAGGTGGAAGGTGCAAGACCTGAACAACTTGGCTGCACTGCTTCGGCATGAATCTTCACAGCGTTTATAGCCGTTCAGTTCAGCCTGCAATGCTCGACCCCTGCCCTTACATAATAAAATACTTACTTCATATTATGAATTGTTGCTTAGAAATTACTTCCCATCCCTGAGAGTTGAAAAATAGCACACGTCATTCCTCTCCCCAAAACCATCTTTCCTTTTAGCTTTAGGGATTTATGCCTAATTAGCATTCATCCTGCATCCTGCATTATCTAAATTACTAGAAAAAGTTATGAAAAACCAAATTCGAAATCATCTCTTTTATTTTAACGTTTCTCCCATTGTGCAGTCAGGCTTCCGTAAAAAGTACAGCTGTAGATATATCTGCTCCTGCTTGTGTCATGGACGACATATTTAATGCTTTGGATAATAATTTGGCTACTATCTTTATTCTTTTAGATTACTCTAAGGCGTTTGATATTTTCAACCATTAATTATTATTATCTAAACTACATTATTTTGATTTTGGTAATAATGTAATTGAGCTTATAAAAAGTTTTTTTAACTCGGAGAAATCAACTAGTAAAACTAAGTAACTCAATTTCAAGCGTAAAAGGTGTAGAGTTCGGATGTCCCTCGAGATTCTATATTAGGTCCTTTATGAGATGTTTTATTAGACTTTTTCCTCTGTGTCGCGTGTTTATCACACGAGGTTTCTGGAGTCCTTTATTATACAAAGGGTCCCATATTTGACTCCCCAGACCTATAACTGTGTTATTTTTAAAAACAACTACGTATATTAAACTATATATATATATATATATATTAAAGGTAAACATTTCAGGGTGTCATACCGCTTAATAAATTTGAAGATTTCTTCAACTGGTTGAAGAACATCTTGAAGGGCGTTTGGGGTTGGACGACGTTTCGACGAAATCACATTCGTCATTTTCAAGTCCTTATAGTCCTGGTTTGGCTTCTAGTTATGCGGCAACACGGCGGACTGTCAACTTGATGTACAGCTGACTGAATGGGTTGTTTATCAATTACTGTGGCAACTAGCATCGAGGGAGCTGTACTGCTAGAACGGATGGCTGGTGTTCGTAGAGAATGGCCGGCCGTTGCTTGTAGTAACGTTGGTAACCACGATGCAGGTAATCGGCTTGTGTCGTCGCGGGTGTTCATACAATTCGGACGTTTCACGATTTCGATGGCTTCTCGTATGATGCATGCGTCTTTGTGTTCGACGCTGGCAATGCTCTTGGTGTTGTCGAAATCAATCTTGTGCGAAGTATCCCATATATGATGCACTAGCGATGAAGTGTGTTCCATCTTCTTAACATAATTCTGATGTTCCTCCTTGCGTGCCTTTATTCTCCGGTTGGTGTGGCCTATGTAGCTGCTATCGCAATCCCGACACGGTATCTCGTAGACTCCTTGGTTTTCCAAAGGGATGTACTCTTTAGGATTCCTCAGTATGGACTGGATTATTCTATCCGTGGTAAAGGTTGTCCTGATGTTACATTTTCTAAGGATTCTTCCGATTTTCTCTGTCGTGCCTCGGATGTAAGGCAGGTACGCCGTGCCACAAGGTCTCTCCTCTTCTGCGTCTTGCGTTTTGGTCTTCGGTGGTCGGAACGCTTTCCTAATCGCTGCTCTGCCATAACCATTTTGTTCGAATACTCGAGCAAGGGTTGCTAATTCTTGTCTTGTATTCTCCTTGTCGGCTATCCTTCTTGATCTACAAACCAGTGTTGTCAGGACTGATTGTAGTTGAGCAGGGTGGTGCTGTGAATTAGCATTTAGGTAGCGGTTGGTGTGCGTGGTCTTCCTATAAACCGTGTGCCCCAATTTTCCATTCTTCTTGGTGATGAGAACGTCTAGGAATGGAAGGTGGTTGTTCTTCTCCAATTCCATCGTAAACTGGATCTTATTATGGAAGCTATTGAGATGGGTAAGGAAATCAGCAAGTCGATCCTTACCATGACCCCATATGGCAAAGACATCATCGACATACCGAAGCCAAAGTTTCGGTTTGTAAATGGTGCTGTCCAGTGCTTTCGATTCGAAGTCCTCCATGAAGAGATTCGCAATGACGGGAGACAAAGGTGAACCCATCGGCGCTCCTTCTACTTGCTTGTAGCGTTGACCATTATAGATGAAATATGTATTCTGGAGACAATGATCGGCAAGTTTGATGATGTGTTGAGGTGGATCATACTTCTGTTTAATGACGTTTAAAGCTTCGGCAACTGGCACTTTAGTAAACAGAGAGACGACGTCAAAGCTCACGAGGATATCGGTCGGTGTAATTTTCTCCTTTTGCAGCATCTCGATGAAGTGGGTAGAATTCATAACGTATGAAGTCGCATCTGCCACATGCGGCTGCAGATGTTTAGCTACGAACGCTGCAAGTCGTTGGATAGGTGATCCTATGGAACTAACGATAGGCCTAAGCGGTGTTCCATCCTTATGAATTTTTGGGAGACCGTATATCTTGGGACATTTAGACGACTTTTCTCTAGGTATAAGTTGATTTTGCACTTCAGTTTCGATGTTACTCTCCTTTATCTTCGACTTGGTGGTCTTCTCCAAATACGTTGTTGGATCTGTGGAGATACATTTGTAAGCACTGTCCTGCAGTAAAGACATCATTTTAGAGTGGTAGTCATCGTTGTTCATGATAACGGTGACATTTCCTTTGTCTGCAGGAAGAATAATGATGTTGTTGTTCTGACGAAGATTCTTGAGTGCCAAAGATTCATCACGGGATAGATTCGATTTGGGTGGTTTAGCCAATCGTAAGATTCGAGAGGTATCTTGTCGGATGAGATCGGCGGTATTCTTATCCAGTCTCGAAATCGCAGTTTCTACTCCGCAGATGATAGATTCCACTGGAATACGTTTTGGAGCTATGGCGTAGTTGAAACCTTCACCAAGTGCAGATATCGCAGATTCATCCAAAGTAATATCAGAAATATTACGGACAACTTTAGACATATCCAGATTAGTAGTACGATACCCTTTTTGTGTTGAATAAAGATGGTCGAATTTCTTCCTTTGCTTTATCGTGTAGAGGTTTCTGTCCGTTTCCGCTCGAAAGTCTGCTAATTGGTCGATGATGTTCCAGATCATAGGGTGAATGATCCCGCTGAGGTGAAGATGCAAATCAAGAAGTTCTTTATTTATTTTGGCCAAAATGTGTCTCGTCTCTTCGATGGAATCTCGAAGAAGAGCAGCACTCGCCTTGTTCAGAATGTTCGTGGTCCGATACGTTTTTCGATGGAATGACAATCTAGCACAGGTCGGGATGATGTTCTGATCTCTGCAGCGTTGCAGGAATGTCAATATATATATATATATATATAATTATGAAACTATTATTGTAAATTAGAACTTGTACTTTGAATTTTTTGTGTATTAGGATTCCTATTTAGATAAATAGGAAAATAAATATTATTATTATTATTATTATTATTATTATTATTATAATGGAAACATACCCTTTACTGCGACAGTGCAGCATTAAAAGCGGCTTTTAGCGCAGCAATTTTTTAATGCTGCGATGCCGGAAAAGCCATCTTAATGCGTCATAGACAAATTTTCTTATAGAAATTAGTATCTTATTGCAGCAACTTTCAGAAATGAAAACAGCGCCACTTTTACATTAGCACGAGATGGCGGTGCAATGCGCTTCGGGAAGACGGCAAGTTTCAACTAAATATGATAGTGGCGCTGATTTCAGATCCAAAAATTAGGAGGCATTAAATATAACTCCGCGTGCAGGGCAGCGGGCAAGATGGTGCCATACGAGTATTCGACACTCAGTTGTGGTTTGCTTCTAGAATGTAGAAGCGCGCTTTTAAAACTATGAATTCGTATTATGTGTATCGCTATTTTAACGCATAATTAATAAAACGTAGTACAGCGTGATTACTAAAAAGTGGGGAAAGAGCGGGACATTTTGAATTAAATCCTAGTAATATTTTGCTTTCATGTTTCTCGCTGGTGTATCACCCCAACTTTCTGGTTACAAGTTTTGACAGATATGTTTTATGGGTTAGAATATTGAATAATTTTAGTTCATTTTTCTTACAGCATTTGTAATACGATGGTTATTAGGAAAGAGCATGATGCCTTTAATTTAATGGCTCATTATTGTTACTGCTCATTTGCTGCAAATTATTACTTATAAAGCTATAAATTTTTGGAATTATTTAGCCACCACTGGTACAATCAATTCTAGTGATAGATCTTACCAGTAATAGTTAAAACCTATTCGTACAATGTGTTGCCTACAATACAATCCCCAGGCAATTACGCTCACACTGTGCTACATACTTTCTAACAATCTATGAATTATCATGGCATATGGCATCATTATTTATGAATCATGTCTTGTGACGCCTTGACATTAGGTTTGTTCGTTTGATGAATTAATGCTGCACTTTTTACACGTTCTGCAGTAAATGCGTTCGTTACATGAATTGAATTAGAATGCATCGTGTTCGTTGGTTGCAGTGCAGCTGCAGTGAACCTGAATTTCCTGCACGCCGGCAGCCCACGGTGCAAACAATGCAGACATGCGCACAACGGACACGGCGGTAAAAGAGCAGTGACAACTGATAGATTTATAGGTTAGAAAAGTTATTATATTTGTTATGCGCTCGTTCTCGTTAGTAGTTTTTCAATTGTAACAAAAATTGAAAGTTTAAATAATACAATTTACAAATGTGAGATGTGCGATTTTACCAATTCACAAACAGACCGTGCTCATGCAAAAGACAATGACATGACAATAATAGGTTATGTTATGTTCGTAAATTTCGATACTCAAAAACAGCTGATAGATTTGTAGGTTAAACTGAACTAAACTGAACTAAAACCGTTCGTCGGATACCGAGCTAATTCTTTGTATGTAATAGCACTACTCTGAATTGCTGACGTCACAAACCTGAACTGAATTCTAATTCATGCAGGATAAACGAACAAACCTATTGTCAAGTAACCACATAACCCCAAACTGCGTCGAGTTTACTTGCTAGATAGCATGTTTTTAAGCACTCGCAGCGTCGCAGCTCCAGTGCATCTGATGAGATAATTGAACGGAGAATGTTTTTATCGTTGTCGTTTAAACAAACGGTAACAAATTTGCTATACGAAATCAAAGATATGATTCGGTTACCTACAAATAGGCGAGTGTGTAACTACGTAAAAATTATTTAATATTTAAAGCGAGTAAAAATATGTATTTGCTTGTTTTAAAGCATGATATGCAGAACCGCAATTTCTGCAAATGTTTACGAAATATGAAAATTGCTTTGATATGATGACACGTTGATTGTGCACATTTCTCGATATTTTGGGGTGATGGAGCATAAATGCTGGGCTTAAAAAATTTGCAGGTAGGTTTTCGTCAGAGGAAGAGATTGATACCGCAGTTCACGATTGTTTTGAAGGAGTTCGTAAAGAAGTTGATTGGCAACTTTTAAGCAGTAAGAGAACGGAATAGTCGTGTGTACTATTGCTGAAGGGAATTACTTTGAGCACATTTAAAATAAAACCCAAAAAAAATATGAAACCGTTTTCGATAGGTATTTTAAATAAATTTAGCTTGACCTTCGTATTAACTAAATTAATCATAAAAATGTATACAAATATCAGATGTCATAACATAGCTAAATCTGTAAATTGTCCAGCAAATGAAAAATCTTTAAGGCAACATTTAACGAAGACGATTACGTTTTAAATCAATACAATGATAAAATAAATGATGGTTTCTGTTATTTTTATATATTGATATGTATGAAGACATGGTCTGCAATATAACAAATTGTGTGATTATTATCGATTATTAATCATAGTTGTATTTAGTGCGAAGTTAAGGTTATATACAAAACGATAAGAATCAGTATAAGTAAATTGTGAAATTATAAACAAATTTATGTTATCATATAATATGCCCAGTAATAACAGTAGGTACTTACATAAAAGTATGAAGCAAAGGTAGGTAAATTACGATTCGATTTATAATAAGTATATACACCGTTTACTACATATGTGATATTAAATACTAGTAACAATAGGTCATGTAGGGAATGTCTCAGTTTATAATTATTTCACACTGATTTTAAACTTTTAAATAACATAGTTCTTCCCCCTTTCAATATTAATTGGTATTTTGCATAATTCAACAGATCATCCCAAGTGAAATTTTTATTCATAGACTGCAGTGCGAACATTTTAACTTACAAATTTTTCTTAGATATACAGAGTGATCCATTCGAAGAGAGATATTAATATGCACAAAAAACAGGAGTTTTACATTATCTAGTTGGCTTAGCCAAAGAATGGCCAAGATCGTGATATCAACAAATCCAAAGTTTTACGGATGTTCAAATAATTTACTAATTTACCAACACGTGGGCGGTGACCTAGTACAGCGGCACGACGCCGTAAGAGGCCACCCTACTTCGACATTGAACTATGCTCATATGCAAAAATGCCTCTTAATGCAGCAATTAAACCAGCACCAGCACCTTTTTGTGAGATCTGACAATCTGACATGTATATGTATAGTTTTGATTTGTCAAGGTTTATAACGGAGCCTAGGAATTTTATTTGCGATTATAGCAGCAGACATTATTGAAATATAGGTTTGGCCAGAAGAAAAACTCTGCATATGTTTTTAAAAGGATCCATTTTGACAAATACCAACATTAAAGACGATAAAACCTTTCACATGCTGCTCCGTTTCTCTATTGAACGCAAAAGTGGCGCTGTTTTCAATTCTGAAAATTGCGCCAATAAGATGCCAATTTCTATAAGACAATATGTCTATGATGCATCAAGAGGGCTTTTCGGGCAGCGCAGCGCTGCAATAAAAAAATTGCTGCGCTATGAGGTGCTCCTAATGGAGACTATTATAAACTTAAAATGTGATTATATAATTTGGTTTTAACTAGTTAAGTAGGTATTGCACTAAGGACAAATTCAGTTTATAATAGCCAGAACTACAATTTAAAATAATTACGGTGTCAACCAGTCAACATGAAACCTAACCTCATTGCAAAATAATAACCAGAAGTTCCTATCAATCTAGTGAGAATGCTTGCAGTCATTGGTTTTTCTAGATTGCATTACCATATGAATTCTATTTGCGATTATAGCAGCAGGCATTATTGAACTATAGGTTTCGCCAGAAGAAAAACTCTGCATATGTCTTTAAAAGGATCTATTTTGACAAATACCAACATAAAAGACGATAAAACCTTTCACATGCTGCTCCGTTTCTCTATTGAACTCAAAAGTGGCGCTATTTTCACTTCTGAAAATTTCAGCAATAAGATGCCAATTTCTATAAGATAATATGTCTATGATGCATTAAGAGGGCAAATTCAGTTTATAATAGCCAGAACTACAATTTAAAATAATTACGGTGTCAACCAGTCAACATCAAACCTAACCTCATTGCAAAATAATAACCAGAAGTTTCTATCAATCTAGTGAGAATGCTTGCAGTCATTGGTTTCCCTAAATTGCATTACCATATGCAAAAAAAATGAAGTGTGGTCACCACACGACTTTCTTTTAATGCTTGTAAAAATTTCAATTTGCGATTTATCATTAAGTATACCTACTAACAAAAAAACTTTTTTGACAAAAGTTATAGATCATCACGTAATATACAACAGATTTAAACATTTTTATTCCCATACGTTTTGGAGAAACTTTTGTGTTTGAACTAAATATAATTCAGATGGGTAAGCGCCAGGCTTGCATTAAGCAAGTCCTCGGTTCGAATCCCGCTGGGGTCGGAATTTTTCCGTATCCTTGGCGATTAGAATCGGGCTCAGCAAAACCATTCACAGTTGGGCATCAAATTAACTGTGCTCTACTCAGAACCACAGACCTAAGAGATAGAGTAACAAGGTCAACACATCACCAAGACACACAACTCACACAATGGTTGCTGCGCAAGCACCAAAAGCGCGCTCCAACTCTGTATCCCGAATCCGGGGCAAGTTGAGCATTGTACCGCCAGATGCCAGCGCATAAAGCACCAGCCTCTACACCGCAAGGTAAATGAGGTTACAGATTATACATACATACATACACTAAATATAATTACACAATTTATCATCTTGTTCTATGGAATTTAATGTTTAGAAAACAACTATAACATTTTCTGGGAAAACAGAAATCCACAAATGTAAAATATCACTTCCGGTTACAGGATTTTAAGCAAAAATGATTGGGATATCCAAATTTATATTAAAAACAAAGATATAAATTTTGAGGCCCATCTATTAAACCATCTGGGGTGTAGACAGGTCACAGACAAACTGACAGACTCCCAAAACTACAGGCTTACAAACTGCCAGACAGACAACACTTCGAAAACCAGGAAGAAGGGACCGAGAAGACAGGAAAACTGATATTTCCTATGACCATCTAATACGTGACTAAAAAGCATATTAGCGTCATTGTAAGTATTATAGCTATTTATTTATCAAGTACATAATGTAGGATTTTATTGAACGAGTATTAAAGATGAATTCCGTTTTATTATTTGTAAATTTTTCAGTTAATAGGTATAATCTTCTTTCCTGATTTGAATAAAATGATATTTATTTTGAAAATAACTATAGGACATTGACAGGCGGCCGTTTTACTTTACTCTACGGACTAAAGTGGCACTTTATGGACGCTAAATAATACTATAATAAAGTGTTTATGGAACAGTCGAACATAATACATAAAGCATAGTTATGTTAAAACACTCAAAAAAATGTTTTGCCACCCATAATTATAGTAGCTCCTGCGCTGCTGCGTTTAGGTATCTATGCCCAATATAAATGAAAGAAAACACATTTACATTATATTTGATGAGGTTACAAACATCTTGTCATTTAGTACTTAAATTTATACATTCATTTCCACTTTCACGCTCCTTGTAGTTATTCAATATCTCCACTACGTTATTTATGAAATAACATAGAAACTCTAAAGATGTTGGAAAATTGGCTTTCAAATTTAAAAATCCAACAATAGTATGCCAAACACCTTTTCAATTTTACTTTGGTTTAAAAATTATAAGAAATTCTGTCTGAACTTATTAATTCGATCGTTTTCCTTTACTAATTGTTTTAGAAACACCAAGAATATTGTTACAAAACAGTATATAAATCTTACTTTCGGGAAACTGTCAGCATCTTTATTTATTTTTAACAGGTTTTTTTACCGACAAACATTATATGTAGGTACATAAAAAGTAATTTTACACACAGCCATACAATTTGTCGATATTCTTTCTATACGTTTTAAAAATAACCAAGTGCACCTGCGTGCCTTATCAACTATGTTAATTTTTAGTTTTTCCGTGTTTGCGCTTAGCAGCTGAGTGCAGATAAATATAGAATCGGAGGACACGGTGAGACGGTGACGCAACGGTTTGATGTGAATTTGCGGGATGTTATATATAACATTAATTAAGAACGATTTTCCATACATACTTAAAGTATTGCAATGTAACTATGTTATACTATAAAATACACGAGAGAGGCAAAAAGCAAGGGATACACTGCAAATCTCCGAAACACAGGGGCGCAGGAACGGGGGGGGGGGGGGGCGAGGGGGGCGATTGCCCCCTCATAGAATAGATCAGGGGGGCAAATAGAATAATTTGCCCCCCTGATATATTCTATGAGGTTTTTAAAAATTTGTACATACCTATGGTTTTCACATTAATCCATACATACGGGATGTTGTTCTATTGTATAAGGTGCAGAAATAAAACACGAAGAATTGGGTAAACACGTCTTGATTTTTAGGTCAACAGGGGAAATTCGATATACTCGTAGTCTATTTTTCTTTCATATGGAAATGTAAATGCCAAAATTCTAGGGAAATCATTGACAACAAGCATTGTCACTAGGCTGCATTGTCTTGGTACGGTTACGGCCAAATAAAAACGACCACCATTTTGACATTCTATGTCATTTTCATAAATTTTGGTAAATCAGGCTTTTACTTGACAGTACCTTGACAATTTGAATTCTTAATATGTCATTTTTAATCATTATGTTTCTTTGGTGATTTAATACCAATTCACAATAGAGTAAAGTACTGCACGGTTTTATTTGGCCGTGCCTGTACATAAACTTCTTATTATTTTTGTGGTGAGGGTAGGTTTCATGTCGAGAGGTTGGCAATTTATTATTTTAAATTGTAGCTTTGGTTATTATAAACTTGATGTGATGTTATAATTTGGTTTGAACTAGTTAGGTAGGTATTGCACAAGGACAGTTTTTTAATAGCCAGAACTACAATTTAAAAATAACTACGGTGTCAACCAGTCAGCATAGAACCTAATCTCTCATTGCAAAAATAATAACCAGAAGTGTATGTACCAACACAATGCAATGTAGTGACAATGTTTGTTGTCAATGGTTTCCCTAGATTGCATTTCCATATGAAAAAATCTGTAAAGGGGGTTACACGGAACTTGCCTTGCTTGAATTACATCAATTTGTAAAGAAATGTGATTTACATCAATTTAAAAAAAAATGTAATCCGCTGGGATTCGAATTCCGCGCTCTCAGGCGAATATTTCGAGCCGAGTTTCTAGTCTGCCGCTTGGGTCCCTGCTTGCACAGTGAGCTACGGCCTTACTCGAATTGTGCGATTTTCTGCTGCGTTATAAAGACACCATACTATTCTGTCCCACTTGTGAAGTTTATCCTATATCTGTTAGGTCTCATTTTCGACAATGATAAAAGCCTGAGCTATGTTAATAATTATTACTTTTATCTATTTCTCAGCTAAAGCAAAAATATACAACATTTTATTTTTTTAAGGTGCTCACCCTGTGTATATTTCTCTGAAATTTTCTCGGTTTTATGCCAGGTATACATATAATCTGCATGCAAAGTATCGTCTTAGCATTTTAGCTTAATTGCAGCTATTATAGTTATTTGCGTATCAAGTACATAATGTAGGACTTTATTGGACGAATTAATTTTATGGAGAGCGAGCGTAGCGTAGCGCTAAAGAAGACGAGTCAAATAAGGTCTGATTATGTAGGAGCTGCATGCAAAGCTTTACGTTCGACTGCACTGCAGAATATTTCCTTTTATCTACAATTATCATTTATATTAGACACATTAGAAAATTCAACTTTCTATTGAAACATTTGACAGTTTCGAAGTGTGGTACTTCTATGTTAATTATAATATCAAGAGTAACTATCTATTACCGTAAGGTATTAAAGATGAATTTCTTTTTATTATTTGTAAAGTTTTCAGTTAATCTAATCTTCTCTCCTGATTTGAATAAAATTACATTTATTTTGATAATAACATTGACAGGCGGCCGTTTTACTTTACTGTATGGACTAAAGTGGCACTTTATGGACGAACATAAAGCTTAGTTATGTTAAAACATTCAAAAAAATGTTTTGCCCCCCCATAATTACAGTAGTTCCTGCGCCGCTGCCGAAATAATAAGGAAATAATCAACAATGAAGCTTACACACTGGAGCAATAAGAGAGAACGGGAGAACGAGGGAAAGCAATTGGAGAAGAGGCAGTAAGAAGGCACGAGACAAGCAAGAAAGAGGATTATATGGACAAACATCAGAAAATAAGAAAGCTCAGTGAAAGATCATCTCTAAACATGGGAGATGAATAAATAAGAAAACACATGAGACCAATCCCTTATACTGGAAGACGCACAAAAAACTAGTTAAAAAAATAGCATGACTGTCAATAAACTAGATGACCGCTAAGAAAATGGAAAGAATAAGAAAAATAAATCATCAGATACGCCTAAAACAGAAGGAGAATCGAAAATACAAAATGAAAAGAAAACACAATATCGAGAAAAAAACTATAGAAGTAAGAAATCCAAAAGAGCTACACATGTATTAAAATTAGGAACATGGAACGTAATGACCATGCTAAAACCAGGAAAAATGAAAGAAATCTCAAATGAAAGAACTAGATATAACATAGATATAGCAGCACTGCAATAAATACGATGGGAAGGACAGGGTGAAATAAGCTCAGGAAACTACACAATGTTTTACAGTGGAGAAGAAAAGAAGGGAAGAAACGGTATCGTCTTTCTTGTAAATATTAAACTGAAAAATACCATACTTAAATTTAATGCAATAAGTGGCAGACTCTCGATGATCACGATAAAATCAAAATTAGCTAATATAACTATCATCAATGCATTATGCACCGACAGAAGATGCAGAAGAAAATGTAAAAGACCAATTTTATGAAAAACTGCTAGAAGTAAGCGAAGCAATGCAACCACATGACACGTTAATAACACTTAGGTGATCTTAATGCACAAATAGGACAGGAAGAATACATAGATGGAGTAGTAGGAAAAGAAACAATACACAAACAAACAAACAAACATGGACATAGACTAAGTAACTACGCCGAAGCAATGGACATGGCCATTAGTAGCACAAAATTTAAACACAGAAGGGAGCATAAAGTAACCTGGAAACACCCAGGAGGAGAACATGAAAGCCAAATAGATCATGTGCTGATAACAAAAAAACGGACAAAAAAGACATACAAGATGTGAGATATTACAGAGGAGCGAACGCAGACTCGGACCACTACTTGGTAATTGTGAAAATGAAACAAAAAGTAGCAATAGAAAAAAACAGAAAATAACGAATAAGTGGAATATAAACAAATTTCAATCCGAAAAAGAAATCCAAGGATTACAGAAACAATTAAGCAGAAAAACATTAGAAATTACACCCTCAATAGATCTAAATCAAGAATGGGTAAACATAAGAAATACAATGATAAAAGCAGCTGAAGACACTATAGGAAGAAAGAAAAAACAAAAAAGAAAAGAAAAAAATAAACTAAGATTAAAATGGATACAATCAGGACTGCAAGGAGACCATAATCAATACACTAGATTACGGAAAGAAGCACCAAAAATATGCAAACAAAAGAAGAAGCAATGGCAGTGCAAAGCAGTGGAAGAAATGAAACACAGTAATGCAGCCAAGAATTCAAAAATATTTTAATAGAGAAATAAAGGAACAAGAGAGAGAACAAATGGAAAGAAAAGGCGCAAAACAGAAAAATATGGAGAGAAATAGTAGATAGAGCAAAATCCCACAAAGCATTATAACGTGAAAGTATAAGAAATTCGGAGGAAATATGAATACTAATCAACTCCAACTTAACAGGATTTTGAAAGTTCCTAAATAAAGGCCCAAACCCAAATTGATTGTCGAGCTAATGATGATGATGATGTACCAATAATAAGACCAGTACTTTTCGACAGAATGCACTGCTAGATTGAAAGTTTAAAATGTAATTAATTGAGCGAGAATAATCAAGATGCCTAATAAAATGACACATTGCAAAAATTTAAATGCGTAGTTACGTCTGTACCATCGAATTTTGTTATCGCGTGCTACTCTATAATGAACGTGACACTTGACACTATACCAAGCAAATCGAACCGTCGAGAGGCCCACATATAAAAATGGGTAAACGCACTTCTGGTTCATGCTTGGCCTTGGCGGCCGGATAATTTGGCGATAGATAAATACGCCGCATTGTTGATCACCTCAGAGCCCCGATTTGTATTTTTGATGATACATAGAGTAAAAAATGTATAAATGAAATGCCATTGATAGTAATTAGTATTTATTTTCTTTTATAATACGGGTGTCCCAGAATGTTTTGCTGATTTTACAACTAGAATTTTATAGGCATTTCGCTCGAAGGGGACATAAACTGGGCATCGGTCCCTCCTGCTGCTCTCCACGTATTTCTGGACTGTGCAATTTGAAACCACTGTCTGATCTAGTATAGATACATGTATAAAAATACTACGTGCTCCTCAATCATGTAAAAATAACCGAAATAGTTTTTTCAAAAAGAATAGCATCTTGCGAATAAAATTCGTCCTCTGTATGATATTGAGAAATTTGAGGTTTCATTGATTCATTCATTTTCGGTTATTATGCTCGATTCTGTCAAAATATAAACTGAAATTACAAATGTTAATAAACTCAATTTCTCAGTTCGTACTGCTAACAAAATGCATATTTTTTCTGTAGTACCAACAATTAATTATTTTATCTAGTTTTTCCGATTTTCATGCTTATTGTGTAACACTACATTGTTAGCCCTTCTATTTCTTTAACAGCTTTACCTATCTTCTGTAACCTTCATAATAGCGCAATAACGTTCTATTGGTCGTAGTTCTGGGACGTTGTAGGGTGGATTTTTGTCACACTTTTACAATGTAAATCCGGAATACTCAAATTTAACGCAAAATTTTTATAACTTTAGTTACGTGCAATTAACGTCAAGCATTTTCAAATAAAAAATAAACTATTATACTGCCCAAAAAAAAAATCTATTTTGTAATTCAATTGATTTCTTATGTAGGTTTTAAAAATAAATGTCAACAACAGTTTACACATCTGTCAAACATGCGCGTATTCAACACTAACAACATTAAAACAGTTATTAATTTAGTTAAGAAAATGCGGCGTTTTCAATTACAAACGAGACAGCTGTTTTTGTGCACAAAAGAAGATAATCCCAATTGGACTTAGGGACAGTCTCGGAATTGACCAACATATCCAGCGAGAGTAAACGTCCCGCGATCCCGGAAAAAACATTTTATCTACTAGCAACATGATATTGTACATTTTCGTCATAGAAACAAAATATGAAAAGCTACTCATAACTCCCAAGGGACTTGTCAAATTATTTCTCCCTCAAACTCACGGTAACAATGCAACTACAATTAACATCTTAGCAACCATACAATGAGGCAATCCTTGATGTTACTTACATATTCTAATTTTAAATGTCATTATGACATTTTGAAATTTCATACTATTATTACGAATATGCTAGTAGATAAAATACTGTATGCACCACGGGAGATATTCATGTACTTTACCTTGGGTTGACTTACAGACCTCGGGCCAGAGCCCTCGGTCTGTAACACATGTCAACCTCAGGGAAAAAACATATTCATATCTCCCTTAGTGCATAAATATCTATTTTCACGTAAAGCGGAAATAATTCAATCCGAGCTAATATGAAGAAACTGGTAGTGCATTGCTTGTACCTCCCAGAGACCAACGTTCCCAAGGGGCGATCCCGCAGTTTTTGAGAATATAATTTGTTTTATTTCGAGCCAATCATCATCTCTTAAATTTAGGACATTGGCCAACAGGAACTTCTACCATGCTGACAATAGAGCGAATAGATCCACGTGTGCCCCATATGGGAATTAATTAGCTGAAATGTGACAGAAAAAACGTATTGTATACATTGAGCTTACTCTTAAGGCCAAGATAATCTCTATATACCGTGCACTCATCATTCACAATATCGTGGATTCAATATACCTAATCTAGATGATCTGACCGGTTTGTTATTTATTACTAGACCTAAATATTTCATCCTGGCTACACAATCAATTTCTTTACCATTGATATTAACACCGGGAACTTGTACATCATTATTTATTTGTTTAAATAGCATACATTTAGTTTTGTCTATAATAATCAGGAATCACATTCACTACCTCCTCAACATTATCAAAACTATACAACAGTACAGTATCATCTGCAAATGTGTAATATCTAGCAACTAACCCTGCATTATTCAAGCTGAGAACATACAGAGAGTAGAAGAGAGGCCCCAGGACAAAGCCATGGGGAACCCTACAAATTCACTTACATTATGGTTTAATTTAACATATTGCCTTCTGGTTGCTAGGTATTATTGAATAATACTATGCATCTTACCTATGAATCCCATTCTCTCTAACTTATCAAGTAAAATATCAAAACTAATGTTTTTGTAGGTCTACAAATATAGGTATGACTATCTTTCCTAAATCTAGTTCAGTTGATATATTATTCACAAGGTCGATAGTTGCACTTTGAGTGCCACTATGTTCAATAAAGCCATACTGAAAGACAAGAGGTATATATATTTCAATAACGGAAGTCATCCTGTATTTGATCCACAGTCTCTAGTATTATTGAAAATATTGTAGTCACACTTATTGGTAGATAATTATTACAACCATATTTAAATATAGGTCTAATTCTATAAATTTTCAGTTGATCTGAAAAAATACCACCCTTAAAGCATTTATTGACTAGATTTTTCAAGACAGTCTTAATATTCAGTATATCACAAACTGACACCTGGGGCAGATGTCTTTCTAGATTTATTTATAATATGTACTACTAATCTCTTGTTCATCAGAGGCAGTTAGATATATATATTTATCACATGAAATTTCTCTAAAGCTAAGGTTTTCGCGCTCATTTCTGTTTAAGTTACCTATCGTAGCATCTATATTTTGTATAATATTTTTCCCTACGCTTGAGAAGTGCCTACTCAGCGGATTTACTGTACTTAACTGAACACTGACCTCTCCGTTACCTACTATAAGTGTCACTATAAGTGTCCTTTTACCTTTTTTTTTTTACTTAACTAAACGCAACAGGTTTTTTATTCAGTTCTACACGCTTTCCATTTATTTCTAAAGTATTGATGTTATTATTGTTGTTATTCTATTTTTCAACGTTTTTATAGTAACATGGTACGTGTCAATCAGATCATTATAGAACTACTAAGGCGATGTTTGACAATCCTAATTGTTTAACGAAAACAAAGGGCGGATTTTTTGCCCTCGCATTGAAGTGTTTTGTGCCCAATAATAGCAGGGCAGATAGTGTTGCCAGATCCGTTTTTCTAAATGTCGGGACCTAAATGAAAAAAAAAGCGGGACTAGGACGACAAAATCGGGACGCATAAATATGGTAAAACAGTTTTATTTCAAAATTACAGACTTGACTGAAATCATTCAAATCTTAAGATTTACACAAAACTATATTATTATTTTCAAAAGGAAGTTGCCATGTAAGGAATGAACGATATTAATTATTTTTATTTAATATAAATATAAATTATTTTTTATAGAACACATATTTTGAGCTTGATTTTGCCGCTTGTAACATTTTCTTTTCTTTTAGGACAAATCTATAAAACTCTTCACAAGACATCTGAAAATTTACTTTTATTTGAATCTCCGCTTTCACATGTTCTATCGATAATTTATTGCGTCTGTCAGTCCATGTTACATTTGCTTGCGAGAAAATCCTTTCAGTCGATGCATTCGACACAGGTATTGATGCCATAAACTGGTATAACTTTAGGAGATTAGGCAAGTTTTGAGTTTTAAAAATGTCATGCCATTTTTCGATAGGTTTTTTATTGTTATCTTCAATAGCAGCTTTTAAAACGTCTTTGATTTTGTAAATATCTTCATATAAAGCATCCATATCGAAATCAGTGGTAATATTTAGTTTTTCTATAATTTCAACGACCATCTTATAATCAAAATTAGCATTCAGAGCAAATGATTGAAACATGTTAATTGAATTGCTTTCGCCGAAATCAAACCGTGCCTCTATATATTGTAACAAGTTTTTAAAAAACAATATGCAGTTTAATTTGATATTGGAACCAGTTTCAGCAGGCATTTTTCTTATCAAATTGTTACATGTGAATCCTAAAAATTGGTCTTCAATTCTTTGGTTTATTTTTTTCTTGAGATCAGTAAGTAAGTTAAACGCCTCAAAGCATAACAGTCTGTCACTCTCCAGCTGCAATACGGTGTCTTGTATTATGTTCAATGCATTCTGAAAAAAGACGAGATACGCCTCCGTCTGTTCATCATTGAAGTACGCCCAAATAACTGATGGGCACTCGTCTTCTCCCAATGTGATGAAGAAATTTTTTAATATTTCGTACGATTTCACTAAACGCTCTATGGCCGGAAGAAGGGATAGCCAACGTGTGGTAACATGTCGTAAAACTGGTGCAAATTCTGAATCGTAAAATTTGAAAAAATCTTTCAAAGCCTGTACTCTCTTTGCGTGGTAGGAAAAGTAATTATAAACCTTGAGCACCATATTTTCCAGGTCAAATTTGCATTTGCCTATTGCATGTTTTACGCTGTTATGTAAAATATGAGCTGGACATCCCACAGCAATAATTTTGTTGTTATTGCTCTGTAACAGTTTAAAAACAGAATGGTTGCCCCCAAAGTTAACATTTGTGTTGTCAGCAGAATAACTTGTAAGATATTTTAGGTCAGTGTTTAAATTTTGCAGTCTTGTCACTATATTATTATGTATAGCAATCGCGGTTTCGTTCGCATCATCATAAAAGTCTAATACGCAGGTTTTTACGTCAGTTTCCGGTGTGTAAAACCTAATAACCAATGGAAACATTTTGATTGGCCCATGATTGGAAGCATCCGTAGAAACACTAAAATGGACTCCACTTTGTAAATATTTAACCGTACTTTCAATCGACGCTGGTCCTAATATATTATGTGCGATTGCACTCGATTTTGTACGGCCAAGGGTCATTTTTTCAGCTACTTTTGAGTCTGCGTACAAAACACGATCAAGTTTTGCTTCACAATCTAATGAATTAAAAGATAAATTGTGTTTAACATTGTGGAATGTTTTAGTGATCTCAGCTGCCATCACTTTTTCTTCATTACTTGTTAATTGGTCACTTTTTAAAAACTGTTTTAAAGAAGTGGTTCTCCGAGCACTTTCTTCCCTTTTCTTATGCTCAGCTCTATCTTGGTGTCGGTTAACATCATTTTTCCCACCATGACTTATATTAAATTCTTTCTGACACAAAGTACAATGAGCTTTAACTTTTTCTTTGGCAGGTTTTAACCATGAATAATTTTTTAACCAAATCTCTTGAAAAGTACAAACCCGTTTTATTTTCTTTTTAGGAGTTCTATAACCGGAATGACCTCCTTGGTCAGATTGTACTCTGTCAGAAGAATCCGTGTCACTCATTTTGAAAACCTCTTATGTAACTGAAAAGAAAACCAAATAAAATCTCCATCATCAAATCAGTTCACCATAATAATTATTTTATGTAATTGTCATACGAATCGGGAAACGCGATAAAAATTTCTAAAGTGAATTTGTTTAGAACTTGCCTAGTAAAAAAGATCCCGCTCATAAAAAAACGTTATTCATTTCATAAATTCAAAGCAATATGATTACGAGCAAACCGCGGGGATTCGCTAGAGTTAAAGTAAACAGTCAACAAAGTACTCGATTTGACATCACTAGCTTACCAAAGACAATACAGATTTCGACGAGACAAAAATTATGACAGATAACCTCATATTTTTATCGTTAAAATGATAATATGGTTTGTTTACATCTTTGGCAAGTTCTAAACAAACATTTTACTCAATTGGTTAACTGGAAGTGCGTGAAAATTCGCTTATTAGTTGATTACTAGAGTTAGTATTGTACCTACCTTCGATTCCGTATAGGTATAGCGATCGTGCGTGGTGGTAACAGCGGCGAGCACAAGCCGCACACGTCGTAACTGGTGATGTCTTGCTTGTCCACGGACTGATCAAGGACTGATCGGTCGAGCGAAGTGAGCGAGCGAGATCGAACAACGGCGAACGGTCCTCCCCGCCCCCGCTCCCGTGCGTCTTACAGTCGCCCAACAAACAGCAAAGTATCTCCCGCGCTAAATTGGCTACTTAGATGAAAAAGCGGGATTTAGGGCGTCCCGCTCAGGGTGCTGGCGGGACGTGTCCTGAGAGGGCTAAAAAACGGGACGTCCCGCCAAAAGCGGGACATCTGGCAACACTAAGGGCAGATGAAATATGTTTAAAATCGCAAATGAGTAGCAGATAGGTCGTCTGAATGCCGCTCTACTACGCAAGCGGCGAGACGCCACAAGAATCCTGTAGTTAATGTATCTCACATAAATTCAGTTCAAAGTAATCTGATCCAGTAGAAATGAAAGGAAAAGTAACATCAGTGAACTAAAATTATCTGGAAAACAATACTTCCACAATAAGATCCGAGACTCTGGGGGAATCGAGATTTTAACGTGGTACGTGTACGAAGACAGTAATTGGCAATCTTAATTGTTTAACCAAAACAAGGAGCGGAAATAGTATATTACCTACCATGAACTGCAAGTGACACTTTTGAGGTCAAGACTAGAAAAGTTACTTACAGTTCGCGATTAGTACATTATTTTTTTGTAATACCTGTGAAAATCAAACACACGTAGTAAATAATGAGTTAAAATTGAATTATTCACAACGACCTGTCAAAATTTCGTTTTATATTTTAAGAAATTAAGGAATTAGCTTAAAACTGAATCAACCAAGGCGTAATAGATAAACAATTGAATCGGTGACTATTAAAAGGAACTAACTCCATAATCTCGACATCTTGAGATTTATAAGTATTGGTATATTTTCAAACCCAGTGGATCGAATGGTGATAAAAGGAACTAACTCCGATTTGATGTTACCTGGTCTAGGAATTTAAATCGAGTTGGTGGGAAAAGGAACTAAGAACCTAAAATGGCATACTACCAACACTGAAGAAAATAACTAAAATGTATGATACCATGAGTTTTGTAATTTTCAAAACTGTTTAAAACACTGAATAAATTTTTTCTTCTTGGTAATTTTTTTTTCAAACAGTTTTAATTTGGTATTAAAGGGAACTAACTCCATCGCCTTTTTTTCAAATTTTGAACTTATTATGGCCCTAACTAAACCAATTCTAAGTTTTAGCTGATCCTTGACTTAACAACATTGTATCAGGCAAACTAGATTTTCATAACAATTTTCAACAGGGTTGTGAGACAAACTTTTGTAGTTTGCCAAAAACTAACTTTTCTGGAGTTAGTTCGTTGCAACAATCACCGATTCAATTCTGAAAATGTTGGTACTTAATAGTCACTTACAGTTGAAGGTGGACTGTAAGTAAATATTATGGCCAGTAACCGTGGAAATTAGTAAATGAATCGTAAGTTCGACTTACTCTAACAAAATGTTGTTTATAATGATCAACTGTCCGTGCAGGTATTCCAAAAAATTGTTTTAGCAATACCTGTACTGTAAACGTGTCTCTATATTTGTCCTTTAACCTTATCTTTTCACTAAAATCCCGCACTCTGATTTTTAAGCGACTTTATTTTATTTGATATTCCATTTTTCAAGGTTTTATATTCACTAAATTACAGTATTGTCCCTATTTTTTTAATGTTTTTATCAGCCTGTCCTTTTGCTTGATTAATTGTAATATTTCGCTATTGACCCACATATTATTCTAACGACATATTACAACTTTTATGTACTCTGCTTGGGATTTACAGATGTTAACGGTATCTGTTAGCTTTTGAAGAGACTATATACTATTATTTACTCTGACTAAATAGTTCTCTAGCCTTTACATGATTTACATTACACATTTCATGTCATTTGTAACTTTTTGTTTGTACAATCTAACCCTGTCCATTATATTAAAAACAAGCCTGTTATGATCAGACAGTGCGTTTGGCTCTAATTTTATTTCTAAACAATTTACACTTTTTGTGTTCAACCAATACATAGTCTATAAGAGTTTAGGATTCAGGGGTCACTCGAGTGACCTCTACGCTTATATTATTTTTTATAACATAATTATTCAACATTATGAGATTCTTGAAATTTTGGACATTAACGATGCTTTAGATATAATAATTTAAGGTTAAAGACCCCTACTATCACATCACATTTTATTTACTATTGTATTTTCCGACTTTTGGAAAATCGTAACGATTTGTGTAAACACTATTAAAAACCTAACATTTTATGTAATATACTAGCTGACCCGGCAAACATTGTTCTGCCCAAAAATAATTTGTTTTTGTACACACATCTTCTGAATATAAGTACGTTAAATCGCACCATACATACACATTTTCGTTAATATCTTGACTCCAGCGCCACCTACCGGGTTCGTTTTTTGCATAATCATTTCTTTCTACATAACCAACGTATATTCTGAATATCAGCTAAATCGCACTATAAATACACATTTTCGTAAATATCTTGACCCTAGCGCCACCTATCGGGTCCATTTTTTGTAAAAACATTTATTTCTACGTAGCCAACATATATTCCGAATATGAGCTAAATCGGACCATAAATACACATTTTCGTAAATATCTTGACTTCAGCGCCACCTACCGGGTTCGTTTTTTGCATAATCATTTCTTTCTACGTAACCAACGTATATTCTGAATATCAGCTAAATCGCACTATAAATACACATTTTTGTAAATATCTTGACTGTAGCGCCACCTATCGGGTCCATTTTTTGTAAAAACATTTATTTCTACGTAGCCAACATATATTCCGAATATCAGCTAAATCGCACTATAAATACACATTTTCGTAAATATCTTGACCCTAGCGCCACCTATCGGGTCCATTTTTTGTAAAAACATTTATTTCTACGTAGCCAACATATATTCCGAATATGAGCTAAATCGGACCATAAATACACATTTTCGTAAATATCTTGACTTCAGCGCCACCTACCGGGTTCGTTTTTTGCATAATCATTTCTTTCTACGTAACCAACGTATATTCTGAATATCAGCTAAATCGCACTATAAATACACATTTTCGTAAATATCTTGACTGTAGCGCCACCTATCGGGTCCATTTTTTGTAAAAACATTTATTTCTACGTAGCCAACATATATTCCGAATATCAGCTAAATCGCACTATAAATACACATTTTCGTAAATATCTTGACTCTAGAGCCACCTATCGGGTCCATTTTTTGTAAAAACATTTATTTCTACGTAGCCAACATATCTTCCGAATATGAGCTAAATCGGACCATAAATACACATTTCGTAAATATCTTGACTTCAGCGCCACCTACCGGGTTTATTTCTTGTATAAAGATATCTTTCTACGTAACCAACATATATTCCGAATATGAGCTAAATCTGACCATAAATACAAATTATCGAAATATCTCGACCCCAGCGCCACCTGTTGTAAAATGGTTGTTCATAAGCCTTCGGGGGTGTGCTCACAACAACTCACCAAAGTTTCGTCGCAATCGGATGAATGGTATTGGAATGCATGCGGGACAAAGAAACATTCATTTATATAGAGGGTGTAACATAAATGTGGGCCGCTACTTCAGGAGCGTATTCTAGTCATCAAAATGATGATAAAAGTTGAATAAACATATGTCCAAAAATCTGGTGTGATACACTCCCACAACTTTCTTTTACAGTGATCTTATAATTAGTCAAAAATTTTCAAAAATTACAAATTCTACAAAAACGGTTCAAAAATGTAATAATATACCGGGTGTTCTATTTAAAATAGGAGTTAATAAAAAAATAGAAAAGAAAACAAAAGAAATCCACTTTAGAAGTATTCAACTGGAAAATCACCTATCTCACATCAATACACATTAAACAAGTAAAAAAAATGCAAAGTTTGAAAAAAATCGTTAAAGCCGCTTTTGAAAAAATTGAAAAAACTGAAAAATCACAAAAGTAAACACCTACTTCCGGTTATGCGATTTCCTTCAAAAGCTTGCTGTCTCATCTACATATTACACAAAACTTATAAATGAAGTTTCAACGCCATACCTCTTTTCGTTTTTGAGATATTCACAGCCAGACACACAGACAGACAGACAGACCAATGAAAAAAATATGTTTTTTGGGATCAGGGGACTCTAAAACGTGAAGATCTGGTGAGAACTCAATTTCGAATTTTTGGGGTGAATCCAATACTTCCTTTATTGTAAAAGGAAGTAAAAATGAGTCGTTTTCCTGTTACAGTAATTTTTGTGTTGAAACTTCAGATTATTTACGAAGAATTATTATTTTATTTTCAGCCATAATGAAATAAAAGAATTAATTATCCATGGAGACATGACACGAAGCTGATATCAGTTACCATTTGAAGAAAGTTAAAATGTATCTAGTGGCCTTCCATCAAATAAACAAGATTGAAGTTGTTTTTTCACGGCAAAATGTTATAAAGAAAAATTGCTGCAAATAGTGCCCTTATGGCACAAAAAAAGTGCCATCGCTTAATTTCGATTTTGAAAAAAAAAATCGTGTCTACCCACTACCTACGGGCAAGTCCGGCGGGTGAATATATCAGTTTGCTGGACATATTTACCCGTACTAAAAAAAACTCGTTTAGCCACTACGTACGGGTAAATAATTCCAGAAAACTGATATATTCACCCACCGGTTTGGGGGACATCTACCCGTACTAAAAAATCTCGTCTAACCACTACGTACGGGTAGATAATTCCGTAAAACTGATCTATTCACCCACCGGTTTGGGTTTTAGTCCGGCGGGTGAATATATCAGTTTGCTGGACATATCTACCCGTAGAAACGGGTAGATATTTCCACAAAACTGATACATTCACCCACCGGACTTGCCCGTAGGTACTGGGTCGACACAATTTTTTTTTTCAAAATCGAAATTAAGCGATGGCAATTTTTTTGTGCCATAAGGGCACTATTTGCAGCAACTTTTCTTTATAACATTTTGTCGTGAAAAAAAAACTTCGGTCTCTTGTGCCAGAAAAAATGGAGCATGCTACTATCTAATGCACCTACGTTTTTTTTAGTGTAAAAGATTGAAGTTGTTTTCTCACGGCAAAATGTTATAAAGAAAAGTTGCTGCAAATAGTGCCCTTATGGCACAAAAAAATTGCCATCGCTTAATTCCGCTTTTGAAAAAAAAATCGTGTCTACCCACTACCTACGGGCAAGTCCGGCGGGTGAATATATCAGTTTTCTGGACATATCTACCCGTACTAAAAAATCTCGTCTAACCACTTCGTACGGGTAGATAATTCCGTAAAACTGATCTATTCACCCACCGGTTTGGGTTTTAGTCCGGCGGGTGAATATATCAGTTTGCTGGACATATCTACCCGTAGAAACGGGTAGATATTTCCACAAAACTGATATATTCACCCACCGGACTTGCCCTCCGAATATGAGCTAAATCGGACCATAAATACACATTTTCGTAAATAACTTGACTCCAGCGCCACCTACCAGGTTCATTTTTTTGTATAAACATGTCTCTCTACGTAACCAACGTATATTCCGAATATAAGCTAAATCGGTCCAAAAATACACATTTTCGTAAATATTTTGACTCCAGCGCCACCTACCGGGTTCATTTTTTGTATAAACATTTCTTTCCACGTAACCAACATATAATCCGAATATGAGCTAAATCGGACCATAAATACACATTTTCGTAAATATCTTGACTCCAGCGCCACCTACCAGGTTCATTTTTTGTATAAACATTTCTTTCCACGTAACCAACATATAATCCGAATATGAGCTAAATCGGACCATAAATACACATTTTCGTAAATAACTTGACTCCAGCGCCACCTACCAGGTTCATTTTTTTGTATAAACATGTCTCTCTACGTAACCAACGTATATTCCGAATATAAGCTAAATCGGTCCAAAAATACACATTTTCGTAAATATTTTGACTCCAGCGCCACCTACCGGGTTCATTTTTTGTATAAACATTTCTTTCCACGTAACCAACATATAATCCGAATATGAGCTAAATCGGACCATAAATACACATTTTCGTAAATATTTTGACTCCAGCCCCACCTACCGGTTTCATTTTTTGTATAAAGATATCTTTCTACGTAACCAACATATATTCCGAATATGAGTTAAATCGGACCGTAAATACAAATTATCGAAATATCTCGACCCCAGCGCCACCTGTTGTAAAATGGTTGTTTATAAGCCTTCGGGGGTATGCTCACAATAACTCACCAAAGTTTAGTCGCAATCGGATGAATGGTATTGGAATGCATGCGGGACAAAGAAACATTCATTTATATACAGCGTGTAACATAAATGTGGGCCGCTACTTCAGGAGCGTATTCGAGTCATCAAAATGATGAAAAAAGTTGAATAAACATATGTCCAAAAATCTGGTGTGATACACTCACACAACTTCCTTTTACAGTGATCTTATAATTAGTCAAAAATTTCATTTTTAATTTTTAAGCATTTGTCAAAAATTTTCAAAACTACAAATTCTACAAAAACGGTTCAATAATGTAATAATATACCGGATGTTCTATTTAAAATAGGAGTTAATAAAAAAAAATAGAAAAGAAAACAAAAGAAATCCACTTTAGAAGTATTCAACTGGAAAAACACCTATCTCACATCAATACACATTAAAAAAGTAAAAAAAAGCAAAGTTTGAAAAAAATCGTTAGACCCGTTTTTGAAAAAATCGAAAAAAAAACTGAAAAATCACAAAAGTAAACACCATACTTCCGGTTGTGCGATTTCCTTCAAAAGCTTGCTGTCTCATCTACATATTACACAAAACTTATATATGAAGTTTCAACGCCATGCCTTTTTTCGTTTTTGAGATATTCACAGACAGACACACAGACAGACAGACAGACAGACAGACAGACACACACACAGACAGACAGACCAATGAAAAAAATATGTTTTTTGGGATCAGGGGACTCTAAAACGTGTAGATCTGTTGAGAACTCAATTTCGAATTTTTGGGGTGAATCCAATACTTCCTTTATCGTAAAAGGAAGTAAAAATGAGTCGTTTTCCTGTTACTTACAGTAATTTTTGTGTTGAAACTTCAGATTATTTACGAAGAATTATTATTTTATTTTCAGCCATAATGAAATAAAAGAATTAATTATCCATGGAGACATGACACGGAGGTGATATCAGTTACCATTCGAAGAAAGTTAAAATGTATCTAGTGGGCTTCCATCAAATAAACAAACCAAAAATTTAATTATTCAGAGTGTTGACATTACTTGTTGTCAGGTTTTTGTAACAGGAAAACGACTCATTTTTGGACATATAATCCGTTCACGATCTTTTTGAGATAGAGTTGGCTATGATTTTTTTTCTGTCTGTGTCAGTTCGACTTTTTCTTGCCACCGCATTGCCAAATTTATTATTTTAATATTCGTAAGAAAATAAATGATTTATCAAGTATGTAAAAATAATTTTAATTTCCGTCAAAGGAAAAGTCAAATGTCCAAAATAATTTTTTGCACTTCCGGGACTAAAGTTGATACTTTAGTCCCTGTTTACGGGGACTAAAGTAGCTCATTTAATCCCTAGGGACTAAAGTAAAAATGATACCGTAACTATGGTAAATTTATGTAGACACGAGGTTAGTAGGTTAGGTTTTGTTTGTCATTTGACACACACTGACGCAAAACTTAACCTGCAAATCTCGAATTTGACATATACTGACAATACACTTCAGTACTGCCAACTGATTCAGGCTATCCAGGACCTGCTGCAATTCAGTTTTTAATAAATTGTAATTGTCAGTTTCCAAATTGACAGATTTCAAATTTTGGAAATGTTTGATGATAATGTTACCAAAAGTGCAAAAAATAGCGTATATACCTCGGGACTAAAGTGCCTAAATTAAATGGTGCACTTTAGTCCCTCATGATATAATATACTATTGTTACAACAAAACATTTCCATTCAACGATGCTACTTCAAATTAAAAAAGGACAGACCAGATTTAAAAGAACACGAGTTGATGTGGAAACTAGAGAATATATTTGCTGTACGTTAAAAAATGAAATTTTGGAAAGGAAAAACAATCCAGCGCAATGTATAATAATTTACTACCTACCTACTTATTACTATTTTAGCGTTGAAACGTTATGTGGCAGAAGTGAAATTCAGCATGAAGTAAAATCAGCAAGTAATAATCCATTTGACAAGATATTTACATTTTTCACATGTTAATTTCTATAAGACCAATACTGCTCAATTGCTCTACTAAATTTATCTGGCATTAGTTTGTGACGTCTTTATCCTTCCACACCAGCAAACAAGCAAACATACAGCAAGTATGTAAAATAAAGTGGCATATTCATATAATGTACACAATTCTTATCCAAATTGCAATAAACATTAATATTGAATGCTTTTCTTATGCATTAGTTCTCATTTTCGTTTCTGTCGTCAATTGTCAAATCATTTCCAATTCTTTATCTTTAATTTAAACAGAGATCCGGCAACAATGTACTTATTCAGAAAATATAACCTTAAACTGAAAACAACCTAACCTAACACAAAAAGTGTCAATTTCCATTAGGGAGTTTAGTTGCCACAGAGGTACTGCCAACAAAATTACTAGATGGTCATAGCCTCACCTGATCCAAAAAGATCATGAAAGGCATATATGTTTATATCAACTTTTTTAATCATTTTGATGAGTAGAATACGCTCCTGAAGTAGCGGCCCACATTTTTGTTACACCTTGTATATACAGTGTGTCTACTTAAGTTGGAATCATATGGAAACAAAATTATTATTGGTTTTATGAAAAAAGGTATTCCTGATAAAAAGTTCTGCATGGTCCAAAACTTAAAATGCAACCGTCAGATATACATTTTTTCAAGCCATATACGAGGTTTGTCAAAAAATATGAATTTTGCTCAAGCGTAACGTACGTTTATTTTTGACAAAATCGAAAATTTTCATTGACAAAAGTTGATTATAATTGAAAACTACATTCAAATATGCAATTACACCGATCTATCATGAAAAATTAGATTTTATTATTTTTTTACTAAATTTTCTACACATTGATTCTAAATATTTGAAAACGTTATAAATTACGTTTAGTTTTGAAACATTATCTTTCTTATCTACTATAAACATAAGCATTTTCGATTTTGTCAAAAATAAACGTACTTTACTCTTGAGCAAAATTCATATTTTTTGACAAACCTCGGATACGGCTTGAAAAAATTGATATCTGACGGTTGCATTTTAAGTTTTGGACCATGCAGAACTTTTTATCAAGAATACCTTTTTTCATAAAACCAATAATAAAAAAATTTTCCACATGATTCCAACTTAAGTAGACACACTGTATATATAGATATAGAGATTTCAATAACCACACTTGGATGAAGACTGTAATTATAATTAGCATCGTAATGGAATGCACCAACATTTAAATCAGCGTGCAGGGTTAGTCTGGATCGAGCAGTGCGTACTCGAGCGGTTTCAAGTCTTGCTTCCCGTTGCTCATCTGTATCTGAAACTCGTATGCCCTTTTCTTTTGTGCTTGAAGTGTAGATCGACCAATCGCTTGTCGTTTGGGTGGCATAATTGATTTGACAGCGAAAGTAATGCTTTGTGACAACTATTACAAATTCACTGTGAAAAAGCAAAGAAAATGCATGTGATATCTATTATTATCTAATGCCGACCGGCAATTGGAATTATACAATCAACACCACTTGTTATGTCACACACGAACCGAAATGTCGCTGTTTGTATTCGATTCAATTCAATTCTATACTCCTACACCGAAAACAATGGTTGTCCTAATTCAGAAACCTTCTCCGGTATGTGCACAATAACTCGCCAAAGTTTCATCGCAATCGGATGAATGACATAAGAACGCATACGGTACAAACAAAATCAACATTCATTTTTATAGATATAGCTAGAAGATGATACTTGTATGTCGATCTTCCTTTGGATAATTTGTTTCTTTTCAGTAGTGTAAAATGGACTAGCTTAACAAATGAATTCAAAACACCAAACATAAAGAGTGGATTTTAAGCAAAAGAGATTATGTCAAAATTGGGGGCAGTAAGACCCAGCCCGTCAAAAGGTGTGATTCTCAAACCACCCGTAACTGGAGGGTTAATGCAGTTCAACTCGAATTTTATGGGCATGTCGATCGAACGGGACATAAACTGGACATGGGCCTCTCCTGCTACTCTCCACGTACATCTGGCCTGTACAATTTGAAACGAGTGTCTTATCTAGTATAGCTACATATATAAAAATACTACGTGCTCCTCAGTCATGTAAAAATCAACCGAAATAATTTTTTCAAAAAGAATAGCATCTTGCGAATAAAATTCGTCCTCTGTATGATATTGTGAAACTTGAGGCTTCATTAATTCAGTCAAAGCTGTATATGTTATATCATTAAGTACATTTTCACATCACTGCCAACATAAATTAAATTTTTAAAACATCCACAGCCCTCTAGAGAGTACATGTAATTTACTTCCGTCTTTCTCCTTTTTTTCGTGACTTTTATATCTTGGGTCAATAATGGTTGGATTTTTATCTTCAAACCTAATTTTTTGTGTTTATAGAATTTAGGAGTTTAAATTGACATTTTAAAGACGTTATTTGTTATGCTTTTAAATAAAGCAACTTAAAAGAGGCTAAACTATGTTTATCCGCAAACGTCACAAAAGTGACAACTTATTTGTCTTTATTGACAAGGTAAAAGTGTCACTTTATCTGCCTAAGCAGACAAAATAGCGACTTTTGCGTACTTTATCTGCCTAAGCACACAAAATGATTGCTCTCTTTCTTTCTTTCTATGTTTGTTCGCCATCTCCTCCGAAGATACTGGACCGATTAAATTGTATGATGGCTTAAAATTTTGCTAATTTTTAGAATTAGTTCGTAGGCCGGTTTTTATTTTCAAAAAAGTACGAAAAAGTTTTAATTTAAATAAACCTTTAAGCAGCGGATCGGAGCATCTGTCGCCGTGGGTTATGGTGTGACAGCTGCTGTGGCCGTGTGCTATTAGCACGGGTGATTCAGTATGTTCATATATCATTACAGTTGCGCGTTATCTGAACAACAGAGGTTGGCGCAGGGGTACAGTGCTCGCCTGAAATTTACCTGAATACGTTTGCGGATAAAATAGTATATGTTATTCGGAGTAAAGATGACTTTATGTGGCTTAGCTGAATTATTTGCCTCACTAACGTTCGGCTAAATAAACTTCAGCTTCGCCACATAAAGTATCACTTTTACTCCTAATAACATAATCTACTATTTTCTGTTTTAACTCGCCAATAATATAATAAATGGTAGAATTCAGCGATAGGAAATAAGATATCAGACGAAAGTTCATTACAACAGGTTTTCAAAATTTAAGATATCTAGGGTGTTCCGTTTAAAATCCAAAATTATCGAATTTGCAAATTGTGAGCACTCTGTGTAGCATTAATGCTCAGAGGCACTATTTCTCACTCGTAAGGCAATTCACAAATAACATACTTTTTGGTAACGTTGAGTATTTTTGAATAAAATCGCTATTATGTCCAAAACCATTAATTTGAGACCTACACAACTTTATGTGGTATGATCAAAAATGATTTTCATCTTATATGGCCATGGAATAGTTTCTAATTTATGAATGCAACTATAAACCACTTAAAAATAAAATGTCAAGTTTGACATTTAAGTATACACGTAGTAGCATTCATAAATTAGGAACTAGGTACATATACCATAGCCATACTAGATGAAAATTATTTTTGATCATACTTTATTATACCAAACTATAGGGCATTCTATTTAAAAAAGAGAGAGTAAGTTTGGTACGCCACACTTTTGTGAGCCACCTTGTACAATAAAAACATTTTACTAATGTGCATCATTTTAGTATCTACAACTTTTATCTAGACAAATGTTATGTAACTCTCATACTTTTAGAACAATCTTCCAGCCCCGCATCGTTGCCGGGCCCTGTATATACAGGGTGTAACTGAAATGCCTGTCCATATTGTAGTGACTGAATTTACGCCACAAATAGACAAAAAAGGTTCATATAAACATAAGTTCAATTCCCAACCTTTGCAGAGATATTAGAGAGGATTTTTGTTGTTTCACTGAAAATTCAGAATAAATCTCCAAATGAAACTTGACAAACCTTTACTACCGGTAGACTATTTGTGATTTTCTTTGTACGGGTTTAAGGGGTTAAGTAAAACAGGCTTCCCAATAAATGTCTTATCTACTTTCTTGTTGGTTCAAAATCTCGAATAAATACATTATGCGGGTTGCTATATTTAGTCTTTTAAAACCAAACGTAAACACTATATGAACTTGATACCAAAGAGCATATATGCTCTTTGTTGATACGTAAAAGCTGACCTCACTTGCGCGCGAAGTTTGCAGGACGCGATAAAATGTATCTACGTGTGTAAACATTTGCTTTAAAAATAACGTATTCTGTTTTAGCGTTCTCCTTGTGTCCTTGTTCGAAGTGAACAAAACAGTTGTGGGTGTTGTTACAGACAAGTGCAGAAGTGTTAACTACTGGATAATCATTTTTATTAGCAACAAGAAGGAATGTAAGTGCAATTGTTTTTTATTTAATAAACCTCGTGGTTCACAATGTTAGTGCGTTACATGTTTGTGTGTTCTTTATTGACGTTGAAACAATTTTTTTTATATTTTGCGTTTAGAATAACTCCATTATACGCCCAGTCGGTCTTATTTTGTTCATGCATTCCTTGTGGTGTGAGTTGATGTATCTACTGATTAGTGTATTAACAATAATTTCTAAATTAGCATTATTTTGGAGATTTACATGCCAAATTGCTGATAGAAATTATTATTAATTATTCATGAGCACCGAGTACGCAGCTACTCGTTGCAGTCCTAGTTCAGGGTTATCATCATCGTTTAAGTTGTTCCTAAACCATTCAGAATAGATTTGACGTGCAATAAAATCTCGTAGGAAAATTTGGTGATTCATATGAATTTTATAAGGAAAAAGCTTTAAATCTTTTTTTAACATTGTACTTATGGCAATTTCCATAAGATAAATTAATTTGTTGGCTTAATCTTCTTACTGAAGTTGAAGGATTAGTCTCAATAATGTTTTGTGCATTATCAATAACCTCTTGCGTTCTTCGGATTGGATGTCCAGACCACGGTTTTCTTGCTACACTACCTGTTTGTCTAAAATTTCTGATTAGTCTATGAATGATTTCATATATCACTTGAGAAGAATGCATTTCGAATTCAGCCGGAAAACGCTCTATAAATTAATTGCAACATTCTTGTTTAGAATATTCCCATACGCCGTCATCAGTTTTATGTCCATTACGAAAATATACTTCTAACAAGAACGACAGTTTTGATATGTCTCTGAAGTTTATTTATTTTTATTCGTATTTATTTATTTATTTATTCAATTTATTTAATTTATTTATTCAATTTATTCATTCATTCATTCATTCATTGACCGATAACTACAAGCATGTATGGAGGTTTAAAATAAATAATTAATAAAATCAAATAATTTTTCTAAACTATTCCTTGACATGCTTAATTTTAATTCTTTATTGTACTAATTCTTTGTTGTATATATATATTTAAACTTTCTTTTTGAGTTTTGTGTTTCCTTTTAAATCCATAATTATAATACAATTGAGATTTGCAAATTTTGAATTAAGATTTTATTTTAACAGCACCAACATCTACTTGGGGAGTACCACCGATCATTGCAAGAAATGAGCAGCAGTTAACTCTCAAAATTTTGAAATGCGTGCCACTTGGTCAGTTTACTGGAAATGAAATCTATGATGATGATTTTGGATGCTACATTGTTCAACTACCTAGTAAAATTGACAGACTGTAATTATGCATCTTCTGAGACATCGTTATGACGTTATCCCATTCAACTGGTAAGTGTTTACAGTTGTATAACTAGTTTTATGATTTTTGTTTTTTTTTATAGTCGGTGGCAGGTGGCACTAGAAATGTTGCATGATTTATATATCAACTGACATCAATCAATATACGTTTCAAAGCAAAGCAAATATGTAATTGAAATAAACATTATGGAAAAAAGACCATTTCAAAGTGTATCATTGGTTGCTGTCTAAAATTTAGATAAGTCGCTGAAATTATATTTAGTTTCTAATGGCACAAACTGGACTATGTCATTCCTGAATGCTTAAATTTCAAACAAGTCGGACTAAACCGATAAAAAATTGTGTTAATTGTTGTAATTTTGCACACTTACACCGGGTCTTTCCATTTAAATTGCAGAAACTCTCGAGTTTGATACATTATTGAAAAGTGTTGTGGGTTTTATGAACTATTTTTTTAGAGATGCTTGGTTTTTTAATGTTTTTTTATTTTTGAAAGTTTGCATCCATAACATCAAATTATTTTTAGGAATTTGCTTCAGAATTGGCATTTAAACTTATGAATTGCTCAAAATATTTGTAAAGCATTATTTACTTTATCGTAAATATGGAGGAAACGGTCGTTTTTCTAAAATTATATTTTTTCTACGATCCTGTCAAAATGACCACTTTTTGCACAGTTTCTAGTGTCAAAAGCGACGTTTGTAGCACTCTTAATATTAGCGCCCGAAATACGTGTTTTTTGCACGTTGCCATTGGTGGCGTGTTTTCGCTTTGCCGTAAGTTTGAATGCCAACATAACCCAGAATATCTAACACAATGTGACCGAACTAAGTTTTTATATTGCTGTTCGATCGTAGAAAAAATAGCATCACTAGCGACGTTAAAAGCACTCTGCTTTGCGTCGTGCTCTTAAACTCATCGCACGTGCTTTAAAGGCGTCCTTATACACTAGTAATAAAATAGCATAATATACCTACTATTTTTCACTATCTTCTTTGCAAGTGATCCTTATACTATCAGATTTAAGGGATGTAGGAAACATCTACAAAAATTGTTACGGTTTCCATAACAATGTACTTACTTTCCTAGAGAAATAAATTATTTACATCCCGCATTTATTACAACTTGACAGGATGCCATGTCTGCCATTTGGTTAACTCGAAGAAAACCATTATCCCTCGTACTATTATCCATTTTTAATCAGAATTTATTCACAACGCTCACAAAACAGCACTCGCAATCGTATTTACGCCGTGCGGTTTTTTTGGTTCGGTGAGATTGCTAACTCGCTACGCTTAAGCAAACTCTCACCTCACCAAAAAACATCACTTTCATCTCTTGTTGTAAAATATACTAATTTTCACCTATGGATTTAAAAAAATATGCCTTTTTTTCATTCCTTTGTTTCCTTAAAATAAAATCAAGTGTATTTTATACATTTTTGATATTCTTAATAATTATTGACCAACTGAATTCAAAATTGTCTTTGCACAGTATCTGTTCATCTCAGAAATCAAGTATTGAAACACATTCATAAGCCAAACAATACACACTTACTTTTCACTAATCTTCTCGATTTTTAGAGTTTCTGTTGTTGAGGTGAAATCACTTTGTATCTTGCGGGTGTTTTGTTGTTCAGAATAAGATTTTTTTTAATGAAACATCGGGTCTGCGTTGTAGTCTTTAATTAGTTGAAAGGGGTCTTAATAAGTTCAATAAACATTTCAAAGGGGCCTTAACGAGTTCAAAAACGTTATATTTAATTTGCAGATCCTGCATCAAATGCTATCGCCAAAGAAAAAAAGATGAGACTACTCAAAAAGAAGTGACTGCCAAGGATACCAAGCGAAAAAGCCATAAGTATTTATTTTGCGGCAAGTTAAGTGCAACTTTGTCTCGCCATATCATCCTGATGCATGGCAATGGACCACGCGTTACACTCCCACAAGAAAAACATCCATTGTTGTTGATAAAGGTACACACCCCATAATTGAATACACCTGTGCAAAAAGGAGGCAGCTCCATTTTTACAAAATTTTCAGGGGAGCAATGTGAAAGTAAATTCTGAATTTAGAAGATATTTTTCATTTTCACATCAAAGTTGGTCTTATATCTTTCAATTTCCCGGAAATTACACTTTTTTTGTCCCATACCTAAATAATATTTCAGAAAAAGAAATTGGAGCTACCTCTTTTTTGCTCCGGATAACCATATTTGGTAGTACAAAAAATAACATCTAAAAACGTCGGTAAAAAACTATTTGTATTTATTCATTAAATATACATAATTGATTTCGGAGGGTTCCACAGCCATTGTCGTTAAGTAACAAAGTATATATTGTTATAACCACTATTACGTTAAACTTGCATCAGCATCCGGAATATTTAATATGCTTAGCTTTTAATTATTCCGTTCTTGTCCCTCACACTTAAGCTTCTCGTAGAACCACATACACTCTAGTGAAACATACTTTCTTGCAAGTTTTTGTACTCGAAGCGGTAAAAACCAGAACTATTTCGGTGCAAAAAGGGGGTAGCTCCGGAGCTGCCTCCTTTTTGGGCCAAATCAGTATTGGGTTTTAAGAATATTTTCTATCTTATCCTCGTATAAAACATCGGAGCTGCATCCTTTTTGTACCAATCGAACCCATTTTTTTCACTTTACTAATGTCATTAAAAACCCTAAAACGTATAAAATGTGGAGCTGTCTCCTTTTTGCACCGTCTTCACACTGTCTTCAATTGTTCTACAATAATTGCTCAGCTCTATCTTCAGTGTGCAGTTTATTTTAAGCATTGTTATATTTTCTTCATAGTAATTCGTAACTGCTTTACATTGATTACACTTGCATGTAAATTTTGTACTTCTACTGTGCGTTTTTTAAAAAAATTATATATATTCTGAAATGTTCCAGATTCGAATGTTGACGGTGGTTGTTCAATTTTGAAGACCCCTGAGAGTGAAAACTTCAGGACAGGTATTACGAGTGACTCTTCACCAAGTCCATCAGCCTCCGAAATTAGAATGCAAATGAAAAAGCGTCCTTGCAGTGTCACTGATTGCAGAAAAGATTGATGCCATTGGTCAAAACAAGAGGATGCTAAATTGTTGAAGCACTTTAAACACCTACTAATACAAGGAGACAAACCTTCTAAAGCAGCACTACAAAATGTTCTTAAGGCAAATAAGAATGTCTTCGTTGGCAGAACATACCAAAAAACTTATGCGCATTTAGTGTACTTTATTCGAAAAATACCTTAAAACTAACAAATCTAAAGTCTCTTAAACCTGAGCATAATCTCTTACATTTAAGATGCATATTTATTTATTTATTTAGAAACTGCAATTTTGCTCATAAATTTTTGGTGTATAGCATGTCTGCCTTTTGTATTATTCACATCTGTGGTTGTAGTAGTAAGTGCTTACTGTTAAGTAATTAGACGGAGGGCCTGCTACAAATATAGTTGCGTCATTTTATTAAGAAAATATTCCTTGCAATTATATTCTCTTAATATCGCTGATAATTGATTTGGATGTTGGCCTGGTTTTCGATGGTGGGGAGGGCTGCAGCAGTGGTGCAAAGGGGTAGAGAAGAGATCAGCTAGGGTGGCCTGAAATTCGTGTTATATATTGGGCAGTACTGAAGTATATTATTGGTGGCAGTGTCGGTGTATGTCCAATTTGAGGTTAGCAGGTTAGGTTGTGTTTGTTATTTAACACAGACTGACACAAAACCTAACCTAATCTCGAATTTGACATACACTGACAGTGCCACCAACAATACACTTCAAAACTGCCAAACTTATGACACATGTCACAGGCGACGCTGATTATAAATTGATTTGATCTCTTGGTAAACTCGATCCACTATAGTCCCGGATTGTCAATGTCAAAATCCAATTTAAAAAATCCCGTATATCATGGTTAATACTTTTAAGTCAAGCTCTGGGTAACTAGAAACAATTAATTAAGTTACTAATGTCAAAACTATAAATTATAGGTTATTTTTCGAAGTGAAATTAAGCAAAAATAAATAAAAGTTGCCAGGTAACAAAAACCCAATTTTTCAAAATTACGGTTTTGCGTTGTCCAACCTAGTGGTAACAAAAAAAACCAATCGAAATTCAACAGTGCTACCACAAAACATCATTTTTAACAATCCGGGACCATAGTGAACAGAGTACATTTCAATTTCTTATGGTCCTTGAGACAGGTATCCCCAGTAGGTCATGTTTAGTTATGTGAAAATGACCTCACAGACATGTCACGTTTACTTTCCAAATTAGGTTATACTTTTTTACATTTGACAAATACCGGTATAGCTAAAAATATTTGTCAAACGTCAAAAATTATAACCTAATTTACAAGTATATACCTGACATTTTGTCAGGTCGGTATCACATAACCAAACATGACTTACTGGGGATACTTTTCTCAAGGACCATAAGATATGGAATTATCTCTACCCCTTTTGCGCCCCTGTCGTAGCTCTTTCGACCACTGGAATCCAGACAGACTTCCCAACCAAATATCAGCAATGGAATATTTTCTTGATGAAATGACTTAACAAATTTTGTCGCTGGCTCTTACACGAAATATGTAACATCTCATATCAACTGCTACTGCCTATGCACGCTTAATAGTTTACTAGAAAATGTAATTTATAGATTTTTATGTACTAGCTTAATTATACAGGGTTATCAGTTGGATTAGGGATAATTCAAAATGTATGTATGATATTCAGAGATAATGCCATCATCATATGCACAAAACAGGAGTTCTACATGATCTAGTTAGGTGAGCCAATTTTCTGCCCAAGATCATGAAACGAGTGTACAAAATGGTACATACAATCCAGCAGTATGTGCAGTGCATTTTGTGCTATGAACAATTTATTCCAAAGTGTAACGTGTGCGAGTTTTGATTGAGTGTGGTGTCAGAGAAGCAGCTAAATACGATGACATGCGATGGTATCAGTCGTTTGAGGAAGACTACAGTGTTTCTGATATTCAAATGCTGTCGTATGCCTTAAACGACTGTTACCATCGTACTTAGGTGCTGTTCTGATACCGAAGTCACGTCTAAACCGTCTTTTAACACGTGCAACACTTTGGAATTGTTCATACCACAAAACGCATTGCACACGCTGTTCGATTATTGGTACCTACTGCTTTGTTGATTTTTATCATGATTTTAGGAATACACTGGCTCAGTTACCTAGATCATGTAAAACTCATATCGTACCTCTAAAATCATGTTCATGTGCGCAGCTATGGTATGGGTATATTTTGAAATTATGTGCATATTTTTTCCCAATTCTAGTTTGTTTTATTATACAATGATTAGAATTATATTAGTTTAAAATTTGTAATTGAAGTTGCATATACAGTGTCCGCCAAAAAGTCGGCATAAAACTTACGGTAATAATTTGTGCTTGTCTAAAAACCTATTTAGCCCCTATCATATATACCGAGTGATTTTTACTTCTTTAGAAAATTGAGTTTTTCGAACTGTCAAAATCCGAAGTGCTATTTTTCGGAAACTAAGTAAGATATCCATGAGATTTTTTTTTAAAGGCGTGTTATTTTTAGCGAACTGAACAATCTCAAGGCCAGAAAACCCCTAATATTTTTTAACTTTAGCTAAAAATTAATTTTTCAGTTTTTCAAAATTTCACATATCAAGACTTAATATTAAAATTCAAATTTTTTTATGTGAAGACTAAAAATTTATAGTGGGAAAAAATAATATAAAATGTTAATTACTTCTTTAGATTTTTTATTGTTTACCGAAAAGTAGTATGTTTGCATAATTTTTACGTTTTTTATGCAAGGTGCTTTTTAGGAGAAATATTTTTCAATTCTTATTAATATCTATTTAAATGGCTTCAAGAAACTCTAATCTAGCCCTGTAAATGAATTACTGTTACAAAAATCCTGTAAAATGAAAAATAAATTTTTTTCCATATGCCGACTTTTTGGCGGACAGTATATGTTTAATTTACTATTCCAACTGATTCAATTGTTTACTGTCTTTCTGTTTCTTAATTAGTTACAAATGGTTAAATTTTATATTAATTTTTTAACAGTGTATGTCTACATTTGAAATATTTGTTTTGTTATTATTTGTACTTTTTACATTTAAAAATAAAACTATTCTAATACGTCTAAATTTGTTTACTTTTTGTCATCTGATGTTATCTTTGATAATGTAGCGTAAGTTACAACCTCAAACTGAGAGTAGCTGGAAAATCCTATTCTATTGAAGTAGTAACAATTTAATGATGAGAGTGAAAAATATGTCTCTTTATTCACTGTACCATATAACTATTTTTAATTATCACCTTTAGCACCTTTCTTATTTTATTCTAGTAAAATTGAAATGCAAAATACAAAAAAAAATTGTAGTTTATGTAAAAGCAGGCAACCATTGTTGCACTTGCGATTTGCATGTGGTCATATGTGGATGTAGCATTTATGTGAAAAAACATTTTTAGTGTTAAATCACTTTTGCTTACCTTTTCGTACAAGAATTTTGTTTTAAAGTAGTGTACTAGTTATTTAGATTACTGAATTAATTGTATGAGAGTATTCCATGTTTATATATTTAATAAAATCATTTTACTGATTTCCTGTGTAAATTCCACATAAGCCAAGATAACACCCATTTTTATCAGAGCGCCATTTGTCCGTTGACGCGTGGTGGAGTTGAGTACTAAAATTATAAGCGATGTAGCGCTATGCAGTGTAGCACTAAGCAGAGAAAACCATTATTATTATTATTAATTGTCGATAAACACGTGCACCGTGCAGATATCATAAATGAAAGTTAAAAATTGATATGCGTCTATCAAAAATAAGTAGACAAATATATCTTGAACAGTAATAAACAAACCGGGTTAGTCTAGTTAAAAATTAACTCAAATAGATAGCCAAATATGACACAACTACAGATTGTCCGTGTTGGTGAATGAATATCAAACGTTTAAATGGCACGGGAGTTTTGAACGCGCCACGCTGTTCTAATTATTATAGACACAACAACGCGATTGTAGACCTGGACTGATTTTGATTATTGCTATAAATGCGTCACGCCGCACACTGTATGATCTAGCGATTCACAACATTAAATCTAGTTCACAATACCTGTTCGGTGATCAGCGGGGCCTTTATTGGAGCAGCTAGAGGGTGTCTCGCAACGGACGACAGAAGCGGGCAAGTAGAATGGACAGCGTCAACTGCTGGTAGTGGCAATAACGAACGGCCGCTCGTAAGGGCGTTTGGGACAGGGAGATGACCCCTTTGCCGATGGCGAGAACGACAAGAGAATGATCATTTTGGAGATGGCGGGTACAGGGGCAAAATGGATTCTCGCGCACGACGAGTAATGGAGGCGGCGTTTCGACTATTACTTACACCGCATCTCCTCGAAACTTGGCACTTTAACAAAACCTAACTCGTCATGGAATCCGTGACGACGGTGATTCCATTCATTGCTTCGGTACTACCGAGTAGGTTAATCGGCACTGTTTATGCTGCCCGGAACCATCCTTGGACTTAAAAAAGAGGTGACGACCCAACCACTTGTTGCTTATACAAGCAAACCCGAAGAAAGCTTAAACGCCGAAAAAGAAGCAACGCCACAGCACACTAGAATCATAAACGGTTATACCGGAAAAGTGACACTAATTTTAAATTTTCAGTGAACAATCTATTATATTTTATTCTATAGTCTAAATGCCCGTAAAAATAGCTTTACAATGACTAACTTGCATAATATGTATTTACTATCAAAAGTATGTGTAATAGCCTAATAGGTCATCAAACTCGAAATTTTCAAAAATTTCTAAAAGCCTCACAATCGACTTTGGTAAATAAATAAACAAAAGAAAATGTCGAGCGTTTAGCCCTGTAAAAAAAACTGGTTTTACCGATGAATTTTTAATATATCTCTAAATTTAACATTTCGTAGAATAGGACCAGCCGTTTTGGAGATCTCTTAACCACATACAATACATACATACACACATGTATACACACGGACTACAAAAACCATTTTTTTACGTGGTTTGTGGTACTATAGGAAAGTAAAAAACAGAGTATTCACATAATATGTACAAACTTACTTTTGAAAATAAGGAACGTGTGCATCTTCTGGTATGTTGTCAGAGTTTTTAATGGAAAAAATCACTTCTTCCCGCGTTATTCGTTGTCGTTGTGCTTTTGAAGCCCTCCCCCGCTTTCTCACTATGTACGTACTTCGCATTTTGTCCAAAATAAGAAGTAAAAGCAGCAGTTAAAAGAATCACACCAACAATAATCAACAAACAACTTATATAAAAAAATTTCCTCAAGCACGAAACAAATTAAAACGCACTGAAAAATGTCCACGATATGACAGATAGTTCTATTAGGCATTACCAAGACCAACAGTGAACTGAAGCACTTATTTGTTGAAATTCTTGTTATTATTGACTAATTATTAGTTATTCCTCCATTTATGTTGAAACTGTTTACTTATTTTGCTAAAGACATTACTCATTAACTCTCTACACTTTCACTTGTCTTTCAAGCTAACAGTCATGCTAAGCGCTGTACATTTAAAACAGAAACTCTCAATTGTAACTTGTTTTTTCTAGTTTTTGTCATTTTGTGAATATAGTCCTTTTATAAATATTAATTAATCAATTTAGAAACAATTAGGGAATGCACTCTAGGTAAGTGAAACAAACTCAAACTATGATATGTATATTTTAAATCACGTGGTTGATTAGAAAACATATTGACTAACAAGAACAATCGCTAAGTACAAAATTCATATCCGAGTACCATAGAACACTAAAGCCAGGTAAACATACTATATTATAAAGTTTTTCTGCAGCCGTCTTCAAAGCCAAAATTTGTCATTGAAGTTGACGGTTCTCTTACTGACACAAAAAGTATATGTTGTAAGGCAACACTTTTAATTTCTAGAAAAGTACTTTTATTTCCTATAAACTGAGGTAAGTTCTATTTGGTTGGCTATAGATGCAGTTGTCCTCATGCTTTTTAAATAGGAAATGTCAAAAGTAGTCAATCATTTAAAATGTTGAATATTTTGTACGTTTCTTGGTTGCAGAAAAAAATAGTAGTGCTATTCGGATTAAAAGGGCAAATGCAAACATAACTGCTTATCAAACAAAATGACACTTTTAATCCTAACAAAACAATATATTATTTATTAGAAAGTAATAACACAGAGAGTAAAGCAGAAAACATAACTACGAGTTGGTTTACAATAGAAAAATTGGTTAACATGCTTATGAATATAAATAAGAATGTAAAAATAGATAGAAAAATTGCAGTTAGTTCAATATTATTATACCAGGTGGTGCACGTAACTTGTCCGCTGTAGAGTTCCTATATGTACTAAGAGTTGAGCCATTGGATCCACAAATCAAGGACCATGTGATATAGTAAATATATATTTCAGTTGTTTCGTTTGAAAGAAGTATGCATAAAGTTTAAAATTGGAAAAAATCAAGTACTCCATGGTTTGTGGATCCAAAACAAGTCACCCTACATGTCCTAACTCTTTCATATATAGGGACTCTAGTCCGCTGTAGAGTATCTGTATATACTATATACAGATACTATAGTCCGCTGTACAGTGGCTATATAAGGACAGTGCGGTCAATTTTAGGTGGCGGCCATTAAGAGTCGTTTCTGCTACAGCCTGCATAGACAAATCTAACAATATTTCTCTTGATTTCAATAATAGAGGTATCGGTTGTAAATAAACAGACATATTAAATGTAGAGAACATAATTTTAAGCAATTATTCTCTCTTCAAATGATAAAAATCTCATTTAAATGGTTAACATCAATTAAAACTTGCACGGGTGTTTATCTACAAATAACTCCGATTTTATAAAAAAACTGTTTTAAAACGGTGATACTGAAACTAACTATAATGGTTTTCAGTTGAAAACGTCTGAAATATTACTGAAATAGGACTACAGATACCTGTGTAAACTGCAGAAGTCGTCTGTACCGCATTCACTCCATTTGTTACACTGTTACAGGATTTGCATGTGTATTTTTTTAACGGTGTCACTGACATTTAGTAACAAAATATTATTAAAGTGAAAATTATTGCTTGGTTAAAATTTAGTTTGCATTCGTACTTACTTTATTTTTGTGTATAAAATAACACAATTCTAACTAATAAGTTGACACGATTATGCTTAGTATCATATGAACACAAAACATAAATAATAATAATACTTGAAGGTAGTTTTCGTACCTGTCACCTAACCTTAAAAGTTTAATTTATTGGTATTCATTTTAGCTACAAGTTTTTCTTCTTTTTTTTTGTTGCAAATTTTTAAATAGATTGTTCAAATGAGATAATTTGTAAGAGGTCTCTCTACTGCTATTAAGCCTGTGTGAGACACTCTGTCTTGACATATAATAGACTTTAGAAACTTCGTAATTTGTTATAATTTAGAAAATGATCGTTAGCATGAAATGTAATGTGTCGACCAGCTTGGGAGCAATTCCCATGATTATAATTAGCATTATTTAGGGTAAAATCCTTAATATTACAAATTAATTTGCCTGTAAAATTGACCACTCCTTGATTTGTTTCTGTTCCATTAGTATGAAAGAAATATTTTTTCCCACTGCCATTTTGGCGCTCCTAGTCACTTGCGCCTGTAGGCGGGGGCCTACTCTGCCTATACCTAGTTACGGCCCTGACGACAATACAACTAAACCACGCCCCCGACGCCATATTTAGGAAAATTTGTAACGGGTGTTCATTTAAATTTGTAATCAGAGTTGCCTGTGATACGCGTTTTACGTTTGGCAGTGCTGAAAACATTCGAGATTTGCAGGTTAAGATTTGCGTCAGTCTGTGTCAAATAACAATCAAAACCTAACCTACTAACCTCAGATTTGACATAGACTGACAATACCCTTCAGTACTGCCAAAAGTATAACACGAATCATAGGTGATTTAGCCTAAACTAGAGACCCTGTATATAAAGTACACGGCCTCTAGCCTAAACATGGCGGCTAAAACCACGTGATCTAGAGAGCCAATCAAAAATAGGGCACCCCACTGTCGCCACTGTCTATATAAAGGCACTGTAGTCCGCTGCTACAGTGGCTATATACAAGACAGTGTGGCCATTGGGATGTATTCGCCGCTATTGGTCGACGCGAATATCCGCCATTAACAGAATATTTACTTACTTCTAAGTTGTTCTCAAAAAGGTTGATAGAACCTGTTCATTTGGTTATGGAAAAAAATAAAACCTTTCAAATCCGACAATTGTAAATTGTCAGTGTCAAATAATTCATTAGCGTCGCAAGCGGGTAAAATTTTATCATGTATTGCCCTAAAAAACTGATATTCTGCACAGTATCTAAATGTGACAATTTAGAATTGTGCTGTGTTGTAATAGCACAAGATGCGTTCGACTTGGAATGTATGATAAAGCGATTACATCGGTGCTACGATGAATGGGGCCTTAGCATAAGTTTAGAGAAAACTGAGTATTTAGTAATCAACTCGGAAGCACAATATGAAGTCTTAATAAATGAAGATGTCGCAGTAAGACAAGTAGAAAGGTTTAAATACTTCGGTGCTACAATACAATTGAGGAAATAGGTTTGGGAACAGAAGAGATCAGAACTCGAATAGTACAAAGTAAGAAGATAGTGGGATGCTTGAGATCAATTTGATGGGACAATACTATATCTAACAAAAACGAAAAAAGAATAGGTGAAGTAATGGTAGAGTCGGTGCTATGTTATGGCAGTGAGGTATGGACTGTAACAGCGGAAATGAAACGAAGACTAAACAGTTCAAATAGACGAAAAGCGCAAAGATATCGAGACGAGATAGAGTGACGAACGAGGAAATAAGACGCAGAATGAAGGCACCAGAATCAGTTGTGGACAGAATTGAACGGAAAGCGTTAAAATGGTTTAGTCATCCGATGAGAATGGAGAAGATCTTTAAATGGTCGCTGCCGGGTAAGAAAAAAAGAGTTAGACCACGCAAATCGTGGAATGAGGGTATTCGGAGAGCCATGGAGGAGGAGAAACTGGAAGAAAACCAAGCACAGGACAGGGAGATTTAGAGACAGGGAACAGCAAGACGGCATTTAGCTGTATTGTAAACTACAATAATTGAACATAATTGAAACCGGTTGTAAACTTCATGCAACACCTTAAAGCACCACGAACGAACGCCAATGAAAAATGTCAATGTCCAAACATAACACTGCACGTATAGCTAACATAAACTAGTTAAAATAACTAGCGCTAAAATAATGACCACTCAAAAACGTTCGGTTATTTCTAAAGGCACTGTATATCTTTAGGCTCAAATTTGCCTTAAAAAGGCGGCCAACAATCGTATGGCCACACTGTCTTGTATATAGTCACTGTAGTCCGATGCTGTAGTTAATTTATGCACCCAAATTACATATATCATAGCTACTAAGAATACGTAAACATTCAAAATCGTAATAGCACTCATGGTTACCTTACTGATAGACAGTCAGCAAACGTCAAATGTGATTGAATTGTTGCATAACTCAGGTACTGCACTGGACAAGTTACGTGCACCACCCTGTATAGTAAATACATATAGAATTTCATTGTATATAACTAAATCAGTAATACAGAACATAGGAATCACATAGAGAGGCCAACTATTTATATGATCTATGACAGTTTTATTATGAAATACCTAATAAAGGATTTGTGTATTGGCATACTCCGTCTTTTACGCGGATCTACAAGTCCCGGTAATAATGGCTTCAAGTAAAACTCACGAACTTTGGGAAACATTATGCTGTTCCAGAAAACTGTATCTCTATACCGTGTGAATAATGTAAGACTACATTGGCAACTTTAATTTAGCATTAATCGATGCTAGTAACAATTGTCGGTTTTTTCTGTAGCCACTGTGTTGTTATTTTGTTTACAAACACCATGGTAACATTAAGTAAATTCCCTATGTCTAATTTTGCATAATTCAGCCATGTATATTCTTACATTATTTTCACTGTATATAACTTCAATAGAGATACCTTTGAAAGTGCATAACACTCATTTTTATAGCAAAAACTGACCTTTAATTTGCAAGTAATAATCGTGTGACTTTTTTAAATGCAAAAGCTCGTGTCTTATTTTGCAAAATTTTATTTTATTTTGCAAACATGCTTCAGATGATGTAAGCTAGTGTAATTATGTGGCATAGTTAACGTTGGTGTTTATTGTTGTTTGGGAAAATTATAAACTAGTTATTACACAATTTGATAGTTAGATTTTATTAAATACTTATTACATGATTTGATTTTCGACAGTTTCGAGAAAATTTATTACCACAGGAAAACAAACACTATTTTACGCAGTGATGTTTTTGGAAACAAGAAAAACATTAAATTTTATAGTGATTGGTCACGACGAAGATTTAGAATGATCATAAGCGATCAAATTCAGATTTTTTTGTATTAAGTGCGCGAATCTAATGATTCTAGAGCGTGAGAATGTTACTCGTAATTCGAACGCTCTAAAACATTTCGCGCTCGTACTATTTACAAACAATATTTTTTCTACAGCGGTGAAACATGAATATCAATATTGTTTCGTACCGTAGTGTGCGAAATTTGTTAGCGCCCCAGTACGCAAAATGCCTTTTTTCACGCCGTCTATGGTAACGTCAATAAATATCCTATTTTTTAACACGTTAAAAAATGGTAAACTTCGCGCATTGATAGCGATGCGCGAATGTCCCCTTTTTTTACGGTTGTAGAAAAACCACCCAACATATACTGTAAATAAGTATTTAAATCCAAAGATTATCGATTTTTATTAGTGTTCAATAAATTGTTCAATATTTATTAAAATATATCATAATATTGATTACTCAAAGTTTTAGACGAGACAAAAGAACTTGATCAAATAACGGTAGTATGTTTTTGTGCATAAATGTTGTGAGGGCAGAATATTGTAATAAAATAAGAGAACATCTTATTGAACATATAAGATCAGCAAGAAGTAAACAAATGAAGAAAAAACAATAATAATAACAATAACGATATAAAAAACCAAAAATTCGAATGCAGTGTAGCCATGCCATTTTTTTATAAATGTCATTTAATTGACCTTTTACCTTAAATGGAAATTGCTAGTTTAATAGGTTTTAGAATCACGTCGAGTAAGCTTAATTTATCGTTGTAAACTTTTTAACTAGCGTTATTGGGACTTCATCAGTAATTATTATTTCACCTCAAACGTGGCACTAGGCTAGGACTCAAAAATAGTATAGACTATTCAATTCACCTGTCATCTGTCAAAAAGTGACCAATGAAAATCCAGAATTTTCACGTTTCTTGTCCAATCAAAAAAATATCAGTGGATATATCTTCCTAGAAGGTATTCAAGTGACTATTTTAAACAAATGTGATTTTTATTAGAAAAAGTCAATATTAGTGTTCTGTTACTATAGATTTACTGAAAACTAATTTGAGAAAGTAGTTTCGTTCATTGAATAGTCCCTCGAATGCCATTCTTAGTCAAAGTTAAGTAGAATATGTTTGCGGTGGTATCACTACTCATGTCCATTGCGCTTAGGATTAGGACTCGTGCTAACGCACTCCTCCTATTCGAACCTAAGCGCAATTGACATTCGTGATACCACAGCAAAAATATTCAACATAACTTTGACTACTCATGGTATTATAATATGAATATTTAATTTATAACGCCATTGATTTATGTGAATGAATTACTTTATTATATGTTGTTTTCAGATTGTAATACATTTTACATTTTTATGATAAAGTAGAATAAAAACTATTTTTTTAGAGGCATGCACGAATGCTTTTGTTAGAAGAAAAAGTAGCCGCGGAACACGTTTTGTAAATATTTCCATAGAAAATCTTTTATGTACGCGTTATATTTTGATAGAGAATATCACGAAAAGGAACAGTACAGCTAGATTTTTTTTGTTAAAAATAATAATAATAAAACTAATATCTAAGTAGGTACTAAAAAAACTATAATTAATTAACATTGGTTTGTTTCGGCATCGCTTTTGGTTGCTTTGATGGCAGTGACATAAGTGGAAATTTCCCTGTAAATTTCAATAAATTTCCGATTATTAATAATAGCTGCTGCTATGGAAAATTTTCAATTAAATATGCGTAAGGGATATTCTCAATAGTAATATAAATAACAAGGGCGAGGCATACTTACCGATAATTTTGCACACGCCAAGGGTCGAGTGCTGGTTGCAATGAAAACTGTCCCGAGGGTTGTCCGACGGCAGTTTTCTAAGGGCAACCAGCACGATGACTCTTGGTACGGGCAAAATTATATGTTAGTGTGTCGCCCGCGTTTATATTTTAAAGATTATTTATTACACAAAACTCGCATAGGAATTATGATTTAAAATTTATCTAATAATGCCAAAAAACTCAAATTGCTTGTTTCTTGCATTTCTATTTCTAATTATGACACCATTTAAGGGGTCGATAATTAGCACTAGATTTTGCCGGTAAAAATGTTTTACAAAAGTTTTTTGTTTTGGCAATGTCACAAGACCTTCGGCTCGGGAATTTGTCAAAGTTAGTTTGTCGAGGGACATTGCCAAAAATACAACAAATCTTGAGTAAGACATTTTCCGAGCAAAATCATGAGCCCGAAATACTTTTTGTGGACTGTTTCCCAATTATCGGTTCATTTTGCCATTTATACTGATGCACAATGACAGTTTAAATAATGTTTTTGAAATACCACCTTGATTAAAACAACATATTCGGTTGTTGCCATGGATACAAGTGGCAAAAGAAACTGATAAAATCCCAAAGAAAAATTTTGATTTTTTGCCACTATAAAAATATGTGATTGGTTAAATTTTGGAAAATCATGGCAGTTGATTGGATAATAAAAGATGCGGGAAATAGTCAGGTAATAAGATCGGGATTGGTCGATTTTCAAAAAATGCATGTTTCTCACTGGATGATATCAGTCATGTGACAGTTGTGTGTAATAATCAGTTATAACTTCCGGTTGTCCTATATCTACGGTTGAATGTGTTTGCATTCCGTTTTCGTAGCGAACTTTTGGTAATGAGGTACACTGTCAGATTAACTTGTCATTGCAGAATTAACGATCTCCACTGGCAAATCTACAAGAGAGAGCTTGCCAGAGGCAGTAGCCGTTCAGTTTGTTGCCTGTATTTAGGCGTTCTCAAAAATCCCTAGATGTGACCGAAGAGAAATTTTAAAATACTTAACTAAATTTTCGTGTAACAATACAACAATTTAAGACCAATAAAGTATTGTAACATAATGTCTCTCTGCACTCTTACCTGCTTATAAATCTCTGCCACCAAATAGGGGTAGCTTTGGGAGTTTACGCTCGCGACCACTCAGTCGTAGATGGGAGTGGGTTCCAAAGAACAAATTACCTAAGTTTCCAGGATCCTAGGGCGCCACGCCGTTGTAGCTTCGTATTAATACTCCCCGTTGAAACGTGTAACGGCGAACCTAAATTGCTTATACAAGAAAGCAAAGATTCGACGCAGTAGCAAATAAGACCGATTTCACTTGTGTATATATAATACCCACAACGGTTCTAACATATCCGATACAGTCTGTACATAAGGATTAATACCAGAAGGGCAAACCAGATAAATGTAACATAAAAGCTATTTAGCAGAAACACATATTACGGCAATTCGACGTTTGACTTTAATTAGGACCTCAATTTTTACTTAATGTAATCAAAATTTAATGACAAGAGTAATGAAGTAAATTTTGCTTCCGACAACTAGTCCTTAAACGCTGTGTTCTGTACACGTCAAAAGAAAGCCTTATATATTCCTAGCTCTATATTACCCACGTTTAATACCTGGTGTTTGTACTAATTAAACAGATCTGTGTAAGCGCACTACCAGAAGCCACATTGGCTTATAAATGAAACCGCTCGTGTGACAGTATTACCTCGTTCAAGTCACGTTAATACCAGAAATGGGTATTTAAATGTTAAACCTCAGTTAACCAATCTAACTAAGCAAGGACAAGTCCTCCCATAAAGTCAATTACAAATTTCAACTGAATTCCTAAATTATAACTATTTTTCAATGAGCTTCACCGTAGTGGAAAAATTTTATACACAAGTACTAATAAACAAGGCACATGAAATGCAACGAGTAGCAAATAGGTTGCACTGAACGCAATTTAATTAAATTTAGTAATAGATTGTACAGCACCTTGGGTCGACGAAACACTGTGACAGCTATCAAACCTTTTCCATGAAGCAACGGGTCCCGTGGCCTAGTTTGACATCACCAGGATTCGATCCATTTAAATCGGAGCTGTCAAGTGAATTTGAGACGCCAAAAAGCTGGCCCCAAAGAAGAAGTCGGCTGCCTATTACCTCGTACAAAGCCCCGTACGAAGTCTCCTATGTAGGAAGCTTCCAATTAGACAAGAAATTAAACGAACAACTCTACATAACAACGATCAAGCAGAAATCATTGCGTAGCACTATTTAGCGGATTCCGATCCATGGAGACTTTCAAGCACTACAATTCCATCACAAATAGGCATAAACGGCAAGAGGAAGCCCAATTTCTTGGCTCAAAATAAGCGGCTTACAATTCCATCCCGAAATGGACGCCAAAACAGCAAGACAAAAGACAACACCCCAAACAAACAATTTTCTTGTTTCGTTGCACGAGCGCCACCTATCTCAGGATGTCAGAGCTTGGAATCGAGATCTGCAATAATGCACTATATTTTTCATAAATTCAGACGCTCCAAATGTTCAAAAATTAGAATGTAACACGGTGCAGCTATAAGAAGGTCGAAATCGCGATTGTATATCTGATAGCAGGTTATTTGTATTTAGGTAGTGCATTATTTGACTATTTATAATTTTCTTGAGAATTTTAGAAAAGGTAGGTAAAATGCTTATATAGGTCTAACATCAGAATATTCTGCCGGATCACTAGTTTTAGGTTTTGGAATTATAAGAGGTCAGACATAGTTGCGGGAATTTTAAATGTTGGTGAGTTTTTAATATTTAAGTGATTAAATTTTCTTCACAATTGTTTTGTTGAACAATTTTTTGTCTTATACAGAGACTATCAAAACAATGATGGATATGCGTGATCGGGCACTAGTTCGTTTTAAAAAAACTCAAAATCCTGACCACTGGGTTTACTGCAAACAGCTGCGAAGTCAAACGAATAGTGCAATCAAACGCGAGAAGAAAGCTTATTTTGAATTCAAATTCAAAAATAGCGGTAATATGCTTTGGAAAAACCTTAAACATTTAAATTTAACGAAAAAGAGCTGTGAACTAACATTACCATCTAACCTACCACATTGCAATGAAATAAATCTTTGTTAACAGTATACCGCAATTAAATATAAACAATCATGACATAATTGACTTTTATAATAATAATACTAAGGAATCGATTTCAACTACTTTAAGTTTCAAATCTGTTGACGAAAGCGAAATTTTAAAAATTATATCTACTATTAAAACTAATGCTACAGGTGTGGATGGTCTAAATATAACAGCTATTAAACTTTGTATACCATTTTTACTTTCTATTCTCACACACTTGGTTAATTTTTGTATAAATAATTGCGTTTTTCCAGACGATTGGAAAAAAACATTGGTTGTGCCATTACCGAAAACTGCAACACCAAATGGGTATAACGATCTCCGTCCGATAAGTATTCTTCCATTCTTCCAGCGCTGTCAAAAATATTTGAAAGGGTAATTGAGAAACGACTGCGGGAACATATTGATAAATATAATATTTTACCTGAAACGTAATCTGGCTTCAGAAAGGGCTACGGCTGCAATACTGCATTGGTAAACATTACTGACGATATAATATTAGCTATTGATGAAGGAAAATTGACTGTACTTGTTTTACTTGATTTTTCAAAAGCATTTGATACTATTGATCATTCGGTTAAATTCATTATTTCATTACATTGGCTTACATGAAAATGCAATAACTCTGCTATCAAATTACATATCTGATCGTTACCAAGCAGTTGAATTAAATGATCAAGTGTCTGAGTTCCTTAATATTAAATCTGGAGTACCGCAGGGCTCAATTTTGGGTCCTCTTTTGTTTACTGTCTATATTTCTTTATTTCCGTCAGTATTGCAGTTTTGTCGTTCCCATTTCTGTGCTGACGATTCGCAGATTTATAAATCGTTTAAAATGGAAGAGACTATTGAATCATGTCATGCAATAAATGTTGATTTAGAAAAGTTAAATGCAATTTCGGAAAAGCATGCTTTGAAACTAAATGCTAATAAATCCTGTGTAATAATCTTTGGCAGGAAAAATGATAGATTGAGGGCTATTCCGCTTATAAATATTAAGATCGGAGATAGTGCACTACGCATTGTTGATTCAGCAAAAAAATTAGGATTAGTGCTTGATCACACTTTGCGCTTTAAAGAACATATATCAAAATGTTTGCAAAGAGCTTACGGTTCACTTAAAGTAATTTTCCAGCATCGGCATGTTCTGAATCGCCAAATCAAGGCTATTCTCTGCAATTCCCTTGTTTTGTGAAAATTTGATTATTGTGATGTGGTGTATGGGCCCTGTTTAGATGGTCGTGATATTCTAAGGATTCAAAAAATCCAAAATTCATGTTTGCGTTTGATTTTCTGTATTAGGAAGTATGAGAGGATTTCTCACACGTTAAAATATGTTTCTTGGCTTAATATGTATAATAGACGAAAATTACATTCATCGTGTCTATATCACAAAATTATAACTACACAGAGCCCATCATATCTGTACAATAAAATATATAATAAGACTGACGTACATAATTTAAACTTAAGATTTCGTGGAAAAATAAGTGCGCCTTTCATTAACAGTGAATTTGTCAGGCGGTCTTTTTCTTGCGTTATTGCAAAGTCTTACAATGGATTGCATCAACAGTTTAAGGGTTTGCCACTGTCTCAGTTTCGGCATCGGCTAAAAGAAGTTGTCATTATAGCGTAATTTTTTATTTTAAATTTGTGTTGTTTTTTTTCTTTGTTTTCTTTGTATTTTTTGTGTTTGCACATTTCATTAGTTCAGATGATTAGGTAAAGATCAAGTGGGTTAAGTGGAAGAATAGCTGACAATTTATTTGTCAAAGCTGAACTGCGCCCTTTTTTGTATATTTTGATATTTTGTTTTTGTTATATACTAAATATGATAAGATTCTATTTATATACAAAAATAAAGACAATTATTATTATTATTATTATTATTATATGCAAAGTACGCCTTCTTTCATTTATAATACTAGCACTTGTCAGATTCCTCAATGATTTATAGTATTCCCAACTTTTTCAATCTGTTTTGCCTTATCCGTTAGTTTCATCGTTAGTTTTATATTGTCAGTTAACCAGGGCATATACGGTTTTGTAGTTTTATTGTTTTCCAAGGCGCATGTTCATCAATCAGTTTGATTAAATTGCTATTTAGTATGCTGACTTTTGCATTAATATCATTTTAGTAAAAAATTGGTTGTAATGGTAGTAGCTTAAAGTTTACGAATTCATTTAAATTAAACTTTTTTCAGTCACGATAGAATCTGACAACAGGGGTTTGCTTAGCTACCTCTGCAGTGATAGTACAATATATGAGTTCATGATTAGATTCATTGTAAACCTTTACCCCCGAGTATTTAACCAGAGACGGATCAGAAGATAAAATGACGTCAATGAGTGATTCTGAATCTTGAGTTATTCTAGTTGGCTCTGAAATCTGTTGACTTAAATTAAGATATTCAAAAAATTCGATAAAATACTTCGTGGATTGATTTGATTTTGCTAACAAATTAATATTTATATCTCCCATACAAATGATTTTTTCTGCTATGGTTGTAATAATGTAAACGACGTCTCAAGTTCATTCATAAATGTTTTATAATTTGTAGACGGTGGTATATAGAGTACCCCAAAAACGTATGTTTCAGATTTGTTTTTAATCGTAAACCATAATTGCCACCCCGACTATCTCGATCGAATGTGTATTGTTACTTAAAAACGCATTGACAACGGTCCACAATTCTTAAAAGCGAGAACACGAGGCGCTCAAACGTTGAATATTTTAAATTACCCACTAATTTACATCAGAAAAGATAGTTTCGAGCCATAGAAGCTTTGTAAGGAAAAACTACGAACGTAAATTCGCGCCCATCGAACTTGGTAGGTTATATGCAGTCCTTGTTGTTGTTGTAATACTCTATACGGACAATAGATTAAAACACTGTTGGAGTGCACCCAATACTAAAAATTGCGTGCACTCTGGAGCTCACCTAAACACAGCCTTTATTTAAAGATATCCAAATCACACAGATGTGTATAAATTATTTTCGAGACGCTATAGCAATGCGATGTTTACATGATGCATGCGATAGTAAGGAAACAATATAATACAGTTTGAAGGAAGTGAGACGCCATAGCCTAGTGTAGAGTGCTTTATAGACCAGGCAAGCTTATCCCACTAGATTGTGTCACAGGGACTTTAGCGCCAAGCCGTCGGCTGCACTGACCGGTAACCGTGCGTTCTGTCGTCTGTCAACCAAGCAAGACTAAAAACCGATCGGGTACGCACGGCTCGATCCAGACGAACACTGCAGGTTCATTTAAATCTTGGTGCATTCCATTACGATGCTAATTATAATTACAGTCTTCATCCAAGAGTGGTTATTTAAATCTATATACAGTGTGTAGGTATTGTTCTGTGCTGTCAACTGTATCTGTCAGTTCTATTGAGTTCTGTCACTCGTCAGTGTTGTTTGAACTAAGGTACTATTAAAGTTCTCTAGTTTGAGCCACGTGCGTGTTAGTTAACAGTCTTTTCGTTCCGATTATTTCTGCTTTCTTTTTGTTTAAAAACCAATCTTTTTTACGACGGATAAAATTAAATGACATAATCGTTGTTTTTCCGACTTACCGTATGCTATTTGGAAAGTAACTAGAATTTGAATTTGCCGCCACTTTCAGTAACTCAAAATGGCGGACGAGCTTGCTCGTATAAATATAGTACCTTAGCCTAGTGGTTATGGCGTTCGCTCTCCAGCTGAAAATGTGTTACAGGCTAATTGCTCGTTAAAACACATTAATCATCTGAAAGGCAAAGCTCACTCTAATCACGCCTCAACTGTGTTGCAACAGATAGTTGAACGACTATTGCTCAGGGGGAGATGGAGTGGTTCGAATTCGCACATAGTTAATTAGGGTGAGATACTATAGCACCGGGAGTAATAATAATAATAATAATTTATTATCCATTAAATATATTAATTTGTGGAATCTTCATACAAATACAATAATATAAATATCAACACATTTAAATTGTACTACTATTAACACCAACTTATTGTAAAAAATTCGTCAAGTGAATATAAACAATTGCACTTTAATACATTTTGTATATTTATCGAACTGGTTTATGTTCAATATGCGCACGGTATGGGGCAAAGCATTATACATTTTAATTCCTACCATCAGTTTGCTCGACTGTTTTAATCTATGTTCGGATAAGATTAAGTCAGATCTATAGTCATATTTATACCCATTCGGAGTCACGTGATAGTCTAGTGACGTTGCGTATGTCGATTCTTAAAAATGCAATTTTAAAGTAATAAATGACATTTCCTTTTGTAGGCTATCATGACATCTGAAAATTTCTAAAACTAGATTGCTACGATTTTCTTTTCTCTTATACGAAATTAAACTGATTTTACATGTTAAAGAAAATATGACGTGTCGTAGAATGTAAATATAATAAAGATTCGTTGGCTGCTACATTAAACATATGCTGAGTATAGCAAATGTTGTCCATTTGCCAATTTCTGTTCATGAATATTTTGTTACAGAACCTATTGCTTGATTTTTGTCACTTGAAGCCTATTTACTTGCACCACCTATTTAGGGAAGAAACTGAATATGAAAAATCTCCTCCAGATTCTTCAACCAAGCGCTTCTTTAGGCTTTCTATGGTTACAAATTCTTTAGCTACATACATTTTATATACAGTGAATTTATTTTAATGGTTAACATAGCAGTTTCGTTTCTATGTCAGAATTTAATCATACAGGTCACTTCCATAATTACCAATGAAATCAATAGATTAGAGCGTTTATTTTACGAGTTAACATACGAGTTTTAATTAGGTACTTGCTAATAAGAAACTTTAATTTTGTTACCGGAATGTAGGTATGCAACTAAGAAGTAGATACGTAGGAACAACTTGTGTGTTGTATCTGTTCTTCAGTGGTATACATTAGGATAACTTTTAATTGTCTTTTTAACAAGTAATAATTCCTATGTTAACTCGTAAAATACACGCTTGGTCTCATTTGTAACTATGGAAATGACCTGTATGATTAAATTGTGGCATAGAAACGAAACGCTTATGTTAACTATTAAAATAAATTCCCTGTATAGTGCCCTTGGGAGTTCTTGACTGCTTCGTCGACTTCCGTTTTTGCATTCTTCACTTTCTGGCTCATATTTTCGGTAAATTGTGCTCTCCGAGCAATTTTACGCAAGAGAAGCACGGCGAACAAGTGTTTGAGGGTGAAACTGTTGCTTTACCATTATTAATATTGTCGTACTCTTCAAAAAAACGCATAACATTCAAAATTAATTGTTGTGACTGCTCGTTATACCGCATGTCCGATGGTTTCTTCGTATTTTCAATTTTCGGCTCAACTATTTTAAGTTTAATTTAGGTTTTATTACCCTTATATCAATAATTTACACGAAAAATATAATCTGACAGATTCGAAATGTCAAATTTTAAAATTAATTTTATTAATCGACAATATACAGAGTTATTCACGTAAGATGACGAGCCTGACCAGGTAAAAATGCAACCCAAACTACGATTTATAAAGCTAATTGGATCCCTATTGCATTAGCACCTCGAATTTGACATAGACTGCTTACATGTCATTGGTGGCACTGTAAGTCTGTCAAATGCAGACTAGGTATTGCGTCAGTTTGTGTCAAGTAACTCTGAGAAAATGGATGTAGTAATAGCATATGGACCGGGCAAAAATGGCACGAAGAATGAAAAGGAACAATTCTGGGAAGAGCTACAAATGGTATATGAAGAAGCAAACAACCCAACTATACTTACTGGGGATTTCAATGGTAGACTAGGGGATGACAGTGCAGGAAGACACGGAGTCATGGGCATCTACGGGGAGAACACAAGAAACACGAATGGGGATAAACTAATACATTTTTGCATTTAAAATGGACTGGTGATTCAAAACTCCATCTACCAACATAAGGATAGTCATAAATACACTAGGGCGGAACCAGGAAGAAAAGAAAGATCAATTATTATAGACTATGTTATTACAAAGAAAACAAACAGAAGAAGCATTCAAGACGTAAGGGTATATAGGGGTGCCGAAGTATCAACAGACCACTATCTACTAGTAGCGACAATAAAAAACAACGGGACAAAAGAATGGGCGAGGGAAGTGGAGGAGCTCAGCAAGAAAGAAACAAAAACCATCAAGACATACAAACTACAAGAACAACGGACAAGAAAGGAGTTTGCCAAATGGATCACGAAAAAGGTACAGAGTACAGCAGAAGAATGGCAAAACTTGACAATAGAGAGAAAATGGTTGAAATTCAAGGAAATCATCTACGCGGCTGGAACCAAAGCTTGCGGTTTAGCCATAACAAGAGGATCCAAGAAGAGAACAAGTTGGTGGAGCAAGGAAGTCAGAAATTTTATCAAAATAAGAAAGACAGCGTGGAAAGCATACCTACAACAAAGAAGTGAAGAAGCCTATGAAAATTATAAAGCAACGAGACGGTTGGCAAAGGAGAAGATCAAGATAGAAAAAGCCAAGAAATGGGAAGATTTCGGGATAAAGATGGAAAAAGATAGTAAATCAAATTACAAGATTTTCTATAGAGTTCTCAAGAATATGAGAAACAAAAGAGAAAAACAAGGCTTGAGGCATATTATGGACAAAGAAGGAAACATAATTACTGAAGAAAATAAAGATATGGATAGGTGGAAACCGTATTTTCAGGACATGCTAGAAGGAGCTGGCATAAGCAGGGAGGAAGCAGAAATGGAACAAAACGCAATAAGACCAGGAGAAGGAAATGATAATACACAACTAGAAGAAATGAGTGACAATATACAACTAGAAGAAGTAAAGAAAGCGATAGGTAAACTGAAAAACGGGAAAGCACAAAGAGTAGACGGCTTAAAAGGAGAATTATTAAAACGTATGAGAGAAGATGGAATGATACTACTACATGCAATTATTAAAGAAGCATGGGCAACTCTAACACCCGTATTCATAGTCGTTCGCCAGCGGATCGCCGGCGACTCGCCGGAGTTTCGTTACGAATAGTATGTTGGCGGCACTGTACGTCTATGTCAAATTCGAGGTGATCAGGTTAGGTTTTCAGTCAGTTTTGACAGAAACTGACACAAAATCTAACCTGCTAACCTCGAATTTGACATAGACGTACAGTGCCGCCAACATACTATTCATAACGAATCTCTGGCGAGTCGCCGGCGATCCGCTGGCGAACGACTATGAATACGGGCGTAACAGTACCCAAAGACTGGAAAACGTCCAGAATAGTTCCAATCTCCTCCTCCTCATTCCTTAGGACCCTTGAAGGGGCATGGTGACATTATGGTCTGGCTACTTTATGGACTTGAAAGTTTCTTTTCAGGACGTTCTATCCTGGGCCGAGTGGATGGCTTCGTGTAGTGTTTGACCTGTCAGTGCCTTTAGTTGGTCCTTCCATCGCATGGGCGATCTGCCTCTCGGTCTGGATCCCCCCATTCTGCCTTGGACTACTAAAGATTCCATGTCATCGGTGCATCTGTTAATGTGCCCGAAATATCGTAAGTATGACTGGGCTATGGTTGTGCTTATCCGTTGTTCGATCTGGAGGTCTTCCAAAACGGATTTGTTTGTTCAGTGGGCCGTTCAGGGTATGCGTAAGATCTGCCTATAGGCCCACATTTCAAAGGCATCAATTCTTTTCTTGTCTGCTTTCTTGATCGTCCACGTTTCATCCGCGTAGGTTGCTTTTGGTGTTCTTCGTTATGGCTGTCTTTCCATACTTTCGTGAGCTTTGTGACTGCTGTGCGTGCAATCGCTAGCCGCCTTCTAATTTCTGGTTCAGATTCCCCTGTGTTCGTTATTGTGGAGCCAAGATATTGGAATTGTTGCACTACTTCATAATTCGCTGTATTTTGGATATGATGCTGGTTGTTGTTCCTTCTATCTATAATCATCACTTTGGTTTTAGTTTTATTTATCTCCAATCCATACACTTTGCTGTGGTTGATTAGTCTGTTCATGATTGTCTGAAGTTCAGTCTCCTTCACAGCTATGATAAGAGTGTCGTCGGCGTATCTTAGGTTGCTAATCCGACCTCCTCCGATGGTCACTCCTCCTTCCCATTCTTCTAGTACTGTGCGCATTATGTGCTCGGTATATATGTTAAATAGAAGACGCAAGAGGATGCACCCTTATCTAACTCCTGCTTTGGTTTAAAAGGTTGTGAGTAGACATTGTTAACTCTGACTTTTGAATTATTTCTCTCGTATACATTAGTGCAACCAAGTGTGGGTGTGTGCCGATTTCGATTAATATTGTCCATAGCTTGTTCCACTCCACGGAGTCGAAAGCCTTGTGGTAGTCTACGAAGCATAGATACCTCTCGACATTTACTTCGCTAGCCTTTTCAGTGGGTTGTCTTGTGTTCAATATTTGCTCTTTGCCCTTGCCAGGAATGAATCCGGTCTGTTCCTCGGAGATTTGAGGGAGGAGGTGTGACTTTAGGCGTTCATTTAATATTGTGAGCATTACCTTGCTGATCTGTGGTATGAGTGCAATTGTTCTGCAATTTTCACATTTCATCGGTGTTCTTTTCTTATATATGGGCACAAATAACGATTCGCACCATTCCTGTGGCCAGTTTCCTGTCCGCCAAACTTTTTCGCATAATTTGTGTATTATGTTGATGCCGATTTCCCCCATTGCTTTTATGGTCTCTGCTGTTATTCCATCTACGCCGGGAGCTTTTCGATTGCTGATCTTCTGTATCGCTCTTTCTACTTCTGATCTTAGGATATTCGGCTCATGCTCATATTGCTGGAGTCCTTGTGTTGTTATATGGTCGTGGGTATCATTGAACAGCTTGCAGCAGTACTGTCTCCATGCTTCCGCTATTCCCTCTGCCGTTCTTACTGTGTTACCATTTTCGTCCTGTATAACCTGCGTGTTTGGTTTGAACTCGCGTCTGAGATATTTTATTTTCTAGTGTAGCTCGTGTGGCTCATCACGTGCTGCATGCTTCTCTATTTCATTACACAGTTCATGTATATGGTTGTTTTTGTCTCTTCTGCATAAGTGTTTAGTGCTTAGATTTAGTTGTTTCATTTTTATTTCTTTTTCATTTTTCGGTAGGTTTGCTTTGCCGACTTCTCTTCTGTCTTCTATTCTCTGGATTGTTTCGTTTGACATCCAGTGATTTTGTTTCGTTTTTCTTTCCTCTGGGCTACATGTCTCTATCGCCTTTATGATCCATGTCTTCGTTCCTTCCCATATTTCATCCGGTTCCCTTGAGGTGTCAGGTTCCTTGTGTGCTCGTAATCCTTGTATCAGTTTCTCTTTGTCGGGTGCTTCTAGTTTGTTTATTTTGTCATTCCTTTTAGTCGTGTGTAATTTTATTTTGACATTAGCTCGTAAAAGTTTATGATCTGACCCGCATTGTGCCCCTGGTTTTGCCTTCACTATAGTGACCGACGTCCTCCATCTCGCTGTTACTAAGACGTAGTCGATTTGATTTTTGTATTTTTTGTTTGGCGCAATCCAGGTGGACAGTCTTCGTGATGTTGTTCGAATACCGTGTTCATTATGATGAGATCATTGTCAGTAGAAAACTGTATAAGTCGTTCTCCTTTTCGTTACGCTTTCCAAGCCCATACTTTCCTATATTCCTTCTTAAGTGGTTATCGTTTTGTGTGTTTCCCACCTTGGAGTTAAAATCTCCCATCACTATCAGGATTTCTTTGTTGGGTATATTAGATGTGATCTGTTCTATTTCCCTGTACATTTCTTCCATTTCCTCGTCCGGCGCGTCTTTTGTTGGCATATAGACTAGCAAAACAAGTAGTTTTGTTGGTTTTGCTTTTATAGTTATCTGAATGAGACGGTCACTTATAGGATTGTATAATTCTACGTATTTTGCCATTGATTTGTTTATTAGGAATGCGACGCTATTCCTTCCTGTCTCATTAGCTCCTGATATATATATGAGACTGTCTTTTGTTTCGAAATGTCCTTTATCCTTCCAGTGAGTTTCAGTTACTCCACATATATCTATATTTTCTCTACCCAGTTCTCTTTCTACTATGTGTAGTTTTCCCGCTTGGAGTAACCCTCTCACGTTCCAGGTGGCGATTGTTAGATCTTCTCTTATTTTAAGGTATTGCCTTGCAGTATCCAATTTTCCATGCGATGCCTGTTTGCACACATCAGCATGCCCAGTTGCCGATTTCTCACCAGCTGACCTGGACTCAGTCTGGCGCCGATTGCTAGTCGGGTCGCTTGGCATCGTTACATTATTACTTTGCATCTGATCATAATGTTCTCATGGGATACGCTAATCGGATGGTTTCCCGTTTGCCTGTCCGATCGCAGTGCTGTAGCCGTTGTCCTAGTTCTAAGGGCGCCTACAGTTATGTGTTATGTTGCCGTTCCAATCTTCTGATCTCCGCCTCCATACCCTACTGGATACCCTGCTACCGGCATTCAGTTTTGGATCACAGGGACCATTAGATCCTCCAGGAAAATTGCCCCCCTTCTATACTGCTACTTTTGGTCCGCCCCGGGTATTTTATTTCCCCGGTACCTGGAATATCTGACAGGCGTTGCTCTATCCGCCACCTGGGGAGGCGCCCGATCGATGGGGGATCTAGCAACCCCACACGGAATAATCTACAAAAAGGAAAATCGTACATATTGCTCGAATTACCGTGGACTTTCATTGTTATGCGCAGCCAGCAAGGTGTACGAGATTATCCTGGAAGGAACGCTTAGAAAGGTAGTAGAGGACAAACTGCATGAGGCACAAAGTGGATTTAGACCTGGACACTGTACCCAGGATCATATATTTACAATTAGAAATGTAATAAAGAAATCGCTACCCTATAAGAGGGAAGTATATATGTGTTTTGTTGACCTGTATAAGGTCTTCAACTAGGTGGAGAGACAAAAAATATGGGATGTGCTAGAGAGAAATGGTATTGCAAATAATTTGATAGAAGCCATTAAATCACTGTATAAGAAAACAAAAAATATAGCCAGAAAAAACAAAGAGACTAATAGATTCAGAACAACGAAGGGAGTTAGACAAGGAGGCAACCTTAGCCCACTACTTTTCATTACTTTTATGGACGAAATAATAAAAAATGTCAGCAATAAAAGTAAGAAGATGAAGGTGGGATACCACAAATTGAAACCGGTAGAAGTGGGAGGTTGTGTATTTGCAGACGATGTTGCAATAATGGCAAACACAGAAAGGAGTTTACAGTTCAATGTCAACTTGTGGACAGAAGAGTTGAACAGAAAAGAATGAGAATCAATATTAAAAAAACAAAAATAGTAGCGATATCAAATAATAAGGAGAGAAGAGCCAGCATCCAAATTAACAATCAGATAGTGGAGCACGACAGCAGCATAAAGTATCTAGGAGCAACCATAGATAATACTGAAAAAATGGAAGAGGAAATTAACAACAGAATCACGGCAAAAACCAAATTGTTGCACGGTATGAGAAGAGGTTTTATCAACAAAAAAGAAATTAGCAACAAAACAAAAATGACAATATACAAAACCATATATTACTTGCCGACGTTACTATACGGAAACGAAACATGGGTACTAACAGAGAAATTACATACAAAAATACAGGTACTGGAAATGAAGTAGGTATCTGAGAAGAGTAGCAAACGTAACGGTAATGGACAACATATGCAACGATGAAATTAGAGAAAGACTGAAAACAGAGAGTGCCAGGAAGTACACAGAGAAGGCTCAGTTGCGGTGGTGGGGACATATGAAAAGACTACCTGAAGAAAAACAAGTTAGACAAGTATGGGAAGCAAAGACCACCGGAAAAAGAAAGAAAGACAGACCAATATGACGTGGGATAAGGAAGTGGAAGAACTATTGAAGGGAAAGGGGCTAACATGGAACCAGGCTGAGAACATAGCAAGGGACAGAAATAGATGGAGAGCAGCGACGAAATAGAATAAAGGAATGTACAGGGTGAGCGAAACTCGATGTCTCGGCTCTATTATAAGAAAAGGAAAAACGATAGAAAAAATCTGAAAAGAGGTTCTTAAATGGAATTGACTAAAGTCCATTTTAAGTCAACTTTGCCAATTTTTCGATATTTGGAAATTAAAGTAATGACGTCATCGATTTTTTCCCAGAAACATACCTCTATTTTGGCATATTTAGAAAGAGCTAATTTTTCTGAACACATTCTCTGAAGAAAAAAATTTGCTATCTTCTTCCATTAAAAAATTATAAGCAAATTTGTAAACAAAAGGATTATGAAAAATTCGCAATCGTCACGATTTAAACAAGTAGCCTTTGAAAACAAATAGCAAAGTCGCATCTGTCAATAATTAAAAATTATTAATTATTATTATTAATCGGTATTAATTATTAATTTAACATTAAAAAACACATAATATGTTACTATTATTACCTCAGAAAGAAACACAGTATGAGAGCAATCACTACAACAAATTTCCAGTGTAACCACCTCCTAATTCTAAACACTTATCCAATCTTTGCCTTACTTCTCTCACTAAAGCCTTACGTAACATTTCTCTGGATAGTTCATCGCAAGCATTTCTGATTTTTTCTTTTAAATGTTCCAGGTTAACAGATGGTGTTCTGTAAACTTTATTTTTCAAAGTTCCCCACAAGAAGAAGTCTAGTTGGGTCAAGTCCGGTGATTTAGACGCCCACTGTATCGGTCCATTTATACCTATCCAATTTTCTCCATAAGTTTCATTTAAATATTGTTGAACAATTCTTGCTTTATGCGGTGGAGCTCCGTCATGCTGGAAACACATGTTTGTTCGCAGCTGTAATGGCACATTTTCGAGAAGCACAGGAAGTTGTTCTTGAAGAAATTGCAAATATCGCTCACTACGTAAAATTTCTTCGTAAAAATATGGACCAACCAAATGCCCATTAATAATACCACACCAAACGTTAATTCCGAAGTGTCCTTGGTTATTAATCGGATTGACAAAATGTAGATTTTCAGTAGCCCAAAAATGTTCATTTTTTTAATTAACATCAATGAATATTTACAATCTATTATACAAAATAATATTCAGTAAATGGTTTGTTTTATGCATTAATAACATGTGAGAGAACACTCCAGTGAGAGCACTCTACCTTAATTGAATTTAACATATAAAGCTGTTATGGTTGTAACATTTTGAAGTTTGGTCTAGTTGAACCTGTTAGGCAGATCAAGTGGATCGAGTCTTTTGAGTCTTTTAACATATGGTCTGTCCAGTAGATTTGCTGCGAGTTCATTAGTGTGCGCACTGAGCTTATCACGATGCTTAACACCGTGGGTCACTATTTCATTTTTTATTGTTGGTATAGGGATATCCTGTTGTATGACCCAATTGGGTACATATCTTGGTGCGTTGATGATGTTCCTGATGACCTTGTTTTGGAATCTCTGGAGGATCTCAAGATTAGAATTGCTGGCTGATCCCCACAGCTGGATCCCATATGTCCACACCGGCTTTAGAATGGCCTTATACAGTAGTAGCTTGCTGTCTACAGAAAGTTGGGAAGTTCTACCAAGGAGCCAGTACATTTTTCGGTACTTTAGATCTAACTGTTTACGTTTTTTCCAGATATGTGTTCTCCAGATTAGTCGTTTATCGAGGTGCAAGCCCAGGTATTTAGCATTATCTGCCTGTGGTAGTTGTTTCGTATTGAATGTGACAGGAGGGCAGGTTTCCTTGCGCAGTGTGAACGTCACATGCACAGATTTGTCTTCATTGACTCTAATTCTCCAGGTTTTCATCCAGGTTTCTATTTTGTTTAGGTTATTTTGAAGAAGTTGTGATGCAATACGCTGATCATTGTGGGAAGCAAGCACAGCGGTGTCATCCGCGAAGGTGGCTGTCATGGTTTGTCTGGTAGTTGGGATATCTGATGTATATATCAGGTAGAGTGTGGGACCTAGAACGCTGCCTTGTGGTACACCTGACTGGATGGGATACAGAGCTGACAGCTCTTCTTCAAGTTTCACTTGGAAAAATCGATTGCTTAGATAGGATTTAAGTATATTGAAGAAACTGAGTGGTAGGGTTCTTTTAATTTTGTATAGCAAGCCAGTTAGCCAGACTTTGTCGAAGGCCTGGCTAACATCGAGAAATGCTGCGGAGCAGTAGTTTTTTAAGTGTAGGTCGTGGTTTATTTTGGTCACTACTCTGTGTACTTGCTGTATTGTATTGTGTTGGTCTCTGAAAGCAAACTGGTGTTTTGGTAGTAGGTTTTTTTCCTCAATGACTGGTTTTAATCTTTGCAGGATGACCTTCTCAAAGACTTTGGAAAGTATCGGGAGGAGGCTGATAGGTCGGTAAGATGATATGACGTTAGGGTCTTTCCCTGGCTTTAAAATCATAATTATTAGGGCAATTTTCCATTGATCTGGGATGGTTTCCAGTTTCAAAATAGCATTAAATAAAAACAGTAAAGCTCTGAGACCGTTTTCAGGTAGTTCCTTTAGTGTTTTAGCTGTTATCAGATCATAACCAGGAGACTTATTTATTTTTAAATTATTTATTACGTTTTTTACTTCCTCCATTTTAATTTTTTTAAGTTTTTCTGAGGCTTGGTTTGGTGCTTCAATAAATTGCCGAATTTCTTCTTCCTCTTCGTTTGGGATGGTTGAGGGGTAAGGTTGGAAAACATTTTTCAGGTAATTCGCAAAAGTATTTACTTTTTCGGCTGAGTTCCTTGCCCAGGTACCGTTTGGCGTACGGATTGGCGGGATAGCTAGTTGGGGTCTTTTTAGCTTTGTTGTGGCCTTCCATAGTGAGTAGTTAGTATCAGCAGTAGGTGTTAGTTTTGACAAGTAATCTTGAATTCCCTGGTTTTTCAGTCTATGTAGTAGTGATTTCAGTTCACATGCTGGAAACACATGTTTGTTCGCAGCTGTAATGGCACATTTTCGAGAAGCACAGGAAGTTGTTCTTGAAGAAATTGCAAATATAGCTCACTACGTAAAATTTCTTCGTAAAAATATGGACCAATCAAATGCCCATTAATAATACCACACCAAACGTTAATTCCGAAGTGTCCTTGGTTATTAATCGGATTAACAAAATGTAGATTTTCAGTAGCCCAAAAATTTTCATTTTTTTATTGGGCTTACCGTTACTAACAAAACGGCTTTCGTCTGTCCACAACACATGCTGAAAAAATCGATTGTCATTAATCTCTAAGTTTTCCATCACTTGGGCAACATAATTAATTCTTCGTTGTTGATGTTTATCTGACAAGTGTTCTAAGTTGTGAAGTTTATAATCGTGATAACTATTTTCTTTCAAAATTTTTTGTACCGAATTATATTTTAAATTCGACTCGCGACACGCTTGCCGAATCGAATTACTTGGATGGTCTTCAAAATACTACAAAACAGTAGCATATTGTCAGAATTGACCCGTTTAACAATTTTTCTTCCCTTTCGAGAAGAAAATGCCTCGTTATTTCCATGTAAATTGCGTTCTGATCTTGCAAATATTTTTAAGCTTGGAATAACACGTTAGGGGTATTTCTGGGCATATAATTGAACTGCTCTTCTTGTCAGCTAATTGTTTAAATGTAACATAAATCAATGAATATTGTAAAAATATTTTACATCTTTTTAAAATTTTCTCAAAGTTAAAATACATTATTAGATTGTTAAAATCACAAATTATGACAGTAGGAGAGTGAACAAAGTTCTAAACAACTCAATAATGCAAAACGTACCTTTTTAGTTAATTGTTCCAGTTATATATTAGTCCTTGTTATTTTATTAATAATTCTTATATTCAAATTAGCAGTATCCCATCATGGATTATTATCAATGCTTACTTCCCTATTGAAAAAGAATATTAAAATTATTTAACCTCAAAATGTAATTAAAATGAACTTACTATGTTTCAAGGAGTTTAGAATTATAAGATTTTTAATTTACTACCATTCAAAAATAAAATACTAAAATTTAGATCAATAGTAAGTTATAAAGTATTTTAATTAGATAAAACTTAAACTACAATAGTTACTCCTTGTTTTCAGATACAATAGTTAATGTTTCATAATTAATAAGAAACCCAAACTCCAACTTTTCCATTATTTCGCTGAGGATGTCAACATGTTTCTGCACAACATTTGAAAATATTAAACTACAACAAAACGGATATGATTTTCCTTAACCATTTGTGCTAGTAAATTAAAAATCTTATAATTCTAAACTCCTTGAATCATAGTAAGTTTATTTTAATTACAGTTTAAATAATTTTAATATTCTTTTTCAATAGGAAGTAAGTATTGATAATAATCCATGATGGGATACTGCTAATTTGAATATAAGAATTATTAATAAAATAACAAGGACTAATATATAACTGGAACAATTGACTAAAAAGGTACGTTCTGCATTATTGAGGTTTTTTTAGAACTTCGGTCACTCTCCTACTGTCATAATTTGTGTTTTTAACAATCTAATAATGTATTTTAACTTACAGAAAATTTTAAAAAGATGTAAACTGAAGAAGACTTTTTAAGTCGAAATATATTTTTACAAAATTCATTGATTTATGTTACATTTAAACAATTAGATGACAAGAATTTTTCTACAAATGAAATAATTTAAAAAACAGCTGTAATTTTAACACATCTATAATTGATAAAAATATTAGATAAATATGTTACAAACTTGTAAATTAAGGAATAACAAAATATCTATATATTAACTAGTTGCTAAAGTACATACAAAACAAAATAAAGAATAAATAAATTGCAAATAAAATATAATGGCATGCGTTTAACGAGCTATTGCTCTATTTACATAAAACTTAAATTGTTTTAAACTGCAGTGATAAATATCTACCTCCGAAAAGTTGTTACAAATCGAACACATACGCATCATTGGCAAATTGTAGGGATAATTCGTTCTGTAATTCGGGATTGAAAAAACAAATGAATTCCTACAGTTATGTGAGGGTACATGAAAATGCAGCTCCGATAAAAGGGTATCACAATCTACAGTCGATCTAACTAATTTGAATATAAATATGCATGACTGCAAAGTTCTTCTTTTTTCTAAACTTAAGAAATTCGACTCTTTAAGCAATTCAGTATAGGGTAGATAGAGAGGATAGACCCCATGCATTTTGAAATACAAGAAACGCTAAAGTATATACAAGTACTGTTAGCATTTTTGTGATTTAAATTAACAAACAAATGTGTTTATTGTAAATTTTATTATTATTTTTGTGAAATAACACCACAATCGTAATAAAGATTTTTTATTTTGCAAAAATAAAAATTACACTATGTATACATACAATAGTCTTTAGGGGCGATTGAGAAACACCTAATATGCTAGGGGGTGCGCCAAGAAAAAAGGTTGAGAACCACTGTCCTAGAGAACAATATTATTTTATCTAGCATGCCAGTGCATATGAACATCAGGTCTATCTATGTATTAATCTATGCATTTTATCTGTAACGTTGCCATATTTACAAATCTTAAATTGCTTATATGATATCGATGAGTCGTCGCGTTACCGACAGGTCGGGCGTGGCACTTAGTGAAGTTTCAAAGTGGTTTTGAGTGATTAATAACGGAGTAAACAGTAGTAGAAAGTGCACTAACTGCAAGAGCAAGGAGGTGTAGTTTAAATAAACAATAAACAAAGCCGGATTAAACAAGCTATTTCGGAAAAAGACGAGCATTCTAAATAGTGATAACGCACGGCGAACGTTCTATAATCGCACGTCGAGATTGTAGAAACAGACGAGTCGCGTTAATAGCGTACGGTTGGCACATTCGAAAGGCGCGGGAAAAAGCTGACGCGTGATTCGTCAGGAGGCGGGACGTCGGTCACGGTCAATTTAACGCAACGGCATTGGAGCATTTGAAGTAACACCAGTGGCGTATCATCCGAAAGGGCGACGTAGTTATTTCGCAAATACAAAAAAACAAGGAAGTGAAAAAATGGAGGAACTATTGAAAGAAATTAAAACTAAATTAGATAATATGGAAAATAGGAGTGAAAGAATAGAAGGGAAGATAGATAAATTTCAAAAAGATATGGAAAAAATTACTATCATGAATACGAAACTTAAAGAAGAAAATCGTATACTACAAACAACAGTAGAGAACCAAGAAAAAAGGTTAGAGAGGTTAGAGAAGGAAATAAGAAAGAAGAAAATGGTAATCTATGGAATTCAAGATGCAGAGGATCAGTCCGATTTAGAGCTAAGGGAAAGAATAAGGCAGACTCTAAGGAAAATAGAGGTCTCAATCAACATGGAAACGGAAATACAGGAAGTAAGAAGATTAGGAAGATATAAAAAAGATAATGTGAGACCCACATTATTGGAACTAGTACAATGGAGTAAAAAGAACGAAATAATGGCCAAAGCAAAGAATCTAAAAGGATCAAATATATGGTTTGCTGAAGATTCAACAATTAAGGAACGAGAACACAAAAAAGTACTTGTAGAGCATATGAAAGAAATAAGAAATAAAGGATACCCAGTTTATCTAGTTGGGAATAAATTAAAAATAAACGGAGAAAAATATACCCTAGAACAGCTACAGGAGGGAACAACTGAAGATAATTTAGAAGACAAGATAGGTGACAAGAACAGGAAAAAGGGAAGAACTTTTAGTCAACGCTCACCACAAGAAATACAAGAAGAAAGAGATGAGAAGCAGAGGAAGAAGGAGGCTCAACCAGACAGGAAAGAACCAGAGAGAACTGAACCATATACAGACACAAAACAAAAAACACATAAACAAAAAGTTTGGGCACAAACGTTCTTCCCAGTAAAACAAAGCGGAAGTGTGATGGACAAAGGCAAGGAAGCTGGAAGTAAAATCAAAGAACATAAAGCACAGGATGAACAGACAACATCAAAAAACGAATAGACACTAAGATACCTGAAACAAGTAGCATGACAAACAAGGCAATGGATATGGAAAACGAGAAATTAATATTCGAAGGTAAACAAACAAAGAGCAAGGATAATGGATCTAACAAGAAAACAAAGAGCAAAGAAAAAACGAAAGAAACACAACCAGAGAACAAAACAAAAATATGGAAATTAGGAGGGTGGAACGTCAGAAGCCTACACGGTAAAGAAATTGAATTAATAACCGAATTTGAAGAATCAGAACTAGAAATACTAGTAAAAATCTGGTGTGATACACTCACACAACTTCCTTTTACAGTGATCTTATAAATAGTCAAAAATTTCATTTTTAATTTTAAAAAATTTGTAAAAAAATTTCAAAAATTACAATTTCTACAAAAACGGTACAAAATAGAGCGTTAGTTGAAGAGACAAATTTTTTCTAGAATTTTAAGGTGAATTCGAAAATGTAATAATATACCGGGTGTTTTATTTAAAATAGGAGTTAATAAAAAAAATAGAAAAAAAACAAAAGAAACCCACTTTAGAAGTATTCAACTGGAAAATCACCTATCTCACATCAATACACATTAAAAATGTAAGAAAAATGTAAAGTTTAAAAAAAATCGTTAGAGCCGTTTTTGAAAAAATTGAAAAAAACTGAAAAATCACAAGAGTAAACACCTACTTCCGGTTATGCGTTTTTCTTCAAAAGCTTGCTGTCTCATCTACATAGTACACAAAACTTATATATGAAGTTTCAACGCCATACCTCTTTTCGTTTTTGAGATATTCTGTTCACAGACAGACACACAGACAGACAGACACACAGACAGACACACAGACAGACACACAGACCAATGAAAAAAAATATGTTTTTTGGGATCAGGGGACTCTAAAACGTAAAGATCCGTTGAAAACTCAATTTCGAATTTTTGGGGTGAATCCAATACTTCCTTTATAGTAAAAGGAAGTAATAAGTGAAACAAAAAAGAAAGGAAAAGGAAAAATGTGCCTAACAAATGGACACACCTTAATATATAGCGGAGTATCGATTAACCACAGAGCAGCAGCAGGAGTAGGATGTGTAATACACAAAAAATTGACAGAACAAGTTATTTTATGGAAGGCTGTCGGAAAGAATCCTAGTAGTAGAATTAAGGAATAAAAAAGAAAAGGTCACTACAGTAATATCAGTATACGGACCAGATGAAAATGAAAGAGTAGATGAAAAAGAAAAATTCTGGGATGACTTAACAATAACAACAGAAGAAGCAAAAGGAAAATTTACATCGCAGGAGATTTTAACAGCAGAGTGGGGAAAAAGATGAGGAATACAAAACAATAATAGGTAAACACGGAGAAGAAATGAGAAATAACAACGGAAAAAGAATGCTTGAATTCTGCCAATTACAAAACTTAATTATCACCAACACATTCTACGAACACAAGGATATTCATAAATACACTAGGGTACAACCAAACAAAAGAGAAAAATCAATAATCGACTATATATTAGTACAAAAACATGAGAAAAGAAATATATTAGATGTAAAAGTGAGAAGAGGCGCTGAAATTTATAGTGACCATTATCTAATTATGGGAAAAATAAAACAGAATAACATAGAAACCGAAAAAATTACTGAAACAAAAAAAGAAAGTCACACATCAATAAAAACGTATAAACTTAGAAATAAAAACATAGCTAAAAGATACCAACAAGAAACAGACAAAAATCTACAGAAGAAAATGGAGGAGATAAAACAGGCTAACACACAACAAGGATGGAACATTTTTATGAATATAATCATTAACGCTGCCAAAGAGATATGTGGAACTTCTAAAAAAGATAATAAGCAAAAACAAACTGCATGGTGGACTAATGAGATAAAAGAAGAAGTCAGGAAGAAGAAAAAAGAGTGGAAAAAATATCTATCTAACAAAAAACCAGAACAGTATGAAATATATAAAAACCAAAGGAAAAGAGTAAAAGAGTTAGTTGTAACAGCAAAAGAAAAGTCATGGACAGATTTTGGAAATAAAATGGAAAATGATAGCTGTGGTAATCAGAAACTATTCTACAAAGTTTTAAAATCGATCAGAACAGAAAAACCGGTAAAAGAGTTACACGTAAAAAACAAAAGGCAAGAAATATTAACAAACAAAATAGACATCATGGAGAGATGGAAAGAATATTTTCAAGAGCTACTAGGATATCAAACGCAAATTAACGGAAGAAGGAATACCGTAACTGAAACTGAATACCAGCCTGACGAGGAAGAAATAGAAAAAATAAAAATGGAAGAGCTGGAGAATGTAGTTAAGAATCTAAAAAATGGAAAGGCCCCTGGAAATGACAAGATCACTGTGGAAATGATAAAGAATCCGGGAGAAGTAGGGATGGAAATAGTATTAGAAATACTGAACAAAGCTTGGACCAATGAAAAGATACCGGAAGAATGGGGAGTAGCTTTAATAATACCAATACACAAGAAAGGCGACCACCAACAATGCAACAACTACAGAGGAATAACCCTACTGAACACCATTGTAAAGATATATGAACAAATTATCAACAATAGATTAAGGCCGATATTAGAACCCCAACTAGCAGAATCACAAAGCGGATTCAGGCCCGGAAGGAGTACTCAGGATCATATTTTTACAATAAAACAAATAACAGAAAGAAGACAACTACAAAATAAAAATCTATATTTAGCTTTCATTGACCTAGAGAAGGCATTTGACTCAGTCCCTAGATTAAAGGTGTGGAAAGGGCTAAAAGAAAGAGGGGTACACAACAAAATATTAAGAGTGGTTCAAGACCTATACAAAACCAACACAAATTATGTGATAAGAAATAACATGAAGTCGGAAGGGTTTAAAACTGAGACAGGGTTAAGACAAGGAGGAGGATTAAGTCCAACCTTATTCAACGTACACATGGACAATATCATCAAGAAAAGCGAAAGAAAAGTAAACAAAATGTGTGTTGGATATAAAAATCTAGAAAGAGTAGAAATAGCAGACGGAGTTTTCGCGGATGACGTGGTATTAACAGCGGGAAGCGAAGAACAACTACACGAAAATCTAAACATATGGAAAGAAATAATGGAAGAAGAAGGCATGAAAATAAACATAAATAAAACAAAAATACTGATAATAGGAGATCAGAATATTAATACTAACATCCAAATAGACAATGTAAAAATAGAACAAGTAAAACAATTTAAATATCTGGGAGTAGCCTTAGAAACAACAGGGAAACAAGAAGCAGAAATAAATGAGAGGATCGAAAAAACAATAAAATTATACTACGCTATGAATCAAAAATTTATAAATAAAAAAGAAATTTCTAAACAAACTAAAATAAAAGTATTTAACACGATTTATAGAGCAGTCTTAACCTACGGTTGTGAATCTTGGACACTCTCAAATAGGCAAAAAAGTAAAATTCAAGCCGCCGAAATGAAATACCTGAGACGAATACTAGGAAAAACAAGAAACGACAGAATCAGAAACACACAAATAAGAGAGGAGCTAGGGGTGCAACCAGTCACACAGTTCATAGAACAGCGTCAACTCAGTTGGTGGGGACACATACAACGAATGAGTAACAATAGACAAGTAAAATTAGTGTATGAAGCAAGAATACAGACTAAACGAAAGAGAGGCAGACCAAGACAAACATGGAACAAAGTAATGGGTAACATACTCCAAAAGAGAGGCAAATCATGGGAAGAAGCAGCAACCTTAACCAAAAATAGAAAGGCATGGAAGGAGTTCATTTATGGAAAGTGAATATAAAATTAAACGTGAAAAATTTAAAAGTATACCTGACACCTGTGTGGTACAAGGGTCATGATTATATATATATATAAATTGCTTATATTTTGGTTCTTGGGTTTTCAGTTTAGTTTTAGGTGTGACTATTCTACAGGGCGATTCGTTTAGTTAGGATATTTTAAAATTTATGTAGCTACAGACATTATACGTGTTCAGAGAGAATGTCTATCATTATATGCAGAAAAGCTGGAGTTTTACACGATCTAGTTGCTGAGTCAGTGTATGCCTCAGATCGTGCAAAAGTCAATAAAATGGTACTCGTACCTACAATCCAGCCCCATGTTTAGTGCATTTTGAGTTTGGCATCAGAAAAGCACCTAAGGAACATGACATTAACATTATGCGATGGTGACCGCTGATTTTACTGTGGTCCTATTCCTATTTACAGAACAGAAAAGGGTTTATCACCTGTATTGGATTGTATATGTCTAACTACTCACAAACAGAACATGAATAAGGTGTTTCACCTGTGTGGGACCGCATCTGTTTAACTACATTATCTTTCTATGTTGTTGTATATTTACAAACAGCATAAGAAAAGAGTTTGTTGCCTGTATGAGACCACCTATGTCTAACTAAATGAAGTTTTACTGCAGTACTATAGTCACAAACTGAACAAGAATAAGGTTTTTCACCTGTATGGGATTTCATGTGTGTGACTAAACTACTTTTATTGATAGATTTGTATTCACAAACTTAACAAGAATAAGGTTTTTCGCCTGTATGAGATTTCATGTGTGTGACTAAATTACTTTTCTGGATAGACCTATATTCACAAACTGAACAAGAATAAGGTTTTTCACCAGTATGAGTTTTCATGTGTGTGATTAAAGTACCTTTCTGGGTAGATTTATATTCACAAACTGAACAAGAATAAGGTTTTTCACCAGTATGAGATTTCATATGTGTGACTAAACTACTTTTCCGAATAGATTTATATTCACAAACTGAACAAGAATAAGGTTTTTCGCCTGTATGTGATTTCATGTGTCTAACTAAATAACTTTTCTGGACAAATTTACATTCACAAACTGAAGTATAAGGTTTTTCACCTGTATGAAATTTCATGTGTGTGACTAAACTACTTTTCTGGGTAAATTTATATTCACAAACTGAACAAGAATAAGGTTTTTCGCCTGTATGTGATTTCATGTGTCTAACTAAATAACTTTTCAGGACAAATTTACATTCACAAAATAAACAAGTATAAGGTTTTTCTCCTGTATGAAATTTCATGTGTGTGACTAAACTTCTTTTCTGGATAAATTTATATTCACAAACTGAACAAGAATAAGGTTTCTCGCCTGTATGAGTTTTCATGTGTGTGACTAAACTACTTTTCTGGGTACATTTATATTCACAAACTGAACAAGAATAAGGTTTTTCGCCTGTATGAGTCCTCATATGTTTAATTAAATTATGTTTTACTGTAGTTCTATAGTCACAAATAGAACAAGAAAAGGATTTTTAGCCTGTATGAGATTTCATGTGTCTGACTAAATTACCATTGTAGATAGATTTATATTCACTAACTGAACAAGAATAAGGTTTTTTATCTGTATGACATTTCATGTGAGTAACCAAACTTTCTGCTGTTGAATTTTGGGGCGCATAAATTTTGGTTTTTAATTTCAAACTCACATTTAATATCAAGTTCGAAATTAATACTGATGTCATTATTGCTTTCAATGACTTCTTGTTTGACAGAACATTTCTGAATATCTTCATTACCATCTAAGTCTCTTAATGCCTGCAGTGAAGTTTCTTCTGTTGAACTATAAAACTTATTATCTGCTGTTCCTTGATTAGTGGTCATCATTGCTAGATTAATGTCTGCTGGGAGGTAATACTTTTTCGCTCAATAATATACGATTACAAGAACCTCTGAGATTGCAACACCTGGAACAAGTAAGTATTATTAGAATTAGACAATTACAGATAATTTCATTTATTTTATAATGGAACCATAACCTTGGTTATTGACCCTCGATAGCAGGCTTTCATGGCCCAAGAAACTATAAAGTTGCTAAGCACTACAACAAACAGTATAGCAACACCACCAATCTACACAGTAAATGCAGCATACCAAAAATTTACAGCCCGTGCCCAAAATACTGAATCCTTGATTTTTGTCGTTTTCGAGAATCAAAGTAAAATAAAACGTATGTATGTACCAAGTGCATAATCAAGAAATTTCAAGCACTCCGCATAATCTATTTATTATACCCGTAATACATAAATAACTAATATATACTGTTCTGTAAAGAAAACTGCAGTTATTTTAAAGCTAATATTCTGAATGGAATAGTTATTTATGTAAAGAGCCCAAAAGAAAACGTTTACACTTGGTAACAAAGTTTCCAAAAGTGTAAACGTTCTTAGGGCCTGAGGTACGTATAACGTTTTACTTACAACTGGGTTCAGATGCATTACTGGAATGGTTTGTTCTAAATACACTCTTCAGAGTCACTTTCCACTGACGGTATTACATTTTACAATATATCAAATTATATTTTTAAGATTAACAAATAAATGTATTGTTATCCTTACAATAAAGGCAAATAATATAATTGAATGTTACTTTCGTCGCTAGTTTTCATCACATGGCGTTTTGTTTTTTACAGCCCACCAGGCATAAAGTTACACTTTCGGTCATGGTAACTAGGATATAAAAAACAGTTTTGGTCCGGTTGTGTATAAATATTACTGCATTACAAACTGAATCACTATAAAAGCCAGTCTTATAAAGACCACCAATCTGAGGTTAACTTTAATACGTTGTTAAAATAAACAAAAGCGCATCAAAATTTGTTTACTAATATAAATAAAATGTCCGAGGCACTAACGTTTTGATGTGCTATTGTTGATTTTAACAAAGAATTAAAGTTAACCTCAGATTAGTGGTCTTTATAAGACTGGCTGTTACTACCAATCCATCATTGATTTATAGTCATTATAGCGGTTTAAAATTGCTCTCAAAGAGTCGGATGTTATTTTTAGTTGTTCTGTTCATGTGCACGGCGTGTTATTTGGTAAATATAGCAACCGTTTAGCTTCTTATGTTGACTGATTGCAATTTACCTTAAATAAACGAGAAGTCTTTATACATTGGGTGGAACGATTTAGTACTGCTCCTATAACAAAATTGTGGCCCTCTAGACCATCTGTAAAGTAAAGAATAATATTCAATAACAATTCCTTTGAACACGCATGACAATTAACCTCAGTTTCAGAAGTGGTTTTTTGCAACTGACACGCAAGTGTACTAATTAAATATTGCAATTTCAAACATCAACGTTGTCAGAGAGTTGAAGTCGCTCATTTGATCAGATACTAGGCGAAATGAACGAGTTGATTAATTAATTAATCACTTGCTTCCGTTTAACAGAAAATATATAACACTTTATGGACAGCGTTGTTCCTAGGGAATTTTTGTTTGTACTAAAGTGCGACTGGAGAATGTAATAAAAGCATATATGTAATACTTACTATATTGCTACCGGCTATGAGTGGAAAACTCACACAGAAGTAAGACAGACAACCAACTCGTCAATGCATATGGTGAGCTGTGCGCAAGCGCGGCATGTGGTCAAGTTTATAATTCGCTCCTAATGGCGGAATTCGAATTCTGACGCATGCGCACGAGACGCGTTATACTCGAAGTGAAACTATGTCGGCGCCGTAATGTTTTCGGACGTTCCAGGGGCCTACTAGCAATATATGTATAATACAAATATGACTAAAAGGTAACTAAATGTACTAAATACCAACATTATATAGGCGGAAAATTCAAAATTTAAACATGTTTCCGTATTTAGAAAATCGACTACTTTATTATATAAAGTTAGAAATTAGTAATTAGTATCTATAAAATAACTATTAAGTAGGTGCGCGTACATACAAATATTACAAAAATTAAGATACATAAAATCAAAGTCAAGGACATCACAAATCATAACATTTAAGTTAAAAGTAAATCCTAAAAAATATCTTGATCGTCAATTATGTTTCTGATATCAACAGTAGGTATTCTTAATTTGTGGCTTCCACCTTATTGTAACTTTTGAGTACATATTTAGCATATCTTTCACATGCCTGATTTGGGAACATGTACTTACATGAAGTCCAGGGCCGTAGCTACTACCGGGGCAGCCGGGGCAGCGCCCCGGGACCCCCGAACATAGGGAGCCCCCGAAGACGGAGGAAGTTACATTACGAAATTTTCTTAAAAAAGTTTTGAACCGAATTTAGCCTGTTTAAACATTAAATACAGTTTTATGTTAAACCCAATGTGACAAGTAAATATGTGTTTTGTCAGTTTTAAATGTGCATTCTGCCACAGAATAATACCGTAAATCTGAATGGCCTCTCTGTGTCGGCGCTTTTGATGTCAGCATACTCAATTTTTGTGACCTTGAAATTGTCCGTCATGATCCTAGTGGTGTGCAGAGGTGGTAAATTCAAAATTATGCGCCTAAATTTTAAACTGAACAGAAATAATCCGTACGTTTAAAATCCATGCAATTTATATGGAAATGCACAGTACACCATCTGCCACCAAAAGATCTTTCTGTGCACTCATATTTAATTAATATTTTAAAACCACTTGCACAAAACACATAACCTTCTTATAAGGGGTTATTGACCGCCACAAGTACACGTGTAAAATATGGAAAACAGCTGACTGCACACCACCAGACTCGCGCATGCGCAAAGAAAAAACTAACTAAATTTTCAGCTGACAGGTCATTCTGTATTATTCTGTGATTCTGCTATCTTAACAGAAAAAACACCAAATAGTCACCCCATTAAAACGGCTTACTAAATGAAAGTGGTGTAGAGGTAAAGGGGAAGAAAATGTGGGGGCCCCATAATTATTTGTTGCCCCGGGGCCCCTAAGCCTGTAGCTACGGCCCTGATGAAGTCTATATCTTGTTTTTGTTTTCATTAAATTTAATTGTGAAAACACTTTCAGCAGCAAAAAATGTGTGAGGTAGACTCATGATTACTCTAACAACTTTCATTAAGTGAGAACATTTTTGACCTAATGCATTCTTCATGTTATTGATCTCGCTCCAAAATTAATTGATTTTCATATTTTTTTAGTTTTTAAATTTTCACATTCAATCAAAAATATAATATTATTGTATAACAACTTGTGTCTAATTATAAATATTTTTAACAGTTGCAATTATGTTTTTAATACTCACTTTTCCATATTTGAACGATATTACACAACGGAACCACAGCATAAAAACTATTATTATTCTTTATTCATTGTCGCTGTGATGTGACGAAACCTCACCCACACCGCACACGGTCACACTTCCACACATAACGTGAATTGTGATTACGTGACAAAAAAATAAATACGTTGCAGTTGCGTACGGCATACCGCGTACTACGGCGTATCTATTGCATGTGACAGAAACGGAAACAACAACTAACTTCTAACTCCGCCAGCGTTAGGTGCGAGTGAGAGCCGAGAGTTGAGAACGCATTCACGGAAGAGGTATTCCCCTAGACGAGGACCTTCTGAGCAGGTAGAAATTCGCAACAAAAAATGCAACCGCTGTTGCCACATGCGTCGCCGTAACAGTGCTGCATTTTTATTTGTTTATGTTTAAAAAACTTCATCTTTTAAAAAGTACTAAATTTGGAAACGATGTACTAAACTTACAGACTGACGTAAAAGGTACTAAATTTAGTACCATTGTACTAACAGGAACAACACTGTATTATAGAGTAGAGAAGTCAGGGTAGCCATCTTTCAGTGTTGGTTAATGTATGTAATCCCACGGGGGTATATGGTTGGTATTTGTCGTTAAGTATTTATTTATATTTAAAGGTATATGCTGTGGACTACAGCTCCCTCTACCTTATTATTCTTATTAAATAAGAACACTGTAGGTGTCAAAATCCCTCCCACATATTGGTGATACATTTGAAAATTGTTAATAAATTCTACAATAAAATATCAGTTAACTGAACATAACTTTTATTAAAAAAGAACAAAAACAAATTATCCGTAAAATAATTATAGAACATAAATATATATACACTGTACATGTACACAAATATAAGAAATAAACTTATTGTATTCTAATAAGAATTACTTACTTCTCCGACTTAAAGCTACAAAAATAAGTAAATATTTTATTTAATAATTATTAAAAAGAAGCTAGCAAAAATAGACACTAAAAAGACATTTTGTGGACATAGACTTAATCGTAAATGCTTTTGTTAAAATGGTTCTTCAGATTTAAATTTAGTTCTCAGTACGCATATTGAATTTAGCCAATCTGAACTAATTTTATTTCGATTTTGGTCTTAATATCTGTTACAATAGAAAATAGTCTCTCAGATTCAGGATTTGAATGAGGAAGAGTTAAAATTATACACGCTATTGTTGCGATATTTGTAATAAAATATTTACCTGTGAAATCTTGGGCCTTTTCAATTTCTAAGCACATTTCAACTTTAGAGAGCTGTATAGTATTCTTTCTTTTTGTGTATCGTCAAAATAGTATGGCAAAGCACGCCATTCAAAACCAAGCGCATCACATAATAATGTTTCTATAAATATTACAAATATTGGCTAATGTAATTAGCTTGTTATTTCTACTGGTTGAGAAAGCAATAGAGGGTGTAACTAATTCGAATTCCGAAAATAATATATTGTTAATGGTCAATCTAGACAACATTTCAGTGGCAACAGTTACATAAAATTGCAAAAATCTTTTTCTTATGTCAAGTTGATCCTCGGCACTTAAGGCTCTGCTTTATTTAACCGTAAAATTGGGAAAAATCGTCGATCTATATCATATAAATAAAGGAGAACGATCCAAACGTGTGTGTCCGTCACGACAATTGCACACGCGATGTCCCCCATTTGCGTTTGCATGCATTTCGCCGTCGCCTCGATTTTGCGATTGGGGCAGAGCCCCGACGGCTCCCTTGGAGAGAAGCGGAGCCCCGAGGTCCCCCTTGGAGAGGAGCGGCGCCCCGAAGGCTCTCTTTAAGAGGGGCGGAGACCCGAGGGCCCGCTTGGGGGGGCGAGCCCCGAGGGCCCTTTGAAGAGGGGCCGAGCCCAGAGGACCACCTTGGACAGGTGCGGAACCCACAGTGCCCCGAGAGCTCCCTTGGAGAGGAGCGGAGCACCGAGGGCCCTTTGAGCCCCCTTGGAAAAAGGCGGAACCGCGAGTACTTTCATCTTTGGTCATGTGGACGGCAGGAGGAGGCATGGGAGAGGTGTGTAACAGAACGGAATGCCCAACGTAATAATAGGCCTAACAATGGTGGTAAATTGAGTAGAATAGACCGCGCAATAGCGGGCGCAGCCCCGTTTATTATAATATAAAAATGTTGCTCTGTATTCTAAAAACCATGTCGATGGCTAAGCTTACTAAGTAGCCGATTTACAAGGGGGGTGTTATAAAATATTCTGAAAATTTTAAATTAGAGTCTTGTAACTAACAAAAAATAGTAGAACAATTTTTCCCTGTAATTTCTTTAGTTTTGGACAAAACTATTAAATTTTATATAGTGATATAGCTGCTCTAATTATCTAGGGAGGTATTACAAAATATGTCTTTCAGGTGCTTTAATTTCGACTTTATTTGTAAAAAACGAAATACAATTTAGGCAAGCAACACTACAATTTATTCGTTTTGGTGTTTTTATTAACAAAGCATTAGGCACAGAGCAACTTATAGCTGATTATGATCTAGTTCTGGGAAACCTAAACTAAGAGATGTTTGCCTACCTAAAATAAATATTGATCTTGCATTTTTATTTTGCAGTACTACATTATTTTTGAATCATGTAATTCCTTTGTTAGACATGCCTTTTATTTGGGGGTTTTAGAATTTAGGTTTGATAACATTAAAACTCCGTTTTTCTACATAACTACTGGTGTTAATTTCTACCGTAGTTTTAATATTATCTAACCTAGATCTTAAAATCCTCGATATTAAACACAAATAACACATACAATAATGAAAGATGTGGAAATGAAACAAATAAATAAGGACTGATATAAGTTTTATTGATTGTATTTGCGTTAATAATAATTTATAATATTTACTTTCTAAATTTACTTGCTAGTATACATTTTATTAATAATTAAATTCTAATAATAGGTTCTTATTATTTGCAAAATTGAGAATTGTTATTGTATAAAGTACAGATTACTAACCATATGCGTTTAATTGCAAATGTTGTTTACATTTTAATTTGATTATAGTATCTCCATCCTTGATGTTTATTTTTTCACAATATTTAATTAGTTTTTTCTCCACAGCTTCTATTATTGTAACAATTTGTCCACTGTATGGTCATTTTAATTCCAGTATACTGTCATTGTCGATAATTCCGTTTGGTGATGCTCATGGGCGCCGTTAGAAAACTTCCCAGGGAGGAGCAATATTTTTTCGATATTGAGATAAGACAATTAATTTCACAGAGGGTCTAAAAAAGAAACATTTGATGCACACCTAATAAATACTATTAGATTAGGTATAAAAAATATAAAAACTAAGTGCTACAAGTTTTGGAAAAAATATCTGTATCACCAACACGTTTTTTGTATCTAAATCAAAAATAATGGGCATTTCATTTGTAAAAATTGCACGCGCAAGGTACATTCAGATATCAAAGATAATAAAAGCATTATGTTTTTTACGATATCTTTACCTTATGGTTTGGGCATCAAAGCGCGTAAAATAGTGAAGAGTTGGTAATAGCAAACCACAATAATGCTGACATAAAATTAATCACCAATAAAGTAATAGTTGCAAAAAATATACATACCGTATAGATAGGATCGATGTCACAAATAAAAAACCATGTAAACCAGGATATCAATAATATAATAGTAGTACTTCTCTAGGAAGTGAATAAGACTAACTTGACATAAGTAATGCATTTATTTTAAATATTTGCAAACATACCGCACAGGTGCACTGGGATTTGGCGAGCCATCGAATTTATTACTTAAACTTGCCTACACACAAGAAAACCCAACATCGGTCGGCCCTTAAAGACGTCAAGAAACGGAAATCTAAATATTGTTTTGTATCGAGCTGAGTGACAAATTCATAGACGCCTCGCCTCTCATCCGATATTTCGGTCATCAGCTTATACAAAGAATCGGTTCTGTAAAGTGAACGGACTCTTAGGATGAACAAAAGAATAAATTGTTGCTGTTATCACGCACACTATCTAATATGATTACACCCTATGAAAATAATTTCTGTGAGGTGAGTTCTGATAGTTCGGTGGTCAACGCGTGGCGCGCATACTAGGCAATCATGGTTGTTTTTGTAAAAAATCCAGGGAGGGGCAAATGCCCCTCCTTGCCCCTATATAACGGTGCCAATGGCTGATGCTCCTATAAAGGGATATTATATCATCAACAAAGATCCCGGAGTCCTTTACTGTAATATTGGTTGTCCTGGAAAATAGCTGCTATATTCCATTTTCTTTTTTAATACCGCATTCAGAAGATCTTGATTTTACGTTATTAGCCATATTTAATTTAGATTTCACTCAATTTCGTGTATTGGTATTTTGACACATTTAGCATCTTCTTCTTCTTCTTTCTCTTAACCCACTTATGCCTAGGTGGCGTTGGGTGCCTCGATCCAATTCCTATAGATGTTTCTCGTTCTTCCATTTCCTTTACTTCTTGGATGGTTTTCCCTCTTTTCCTTGCCGCCTCCTTGATGTTGTCTTCCCATGTAATTCTTGGCCTTCTCTTTCCTCTTTTGCCCTCAGCTCTCATTTAGTGAATTTGTTTGGGGTATCTGTTTGTTGGCATACGTGTTACGTGTCCGTACCATTTCAGTTGTTTTTTTCTCAATTTCTTCTACAAGTGGCGTTTGTTCTAATTTGTCTCTTATGCTTTGGTTTCTGATTCTATCTCTTCTCGTCTTCTTCATTACTCTTCGTAGATACTTCATTTCCGCTGCCGTGGCTTTTGATCTTTTTTTTTATCCGTTAACACCCAGGATTCTGGCCCATACAGTAACGTGGGAGTATATATGGTTTTATAGAGGTGCAGTTTTGCCTTCGTGCTTATTTATTTTTTTCCTTTTAAGGTGTTGTTTATTTGATAGTAGTTTTGTTTGCTTTGCTTATCCTGTTCTTTACTTCTTCGTCTATCTTACCGTCCTCATTTATTATGGTTCCTAGATATTCGTAATTCTCTACATATTGCATCTGTGTTCCTTCTATTACAATAGGAGTATTTTTTTCTTGTCCACTGCTCTTCATAGTATACATGGAAGGAATATTGAAAAAGTGTAACGCAGAAACCCGAAGATCAGTATTAGGATACTATAACCTAAATCCAATAACGACCCGTGATCTATTATACGCAGACGACATCCTAATCATCGCTGAAAACACCACGAAGCTTCAACACAACGGGAACACGTGGAAAACTAACCTAGAGGAAAAAGGGATGACATTAAATATAAATAAATGTAAGATACTCCACGTCAGCAAACAAAGACAAGAAGAAGAAAAAAACATTTAGCATACAGCCCTAACATTGCTGGCTGTTTGTTTTGCTTTTTCTGTTGCCATGTTGGATTCATATTTTGTCCTACAGTATTAGTAAAGACATTTTCGCGAACTACTACAGCCTTAGAAAATAAAAATGTATATTTTGCAATGGCAAGATCGTATTCGCTTTTGTTGTCCACAGTTCCTTCTGCCACGGTGCCGTAATCAAAGTTTCCGGTACAACATATTGTCTTTTTTTAATGGACGTTTTATGAGCTCTGTTTCTTAATCTATTAGCGTAACACTCGATGTATTTACCTCCTTCACCACCATGATTGTTGTAACTAATAGCAGCTGCTTGCAGCGAATTTCTTAAGAACCACGTGTACAAAAATGAATTCTTTTCCGTACAACTAGCAACTAGCTTATTAACTATAGAATTATAATATTCTTCTCAATAACTATCAACATCATATAGCAAAATTAATGAATTATTAATAACTTGCATTAATATACTATTATGTTACACATAGGTCACTTATTAAATAAAAATTTAAAAAAATAAATTTGGAAGATTAATACAATCAAATTTTGAAAATTTTGAATAAGATTGTCGGTTAAGTTGAATTGAGTAATAGAAATTAAATTTGAAACAATTTATAATTAATTTTGTTAAGTTATAGCAATTGAGTATTCAATCAGGGTGGTGAAAGTTAATATAAAAGATAAGATAATGTTATCATGTGACAAATATGTTTCCTACTAGAATATAGCAAGTAGTAGGTAAAACTCAGAACATCTAATTTTAAAAAAGAGTGCATTAATAATTGTAACTAGCATAATTTTAAAATTTGTTTAAGATAGTGATAATAACAAACTCATAAAATGTAAACACATTTTTGGAAAAAATAATTTTGTGTTAATAAAAACTGGAAATTTAGCCTGTATTTGTATAAATAATTTGGTTGAATACAAATAAAAAGGTTTTTAACAAATCTGCCACGTGAAATTAAGTGCAAATATAATTATGAAATCATACAAGTAAGAAGAAGAAAATAATATTTAATTAGAATTGGATAATTTACTACATACAAGGAACAAGTTATACTAATTACGGGATTTGGTGATTATACGGAGAACGGATCAATCATTTGAAGGGAGTTGCTAGTGTAGCTGATTGATTTGGGTTGGTTACTACAAGGTAGGAGCTGAGGACAATGGGAAATTAGTTTGGATACCATCTGTTAGTGTAAACTTACCAGGAGGCTATTCGATTTGACGGTAACGTGCAGGAGCCTGGGGTTTGGACGTGTTCGAGTTGGTTGGAGGAGTATCGAGGTTCGGCTGTTAATGAGCTTAGCTGTGAACGTCAGGAGCAGTGGTATTAAATGTGAATAACAGTGAAATAAAAGGAAATCAGGTTGGTTTTTAATTAGTCCTATAGAAGCATATTGAATAAATGACAAACACTTGAAATAAATATAACACAATACTTACTTTAGTAAATTGAGTGTTTGATTTGTGAGTGGAGAGAATATTTGTCATTTTGATTTTATTATTGTTTGATAGTTTTTTAAAGTCAAACTGACATTTAGTAACAGTCAATAGTTGAAAATTCATATAAAATTAGAATATCAAAGAACAGATAACTAGATTCACGACCCACACCCTATTAAGAGTCTCAAATTGCATTAAGTAATATTAAAGAAAATAAATATAGGATTTAAATGTAGAGAGGTGCAACCATTCCATATTTATGGCGCTGCAACGTGGAGCTTTTGCAATACATTGAAATTTATTAAAGATTGCACAATTTTCGAAAACTAAATACTGCGTCTCAGGGTGACTAGACAGTACAGGGCCTTATGGTAAACAGCAACAAACAGCGATGCCATATGTCTCCACAAAAGTGTTATGTAGCAAAAACGCACCGATCACAGACAAACAAATCCGGCTATTGTAATATAGCTTAACTATAATCCCTCATTACCTGGTACGTTTTGTCAGTGGCATTCAAACAAGTTTATGAACAAAACAATTACGTACATCGCCCGTTGCATAGAACTGGCAACGTCGGAGCGAAATTCCCATAAGAAAAGCATTTCCTATCCTCTCTACGCTGTCTTGTCACCCTGAGTCGCTTTATAGCTCCCTTTATGCAAGCCTGCACCAGAAAGAGCATTGTAGTTAGATTTGTAAAACCGTTTTTCCCACATTTTGTCTACAATGGCAGTAATAAAAGATATTCCATCTTCACCAACATCGCCAGCTTCTACTGCCAGTTTGTGTCACTCAGCACCAGCCATTAATTTTTCATCCCAGCAGGTCTTGTCTATAACTTTTAATACATGATGTAGGTTTCTGTAGAAGTTGACTGTTAATCTAATGACAGAGCGGCGCAAGGAAATGTTAGAGAGTTTCTAAACAGACAAGTGTTATTTCTGTAAATGTTTGCTTTGCTGTTATTAAGAACAAGTATTAATTCTCAGATTTGACTAGCTTTTACCAGAAAAGTACAACCGATAGAAAAAAATGGTTCTTAGGTTTTCGTTTTAATTTTAAGCATAGAATATCATAGTGTAATTTTGTATGACCTATTAAATACATCATGTATAGGCTAACCGCCAACTATGATTTTTATTTTAATAAAATACCCCAAAACATCTAAAATTAACTAGGCCTAACATAATAAAATGCGATACAATTTTTGTTTCATCATATTACCTCTACTCTGTCTTGAAACAGAACATGTTATCTTGGGTTTTGAGTGTAGTCCTATTCTACCACTATTGCAACAAGAACACCTTCCCAAAATTTAACAAGACAGTAGAAAACCATTAATATGGTTTGTTCAAGACCAGAATTGCACAGGAGCTGAAAGAACGAAACCGGATCTAACAGCTATAGATCGTTTAAAAATAATTAGTAATGCTAGAAAGTTAAATGTTGATTAAACAAACGATTGAGGTATTCAGTCTCTGGAATTATTGCGATGTCTTGAAAATCAGAATTGCCAAGAAAAGAAAGAATTCCAACTGACCCAACTATTTCAGGTCGTCTAATAATCATTAGCGCAACTTGAAATACTCATGGGTGTAACCAAGGGATTAAGGTAGCATCCTATCTGTGATTTATAATTCTGCTTTGAGAATAGGCAACTTACCATACCCCAAACTTAAATTTTATTTAAGGAGAGCAGAGCCTTAAGGAGGATGACAAAAAAATACAAGAATTTCCAACGCAAATACTTTTCAAGGGCAAGTAATTACTTGGATGTAAAATTTTGCCCCTTAAATATTCAGTTTAGAAAACAGATGGTTTTACAAAAATTTGTCCGACTTGTAAATATAATCTAATGCTTTCTTTCTGTAAAGTACCTATTAGTCTAGATTTTATCTGAAAAAGAGGATTAAATTGATGTAGGTAATTTCGAGAATATTTAAGACATAGAAAATAGCATTTAACTTTATTATTTTTACAATTTTCCATTATAAATGCAGCAGAATTGAACTGATCTTCATAAACAGCGATATCAAAATAACCACTCAAAACATTCCAATATAACAACATTCTTTCACTACATTGATGTGTTGTTAACCATGTAGTCCCTGACAACTTTAAGATTTTGTAATGATTAACTTAAAATAATCTTGCATTTATTTTAATTGTTCACTCCGTTTAGAACTTCCTTCTACATAATAATAATAATAATAATAATAATAATAATAAATGTCTTTATTTCTTGCAACTAAAATAAAGTACGTAACTAGTAATTACAGAAATAATTGCAGTGCAATAGTTGCAGAAACCCCAAGGCGCAGTTGGGTCTAAAAGACCGCTCTTCCACTGAAACCTTGACATAATTGTGAAGTAATAAAAAATAATAAAAATTCAACACTCGAAATCTACATAAGTTCGATGCGGTGGTAAAGTTCACTACAGACCCAGAAGGCCATGTCAATCCTATATACTGTTAATGTTTTTACGTTTCAATAGTTTTAAATAACATTAACTTCCAAAGCCAGGGAAAATAATGAACAACCCACCAACTTCGAGAAATAAAGTAGGTACACTTAAAAAAAATGTATCAGAACTAGACAAGTATTACCAGAGTTCAAGTAATAATAATAAAAATAGTAATAGTAAAAGTAAATATAGATGAGTAGATATACCATCCAAGAAACAGCAGCCTTAAGAACAAATGTTTAATAGATTACGTTAAAAACTGTTGAGTTAAAAGTACATTTTTGTACCGATATTTAAGTTTCGATATAGGTAATGACCTCAGTTCAGGCGATAACGAATTAAAGAATTTAGAAATTTGGTAGCTATAACTTCGTTCGAAGAAAGCTGAGTACATATGAGTAAGCACTTTTAATCAATTCTTCCAATTCTGCAGGCATTCTAGCACATGCCTTACTTGTTACTAAAGCAGCTGAATGGCAAATTTATTTTAATAAAATAACATGAGGAACATGAAATTCTAATCTGGAGATGAAGGAATAAGTACGTTTCCCTGCTATTATAGCAGCACCATCACAAGCTAATCCAACTATATTTGTTAATGGGATCTTCTTTTTTTTGCATATAAGTCTTAAAAGTACCATACAATTTTTCTGCAGTTCCGTCAGATGAATTGATTTGCAACAATTTCAGAAGTTGTACTTGCTCTTGCTTATTAACTGGGTGAATATCTTGTACTAATATACACGACAGTTTCTCAGTAGATATGTCTGTGGTTTTATCTATCAACACTATTAGCAGTGAAAATTTTTCCTATAACGGAAAATTTAATATTAATATATAGAATATTTATTCATTCACATGTTTTACTTACAATCTGTAAAATTTTAATCAGGTCTTGTTGGTACTATCCGTTCCGTACCGTACTACAGTCTCGCGTCGTTACGCGGCTAATGTGATATTCTAAGTATCATACTGAATGTCATCTATTGTTTTTGTAAACCACACATTGGTGTATCGTGTTAATAAATAGTTGTCGCATCAGTGTTATCATTTCAATTCACCCACTAGCGCAAATAATCCTCATAGGTTATGGGCCCAGCTAACTGTGTGAACTGAAGATAACGAAATCGCGGCCTGAATTTACTTGAACTGCATTCCTAAAATCATTTTTTGGTGACATACGTCATTCTCAAAAAGTCAACATGAATGCCGCAGGTACTGCGAGAATCGAAACTCTCAACAGAGAAAATTATGATACATGGCGGATGCATATGGAAGCTCTTCTCGTTAAAAACGACGCATGGGAGTTCGTCAACGGCACAAGAGTGAAACCAGAGGTTGTGGAGGCGGATGCCACGTCAATTCAAGCACAACAGCAGTGGATCACCCTCGACCAAAAGGCGAAATCTGACATAATTTTGTCGATCAGTTCAGCGGAGTTGAAACAGGTAAAGGGATGGAAGACTGCACGGGATGTATGGCTGAAGCTCGAAAGCGTTTACCAGTCGAAAGGGCCCGCGCGTAAAGCTGTTAAAGCAGCTGACTCTTCAGCGGATGCGAGAGGGCGAAGATGTGCGAGAGCATTTACGTACGTTTTTCGATGTAGTTAATAAACTCAACAATATGGACGTCGATATAAATGCTGATTTACTCGCCATAATGCTTCTTTATAGTTTGCCGTCAAGTTTTCAAAACTTTCGTTGCGCGATCGAATCTCGAGACGATTTACCATCGCCGGAAACACTACGTGTAAAAATTATTGAGGAATCCGATGCGCGCAAAAGCGAAATGCATAGTGAAGTGCCGAACGCTATGGTGGTTCGTAAATTTACTCATAAAAGTAGAAACACACAGTTTAAAAATAAGAACAACAACGGCAAAGACTTGTCATCAACTATTAGATGTTATCGCTGTAAGAGGCTCGGTCACAAAGTCAGTGAATGCAGACAGAAGGACAATAAAGTATCACAAAGTGCGAAAAACGCGGAACACTTTCAGTGTTATACGTCGATGAGTCCGTATTCTTTAAAGAACTGTAAAGACATTGATAATGTATTCCAAGTACCCAGTACAATTGGAGACGGATCGTGGTGCCTAGACAGCGGTTGTTCTTCACATATTTGTAAAAATTCTAACGAATTTTTAAGCAAAGAAAGCGTCAACGCGGAAAAATTGCATTTGGCAAGCAGTGCTTCAACAGACATCAAGGCGCGCGGAAACGATTTGTTTCAAGTACACGAAGAAGACGTAACTAAACAAATAGAGTTGTCAAATACTCTATTTGTGCCCGACCTTCGCATAAACCTTATGTCGGTGGGCAAAATCACTGACAAGGGGTATCGTGTAGTTTTTGAACAAAAATCCGCAAAAATCGTTAACAACGAAGGTAACGCAATATTAACCGCAAGACGTGTAGACGGTTTATATATCATTCAAGCAAAAAACAACGACACATGTATGGCATCGACTTTGTCAGATATCAACAAGCTTCGTCTCTGGCATCAACGCCTTGGTCACTTGAACGTGAAGGATCTTACTGATGCTGCGCGAAAGGGGACGATGAAGGGAATCGGCGTTGTTAGAGCTGATGAAACCTTTGTGTGCGATGTCTGTATTCAAGGAAAAATGGTGCGTGCTCCATTCCCAAAACGATCAAATCGACATACGAAATTGCTGGAGTTAGTACATTCAGACGTATGCGGCCCGATGAGGACAGAATCGTTGGGAAAGGCAAAATACTTCGTCACATCTATTGACGACAGTTCGAGATGGTGCGATGTTCGTTTTCTGGTTAAGAAGAATCAAGTCTTCACGGAGTTCCAGAAGGTCAAAACCTTGTTAGAAAAGGAGACCGGAGCATCGATCAAGAGTTTGCAGTCTGATAACGGGACGGAATATAAGAACAAACTCTTTGATGATTATTTGGACGCTCACGGGATTCGTCGGCGATTGACAGTTCCAAACAATCCGGAACAGAATGGCGTCGCGGAGAGGAAGAATCGCACTCTCCTCGAGATGGCGAGATGTCTCCTTATTCAGTCCGGATTGCCAAAGGCGTTTTGGGCCGAGGCAGTGGCTACTGCCAATTATATACGAAACCGCAGTCCATCAAAATCACTAGATGGGAAAACACCATACGAAGTTCGATTTGGGAAGAAACCGGAAGTGAGTAACTTTCGCGAGTTTGGCTGTAAAGTTTTCGTTTTGGATAGGTTGTCTGACAAGGGAAAGTTTGACGTTAGATCACGTGAGGGCGTTTTCTTAGGATACTCGGAGGAAATCAAAGGCTATCGCGTTTGGATCCCGAAAGAACGTAGAGTAGAGGTATCACGCGACGTGAAATTCCTGGAATACTCTTCGGAGATCCAAGGCAACCCCAAACTTCGAGACGATCATCGAGAGATGGACGTTACTTTAGCACCGCTTCGATTATCAAGTGATACGACTGAATCGAGCGTTGCAGTAGATATGGAACCTGAAAACGTAACAGCAGAAGAAACTGAAGGTATAGAACTCAAGTATGAATTCGATACTGACGCAGACAAGAGCGAGCAGTCTGGAGAAGAAGACAATGAGCCTCACGTAACTGCAAAGCGAGGCCGCGGTAGACCCCGAAAAGCGAAAACAGGGCTTCCAGGTCGACCGAAAAAGGTATACAATATACAAAATGTAAACCTTGCTGCTCTTGAATATGGTCTACTGGCCGAGGTAGATGTCGATTTAGCTGTTACAGGTCCATACGCTACGGAGTGGTACCATGCCATGGCCACCGAGTTAAAATGTATCATTAAAAGTGGTACCTGGGTTATTGTAAATCGTCCATCACCTGGAAAGGTGATAGGGAGCAGGATGATTTTGAGAAACAAGTACGGGCCAGATGGAACGATTCAACGGAGGAAGGCAAGAGTCGTCGCTCGGGGGTTCTCACAACACCCTGGTGTTGACTATGACGAAACCTTCGCTCCTGTTGCACGCCTGAGTTCTATTCGCCTTGCCACGGCATTGGCGTCTCGGTACGGAATGACGATTCATCAGTTCGACATTACTGCCGCGTACCTGAACGGTACGTTGACTGAAAAAATCTATATGGAAGTTCCGGAGATGACTGAGGAGACCCTGAGGTACATTGTTCGGACCGAGAAAGATAAAATCACAAAGAACAAGGCGGCGAAGATGCTGCAGGACCTTCAAGAGGGCGACAAGGTGTGCCTTCTTAAAAGGGCACTCTACGGCCTGAAGCAGGCTGGACGACGATGGTACGAAAGGTTGAACAGCGAATTATGTGCTCTGGAGCTGTCACCGACTAAATCCGACTCACGTGTGTACGTCAGAGGTTCAGGGGGAGACTTGATGGTAGTAGTGATCTATGTCGATGACATCTTATTTATCTCACGGAATCCAAAAGACGTGACACAACTAAAAAGCAAACTCGCTGAGAGTTTTGGGATAAAAGATCTCGGTGAAGTCGGATGTTGCCTCGGAATAGAGTTTATCAGACGAAACGACGGATATACAATACATCAGCTGGGACACATCGAAGACATCCTACGACGATTCGGGATGGCTGATTGTAAACCAGTGTCCACTCCAATGTCGGTTAATGCCAAGTTATCGAAGAGCGAAAAGTCAAACGACAATGATTCTATTCAGGTACCATACCGTGAATTGGTCGGCTCTTTAATGTATTTGGCGATGGGTACGCGACCCGATATAGCACACGCGGTTAGTTGGCTGAGTCGTTTTAATGATTGTCACCAACATGTTCATTGGATTGCAGCAAAACGCGTGTTGCGCTATCTTCAAGGTACCAAAGATATCGGAATTGTATATAAACCTTCGAGATCGAAATTAACTGGATTGGTTGATGCTGATTGGGGGAATTGCCCGGACGATAGACGGTCGTATACCGGTTTTACTTATATTCTCGCTGACGGAGCGGTCACGTGGGAGTCACGTAACCAAAGAACGGTCGCACTCTCATCTACCGAGGCAGAATATATGGGCATCGCAGAATCTGTCAAAGAAGGAATCTATTTACAGACATACTTAGATGAATTGGGATACAACGCACTTGTCGACAACATAACGATATTTTGTGACAATATCGGGGCTCAAAAGCTGGCGTTGAATCCGGTGTTTCACTCTCGCACCAAGCACATCGACATCCGTCACCACTTCGTACGAGAGGCAATACGTAACTACAATATTTGTCTTCAACATAAGCCAACTGAAGATATGGGAGCTGACATCCTGACAAAAGGTCTTGCCGGACCTAAACATCGGAAGTGCCTTAAATTGTTAGGTATGAAAAAGTTCTGTACGTAACGAGGGGGAGTGTTGGTACTATCCGTTCCGTACCGTACTACAGTCTCGCGTCGTTACGCGGCTAATGTGATATTCTAAGTATCATACTGAATGTCATCTATTGTTTTTGTAAACCACACATTGGTGTATCGTGTTAATAAATAGTTGTCGCATCAGTGTTATCATTTCAATTCACCCACTAGCGCAAATAATCCTCATAGGTCTTCAGTTTCTACTTTGGAAATAACATTATTTATAATTGTAGTAAGTACACTGTTTTCATTTTAGTTGAATCTGATGCAGTATTTTCGAATCAGAAAGCACATTTTTCAACATATCAATTAAATGTTCTACATTAGAAACTGCCGTATGGTGCCCGGCAATGTAACTAGAAATAACTGTTTCCGCTTTTTTGACATTTTTTCGAATTCCAACTTTCCTTTTTTCTCTGCTGTGGCTTTATCAAATAAACTGCTAATTCTTTTGATAGATTTTACAAGTTTTATATTTTTTTGGAGGGCAACAGTTTTGAAATGTTTTTCTAGTTCAGTCTTTCTTAGAGAAAAAGGATTCAAGCCAGTAAAGGTGGTTCAAAAACTCAAAAAAAAAACAATAGAGAAGAATGAAAAAAATACATCCGTTTGCCATTATATATGCTGGAGTTCCAGAACACCGATGATATAAAATAAAATATTTTCACTTATAATTACACGAGAGCTTTTTTTTGTCGAAGTAAACTTGACATTTTAATGAGAATTTCTTGCTTGTCAATTTAACGAAAAAAACTGCCTCCGAAAAAATTACGAGTCCGAAGGACGAGTAATTTTTTCTGGCAGTTTTTTGAGTTGAATTGCCCAAAAGCAAGTAACCCGAATTATAAATGTTAAGTTTATTTCGATAAAAAAAAAGCTTTAGTGTAATTCGGTACCACAATTTAATGAATACATATTTAATTTACATATTAGGTAATTTAGAAGTCACTAAATTAACAAACAAAGCAAACATTATTTTAGAATTAGACCGTTTTAAAAGTTAAGTTCCGTTTTGTCGCTGGAAAAGTTAGGGCTAACTTTTGCCGCTGTCATAATGACAAAAAATCTGCGGTTTATGGGATTTTTAGTGTATGCATTAAATTGTCAATACAATATCTAAACCACATGAAGGTAAAATTTAAAGCAATAAGAAGCAATAAACTCATAACGCAATGCAAAAAATGCCAAAGATATGGGCATACCCAAACATTTTGCAAACATACCACCACTAGCGTAAAATGCGCAGGTAATCACTTGTCAGCGACATGCACTAACGAAAATTATACCCCTGCAAAGTGCACAAACTGCTCTGAAGCCCATCCTGCCAACTGCAGGGGATGCATAGTGGCGAAAGAACTGCAAAGAAGAAGGCTTAATGCTTTAAAGACAAAAATGCAACAAAACCTCGCCCAAGGACATTCGTCTCTAATAAGACCCAAGCTGGCGTATCATATGCACAAGCAGCACAGAGTCAGAAGGAAGAACCTACTGCCTCTACATCTAAACGTGAACCATCCATAATGCAAATGCTGCAAGATGTGATGAAATCTATAAATCAAGTAAATAACCGACTTGATAAACTAGAAGCCAGACACACTGGTGCCATCCCTAAACAGAAATAAAATCATGCACCAACGAAACCTACAGATTGCCATATGGAATGCCAACGGCATTCTCAACAAAAAACACTCTTTGGAAGTTTTCCTCAATTCCCAGAACATAGATGTGTGTCTCATCTCAGAGACACACATGAGAACCCAGTCATATCTAAAAATAAGAGGATACAAAACTTATCATACAATCCATCCGGATAACCAAGCAAAGGGTGAAAGTGTGATTGTCATCAAGGAATTCCTTAACCACTTTGAAGAATGCCACCTACAACGTGTTGACATTCAACTTACCGTAGTAGGGATCAAGTCCACCAAAAAAAAAGCTTATAGTAGGAGCGGTCTACTGTCCACCTAGGCATAATCTTAAACAACAAGACTATAAAACTTTTCTTCAACATCCAGGAGAAAGATACATCATAGGTGGTGACTTAAATGCCAAACATGTTGATTGGGGATCACGATTAACCACGACCAAGGGTAGCAATTTCCATTCCACAGGTAATTCCACGTACTGGCCAACTGACACCAATAAAATTCCAGACATGCTGGATTTCTTCATATCACGCAAAGTTTCACCCAACTTCATGGAGCTCGATGAAAACTTTGACATGGAATTTGATCACTCAGCAGTCATTATGACTCTGAGCGAGAAGATAATAAAAAAGGAAACTCGACCAGCACTAGTGAATAAAACTACAGACTGGGAAAGTTTTAAAATGGACCTACAGAAAAATATCAATCTACGTGTTAGCCTAAAAACAAGCGAAGAACTAGAAGCTGAAACTGAAAACTTAACCAAGCTCATACAAGCAGCAGCACAAGGGAAATTACGCACAAAGCCAAAGGTGTAAATTACCCAATAGAAATCAGAGAAATAGTCAAGGAAAAAAGAAGAGCTAGAAGAAAATGGCAACAATCACGAGATCCTTTAGACAAAACCATTCTTATTAATAAAACACAACAACTTAAAAGAGAGATACAAAAGCTAAAAGAAGACACCATCAATTAGTACCAAGGAAAACTAACGGCGAATGAAGAAAGTGACTATTCCCTTTGGACAGCTACCAAGAAAATCAAAAGACCTATATCGTCAATACCACCAATTAAAAAAGAAAATGGCCCGTGGGCCAAAAACAACAAACAAAAAGCGGACTTGTTCGCCAGCATTTGGCAGACATCTTCACACCTAACGAAACACAAGCTAATAATACTCTGACCACTTTTGTTAATCTAAGAACAGAAAATATCACGCCTGTCACTCCAAATGAGGTAGCTAAGGAAATAAAAATAAACCTAAATTCAAAGAAAGCGCCAGGATACGACTTGATCACTGGAGAAATCTTGAAGCAGCTACCTAGAAAAGGCATAGTCATGCTCACTTACCTCTTCAACGCAGCCCCAAGGCTCCAATATGTTCCTACCAGGTAAGCCGCCTAACGATGTTAAGTCCTACAGGCCTATCTCCCTGTTGCCAATTGTGTCGAAATTATTCGAAAAACTGCTTCTCAAAAGACTCAAACCACTCATAGAAAATGATAACTTGATACCAAACTATCAATTTGGCTTCAGGTGGATCAGGTGCACCGTATTACGGATGTAATAGAATGCGCACTGGAAGAAAAGCGAATCTGTTCTGCAGTATTCCTAGATGTGGCTCAGTCCTTCGACAAGGTCTGGTACGAAGGTTTGAGACATCAACTTAACAAAATACTCCCAAAGCAATATGTAAAAATACTAACATCCTACATCTCAGACAGAATCTTCAGGATCAAACAAGAAGATGAATACTCGGAACTAAAAGAGATAAAGGCGGGAGTGCCTCAGGGCAGCGTGCTGGGGCCTATCCTGTATCTACTATATGCTTGCGATAAGCCAAATTTTGAAGGAACTTTAGTTGCTACGTTTGCAGATGACACCGCACTTCTGGCAGTGGACACAGACCAAGACTTAGTCATTGAGAGACTACAAGCAGCCAGCAATACAATACTTGACTGGACTAAACAATGGAGAATTAAGCTGAATGAGCTCAAATCTACTCATATTAACTTTACAAATAGAAGATTAAACGCTCCACCATCTACGCGAACAATGCTAAGTACCTAGGCATGACATTAGATGCCAAACTTAGGTGGAAGGAACATGTGAAGAAGAAAGTAAGCGAACTAAGACTAAAATACGGGCAACTCTATTGGCTAATTGGGAGAAAATCCAAGCTGTCAATACATAATAAGATCCTAATCTACAATCAGATTCGAAAACCAGTATGGCTATATGGTATACAACTATGGGGTTGCAATATAAAAAGCATACATACTTTCCAGAACAAGGTACTACGCAACATAGTAGATGCACCTTGGTATATACGCAACACTGATTTATACCGAGATCTAAACATCCCTATGGTCAAGGAAGAGATCAAAAGGTATGCTGGCAAACACGAGGCCAGACTACACCTTCATGAAAACATTGAAGCTCTTCAGCTGCTGGACAGACAACCCTTCGAGCTCGTGTAAAGTGACTGTGTAACAGCAGAGCATAGTGCGCGAGTGTGAGAATGCAAATAATAGTCAGGAAAATCCACAGCACATCATTGGATGGACTCTAGTTGATAAGTATTTAGTTTTAAGATTTATCCCACGTAAATTAATGGTTGGTCTTGCAGACCAGTTTTAATAGTGTAAGCACCATAGACGTTAATAAAAAACATTTTTTTTCTTCGTGCAATAATTGTCTTTCTACATGCTGTACACTTACACAAACTTTTACTGAATCAAGAAAATATTTAAAATTTGAATTTTCTAGCCAGTTATAAAAAAATACCGTTTTCTTCATCTTTTATACTTTTTCTTCCCAATTCCCATTTCTGCGTCATCACTACCGCTTGTTGAACTAGTTTCCATTTTAACAGTAGTATAACTGTGTGCACTATTCAAAAAAAACTAATGACCAAGTAATCAAACATAAAAGCAATACCGGGGCTACGACGCGGCGCTGCACGTGAAATACCAAATACAGAACTGCCCACTGTAGTTTGTGTAAATCACTGTTATTACCGATAAAGTGTAACTCAATCGCTCAGTAATAATTAAGATAAGAAAATTCTGCAAAATCTCAGTCTACAGAGAGTGAGAGTCTGGATCTGAAAGAACGCAGTAAAAAAAATCAATCTGGGGTATTAATTCTCGCCTTTAAAGCAGTCTTTATTTATTTATCCTGCACTTTAGTAGGCCAACTACTTGTAGTTAATTATATTCAGTTGCAGTCAGAAATTAGAATTAGGTGGATGTGGTTGGTTGTATTAAGGGTATTTAATTATTTCTTGTTTCTTGTTAAGTAATAAAAAATCTACTGCTCTATACTGCGATTTTCTGCTTTTTAATGTCATATTCTACTGCTGCATGATAAAAGACCTGGCAACACTGTTTTGACTGTTTGTAAGTAACAGTTGACGAGGTCGTCTTCCAGGTGACTGGTCATCGAGTTGTGTCTAATGCCACACTTTATATAATTAATTTTTTTTGTAATTGTGATTAAGCCAGATCAGCAATACTTCGCTATACATGGCTGATTGATCTACTTATTTACATGTTGTATTAATAATAACTAATGGCTGCAGCCGCACTAATTTAATACTGTTTTTAATAATTTTGTTCTTTGAAGTATGTTTATTCACTTGATCATTTTGAATATTACACTGTTGCACTGATTTTTAATTATCGCTGTTTTCTGGTTTGCTGGATAAGAGTAGAACATCCTGAGGAAGTTTTCGCTTGAGCCTGATATGTATATTTTGTCGTCCAGTGTTGTATGTTATTGCATCAGTACAGGTTCTTATGTTTTTGAAATATTTTCTCGCGATGTTCTTCACAAAGTCTCGTATGGTAGGTAGTCCCGCTTCTCGATGAAGTTAGTTGAGTGTGGTGTATATACCAGGGTACGTTGAAAATCATGCTTAAAACTGTATTTTGGTGTTAGATGTGTGTTAGATGCTGATCTCTAAATTTGACAGGCGTAGGTGACTACCGGTCGTAGATCACGCACGAATATAGTAAACAATATTGGTTCGAATATAGAGCCTTGAGGTACTCCTGTGCTGACAAAATGGTGTTGATTCTTACAGACAAACTTCGGTGTGTGAGGAAAGATTTGACGATTTGTAGTACTTAGCTAGGAACGTTACAACCGATCATCTTGAAAAAAGTTCATCTATCCAAATACGGTCGAAAGCTTCGGCGATGTCGAGGAATATTGCTACGGTATGTTGTTTATTTTCAAATCCATTTTCAATCAGCTCTTATATACGAGATGATTGCTGGGTAGTAGAGTGCTGTTTGCGGAAGCCGTATTGAAATGCAGGTAGTATTTGGTTATCTGTGAGAAACTGAGTAAATCGAACAAGAATAAGCTTTTCTAGAAGTTTAGCTAAGGTAGATAGGAGACTAATGGGGCGATAACCGCTTGGATTTTTATGATATTTACCTGGTTTGGGAAAGAGAAGCACATGGGCTTGTTTCCAGATATCTCGGAAATATCCAACTTTCAAGCAGCCATTAAATATGATGGTAAGAAATGTTGTAGATTTTTTGGAAGATTTTTAAGAACAACATTTGGAATGAGATCAGGTCCAGGAGACTTTTTTAAAGAAAGACTTTTTGTGTGACTGAATTTCTGTTGGGGTAGTAGGATCTATTAACCCAGGACTATCTGGGAAGATAGTATTTAGCTGTGTTGTAATTTTTTGTGCAAATGTTCTATTGTTTTCAGCAATTGGCGTGACAAATGTGCCTTTTAGGTGATTGGCAAAAAGGTTTGCTTTTTCTTCATCAGAATCAAAGATCTGGTGGTTGACTTCGATCTTTGATACGCGAGGCTGTTGTTGTAAGATCCGTTTAGTTGCTAACCACATGGTAGAGTTTGGGTTGAAGACTAGTTATGTAATTTCTGTAGCTGTCGATTCTATATTTATCTAAAGTACTCTTTACTTCTAGATTTGCACGATTTAGCTGTGCTTTAATCAAGGGGTTCCTTGTTCTGTTCCATATTCTCCCCAGTCTATTTTTATTATTAATTAACTTTAAAATGCAATCTGGTGGGTTCAAAGAGTTTATTTTACGTTTTATTTGAATTTTTGTGGTTTGGTTTATTGCAATTTTTATCGAATTATTGAATTGATTTATGGCGGTGTCAATATCTTCTTCTGATGTAATTGAAGTAGGACAGGTTATTGCCTCTTGCAGCACTTCTATAAACTGTTCCAAATCTACACGGTCGTTTATTAATTTTGGTAACATCTGTTTGATCATGGGGAAGTTATGTAAGGTTATTAATATAGGTAGATGGTCAAATTCTAGCTCTGCAGTTACCGTTTGCGATACGGGTATGCAAACATTTTTAAGAAGGCAGATATCTTCTGTGTCTGGGCGATGATCTCTGCAGTATGGATAACGAGTTGGTTCACTAGATGCTGAAATCTTAATATCGTGGTTTGAAAGATACATTTGGAGCCTCAAAGGCGTGGGTTATTGCTATTGCAGCCCCAGAGGACATTTTTGGGGTTAACGTCGCCAATTGCTAGTGTAAGGATATCGCTTAGGAAAAGTGTTGCAATATGTGCTTCCTGTAGTCGCTGTTTCGGTTGTTTGTAAACTGCAAAAATGTTGATGCTGGCCTTATTTTTAGAAGTAAATTAATCCCCACCGCTTCGAGATTTTGTAGAGTAAGCAGTTCAAGTGGATGAGCGCATATAGAGCGTTTTATGATTATTGCGACCCCTCCTGAAGCAAAGTGAGTTGCTCGATCTCGACGATATACAATTTGTATGTGGTATTTTAAACTGTTCGTTTTCTGCTAGGTGAGATTCAGTATAATCATAATATCGACGTTATGTCTGGCTAAGAAGGCTATAACCAACGATCTTTGGTTGGATAAACTATTAGCAATGTAATTTACAATGATGGTGTTAGATAAGAGATTGGGAGAATTATTTGCCATTAAAAAATGATGGAATAAGTGAAAATAAGATCGACTTGATCTCGTTGTGAAAAGGAGCCAGGAGGTCCCAGATAGACTGAATTAGATTAAGAAATGATGGAAAGTTTGAGGTATTAGGAATGCAATGCTGCGTGTCGTTAGTTGGTGAGGGTCGTCCTGCAGTAGCGTGGGCGTATGTAGTACCGGGAGTAGAAAATTTGTATATATTAGGTTCTCTTCTTGCAGTAGTTTGCTGGTTAGGGTTATTTTTCTTAATTGAATTAATAAACTGACAGCCTCTGTAATTAGCTGGATGTTTTCCGCCGCAGTTTATACACTGTGGTTTGACTGAAGGTATTTTAGGACACTTTGTGTAGTGTTGTAATCCTGTACCCTTTACGCATCTAGATGAAAGGCGACAATAATTTTGTGTGTGTCCTAGACGCTGGCACTTTGTGCACTGAGATGTGGGTTTTTACTACTGCGACGGGGCTCAACACTGATTACGCAATAGTGTAATTTACTTAGATTATAAATCTCTGGATTTTTCTTTAATTCGACCGCACATATATGAATTGCTTGTTTATTTTTCAGCAGTCTGGTGACTTTGAGTACTGGAAATTTCTTTACAGATAATTAATCTACTATTGCTCAGTTTCTTGTTTTTTAAGTTTAGATAGTAACTTGTAGTATTTATGTTTCTGTTGTTTATATAGGTCCTTAATAGCATTATTTTGGTACTGCTTTGACAATTTATGAAAAAATAGTAATTTGTTTTTGGCCTCTTGTATTGCGGGAGAAGGTCGTCTAAGCGTCCGAGTTGTTCGTTTGATTGCAATAGTTGTCCACGCAAAAGCGAGTTCAATATAATATGTAAAAATATCGTGAAATATAGTAAACGTGTTTCGACTGAATTTTTTATTTAAGGCGTCATTCCAGTCTTCCTTAGGTAGTAAATATTTAAAGTAATTAAGATTATCTTCTGAAACTTTTTGATAACGTTTACTGAAGTTCTCAAATGCCAATTTACAATTTTTCAGATCGTACTGTAAAAATGCTAAGTGGTGGTCCGATATTTCCGATGTGAGAATTTCGGCTTCATAATAATTGTGTTTATTTATAAAAATATTATCCAAACCTGCAGATTTCATAGTTGCTTCGTTGATAGCAGGTCGAACACCGTAGGACGCAAAAATACTTTTGAGTTTATTCGTAAAACGTAGGTATTCCAAAAAATTAAAATTAAAATCTCCGGCAACAATAATGTTTGCACATGGATAAGTCGATAGTTATTTCAAGAACGTCTTGCATTTTATCGAAAAATGTATTTGTCTTCCCAATTAAACTTGTTGGAATGCGATATACAGTGAAAGCCAAAATGAATTCTTCATTTTTAATTAGCAATACCACAATAATTACTTTAAATACATAAATAACTATAATGTAATATTAAACAGTAAGTATGTTAGTTTTACTTCTTGAATATTGTATCCGTTAAATGTCCTCCTCCCTTCTCCACACATTCTTCTAAGCGTCGGAAAAAATCACTCATAACCTGTTGAAGCATGTCCTGCGGAATAGCTTCAATTTCTTGCCGGATATTTCTTTTGAGCTCCTCTATATTTCTGGGTTTACTCTTGAAGACTTTGCCCTTTAAATATTCCCAGAAAAAATCCTAGGGCAGAAATACCAGAAGATCTCGAAAGCCAATTAAGATCACCGTTTCGAGAAATTAGTCGATTGGAGAATGTCTGACGCAGGGTTTCTATAGTTATCCCTGCAGTATGACAGATCGTCCCGTCTTGTTGAAAATTGTAATTTCTCTCTTCAATGTCAAATTGAAGTATAAAAAATGTTTGAAGCATATGTGGATGTGCATACCGTTCAGAATTGACTGTGACGTGACTGTTCTACTCTCTTCTTCGAAAAAAGATAGGCCTATGATTGTAACACGACTTCTCTGTTACCTATCTATGCTTTCTGAATTATTACTTTAATTTGCCCTGTGTTCGCTAGCTAATTCAGTCGGTATGCTTATGAGACACGAGTGATTCATAAACTGTAATTATGGTTAGTTGCGCGGCTTGGTTGTTCACAAACCAAGAAAAATTCAAGTGCTGGAATAACATTTCATCAGTAAGTATCAGTCTATCGATACAATAAGCTAATTAGGTAAATTAAGAAAAGTTTTGACATCATTAAATTACAAAACAAAAATGATAGTTGTGACCTTCAGACGTCACTTAGCAGTCAGTGGCGTGTCTATCTCAATTTCACCATTTCAACCTTTCGGCGGGCGCGCTGTTATAAAAAGTACAACAGTCGAGAATTTTCGCAAATTGCATGCATAATACGTTAGCGACGGTCAGTAAACTTTAGGTATTCCTTTATTGTTTTATCTACCAGCAGGACATCCGGTCAGTAGAGCCTCTGAAAGTAATTTCGACGTATTTCTTGTCAATATAGGTTTTGCAACGCCCGCCTGCTCGTGTTATTCAATGTGAACAAATTGGTTATTGGAGTTATTGTAAACGACTTGCGTTAATAATACAATGCAACTTTATAAAATATTATATTTAAAATTTTATATGAACTTGTCGCAGATTATCATATCAGTCAGTTACCTAATAAAATTATTATAAATATTAATTTGTTGATGAAATGAAAAATTACACTGAATTGGGTGTTTTAGTTTCCCTAATGATGGTAGAAGAGATACTTGGATAAATATCATAAAAAAAGAAAATTGGACGGCAAAGGAAAGTAGTGTTTTATGTTCACAACATTTTACTGCGAAATGTTTCGACGGATCTTCACAATTAAAAGTACGATTATTGTCTACTGATGTGCCAAGTATAGAAGTGAACAGGCTAAAATTGTAGTTTGTAATCTATCTCCAATTTAGTAGAAACCCTAATAGAGAAATAGAAAAATCTCAAAATATAATTATTTAAAATATGTAGTGAATATATTCTAAATTGTCCGTTTTGGAGTAATAATAAATTAAATTGAATTATATATACCTAACTTTCTTACAGACTCAGCTTGCAAAAATTATTACAATAAATATCTAAGAAATATTTGCTTAATTGTATGGAACTTGGTGTCCCAGTAATAAAAATAGTATAGCACACCACTGGTCGAGCGGAAACGTGCTTGTTTAAATGCTCCTTCCTCCCTCCTATTTAATAGCTGGCCATAGACACGCGTTTAAAACCGCCACGAATGTAGTTTTTCGTGGAAGTTTTGAACGCGTGTCTATGCCGAACTTATGGCTGCGCATATGCACACGTTCAAAACCGACACGGATGTACTACATTCGTGGCGGTTTTAAACGTGTGTCTATGGCCAGCTATTCAAAGCTATGAAAGAACCAAATTGGCCCGCGTTGTTCGCCGAGGTTCTAGCTTGGTTTCGTTCGCTAGTTTAGGCGCGAATCTATTGATTCTCCTGCTTCAAGCACTTATGGGCGAATGAATACTTGCAGGCGTCCAGTGCTGATTCATGTTATCGGACGGTTATTCCCGCGAATTAAATGGCATCGTATACATATTTTATCACGTATTCGAAGCGCCCTACATTCTATGGTTATTACCTACGTATCCATTAAATATCAACCTATATTAACAAACTACGTACATAATACAAGTACACTTACTGTAACGCTTCATTGCTAATTAGCATATAATGAAAGGCTGTAAAATAAGCAAATACAGGTGTCACGAATTGACCCGTTTCATGATTCTTGACGATGATACAGCACACCGCACGGTAACTTTTGGGGAATGTAAGGGCCTTTCCCAGATTTCACACGTATTCTTGGTAGTCCCATACCGAACATTTTGCCTATTTACCGTGCCATTTGGAATAAAGTGTGCTTCGTCGCTCATGAATAGATGTGCAATATCGGGTTGCTGATTTCTCAGTTTCAAAAAACTTCGACAAAACTCAACGCGGTGTTGTTTATCACGATCAGTTAACTTATGTACCACTGCCATTTTGTACGGGTGAAACTTCATATTGTGCAGCATTCTTCGGGTACTTGTTTTGGATATTTGTAATGCTGCCGCATGTCGTCGAACTGATCGATTAGGGCTACGTAGAACGGCTGTCTTATCCGTTCTTCATTAACAGCACTGCATACAGATTACGGTCTGCCGGTTGATTTCCTTTTTTTAACTGATCAATGATTTCACCACTTCCTTGCCCAGTACGAAATAACACTTCGGGCAGGAACATCGCGAACATTAAAATGTCGACGAAATAAACGCTGGGTTTGGATAATAGAATTAAATGTAATAACTTTTTCAATACAAAATATACGTTGTTGTTTATTCCATATATTTAATAGTACTATATTGCTAGCGCGTGTAAGTGGGGAGGTCATAGCGTAAGTGAGACAGACAACCAACTCTTCTACACACTTGGTGAGCTATGCGTAAGCGTCGTCCGCTCGGTGGGGAAGTAAACCTCTTGGTCAAGTTTAAAATTCGGTCCTAAAGGCGGAGTTGGAATTCTCAGGCATGCGTACAAGACGCGTAGTGTTCAGAGTGAGACTATATCGGCGCCATAATGTTTTCGCTCGTTGCCAGACCCTACTAGCAATATAGAACTAAAAATATATTGTTTATTCCAACGCTCAATTTTAGCAACTGTCAAAATATCTCCAAAGCCTCCTTTATCATCAATAGATTAGCATAGTGATCGTTTGGTCGAAATTTAGTCGAAAAGGAGTTCGGAACTGTCAAATTGATAATAGAATAGTTAGTTTTCACGAGTTTTGCGTTAACAAAAGTAAAATTTTCAATATGATTTTTCGTTAAAAAAAGACGACTTTCACGATCACTATGCAAAAAAATATTTTTTTTCCACCAATCGTACTAGAATTGACACATTGTTGATAAAATTTTGTTGAGCAAAGTTAAACATTCCATTACATCAGCCGTTACTAGGTAATTTACAATAAAACTGTACAGGAATAATATTCCCGTCCTAGGTCGCTCGTATCGATCGGCGGAAAAATAGTATGTGTATCTTGGACAAAAAGCAACATTCCCAGACTCCTGTGTTGTCAGTTGTCCGGGAATGTTACGCATTTCGTTCTAGATACACAATGTACTATTGTTGTTGCTAATTAAAAATGAACTAATCATTTTGGTTGTCACTGTATTTCTATTACTACAGAATTTAATTTAGGAACATAGATAGCTGCAATCTCAATCAGTAGTTTTTGCGATAAATTGGTTATTAGCTTTATAGGTTTGGTAATGTATTCTTCATTTACGTAAATTGCAACACCTCCACCTCATTTTGCTTTTTGCAGAAGGAATATTGAAGATTGTAAGAATCTAAATTACATAACTTTTGTCATTCTTCGTTCAGCCAATGATCGCAAAGGCATATGGTGTCCACATTATATAAAAACAGAGATTACTTAACTTCCAAAATTTTATTGGTGTTATGGTGATAAACTTTGATGATGGTTGAAGAGTTAGTAAATAGCAGATCTGAATTATCATTTTTAGTGGTTGGTTCAACAGGTCGAGATATTACAAAATTTTTAATTTCGTTTTCACTTTCAATTTTGAAAAAAGACCATAATTCGGTATATTTCGCAAGCTCAAATTTACTTTTAAGAACTGTAACTTTAAACGTAGAATATTTGATCGGATACTTAGATATCATTTTTAAGCATTCAAGAAGTAGAATACCGTTATTAGTTAGACAACTTTTTAATTTTTCCTCATTTATATCCGGATCGATTTGGGTAACATACAATGGTTGTGGCACACCCCTAATTCCGCGCCTGTCATTTGTACCACAAGTTGTATTCATTTTTTTGTTTACTTTTGTATTTCAGTCTATTTACTATCATTCTCTTGTGGTTTAGATTTTTCTGGTGTATTAATAACTTTTACCTCATCCTTTGCACGTGTTTCAGTTTTCTGTAGACTTTTTCGAGTAAGGTTTTACCTCTGTTCTTTTCAGAGTGCTGCGTGACGTTAATATGGACTCTCAATTGTTTATCTTAAAGCCAATATCTGGCATTGTGGTTACAGACTTAATTTCAGTTTTCTTAGAATCAGAGTGTTTTTTTTGTGGTAGTGGACAAGCAATTAATAGGATTTCCGAGTAATACGTAATTACCATTCGCCTTATCTTCTAGCAGCATTAACTTATCATTTAGCAAGTTAATCCTGTCATACAATTCTTTAATCAAAACGTTTTTGGCGTCAATAATAGTTTTCAAATATTGTTTTCCAATATTTAATAGACTGACGTTGTCCACAAGAGAATGTACCATGGCAGCTAAAAATTCCTTGTTGCAGCAGATCATGGACGTATCATCTGTTACTTCATATTTCTGTAGCTTTGTAACACACCTGTTATGGTAGTAAGGTCCGAAAATCAGGCAAATTACACGCTTAACAGCAGTTTTTGCACCACAAACACCACACGAAGAATGTAGCACGTCTATACCATCCGCCATATTTTTTCTACGGGAGTGGTTATAAACGAGATGAAACGGGGGAACGAGCGCCACGAGTTTTGATAATTAAGGTTGAAACAAAATTTCTCAGCAACCTCCTGTAGAAACTCGAAATCCAGAGGAGTTTGTGGTACTTCTGCGCTCCTGCGAGATGGCCCCAGCTGTTTCGGAACCAAATTTGGTTGGTTTTCTTTGCTCTCGCCGGATCACCTTGCATATAAAACAACAAAGAGAGCACAACACATAGAATTGTTGATACACACGTGCAGATATCATAAATGAAAGTTAAAACTTTATATGCGTCTATTAAAAATAAGTAGACAAATATATCTTGAACAGTAATAAACAAAGCGGGTTAGTAGTTGAAATTGACTCAAATAGATAGCCAAAATATGACACAACTAAAGTTTGTCCGTGTTGGTGAATGTATATCAAACGTATAAATGGCACGGGCGAGGGCGTTTTGAACGCGCCACCCTGTTCTAATCATACAGTGCCCGGGAAAATGTGAGAAATCTCCCGGATATGAAAAAAAAACACGTGAAAAGAATACTACAAGTTCATATAAACTTTTTCGTATAGGTCTCCTCTTCGGAGACATGGGCTCCCAAAGAGCTCCAATGGAATCAAGTTTTTCCACTTAATTATTGAACCACCAGGTATATTCTAATTTTTAAAATATGATGTATTCCAAGTAAGACCCTTCAAATTACTACCCAAGAGAGTGTTGTGAATTACTCACAGCTGCAGGGACGGACTAGCTGTGACACACATGACCCCATTTTTTTACGGCCTGTATGATAAGAACTTTGGACGTTTTTTTACATACCTTTAACTGTTGACTACAAATTAAGAACTTTTCATTCATGTCGCTAATGTTAATAGTTTTCGAAAAAAAAACGTCATTTTATTTACACTGTTAGTCCCCTAACTTCTGTCGGGTTAAATATGAGAAAGAGAAATTTTCCCCTGTCACCAACATAGTTTCAATAAAAAGTTAACTAAGCAGTTAAAGTTTAACTTTTTATTGAAACTATGTTGGTGGCAGGGCGATGGCGGGTACAGCAAAATGGATCCTCGCGCACGGCGAGTAATGGAGGCGACGTTTCGACGATTACTTACACCGCAACTTCTCGAAACTTGGCACTTTAACGAAACCTAACTAATGGAATCCGTGACGATGGTGATTGCATTCATTGCTTCGATACGACCGAGTAAGTTAATTGGCACATAACCACTAGTTGCTTATACGAGCAAACCCGGAAGAAGAGTTTTGAGAAAGTGAAGTTCACGCCAGAAAATCTCGCGCTCTGTGCAGCTGCAAGAATATGCACCTGCTTGTTGTTTTAGACCGGCGACTTACTGGAGTCGCTCAGCTCGTAAAAAGGTGTCGTCATAGGGTATTCGCGAAAACAGTGAACCAACAGATGGCGCTGGGATATTTCTATAAAGGTGAACAATAAACCGGCTATAAAGGTTACAAAGCAGTTTTGGCGTTCTTTGAATCCGTTTAACTGGGTATTTTGTATCGGTTTAGTGGCGTTTTTTAGTTTTTAATTTTATAAATGGTAAAAATAGAAGTGACTCTTTCCAATATATTGGAATAAATTGGAAATAGAAGCAGACAGCTGTATTTAACAAATATAATGTAATAATATAAAATATAGGTGGAATATATCATGATTATAAACTAGTCAACAATACCATATTATTATAAAAGAAACTTAAACCGATTTACCAATATTATGTTACAAAGTAAACAATACCAATAATACGAAGTACATAGTTATTGCCTAGTTTAAATTTTGCTTAAAAATATTAATATAATTGTATACAAAAAATAAATTGCTAGATTATCGTATTTTATTGTCAGCCAGTATTTGTGGTGATAAGATAACAATAGCTGCTATTATACATAGTTATAATATCATTAGCATATGGAATTAAAAACCAGTTAAATTGCTCTCTTAAAATAAAAAAAAAATTCTTTGAATTGCCCTGTCTACATGAATTCGAGCCCGACAAATTTCAGCTGTCATCTCGGCTTCTTCTTTTGAAAACCGTTTTTGCTGCCTTAAAAATGGGGCTCTTATTAATTTTACTAAGTGCTCGTTACATTCCTTTTTAATTAAAAATCCTTTTACAACCATTACTGCATCGTAACAAACCAGTTCTTCAATGAAATTTTCATAATTAAAAATTGCTTTATCTGTAGTACGCCCCCCATATCCAGCACTAACAAATGATATTAGGCCAGATGGTGATATCCGAATTAAATATTTTATTGTATGTGTTCCCTTATAATAAGAGTATGACACTACTCTACACTTTAAACATTGCAGTTTCTGTATTCTAATTTCAGTACAGTCAAGTACGACTCTAGTGTTTCCAACTTTATCAAAGCATTTTGGAATATTATTTAAAATTTCATATTTACTGGGCCAATATATTCCTTGTTTTGAGCTAACAGCTAAAACATACTTCCGCACAAGGTTTGACTAATATTAAACAAAACTGCTACACATACAAATGAAATATTAAGCTTAAATTTACACAGAACTAAAATAATTTTTGTTTTCATGTTTTGCCAGTTGCATCCATTCAAATTAACAGTCCTTTCAGCACCTTCTTAAGTAGGTATAATACAGGGTTTTCAAAGTTAAATCGGCGCTATTGCTAACTTCGTTATTATTGGAGCTACAAAGTCAGTTAAATAGGCAAACTAGTAGTATTTTTTTCGCCAATTCCGATGGTGAAACGGAATCAAAATCAACCATTTATAACAATATTGTTTCATACAGTGGCGAGTCAGAAGCCAGAAAACAACGTTTTCGCGTGCCGGCGATCACAGCATTTGCCGATCTTTCTATTCTATTAGGTTATCCCTATGGTGCGTCCTCCTGTGGACACACGGTATATAATTCTTCTGTACGTGTGTATGTGACTGAACTCCTCCTAAACGGCTTGACCGATTTTGATAAAATTTTGTGTGTTTGAGTGGGTCCCTGGATGGTTTAGATTCACAATTGGTCTCGGTAGGTGGCGCTGCAATCGGGTTGAAGGATTTTTTTAAAAATTTTTTTGACGAATCTCTTATTTTTAAATGTTTTTTAAGATTTCTCGCATATCAGAACATATAACCCCAAAATTTCACCACCCCCCCCACCTAGATAAATAACACGATCGGAACAGATATTTGAAAACAGCAAAGCGACCGGGAGAGAAGTCCCTAAAAGTTTGGATTTGGACTAACATTGCCCAAATAAGCTTAATTACGACGGAAACATGTGGATTTTCTAAATGAGAGCACGGAATAATCTTATCCTAATAAATGCTGAGACAAATCCTAGCCAGAGCAAGATTCTTAAAAAATCAATACGAACATTAGAAGGGACATGACAAAGACAAACCTTAGAAAGAGAAAGCGACGTCTAAGAAACAAATTACACAAGTCGAGACATGGCAGGTGTGAATGAGTGCAACAGGTAATAGTATGATCCAAAGAGGGAATCATACAACAAGATTGCCATCGAAATTGCGTAATTTCTATCGGGAGTCTAATCAAAGTTCAATTTAATTAACATATGTGGGCTTGTCAATCAATTTAATTGGGTCATTTAATTGAAGCACAAAATGGTCACCAAGCAGAACTAAATATTTCTACTGATAATTAATAATTGCCAAGAATAACACACAAACTCATAATTATTAAGAATTTATTATAAAACTGTAAAGACAACACCAAACTTGTTTACATATAGTACAATGTTCTTAGTCTTTCCGTCCTTGAAGTTCTAACAGTTTTAAAAATAACTAAGTTACTAGGTAACTCACAACTCCCTATTTTAATTTAAAACATAAGCCCCATATAAAGCGATTGACAATATTTCTCAGCGAAGCATGTTCTGGAATTTGAACATATGTCGACACTGTTATCATTATAACCACAAATTGTATTCTTGACGGAAGTTTGACAATATTATTGAAAGCACTTCAGGAGAAAATTTTTCGATCGTTCTACATATCACAGGTTGGCAAATTTCTTGCATTGTTCTATTGGCTGTGAATCTTAGTGCTGCCATTCGTGTTTATAGGTCCAACATTATCATCCTCAGGTTTACTGTTCTTATATATTACTATAGTCCGTTTTTAAACTAGGAGGAGTAATTGAAAAGGCGTATTTACACTATAATGTACTACCATAAAATACACACTATAATGTACTACCATAAAATACACTACAAAAATTTCATGGCAATTATTTCACCTATAATGTTTAATTAAGAACATAAAACTGCTAACTGATGTGTAAACGCTTTGAACAGCTGATATATCAACACACATGTCAAAATATATGCAACTTAGTATTGTGTAAAACAGTAGTCTTAGCCAATTCCAAATGTAGGTTTTAGTTGTGAGAAATTTGAATTGTTCCTTATAGGTAGCTATTTCAACTATTTGACAGTCTTACTTTCCCATCACGCATGGTATAGGTTTGTTACATTTCTTTACTACAATTTTTGCAGGCTCATACACAACAACTTTCTTGTAGTAACATTTTGATCAAGCTGAAACTCGTTTCTTGTTCTAGTTTTACCATGATGCTTAGCTACATCCTGTTTCTGTACTAATGTTCACATGGACCATTTCCTTATTCTCTACTTTAGAAACTAACAAGTTATTACTTACTGCTATGTTATTTATAAGTGTCCTATTCATTAACAACTATAATGGAGTAAGTCCTACTACAAGTACAACACTATTACTATAATCTAAGAGTGCTACATAATGACCTTTTCTTATCACATTTTGATCAATTTCTACACTACCTTCCGCAAAGCCTATATTTTTAGAATAATACAGCTATACTCTGTTTTTTTAATGGCCCAGACAAAGTTATGCAATCCATTTTTCCATTATACTTGTTAACTAGATAATGTTTGTTGAGACTTAATTTAATTGGAAAAAGTATTTTAGGTTGCATAAAGATTGTCTGCGACATTAAAAATAGAGTGTAGTCACTTACTCAAAAATCATTTCTTCTGGAAATTGTTTAAACAAGTGTGAAAAATAAGGCACATTATCTCTGGTGCTATATTTAACCCAAATGGTTTCCAGACAGGTAACTACTATTCATTCACAAAACTCATTACTGTCAAAACGTTGTCAAGTTGATACCTTGTTTAAATTTTGTTTTGGAACTACTGCTTGCTGATTTTGGTAGCACTGAAATTTTTGAAATTTAAAAAGTTGTAATGTCACTTTCTTGTAAAAAAAATAAACTCCAAAATTTTTTAATTCTCTTGCATACACTTCAATTGCAATGGAACAGAAAAGAAAGATGGTTTTACTATTGAAAAAGGAAAAAAGGCTATAGTTATGAAAGGAAAAAGTTTTGACACAAGGAACATAACCAAACTTTAACCCTGCGGTGGGCGCGCCGGCGGCAAATTTCCGCAGATTTAACTTTTGGTGTTGTAAAAGACCTGCTGTTTGAATTAGAAACCTTGCTCAGCTAAGTATTCGTTAGTCATACAATTCACCCCACCCTTGATAATATTGGGTGCGTCAGTCTACAGCGGCCTAGTTGCAATTAGACGTTGAATCGGAGAACCTGTTATTTGCGGCAGTTTGCCGCAACGCGCCCTGTCTCGGTTAGTGATTATTCAGACTCTGAAACGTACAGTGCCATGTAAGTATGAAGTTATTTGCAGGAATTTCGTTTCATTTCTTATTTCTATAAGTATGTGTGTATATTTGTAATAACAGAATAGTTAAATAATGAAGGCGAGAGTTTTAAATGCTATTTATTTTTCAAGGTCTCGCAAAGGTTTGACACCTGAGGAGTTGGAGAGGGCTGTGCAAGATGTATTACGGGAATTATCAGAAGAGAGAGAATAAGAAAACAAGGACGAGCCGGATGACAGTGCATCAGAGACAGACGAGGAGATTATCGTGGAGGATAATTATAGCAGTGATTCTGAGCAATCCGGAGAAGAAATTCTGTATACCGAGAGTGAAAACGAAAAGCACGATAACCGATTTTATATTGGACGAGACGAGGACACTATTTGGAGCAATAAAAAGGTAAAACTCAGGCAAAGAATATTGTGAAAAAATTTTACTGCGTCCGAAAGCAAGTGCTAAAAACGCAAGAACAGAAATTCATGGATTTAGTTTTGTTTATCACTGATAAAATGATCGGAGATATTGTGACTAATACCAACTTATATATTAAAAAAAAACAGATTGAGTTGAATATTCCAGAGATTGCAAAGATACAACAATATCGGAAGTGAAGGCTGTTCTAGGTGCTCTATTTTTGATTGCTATAAAAAAGGGAGGCCATACAAACTGTGAAGAGCTGTGGAATTTAGATGGTACAGGAATGATCCTTTTACGGGCACTGTTTAGCTACAAACGTTTCCGTTTTCTGCTGCGTTCTATGAGATTTGATAGCCTGATTACCCGAGAAGAGAGGAAAACAACCGACAAACTAGCTCCGATTCGTGAATTCCATGAGGAGTTTGTAAGTAACTGTATTGCTAGCTATAACGTAAGTGAATTTGTTACCATTGATGAGATGTTCCATGGATATAGAGGGCGATGTGGATTTGTGCAATATATCCCAAATAAGCCTGCAAAATATGGCATCAAATTATACACACTATGTGATGCACAAACTTTTTACACCCTAAACTTTGAAATTTATTGCGGCAAGCAAGTAACTGAAACCCTATGCTAGATCCAACAAGAGTGCTGACGATGTAAAAAGATTAGTAATGCCTATAGAGAACACAAAGAAAAACCTTACTACAGACAACTACTATAGCAGCTACCATTAGCAGAACACCTATTGAACAAAGGACTGACTTTCCTGGGAACCATGAAGAAAAACAAGAAAGAGATACCTCTTGAATTTCTATCAAACAAGGTCAAAGAAATCGGCTCAAGCCTTTTTGGTTTCCAATATGACTTTTGTTTAGTTTCGACCATAACTAAGAAAAATAAAGGTGTACTCTTTTTGTCAACGATGCACAGTAAACCGGAAATCGATGAAGACTCCAAAAAGCCTCTAGTAAATTTGGATTACAATGGTATAAAGGGCAGTGTCAATACTGTAGATCAGATGTGTGCATCTGACGGCACCTCAAGGATTACAAGACGATGGCCGCTTGCAATATTTTATAGACACTTAGATATAGCTGGAATAAATGCATCCTCATTTTAAAATTCAACAATGTCGAGAATAAGCACCGACGGCGAGTTTTTTTTTAAAAAACTTGCGTTTGCACTTATGGAGGAACACTTGACAGAGAGAGCCCTAATTATGTCGTTACCTAAAAACATTCAGTGCTTTTTGGCAAAATATAGGAACAATGACGAGCCGGATGGGAATGAAACCAAACCCGGTATTTGTTACATTTGTGGAAAACATAAAAACAGTAGAACTATACTAATTTGTATCAAATGTGGAAAAAGTATTTGTAAAAAACACAGCAATATGACATGTTTCAATCGTAATGACGACTACGGAATGGAAATAGAATAATTTGCTTCTTATATTCGTTTATTTTTATTATTCCTTACACATTTTTTCTATATGTAATAAAAATGCTCTTGTATTTTATTCGCTCAGTAAATGAATTTGAAAACATGGATTTGCCTTTTTCATAATTTGCTTAATATTTACTTTTTAATTGCGAGAAATATAATGAGATATTCAAATGCGGCAAACTGCTGCTGCACGCCCACTCCCTGTTTTGTGAATGGATAATATGGGTTGGGGCTGAAGAGGCACAGGCCCCCTTAAAGAAAAGAAATGCCCCCCGTGGTGTCTCTCACTCAAAATAAAATAGAATTAAATGAATTTTTAGTGGGTAACTTTCCAAAAAATTATTAGTTCTTATCTATTATAATCAAACAAATTATACAATTTCTGCATTCAAAACAACAATTATAATGTAGGTAGAAAGAGCCTTTAGGCATAGGTCAGAACGTTTCTGTAGACTCTGACTTGAAGAAAGCAATTATTCAACACCGTGTACAATTATCAACGTCATTTGACGGATTTTTTCTAATGATGCGGACATTCAAGATTATATGTGGATTGCCAACCCCTTTTGAAATTGTGAAAAAATTTCTCAACATTTCACACAAGTGTTTCATTAAATTTCGTGTCAACCATTACTTTTGTGATTTGATTTATCAAAAAATAAGTAGCATTATTTTCGTCAATTGTTGATTCTAGTAGTTTTATTTATTTCTATTTTTTTCTGTTTATATACTATTGTTAGAATTTTTGTGATTTAAATTAACAAAAATATGTGTTTATTGTAAATTTTATTATTATTTTTGCAAAATAACCCCACAATCGTAATAAGGATATTTTAATTTTGCAGAAATAAAACTTACACTATGTATACGTACAATAGTATGTGCTTGAGAAACACCTAACATGCTAGGGGTGTGGCAAGAAAAAGGGTTGAGAACCACTGTCGTAGAGAACAATATTATTTTATCTAGCATGCCAGTGTATATGAATATCATGCCTATCTATGTATGAATCTGTGCATTATATCTGTAGTGTTGCCATATTTACAAATCTTATATTTGCTTATACTTTGGTTCTTGGGTTTTCGGTATAGTTTTAGGTGTAGAATATAGTAGTGCACCTATTGTATGACCGATTAGATACACCCTGTATATTTACAAACAGAACAACAAAAGTGTTTTTCGTTTGTATGAGATTCATATGTGACTATTCTACACGGCGTTCTGTTTGGTTAGGATATTTTAAAATTTATGTAGCTCCAGATATTAGACGTGTCCCGAGAGAATGTCTATCATTATATGCAGAAACGCTGGAGTTTTACACGATCTAGTTAGCTGAGTCAGTGCATGCCTTAGATCGTGAAAAGTCAATAAAATGGTACCTACAATCCAGCCGCATGTTTAGTGCATTTTGAGTTTGGCATCAGAAAAGCATCTAAGTAACATGACATTATGCGATGGTGCCAGCTGATCTTACTGAGGTCCTATTCCTATTTACAGAAAAGAAAACGATTTGTCACCTGTATGGGATTGCATATGTCTAAGTAAAGTACGTTTTACTGTGGTTCTATATTCACAAACTGAACAAGAATAAGGTTTCTCACCTGTATGAGATGTCATGTGTGTGACTAAACTAGTTTTCCTGATAGATTTATATTCACAAACTGAACAAGAATAAGGTTTTTCACCTGTATGAGATTTCATGTGTGTGACTAAACTAGCTTTACGGATAGATTTATATTCACAAACTGAACAAGAATAAGGTTTTTCACCTGTATGAGATTTCATGTGTGTGACTAAATTACTTTTATGGATATATTTGTATTCACAAACTGAACAAGAATAAGGTTTTTCACCTGTATGAGATTTCATGTGTGTGACTAAACTAGTTTTCCCGGATAGATTTATATTCACAAACTGAACAAGAATAAGGTTTTTCACCTGTATGAGATTTCATGTGTCTGACTAAACTAGTTTTCCGGATAGATTTATATTCACAAACTGAACAAGATAAGGTTTTTCACCTGTATGAGATTTCATGTGTCTGACTAAACTACTTTTCTGGATAAATTTATATTCACAAACAGAACAGGAATAAGGTTTTTCGCCTGTATGAGATTTCATGTGTATGACTAAATTACTTTTCTGGATAGATTTATATTCACAAATTGAACAAGAATAAGGTTTTTCGCCTGTATGAGATTTCATGTGTGTGACTAAACTACTTTTCTGGATAGATTTGTACTCACAAACAGAACAAGAATAAGGTTTTTCACCTGTATGAGATTTCATGTGTGTGACTAAACTAGTTTTCCGGATAGATTTATATTCACAAACTGAACAAGAATAAGGTTTCTCACCTGTATGAGATTTCATGTGTGTGACTAAATTACTTTTATGGATAGATTTGTATTCACAAACTGAACAAGAATAAGGTTTTTCACCTGTATGAGATTTCATGTGTGTGACTAAACTAGTTTTCCGGATAGATTTATATTCACAAACTGAACAAGAATAAGGTTTCTCACCTGTATGAGATTTCATGTGTGTGACTAAATTACTTTTATGGATAGATTTGTATTCACAAACTGAACAAGAATAAGGTTTTTCACCTGTATGAGCTTTGATGTGTCGGACTAAATCACTTTTCTGGATAAATTTATATTCCACAAACTGAACAAGAATAAGGTTTCTCACCTGTATGAGATTTCAAGTGTGTCACTAAATTACTTTTATGGATAGATTTGTATTCACAAACTGAACAAGAATAAGGTTTTTCGCCTGTATGAGATTTCATGTGTGTGACTAAACTACTTTTATGGATAGATTTGAATTCACAAACTGAACAAGAATAAAGTTTTTCACCTGTATGAGATTTTATGTGTGTGACTAAACTACTTTTCTGGATAGATTTATATTCACAAACTGAACAAGAATAAGGTTTCTCACCTGTATGAGATTTCATGTGTGTGACTAAATTACGTTTATGGATAGATTTGTATTCACAAACTGAACAAGAATAAGTTTTTCACCTGTATGAGATTTCATGTGTCTGATTAAATCACTTTTCTGGATAAATTTATATTCACAAACAGAACAGGAATAAGGGTTTTTCGCCTGTATGAGATTTCATGTGTATGACTAAACTACTTTTCTGGATAGATTTATATTCACAAATTGAACAAGAAAATGGTTTGTTGCCTGTATGAGATTTCATAGGTGTAACCAAACTACTCCTTGCTGTTAAATTTTGGGTTACATCAGTTTGGTTTTCAATTTCAAACTCACATTTAATATCAAGTTTGGAATGAATACTGATGTCATTATGCTTTCAATGACTTCTTGTTTGACAGAACATTTCTTCATATCTTCATTGCCATCTAAGTCTTTTAATACCTGCAAGGAAGTTTCTGTTGAACTATAAAACTTATAATCTGCTGTTCCTTGACTAGCTGTCATCATTGCTAGATTAATGTCTGCTTGGGAGGTAATACTTTTTTGCTCAATAATATATGATTACGGAAACCTCCGAGATTGCAACACCTGGAACAAGTAGGTATTATTAGAATAGCAAATTACAGGTAAATTACATTTATTTTATTTTGGAACCATAAGCTAGTTTATTGGCCCTCGACAGCAGGCTTTCATGGCCCAAGAACCTATAAAGTTGCAAAGCACTACAACAAACAATATAGCAACACCATCAATTGCACAGTAAATGCAGCACACCAAAAATTTACAGCCGTGCCCAAAGTACTGAATCCTTGAATTTTTGTCCTCTTCGTAAATCAAAATAAAATAAAACGTATGCACCAAGTGCATAATCAAGAAATTTCAAGCATTCCACATAATTTATTGATTATACCCTTAATATATAAATAAATATTATAAACTGTCCTGCAAAGAAAACTGTAGTTATTTTAAAGCTAATATTCTGAATGGAATAGTTATTTATGAGGTTTTAAAATAGCTCTCAAAGAGTCGGATGTTATTTTTTATCTGTTTTGATCAGGTGCACGGACTGTTATTTGGTAAACGTAGCAACCGTTTTGCTTCTTATGTTGACTGATTGCAATTTACCTTAAATAAACGAGAAGTCTTTACACAATGGGTGAAACGATTTAGAACTACTCCAATAACAAAATTGTGCCCCTTACACCATCTGTAAAGTAAAGAATCATATTCAACAACAATTCGTGTGAAAACTCATGACACTTAACCTCAGTTTCAGAAGTTGTTTTCTGTAACTGACACGCAAGTGTTAACTATTGCAAACATCAACGTTGTCAGAGAGTTGAAGACGCTCATTTGATCAGACACTAGGGGAAATGGACGAGTTGATTAATTAATTAATCACTTGCTTTCGTTTGACAGTAAATATATAACCACTTGATGGAGTAGAGAAGTCAAGGTAGCCATCTTTCAGTACAGAACAATACGTAATAGAAGCGAATCCCCCATGTTAAAAGTTGGCAACACGGCACCCTTTTTAAGTTAACTAGGATTAATGCCACAAAACAATAACTAATATTAATACATTAAAGTGTAGTGATGGGTAGGGGTGGGCGATATTCAAATTTACATATCGATATTCGATATCAGAATTATATCGATATTTATCGATATATCCATATTTATCAATATATCGATAAATAACTTTAAAATACCGATATATGTATAAATATTGATATTCGATAAATATCGATATTCGATATATATTGGTATATCCATATGTTGTAATGTAGCATGCTGTGAGAATGCTTAATTATTTTCAGTTAATATCCAGATATCTAAAGGGTATCATGTGATAACAAGTGTAAGATATAGCTGGTGGCAGTAAATATTAGCAACCAGAGTGTTGTTTACTGCAACTGAAAAAGTTTCTATATTTTGAGTAGGTAATCTCAGTCTAATTAGTCACGTTAAAGGTCTAATATCCCTTTAATTGTGAGAATAATATTGAAGTTTGGTACGTGTTAGCAAGAATAGCCTTCTGCACGATCAAAGTCTGACCAAGGAGTCACAATTATTATTCGCATAGCGATTTGGAAATTAATAGAAACCATTTCAAGTGGTGTTTAAGTCATCAGTTAGTGCGAGTGTTTGTGTTTGTGGCATGCTGCACTACCGTTTAACAAAATATTAAACGGTCACGACAGCTACAACGAGTTTTTATGGGTCTTCGACATCTTAAAGGAGATGCTTGACGACTGTAATCAGTTTGGAGCTGATATAGAAACACACTTCAGGTACGAATTCATCTTTGAGAAGGTTAGTGTATTTTAATAACAGTTTGGTACGGCAAAATTAGAATAAAACATTGTATTTTAGATTTAGAAAACATTTAGAATATTAAGTTTTCCAAATTTGAATTGATTTGAGTACTCGACGTTTTCGGCTTTTATATTTAGAAATTGTATTATTTTTGGTCTAGTTATCTTTAAGAAAGTTTAACCCCACATTTTTGGAACAAGTAATTTAATTAAATATTTTGACAACCTTTAGTTTGATTATTAAATGTAATGTCAAGCCAAACATATTAATACACTATAACTGAATTATAAGGTTCAATTTCAAGTACTAGATAGTGTGATTTAAAAAGCAAGTCAAATTGATAATAATTTGATAATTCAAAATACAATTCTAAAGATATAATTTAAGTATATTAACAATAACTCATTCAGCTGAGAAGGAAATAGATTTCTTAATTGCTAAATAAGCTGGCTAGCCGAGGTACATTTAAAAAGATTTAAATGACATAATTTCAATGTCAGATATTTATTGATGAGATATGTCAATTTAGAATTCATTTGAAAGTAACAAGGTAAATGCGAAATATATTATTATTGATACTACTTCTGTTCAATAAACAAATAGGGTAGATATCTTAATTTAATTATTATACTGTTACGTTCTTAACGTTCGGGCTATTTAAAATTATACGACAAACATGGGACCAAACATTTATTTACAACAATGAATTATTACGATTATTGTTTACAAGCACATGCGAGAATTATCAAGCAGATTACAAATTAATACAGGCACTAACGAACTATCGATACATTTATTTCTTATTACATACGGATTAACACATTTATTTATATCACTCTTAAACACTAACGATTATATATGGTTATTTATTTCTATTAGTTATATCGTTATATGTACACACGGCCTTTAATTTATGTGGGAGCTCTACACGGCTCTTACGCGTTTTGCTGCCCAATTCGAACTGCCCGCTATCCATGCGGGCGTGTATTTATATTTCAGGTAATTCCTTTCTAGACTAATCGCGAGGACGCTCGACCTTTCTAGAACCGCGTGACGCATCCGCGTTTGTTGCCCTCGAGCGCGTCCCTGAAAGCGTGAGTGTCCGTTGCACCTGGCTGTAAGGGCGCTTCCCGAGCATTCGACCGCTGTGACTCATATTTCTGCAGCTGCTTCGAGAAGTTCTGGAACGCTCGCGTATTAATCGCCAAGGCTGCCGACTCATCCATCCCTCGGCCCTCAGGATCGTAACACTGCCCCCGCCTTAGGTCGTTCTGTCCCAGAACGAGTTGGGTCGGGTGCCTGTCACTCGCTCTTGTGGGGGTTTGATGGCGGTATTTACAGGCCCACGCTTCGTAACGGGCTGCAACAGCAGACCTCGATCCGCACGCCGGCTGTCTCTTGTACTGCCGATCGGTAGGCCATCAGGAACAGGTGCATGTACTGGCCCCAGTCACGCGGATGCTCGGAAACCCCTTGGACAGATGCTTCCCCATGGTTCCGTTCATCCTTTCCACCATGCCGTCCGATTGAGTATGGAGGGCAGTGGTCCGGGTCTTGCGTATCCCCAGTATCCTACAGACGTTCTGGAACGGTCCAAACTCGAAATTCCGGCCCTGGTCGGAATGTAACTCCAGGGGGACTCCAAAACGGCTGAAGCACTCCTTCACCAGAACATCAGCGACAGTACCGGTCTCTTTCTTCGGAACGGCGTATGCTTCGGGCCATTTGGTGAAATGTCCAATGCACACCAGGATGCGTTTATTTCCCGCTTCGGTACCGGGGCATGGTCCGGCGATGTCAATGGCTATCCCCTCGAACGGACCACCGACGTTGTACTGCCACATTGGAGCTCTACGTCTTCCAACCGGTCCGTTTCCTGTAGCGCATGCTTCGCACCTCCGGCACCACTCTCGGACGTCACCTTCGCAGCTTGCCCCGTAGAACCTTTCTTGGACCTCTTGCAACGTCTTCTTCAATCTGAAGTGTTCCCCAGAGAAGCCATCATGCAGGTGGCGCAGCACCTCGGCCACTCTACTCCTTGGAACCATCGATCGTGATCTCGTTGCCCTACTGTCCTCATCTTTCAAGATTCTGGTCAGGACGTTGTTGTCCAGCTGCAAGGAGTCCCATTGCGCCCAATAAGTTTTCATCGTTGCGTTGGTGGTGGAGACCTCCTGCCAGGTAGGTTGACTGCCATCTTGCTTCCCGGCTATAACCGTGCTTAAGTCGGGGTCGTTCTCCTGGCTGCTCTGCAACTCGTCTGGCTCCCACGAGTCGTCGACTACAGTGGTACGATTGGCGGGTACCGCACGACTCTCCAGTGTCGAACAGTGGCCGCAGTCCGCAGGGCAGGGCCCCCTGGATAACGCATCGGCGTTGCGGTGGGCTGTGCCAGGCCGATTATTTATTTCCAAGTCGTACTCTTGTAGGCGCTCGATCCACTTAGCCATCTGTCCTTCAGGGTTCTTGCACTGCAGTAGCCATCCCAGAGCAGTATGGTCGGTCCTCAGCAAGACTCTTCTGCCAAACTCGAATGATTTATGTTTTCCTACGTCAGTACGGCCGCTGGGATGATCTCCGCACTCGACGATGTCTTGGTACCGGGCCACCAAATCTTCTATCTTCTTCCGTTTTCGTTGGCTCATGCCCCCTCCCAGTATTGGGTTCCTCCTGACGGTTGCCAGTTCCCTGCTGAAGTTCATCATCCTTACTGGGACCCCAAGCCCAGTCTTCATCAACGTCTTTTCTACCAGGATACCATGAGTGAGCTTCTTGCCACCATCAGGCTCGACCACGCGCACCACGTTGCCCCGGAGATCGCCATCCAGGTATGCATCCACGACCCTCTCGGTTCGTCCTTGCAGAGTAACATCTTCCGCCCATACCACTTGTGCCGCGATCTCTCCTCTTGGGTGTCGGAAAAGCTCCTCCCCACCCACGTGCAACTCGCCGCGTCTCAGGTCCAAAGCGCACTCACACTTATCCACAACATCCATTCCCAGGATGCACTCGTCCGCAATGTCAGCATAATCGGGCTCAACCACGCGCACCACGTTGCTCCGGAGATCGCCATCCAGGTATGCATCCACGACCTTCTCGGTTCGTTCTTGCAGAGTAACATCTTCCGCCCATACCACTTGTGCCGCGATCTCTCCTCCTGAGTGTCGGGAAAGCTCCTCCCCACCCACGTGCAACTCGCCGCGTCTCAGGTCCAACAACAGAGACCGAACTCTTCCATTTATTTTCCCATCAAGCTTTTGGACTACTTAAGTACTTTCTTGTGCTTTTTCTTGGGCGGCTTTCGATTCTGCTTGCGCTTTTTCGGCCTTCTCCTGCCCAGCTTGGATCTCTTTCCTAAGATCCTCTTGTGCTTTTTCCGCTTTATCCTGGCTAACTTGCATCAGTTGCAAAAGTTGGCTTAATTGGGCTTCCATTTTGCTGCTTTGAGATCTCGTCAAAGGTATCCACACTATACACTTAAATTTATTTATCTGACCGTCGTTTTATCGGCACTTGTTAACAATTTATTTATTTAATGTTTGTTCAATAATTTTCTTATAGCCCCCGGTTCAAAACCTCACACCGACACCACTGTTACGTTCTTAACGTTCGGGCTATTTAAAATTATACGACAAACATGGGTTCAAACATTTATTTACAACAATGAATTATTACGATTATTGTTTACAAGCACATGCGAGAATTATCAAGCAGATTACAAATTAATACAGGCACTAACGAACTATCGATACATTTATTTCTTATTACATACGGATTAACACATTTATTTATATCACTCTTAAACACTAACGATTATATATGGTTATTTATTTCTATTAGTTATATGTACACACGGGCTTTTATTTATGTGGGAGCTCTACACGGCTCTTACGCGTTTTGCTGCCCAATTTGAACTGCCCGCTATCCATGCGGGCGTGTATTTATATTTCAGGTAATTCCTTTCTAGACTAATCGCGAGGACGCTCGACCTTTCTAGGAACCGCGTGACGCATCCGCGTTTGTTGCCCTCGAGCGCGTCCATGAAAGCGTGAGTGTCCGTTGCACCTGGCTGTAAGGGCGCTTCCCGATCATTCGACCGCTGTGACTCATATTTCTGCAGCTGCTTCGAGAAGTTTTGGAACGCTCGCGTATTAATCGCCAAGGCTGCCGACTCATCCATCCCTCGGCCCTCAGGATCGTAACAATACATAAAAAACCCGGAAGAGGGGTGGTGTAATAATTTTGTCGACCAGCGTGGGGCGCGAGAATAATTAATAGAGCAAATTGTCGGAATGCACCAAAATTGTAGATAATAATTTTGGCGACCAACGTGCGGGGCTCGAGAAAATATGGTATTACGATTCTCCAAAATTGTAGTAATGTAATAATTTGTATCGACCAACGTGCGGGTTCGAGGCAGTTAGAAGAGAAAATACTTATATGAATTTAAGGTAGAGTTTTAGAAAACCAACAAGAAAGTTAGATAAAATGGAGGGACTTCAATTAGAGCAAGGGGATACTATAGTAAATACAGAAGGACGTCAAATACAAGAGGCTAGCACATCAGTTAGTACATCAAATGATAGCAACATGATGCGAATGATGCAGGAAATATTGAATAAAGTATCTGTAGTAGAAACCACAATGGCTACTAATAATCAGGAAATTAGGTCAAAAATGGATATAAAAACCAGGAAGTTAGATCTGTAGTCGAAGCCAGCAATCAAGAAATTGTAAATAAGGTAAAGGGTGTTTTTTTAGAGGGATACAACTTTAAATTGAAATAAAACACAGAAAAATGTTTTTAATATCCACGAAATTGGCTTTATTTGAAAGATAATTTTATGGCATTCATGTTTGAATATGATTTCGGACATGTGGCGGCCGCGGCTGGCGTGTACATAACGTAATCTGTAGGTCCAATTTTCACACTCTTTTCGCAGTAAATCAGGCGGTATTTCGGCAATAACGCGTCGAATGTTGGCTTCCAAGTGCTCAATTGTTTCCGGTTTATCGACGCAGACATGCGACTTTACATATCCTCAAAGAAAATAATCTAATGGCGTCAAATCGGGAGAAAAAGAGGTGGCCAGTTAAAAATCCATTTCGTGGATCTGTTAACTGGCTACCTCGTTGGTGCGATTTGACACCATTAGATTATTTTCTTGGATGATATGTAAAGTCGCATGTCTATGCCGATAAACCGGAAACAATTGAGCACTTGAAAACCAAAATTCGACGCGTTATTGCTGAAATGAAATACAGCCTGATTTACTGCGAAAAGAGCGTGTGAAAATTGGACCTTCAGATTACGTCATGTATACGCCAATCGCGACGGCCACATGCCCGAAATCATATTCAAACATAAATGCCATAAAATTATCTTTCAAATAAAGCCAATTTCATGGATATTAAAAACATCTTTCTGTGTTTTATTTCAATTTAAAGTTGTATCCCTCTAAAAAACACCCTTTAGTTGAAGTAGAAACTACGATGTCAGTAAAATTAGACACAATTGAATCTAAATTAAAGACGTTTCAAACGGAAAATGAAAATCTTATAACTAAGGTAAGCGTACAGTTAGAACGACAATTAGTACAGAAAGTAACACCTCTTGAAAAGGAGGTATATACCATTAGGTCACAAGTAGAACAGAATAAAGATAAAATTAAAAAATTTGAAAACAAATTTGACAGTTATCAAGATAACGTCAAAAGTCAAATAAGGTCATTGAATACCGAGGTGAAAGATATCACGGAATGTTTACAAAATAGATCAAACTATAGTAATATCAGTTTTAATGGGGGAATCATTATGCAAGGAAATAGTGAAAAACCAAAATTTAAGGGGAATAGGCAAGTGTTACACCCTATTAAATTTCTAAAGAAACTATAAAGTTACTTTGATACGATGAAGATTGTAAATAGTAGGAAGTTACAAGTGGCAATAGAATGTTTGGAGAATGAAGTAAACATTTGGTCCGAAAGTCATTGTAATGAATGGGACAGCTATCAATCTTTTAAAGTAGATTTTATCAACAAGTTCTGGTCGCAATACATACAGGAGAAAGCTAGGTCCGAAATTTATAGGGCAAGAGCATATAACGGTAGGGATGGAAGTTATACTAAACATGTTTGGTATTGGATCGCTAGAGTACAATATTTAGAACCGAAAATACCTGACAATATTCTTGTAAAAGCTCTTAGCAAACATTGTCCAATCGACATACAAACTGCATTAGTAGCTTCTCAAGTAGAAAACGTAGAAGGAATGCTAAAGGTTTTAGAGGGTTTGGAAAATAGACAAACCAACTCAAAATTTGACGTAAGGGAAAGAACGTCAAATTTCCAAAATCAGTATCCGTCAAAATTTGAAAATCGAAACGCAAATCATTTTGAAGCAAGAAATAAGGCAAACCCAAACAATTAATGTCAAAATCAGAATAAAATGGTAAGATTCGACAATAATGTTAGGGGAAGAGAAAATAATAGGAATACATATACGATTCAAGCAAGGGGTGATTCGCTAATGTCATTTCCAGCCAGGGATAGATCACCTAATACTGCACAAAACCAGGAAAACTAAATGATCCGGTACAATTAGCTCCAATTGTTAATATTCGGGTTTCAAAGGAGCAACAAGACTATATAAATTTTGTAAAAAATTATTTTCAACAAATTAACAAAATTCAAAAAGTTCATAATGTAGTTGATTTGGCATGTGATGTTTCGGAAAAAGAAAAAGAATTAGTAAATCAAGATTTACCTTATTTAACTGTAGATATCGAGGGTATTAAGCAAGATTTATTAATAGATACGGGTAGTTCGGTGAGTGTAATGTCGGAAGAAATGTTCGTAAGAATATTAGAACAAAATAATAAAATACCTATCTTACCATCAGTGGGTTTAACAATTCAAGGTGTCACTGGGGGAATTAGAAAAGTTAAAAAACAGGCGTTAATGTTAGTAAATATGGGAAGTTCAAAACACAAAATAGTATTTTTAATTATTAATCAATTAAATACTACATCCATTTTAGGCATGGATTGGATGTACAAGGTTAAAACTAATTTGAATTTTAATAACAAAATAATGAAATTTGTAGATGCAGGACAATACTATGAAGTTTATTTTAAAAATAATTCTAACCAAAATAAAATAGTATCGAATGAATTGAAGTTAATATCAACAGTTAATTTAGATATGCAAGACGAAAACAGGTTTGAGATAAAAGAGGTACTATTTGAAAACAACAATGAGTTAAGCGAATCGTTACAATTACAAAAAGATTTGAATTTAGTTTTGAAGGATCTAAAAGAAGCAAATAATGAAACGCAATACATGAATGTTGAAGGAGTGGGGTTTGAAATAGAACCAACTTTAACAATACATCAATTAAATGAACAATTCAATAAGGAGAAATTATATCCGATACAAGACATATTAGAAAAATATGATATAATCTTTTCTGATAAACCAGGCTTATGTAATCGTTTTATTTGTAAGTTAAACATTAAGGATGAAACAGCAGTTGAAAAAGAGATAAAAAGAATGTTAGATTTTGGTATAATTGAACATTCAGATTCACCGTATTCTAATCCCATAGTAGTGGTTACAAAAAAGAATGGGTCAGTACGAATTTGTTTGGATGCTACAAGGTTGAATACAATATTAGTAGAAGATCGAGAATCACCACCATCAATAAATGAATTACTACAGAAATTTAATGGTGTTAAATTTTTATCATCTTTGGATTTAACTTGTGGATATTGGCAAATCAGATTGCATGAAGCGTCCCGAAAATATACAGCATTCTTAGTAAATGGTAGGAGTTACCAATTTAAGATTTTACCTTTTGGATTGAATGTATCAATTGCTGTATTCAGTAAATGTTTAGATCATGTTTTGGGTCCAGAAGTGTTATCGTTTGCAACGGTGTACGTCGATGATATCCTTTTAGCATCTAAAATATTAGGGGAACATAGAAGTCAATTAGCCTTGGTTTTAGAGAAACTTAGAATAGCATGTATGACAGTCAACGCTGATAAAACAGATCTATTGATGGATCAAATAAAATTTTTAGGATATATAATTAGTCCTCAAGGTATTAACGTAGATCCTGATAAAATAAAAACCATTCAAGATTTTAAACCACCTAAAAGCAAAAAAGAATTACAATCATTTTTGGGAATATGTAATTTTTATAGAAAGTTTGTCTGCAACTATGCTTCGTCTGTAGTTAAACTTACTCATCTATTAAAGAAAAACAATAAATGGAAATGGGGAATTGAGGAGCAAGAAGCTTTTCAACAAATAAAGGAAAGATTTATTAAGATAGTAACTCTTTCACATCCAGATTTCAACAAAACATTTTATATTGCTACTGATAGATCGGGTTGTGCATTAGGAGTACATTTGTTTCAAATAAACGAAGATGATTCAACAGAAAATGTTATTTTTGCTAGTAGAGCATTACTAGAAGCTGAAAAGAATTATATGACCACTGAGTTAGAACTATTAGCCATAGTGTTTGCTTGCAAAAAATTTAGAACTTATATTTTAGGATATGAAACTATCATTTTAACAGATCATAAAGCTTTAGAATTTTTATGTAGCTGTAAAGCTTTGAGTGCACGTTTGATGCGATGGAGTATGTATTTGCAAGAATATAAACTCAAAATACAATATTGCAAGAGTAAGGATAATTTAGTAGCCGATTTCTTATCTAGATATGTGTACGGTGATGAAAAGAAATTGAATCCATTACTAGTAGCTTTGACTAGAGAAGTAATTCCAAAAACACAATTAAGTACCTAAATTACTTAACAGTATAGAAAATGATCAGAACCGGATCAAAATATAATTTGGATAACGAATGAAATGGTAACGAATGAACAGGGGAAGAGTGATTAATTGAAATTAAATTATAAGATACATGAAAACATATTGTTTAGAAGAAGCAAAAGAAGTGAAGAATAGTGGGTACTATGTATTCCAGAAAAGTTAGAAAGGGAATTGATAAACGAGTATCATCAAAAGTATGGACATTTTGGTATCAAGAAATGTACTGCACTATTAAAAGAAACTTGTTATATTACAAACATAGAACGTAAAGTTCAGAAAATATTGAAATATTGGGATTTATGTCAAAGAACTAAAGTAAACAACAAAAGTCAGAAAACTATCATGAAGAACATTGAAGCATTACAACCGTTACAAGTAGTATCCGTAGATTTGTTTGGTCCTTTACCTAGAGTAGATTATGGAAAGAAAAACTTAATGAACAGGGAATACAGTACAGATATTCTGCTATTTATCACCCACAATCAAATCCAGTAGAAAGGATCATGAGAGAATTAGGTAGAATGTTTAGGTGTTATTGTAGTATGAAGCATACAAGTTGGCCAAGTTATGTACAACATATAGAAGATTGGTTAAATTGTGTAGAAAGTGATACTACAGGATTAACACCTTATGAATTAATGAAATGTCATAAACCTACTAGAATCATAGAAAATTTAATCAGATTTCCTGAAAGAATTGACATAAACACAGATCTAAAAATACAGTTAGCACAAGATTTTTTTTTATCAAAGGCTCAAAGAAGAAAACAGAGACATGATAAGAATGTGAAACGTTCTATAAAATTCAAAGGAGGCGATTTAGTATTAGTTCGTAATCACTTACAATCGTCAGTAATAGAAAAGACGATTAAGAAGTTCTTTTTACTATTTGAAGGTTTATATGAAGTGGTCAAGGAAGTAGGTGAAAATGCCTATGTTCTAAATTATCCTGGGGAAAATAGGTATAAATATTCCCAAAATGCTTATAATTTAAAGAAGCATTATCATGAAAATAATATCAATAATGTAGTAAATGAGGTTATAATATCTCACAATAATGTAAACAATGTTAATTGGAAGGAAGTTATGTCATGGTGTGATCTTAATAATGACGTAAATACAGAGTAACTTGGTTACCAAAGTTAATTTTAAAATTTAATTTTCTTTTAAATGAGTTAAGGTTAACTGTAAATATTTTAAATAGACAAATATCAATTTTTACATAAAAGCTCGTTGGAGATCTTTTAAATGAAAAAAATGGGGGGAATAAACTGTAATGTAGCATGCTGTGAGAATGCTTAATTATTTTCAATTAATATCCAGATATCTAAAGGGTATCATGTGATAACAAGTGTAAGATATAGCTGGTGGCAGTAAATATTAGCAACCAGAGGGTTGCTTACTGCAACTGAAAAAGTTTCTATATTTCGAGTAATCTCAGTCTAATTAGTCACGTTAAAGGTCTAAATTATCCCTTTAATTGTGAGAATAATATTGAAGTTTGGTACGTGTTAGCAAGAATAGATTTCTGCACGATCAAAGTCTGACCAAGGAGTCACAATTATTATTCGCATAGCGATTTGGAGATTAATAGGAACCATTTCAAGTGGTTATTGGTGTTTAAGTCATCAGTTAGTGCGAGTGTTTGTGTTTGTGGCATGCTGCACTACCGTTTAACAAAATATTAAACGGTCACGACAGCTACAACGAGTTTTTATGGGTCTTCGACATCTTAAAGGAGATGCTTGACGACTGTAATCAGTTTGGAGCTGATATAGAAACACACTTCAGGTACGAATTCATCTTTGAGAAGGTTAGTGTATTTTAATAACAGTTTGGTACGGCAAAATTAGAATAAAACATTGTATTTTAGATTTAGAGAACATTTAGAATATTAAGTTTTCCAAATTTGAATTGATTTGAGTACTCGACGTTTTCGGCTTTTATATTTAGAAATTGTATTATTTTTGGTCTAGTTATCTTTAAGAAAGTTTAACCTCACATTTTTGGAACAAGTAATTTAATTAAATATTTTGACAACCTTTAGTTTGATTATTAAATGTAATGTCAAGCCAAACATATTAATACACTATAACTGAATTATAAGGTTCAATATCAAGTACTAGATAGTGTGATTTAAAAAGCAAGTCAAATTGATAATAATTTGATAATTCAAAATACAATTCTAAAGATATAATTTAAGTATATTAACAATAACTCATTCAGCTGAGAAGGAAATAGATTTCTTAATTGCTAAATAAGCTGGCTAGCCGAGGTACATTTAAAAAGATTTAAATGACATAATTTCAATGTCAGATATTTATTGATGAGATATGTCAATTTAGAATTCATTTGAAAGTAACAAGGTAAATGCGAAATATATTATTATTGATACTACTTCTGTTCAATAAACAAATAGGGTAGATATCTTAATTTAATTATTATACATAAAAAACCCGGAAGAGGGGTGGTGTAATAATGTCGATATCTGATATTTCCATATATTGATATATCGATATGGAAATAATATTGATATTTATCGATATATCGCCCAGTCCTACTGCTGAGTGCTAACCATCAAATATTATGTAGAATTTCCCGATGTGAAAAAAGTGTAGCATAAACAAAAAAACGCTCGAAAAGGATTTATGTACGCAAAATAAATCTGCAGACTTGCACAGTATTTTTAAATTTAGGGACTTTACAAGAAGTCCTTATTTAAAAGTTGCAAAATGCAATACGTATTAAATTCTGAGTACGAATATACTTTATATTGTTATCAATATTATTGTATTGTATTGCAGTATTTTAAGAAAATAAATTGTACTTATTAAGATATGTGTTAAAAAATTTGAATAATTAAAATATATTTCTATCTTGCTAATTATATGTGTTAGAAAAGTAAAGCATTAACAACTATTAGGTATTTATTTTACTGTAACATGAGATTTGTATGTATGTACAACTGTACACCACAATCAATGCACAATTATAACTTTAGTTTCTGAATAGCCAAATTCAGTTTAGATGAATAGTGTGGCAAAGCAAAAAATTAGATTCGAAAATGGTTATACGGCACTCGAATGTTTTAAAGATTACCTAATAGTTAACAGACACGTCGTTTTTAGTGCACCCATATTTATATGGATTTTTGAAAAGACAATATTTATGAATGTAAAATCTTGTTCTGCGTGGTTACAATAGGTCAATATGTAAAATAACATAGTAGTTCATTTTAGATCATGAAGTATTATTATTTGATTATTAAAACAAATTGAATTTATGGCACTTCAAATTAAGCGAATGTTGTACATGCCCAGATACAAGGTATACCGTATACATACAAAAAGTTATCGTAAACCAATCTGAACATTTACATGGTGACCAGTTTCTGACACCAGTTGGATTAGACAAGTGGAAACTACTAATTTGACAGCTATTCTATAAATCTCGATATATATGTATTTATCGATAATATGGATCTATCGATAATTATGGCGATATCAATAATTATGGGGACAGCGATAAATAACGATATTCGATAAATATCGATATCAGATATTTCCATATTCGAGACATATGGATATGCGGTATATCGATATATTGATATTCGATAAATATCGATATTCGATATTTCGATATAACGATATTCGATAAATATCGATATTTGATATATCGATATCCGATATTTCCATATATCGATATATCGATATGGAAATAATATCGATATTTATCGATATATCGATATATCGCCCAGCCCTAGTGATGGGAACGAATGAATGAAAACTATCGAATAGTTCGATAGTCACCGATTATTCGAATTATTCGAAATGATTCGTCATTTACGCTATCGAGAAACAATCGAAATAACAAATGAACAAACTGATAACGCGATAGGTGGCGCGATAGCACAAAGCCGAACGGAACGAATGAACATTATTCATTCGGTTTTCGCCGGTTGGTACCTATCGAATTGCGATGTACAGCGCTTTTGCAGTAACTACAGATTATGTGATTGCAAAAGCGAAAACCCAAAATATTAAATGAATCAACGGCCACCCATACATGCCCCCTTGTCTATTCTAAAACACATGGAGTGCACCGCTAAAGCGAATTAGATATTCTTTACACTAACCTATTATACATGAACTCTAAAGCAAATTAGATATTGGATCTACCATTTCACATATCGCAACAAGTATTATCAATTAGTATCTTATTATTTTATTGGTATACACCTTTAAAGGTATTTTGAATTCTAAAGCGAATATGATATTCGAATACTTGCATTCAATAGTTAGGAGCATTTATTTAATAAATATTCTTAAGCAAATGGCGCAAATAGGGAAAACGAATAAAAATATTCGAATAAATTCATTGGATAGTTGGTACTAGTCATTTAGTAAGTATAGTTGAAATCATTCGATAGTGCCCATCACTAATTAAGTGTATGGTATCGCCATTCCATTCCTTGCCTGAGAAAATTGTGAGATAGAAATAACAAATACAAATTTTCCAAGTGCAACAGAGAAAACACTAGTTTTTGAGGATTTTCTTTTTGGTGTAGAAGCACAGCTGTAAAGAAAAATTATTGTTAGATTGTGTTTTTATCCCCATTTGGAGAAAATTGTGCGACAAGGAGATATAAAAAAATCACAAATGAGGGTACCTTACACTTGATGTGTGTTGATCTAGTGACCTTAACCATTTTTTCACACAACTGCACCCTGGCTACGCTGTGACCCAATTACACAATGAGCGGGAATTTTAAATGGCGCGAGCGCGAAATTTAAATAGCGCGTATAGGCAACCCTCCAATCTCTTTTAATTTAAAAAGTATTTTGTAAGTCAAATTTGATTTAAAAATAATTCATAAACTTTAATTGCTAATGCTGAATTAGGCATTAGCAATTAAAGTTTACAAATCATTTCTTAAATACAAATTGCAACAGTACAACTTTTAATCTAAATAAAATCATTATTTAGGGACAGCACTAATAAAAACACTTTATTAATGTAATAAAGTAAATACATTCAGCAGAAATAATATATGTACAACAAATATTAAATTCTACAACAAAAAATAAATGCTTATAAAACAACATCAAAATAAATAAAATATATATAGATACGTATTATTTATAAACATAATGAATACATAACAATACTTCCCAGCCATTTTCTTCCGATGTTCTTGGGGAATAAAGGTATTCGGCTTATTCTTCTCCTTGACAAGTTTGAAGGTTAAGGAAGTAGTGCACTTACTTAATATCAAATCGTCGCAGATGTGGGCATCGTCAGGGCAGTTTCTCCAAAACCTATTGATGATTTGTAGAACTGCTTGAAGTTATTCTCCAAAGTAGGCTGAAAATCGGTAACAGAAAGAAAGGCATATAAATAATCCTGACTATTCAATTCACCTGTCATCTGTCAAAAAGTAACCAATGAAAATCCAGAATTCTGACGTTTCTTGACCAATCAAAAAAATATCAGCGGATATATCTTCCTAGAAGGTATTCAAGTGACTATTTGTAACAAATGCTATTTTTATTAGAAAAAGTCAATATTAGTGTTCTGTTACTATAGAAATTTCGTAGTTTGTTGCTAGATTTACTGAAAACTAATTTTAAAAAGTAGTTTGGTTCATTAAATAGTCCCTCGAATACCATTCTTAGTCAAAGTTAAGTAGATTATTTTTGCGGTGGTATCACTACTCATGTCCATTGCGCTTGGGATTAGGACTCGTGCTATCGCACTCGTCCTAATCGTACCAAAGCGCAATGGACATTCGTGACACCACCGCAAAAATAGTCGACATAACTTTGACTACTCATGGTATTATAAGTGAATAGTTTTGATAAATAATTTAACGTTGATTATTACACACAACTGTGACATGACTGATATCATCTTCAAGATATAAACGCGGGCAACACACATATAATTTTTCCAGTGCCAAGAGTCATCATGCTGGTTGCCCTTAGAAAACTGCCCTCGAAACAGTTTTCATTGCAACCAGCATTTGACGCTGTGTGCAAAACTATCGGTAAGTATGTCTCGCCCTTGTTATATTACTAATGAAAATGATTACTGTTGCGTGTTATTTCATTATTTTATAAAGGAAACAAATCAGCTGATTCGTCAAACAAGTACCTACATACATTTGAAGATGTCAGAGGATGATTATAACATAAACATAAAACAGTATTAGCTTCTATCGCATTTGCAGGAGTACCTAACGATTACTTCCAACGCTTTGGAAGCTAAAGAAAGCGGTACAGAAATTTATGAAAATCGTTCAGATTGACTGACCTGTACAGTACCAATTTGTTGCAGCCAGGAACTCAGGAATAACTTTTTCGTGCTGGCCATTATCACCATGCAAACGGCATCCATAACTGAAGAAGATTAAGTATTTTAGTTAAATGGGTGATGCAATATTACAAAATTAACTATAGATGATTATTTGGCTATGCGCTGTAAACAAACTAAGAATATAAATTCAGGTGCTGAATCAAACGATAGACATTAGAAATAACAAGTATTTAAACAAAATATAGGCAATACTTACTGTTAACTAGCAAAGCGACGCACTTAACCTCAACAAGCAAAAAAATACCACGTGGCGACGCGCAAGATTCTGTGTCGTCAAAAATAGATATTCTTGTCTGCGACTGCGTGTTACAGTTTGTAAATCACCTCTATCCGACCCTACGGGGCGGCCCCTACAAACTTTTTGTTGTCAAATCATAGGTCTTAGTTTCATTCATATGGTAGCCACTTTAGGCATCTTAAAACTAAATAGACTTAAACATAGGTAGGATTAAGGCTCGGAATTTCAATGCACCGTAAAACTAAAGGTAAAGGTAAACTTAACAGGAAGTATAAGCTGTAGATGATTTCGTTTTTTGCATAGCAGTCTTTTTTTTAACGAAAAATCGTATTGAAAGTACAACTTTTTTTAACGCAAAATCGTGAGAAAAGTACACTTTTTTTAACCATTTTATTGAAATCTCAATTTGACAGTTGTAAATGCCGAAGTTCTTTTCGGATAAGTTTCGAGTTACAAGAGATCCATATGCAAACAAACTACGTGTAGAACACGTTTTGAAAGTATGACTTTCAAAACTAGTTGTACAAACTACTATAGCATATTACAAACTGTTTCAGTCTGTTAATTAATTAGTTTACCGTGTGACCGTTTACGTTAGTAGCCCTGTCGAAAAAACGCCTAACTTCCAATAAGGATGGTTCTGTGCTTCCAATCTATTTATCTTTTATCAAACTTGTGTCAAAGGACGTACAATTCTCGGTTTCATTTATTAGATGCTGTTTGTTGAGGATGTGTCATGTTTAAAATAAAGAAATTTTAAATGTAATTTTAAAGTATTCATATTACTAGAGGTAAGAAAAAGCTCTCATCGTGCTTTCGAATAAACTAGCATGTTATTTATATATTTTTACGAGGACATGGAAAATGAGACAAGTAGAGCTCCAAATTGTACAGAAAAAGAGAATGAGCTGAATGTTTTGGGTGTAAAAACCGATGCAGTCACGTGGAAGCAAAAAGAAAACGCAGGCCTTCAATTAACAACGGACTTCAATAGTCAGAGTGGTGATTTAAAGAAAAATATGAAAAAAAGTAACAAAAAAGGAGTTTTCTGAAGAAAAAAATACGAATATTAAAGATTGGCCGTGGTTCTGCAACCCCTGTAAACATTACTTCAGCAGATGTTGAAATAAATTAGCTGCTAGATGTTGAAGTGACTGGGGTGAATTGTGTGTTTAACAGCGATGAATTAGTTAATTCAGAAATTCTTGAATATGCTGCAAGTTCAGGTCAAATCTAAACACATGGGCTTTCTTCGAGCAACTCGGAGAGTGAGTCAACATCAGCAGAGGGTTGTAGTCAGTGAACAACGTGGTTTCCAACCAGCTTGTGTCTACCCATTTTTAAACCGTTGTGGCCCCTTAATACATAAGTAACTATAATGTACTGTTCTGTAGAGAAAACTAAAAGTACCAATTTGGTAAATGTACCGACTGTTTTCCCTCTTATGTTGACTGATTACAATTTACCTTAAATAAACAAGAAGAAGTCTTTATACATTGGGTGGAACGGCCTATATGTACTCCAATAACAAAATCGTGACCCTTTAAACTATCTGTAAGGTAAAGAATAATATTTAAAAACTTTTCGCGTTAACAGGCATGACAGTTAACCTCAGTTTCAGAAGTGTTTTGTTGCAAGTGTAACTAAATATTGAGATTTCGAACTACGCGACGTTGTCAGAGAGTTGAAGCCGGTTATTACATCAGATACTAGGCGAAAAAGACGAGTTGATTAATTAATTAGTCACACTTGTTTGCGTTTGACAGATCATTAAAAACCACACTTTAGGGCACAGTGTATAAAGATAAAGTGGAGAATTTTTTTCTGATTTGCTGGTTGCGTTAACCACGGTATCCTTGATGGAACACACTGACGTCTCTTACTCGGCTTGTAAAGTTGGAAAATTTCCTGTGATTAAAACATTTGAAAGCTCCCCGTATCGCTGCGCCATCTGTTGAGCGTTACAGTAACTATTTTAATATTGGCGCCTAATTTAAATTGCCATTTGCCTAATTTTAATAAACATCATTACGGGCAATTTCTAATAATCATTAAAAATGTCTAAAAAAGTGTGTGACTAACTGTAGTTCATATAGGTTAGAAAATGTATCTTTCCATAGTTTTCTTCCAAATATAAGTAGAATTAAATTTAAGAAGGGGAGAATCTTATATTATAAGAGCTGATGCCGGCCGACCGTAAGCACAAGTGGCGCCGCAACACGCAGCATGAAGGGCCTGCATACTACTACCACACGCGCGCTTGCTATATAGGTTTCTGTAATCGCAAGTTTCTGTAAGCGCACATGCCGACCATAAGCACGTGGCACCGCCACACGCAGCCAGGCGTAGGCTGGCTAAGCGCGTTCGCTTGCTATATAGGTTTCTGCTTGCCAGACGTAGGCTGGCTAACGCGTACCACGGCCAACTAAATTACTATAGCCTGCACATAAGGAACACCTTCTGTAGCCACCTGTTGTGGGAACTTAAAAGCATTTAGTGTGTTTCTTAGCTCAAATGTCAAAATTTGACGTTTAACTTTAAAAGGTTAGTTGCAACATGAAATCTCAGTTTATTGTTTTTGTTGAAATTTAACACAATTTCTGATAAATCAATACATAAAGTAAGTTTATTTGTGGAAGTTTTAATCCACGGTCTTGCAGATAAATTAAACGTAGCAAGGGTCCTGGCACAATAGTTGACAATAATGGGGAGATGCAATTATCGCAGGTAATCTTTTGTTGTATTTTTAATATACCAATGCTACGGATGGTTTCAGGCATATCATTGATTTCTAAACTTTGGATTTTCAACCGTAGTTCTACTGGTAATAACAATTCTTCGCTATTGATGGATGCTGTTTGGAGAGATGACAGTTGGGCAATACTACTAATAAAACTAAAATGTTCTGCGCTATTTGAACTGGCAGATGATTTAACTATTCCACAGCGCAAAATTTGCCTTAGTGCATATTCTGCTGTTCGGACATCTGTAGCTTCATTGAGAGAAAGTTGCTTAAACTGCATCAGAACTGACTGGTCGTGTTAATACATAATAGAAGTCAGCTTGCTCAAGAAGAAATTATATGCATAAATAAGTAGTACTTTCTGAAGGGAATTCTAGAGCGTGTGCGGTTTCCTTTGTCAATCCTGGAAATCCCGTACTACATGAACGTAAGGTGCAATGCTGCTATCCAAGAAACGAATTTATTGATTTTTGTTTGAAACGTGTATTTGAAAAAATTATAAATATTCCCCATGTATGTTACTGTAGTATTAACGTTAAGAAAATTATTGTCACCGGATTCTTTCAAAAATTTAAATGAACTAGTCACTGTAGGAGCAAATATTGGGATAGCTCGCAGAACATTCATCTTTTCAAAATTTGTGGGATATAAATGCATTCTTGTTAAATATCGAACAGATTTAACTGGTCATCCCTTCCGTAAATTATATAATAATCTCAAATACGTTGAAGTAATTTTCCATTCGAGAAATACACATCACGTTCTAAAAACAAATTTCTGCCAATTTTAAAGCACCACAATAATCGAATAACAAAAATAGTGGTAGTGGCGAAAGAAAGGATGCTCAATTTAATTTCTAATTGATCCCCCACTTAACATTTTAAAAAGTGCGGCATTAGATGAAAAATTGTCCGTTACCAGTCGTAACACAACAAAACCACAATCAGTTAAAAGTTGCAGAAATTACCACTGTTAACAAGCTGCTGTGGTTCGAAATGATTTTTACATAAGGCTGTATAGTCTGTAATTTTAGAGACATGTGCAATAAAAATGTAGTTAACATGCAACATGTAGTTTTTTTACAGTTTATTAATACCACAAAACTCTTGTAAAAATTCAACCCATTGCTGCCGAACGCACAATTCACTAGGCAGTCGGCACTAACCATTTTAAAATTTAGTAGAATATTTTCACAACTAAGGATGTACACAGAGCTGGACTGTATGTGGAGTGAAAGTTAAAAAGTTTTTCGGCGATAACGAGAAGACCTGAACTGTTACGATAGTGATAACCTTATGGGTGCCAATGGTTAACTGGACAGCTTGTTTAACCTTTATCAGCAGAAACCCGCAAGGAGTTTGTTGGAAAGGCTTCAAAAAACAATACCATGCTTCTTATATGGCAAAAAACGACGATATTATTATACCGGGGCTACTATAGAAATTCTCCCAATGTGAAAAGATTTGTCTGGTGCTTGATATTGCAGGTGTTGAAAGTCTGGTTGAGATAAAACTGTTTTGTAATTGAGTATTTATACTGTAAAACAGGTTAAAATAAAATAAATAAAATTATATTCAATACTTTTAACAAACAGAGTACTAATAAGTGCTATAACTATTTTGATTGTTAGAATAACATTTAAGTTGTCAATACATTTTCAAAGGTGACTTAATCTATTCATATTTCAATTTTCAACATTGGAAAAATAAGCATTTCTATAGAAACAACATATGCTATTGTATTTCATATGTCAAATATTTAAATTTGCCGCCATACATAAAATACGTTTCAATATTAATTACTAGATGTCTCGAGGTGGTGTTCCCTATGTGCAGGCCATAGTATTTAATTTAGTCGGCCATGCGCGTACTAGTCTGTATATAATCCTACTGGCATAATAACGAGTTAGACATGAATTCAAATTTCTTTTACTGTTGGTGTAACAACATAAATCATTCCATTTTTTTATATAGATGTTAATCAGCTGACGAGGTATTCAGTTGTGTGCAGCCAACGTTTTGCACCTAACTGCTTTCATGTAACTAAAGAAAAACGTCCACAAATGGCGAGCAGTAAAACGTTATTGTACAAGTAGTGTATTATTAGTTTTATTTGTCCGTTTTACTGAAAGCTTATTATTATTTTATCTATGCGTTACTACCTACCTTCTATTATATGCGTTGGTAGCAAATTAAATTTTCTTAGCATAATGAATTTTACAGAATTTTTAGGTACCTATTGAAATGTCAAGAATACTGACTACAACTAAGGATACAAATTAATAAATTTTGAAGCAGATGTTTTGAAGTTAAAAAAATGGATTAATTAATTACAAATGAAACAGTAGGTAATATAGATTGACAAGAATATAATTATTGAGTTTAATAAACTGATAAATACCTATAATAGCATATAAAAGCGAGATTTTATGATGTTATATTTTTTTAACAACTTTGAGAATTTGCATCCGGGCAGCAATACAATATTTTCAAGAAAATATTCATAATATGCAGCTTGAATTCCCTGTACGACAGCAACCCCTTCAAAACAGAAATAACGCCTGGAACTGCAAACGTGCCCGGCCACAGTATACAGGACGAGTTTTTTTTTCATTTTAATCATTGGGATCTCGGAAACCATAAGACATAGAGATTCGGTTAAATGAGGAAAGAGTTGTCGTTTTAAGAGATTATACAAGATATGGTTTTTATTTTTCAAAAAAAAAAACAGTTTACTAAATATGAGCGAAAAACAGATTTAGTGGTTTTTATTTTAAACTTCGTAGAATCGTTATTATTAGGAATACAACACAATGACACGAATAAAGGTTTTAGACATTTTACTGCTTAACATGATGAACATACTAATTTCCTTCTCGATTTTACGGTTTTTGAGTTATAATACAAACTTTAGTTTTTTTAAATGGCAGTCATAGTTGGTTTTGACATTTTGAAAAGGGAAAACATTTTTTCTTTATAACGATATAAGGCTTGCTATACATACTTTGATAAATAAACGCGACGCAGGAATTTTAGTATTATTGAGAGGTCAATAAACAGAGTTTGCCATGGAAAACAATATATAGTGAGATAGGTAATACTGCAACTCTAGCACATTTAACATATTTGAAGGCCGTTTTCGAAAATTAACTATGAACATTAAATTAATAATCATACTCAATAAAATGGAAAACATGGAAAACAATAAACAAACAAAACACTGCTCTGTAACTCTGTAACTTCTATAACTTAAATTAAAGGTGTTTTCCAATCGCGAAAAACTTAATATGATCGAATGTTTTATTGTTTGTAATAAAAATAGTGTTCTTGCTGCCGAATGGTACCAACAATTTTATGAAAATCGACGTCAATTATCTCTACCGACGTTCAACAATTTTGAAGAAACATAAATTTCGTCCATATCAGTCATCAGTAGGACAGACACTGCATCCAGGAGACCATGTTTCAAGAATTGCCTTCAGTAATTGGTAAATTAATATGATTCAACAGAATCCAGAGTTTCGAAGACACCAAAGAAAATGTGGATTTAAATGTTTGGTGCGGAATTATTGGATCGCAAATTCTTGGACCTTTCATTTACGACGAAATTTTGACAGGCCAGCGTTATCTTCATTTTCTACAAAATGAATTTCAAGATATGTTAGATGGCTTATGTTTGGTAACACGACATAATTTTCGTTGGTTTCAACACGACGGTGCTCCACCGCACAACTAACTGCAACTAAGAGAGCACCTAAACCAACTATTTCCAAATTCTTGGATAGGTAGGAACGGGCCAGTCTTTTGGTCACTAAGATAGTTAGATCTTTCAATTGTGGATCTTTTTCTTTTCGGTGTTCTAAAATATTTAGTTTATCAGCGAACGTATGCAACAAAAGAAGAACTACGTGATGCTGTGGTAAATGGATTTCGCAATTTAGATGGTAGGAAAATACGGAATAGAGTAAATTCTATTGTGAAAAGATATCGCTTGTGTGTTAATAATAATGGTGGATATTTTGAACATTTGCCGAGATAGATTATTTTTTTTACATGTAATTACTTCAAAGTAGAAATTTAAATGTAATAATTTGTAGTTTCTTTGCGTTGTTGTTCTATTTGCCTCTCTAAAGTTTTTAAGTAAAATATAATTACCTTACGAGGAAAGAAATGTTTTACATGGCAAACTCTGTTTTTGCTACTCTGAATAATACAGATAGTCCTGTATCGTGTTTATTTGTCAACGTAATTACAGATAACCTTATATCACTGCAAACAAGTTTGGGTTAGTTATAACTCAAAAATTATAAAAGCAAAATGTAAGTTAATAAATGCATCTTATTAAGCAGAAAAATATCTACAATTTTTGTTCTTATCATATTTCTGTATCTCTAATATTAACGATTCTACAACATTTAAAAGAAAAATCACAAAATCTGTTTTTCGCTCATATCTAGTAAACTGTGGTTTTTTCCAAAAAACAAAAGCATATTTTGCATAAGCTCTTCAAACGACAACTCTTTCCTCATTTAACCGAATCTTTATGTCTTATGGTTTCCGAGAACCCAATGCTTAAAATGAAAAAAATTCAGCCTGTATTTACACATTGTAAATGTGTAAATATACTGTGGCCCGGCCGCGTATTTCACATATATGTCATGCACATCCGCAACTATGGGTGGAGTCAAAACGCAACGTCCAATACGAGACTCGGTGATGACAGCGCCGACGCAGTGATCTAGTCACCTTTCAGTTCAGCTGTTTAGATCTAATACAGTACGGCTAGTCAAGTTTGTTAACCATCTAATATAATTATGAGTTTAACGATTTAGCGATTGATGTCCCCTTGGCACACGAAGAAATACATTCGTATTTACCATCTGGTATATATAAATACGAAAAATTGGACGTCCACATCAGTGGCGAAGAAGACTTCAAATGTTCATTACGTGTAAATTTATGTGACGAAAAGAGCGTTAACAAGTGGTTGGATGAGTTTTTTAGTCTAACGAAGACCAAATACATTGTAAAAACCAGTAAAGTTTGCAAATGCCAAAGCAAATGCCGCTGTCATTATGTGGTGTTAAAACATTTGCTTTGCCAGCATAGCTCTCTCCGAAAGGTAAGTGACAACTCACATTATTGATACCATGTAAATTAACACATCAGGTTAATTAGGTTTGTTAGATGGCCATTATTGAAATTGCTTCTATTATTATCTTATTTGAATACTTTACTTGTTCCCTGTACATCTGCTGTATTCACAGAGTTGTTACAGCAGTTCAGTAGATATATACCTAATTCTAAATAACAAAAAAGTAGTACTAGTACGTAGTCAATTTGTATGATAAAATAATTTTTCCCAAAATTTCTCCTCCTCTAATTTTGTTACAAAACTGAAAAATGGCCGATTTATGTAACACTCTGAAATGTTAAGTTTAAATATTTTTTTAAGCTAGTGGTAGCAGAAAAGATAAGCAATGCAAAGCATCTCTGTCTATTAGGACGAAAAAACAGAGCAAGTTTACAAAACACAGAGATCCATATATTAAAGATGGACTGGTCACAAAAATACAAATAAACTTCACTCACAGTCATGCGCTAAAAAATGCAGAAGCTTGGTCTTGGCTTAAAAGAACTTCAGAAACAAAAAATGCTTTTCTTCAGTACTTCTCAGATGGTAGATATAATATACCTAGTGTTATGTATTTATTTGTTTTTATAGCTTTTCCTAAGTTTGTGTTATTCAATTGACATTTACATTCTGTTATTGGATATTGCTTCAGGAATGTGTCCTGCTGATGCTATACGCTACCACATGTTATTACTGATGGCAGATGGTATAGAGACATTAGCTGACAGTAGTAAAAATCCTCCATCCCACTGGGTGTATGTGCTTCACAACGCTTGGAAAAAGAATCACTTCGGTGAGCTCACTCCAGGACCACATTTTTTTAGGTATGACCTACGAGCCCTTTGAGTTTATACGAGACTAACAAATTTCACTTTTGTGACTTACTTAATTTATTTACTTTCAAATTAGCTTATGAGAAAAAAAAACTTCTGGAGGAAGGCCACGTGGTATCAATTCATGCAGATCCAGTTGTGTTATGCATTGTAACACCAATAATGCAAAGAAATCTAAAATCACTGAAAACAAAAGAATCTTTCTTTTTGGATACAAGTAGTTCATGTGATCAGTCAAACAGTGCTTTAACTATTGTGTCTGTGGCCACAAAAGCTGGAGCTGTTCCTGTAGGAGTTTTCATTCATAAAAGCCAGGATGAAAATAATTATACAGCTGGTCTGCAGCACTTGAAAACTGCATGGAATGAACTTACAACTCCAATGATTGAGAACTTTATGACAGATGATAGTTCATCTTTAAAAAATGCTCTCCGTTCTGTCTGGCCAGAGGTGAGGCAATTGCTTTGTCAGTTTCATGTGCTGCAAGCCTTGTGGCGGTGGTTGTGGGATATTAGACATATGATAAAAAAAGGATGATAGGAAGCCATTAATGACCTTATTTCGAAAGACTATGTATGCCACTGATGAAGCAGAAGCAGAAATGGCTTTTCAGACAATAATTACTGAAACCAGCAAAAATTACAGTAATTTTGTCCAACATGCATCTGCTTTATTTCAAAGGCGCGGTGAGTGGTGCACTGCTTATCGAATTGGCGTGAATACACGAAACAATGATACTAACAATTATGCAGAAGCTACATTCCCGATTGTTAAAGATATTATGCTAACAAGGTTGAAAGCGTCCCTTCTGGATTATATCACAGTGGTATTGGAAAAATATTATAGCTTAAGGTTGTTAGATGCTGCATTTGGAAGACTAAAAGAGCCCTATTTGATCTTCCAGAAACATCAAGACAAGGGTATGCCTATTCTCCAGTGTGATCCTGAGGCTGTGCAGCAAGTGACATTACATAGTTTTTGTGTAAAATCACTTCAGGATTCAACAAACACATATTATATTGAAAGTGACATTGGCACCTGTACTTGCATAGCTGGAAGTAGATGAGCATTTTGTAAGCACCAAGCAGCAGTACACATCAAATTTGATCAGTGCTTTCCAAATTCCCCAGAATTAACTGCCAGTGATAAGTTTTTGCTGTACAAGATTGCTGTTGGTGCTACAGAGAAAACAAAGCAGAGCTTTTTTGCATCAATGATGAAAGCTGTTGAGAAGCCACAAACTAGTACTACTGATAATACTACCCCAGAAACAGCACAGACCTCCAGTGAAACTCATAAAGAAATTAATCCACTAGAATGTGACACACCCGTCTATGATACTTCTCAATTCAATGCTGAGCTTGACCGGATGAAAGAATTACTTAGCAAGAATGCGAGTGATTCAGGGTTGATGAAGGCTGCAAGTAAGTTCTTTCACGGACTTCAGAAAGTTCAAACGCCAATGCAGTTGTATAACTTCATGAACCGAGATATGAGTGATAATAAGAGAAAAAAAATAAAAGTACAACCAACCTCAATCAGCAGAAGAAGGAAAGGAGCCACGCGTGGGTGTGGTCATCAAAGATCAGGACGACCACCTAAGGAAGTAAAAATTCGAGGACTGAAGAGGATCTATTCTCTAAGAATTAATGTTGATGCTAATCAACCAAATGCAAAAAGCGATGGAACAGGACACTGAGGATATTCACTGTTATTTTGTTTGTTTATTTATTTAGTTAAAGAATTTATGTTTGTGTAAACTATTGATTAAATTGGTAATCTGTTTCAGTGACGTATATTTTTATACTGAACTTTATATTGCATTATATTGTTATTTGGACGGGTGATATGCAATTTCCCAGACCTTCTCCTTAATTGTTCTTTAATATCTGCTTCTGAACCCTCATATAGTTGCTATTACTACTGCTACTGATGATGATAGTATTGGTCAAATATGTCATAAAAGTATAATTAACAGGCGCACTATAATATGCGTGGCAGGCCAGTATTTATTCGAGTATTATAATTCATTTTCCCGCTGCTGATCATGTAAGTCAGTGATACAGCCTTAATAACAGAACGTGTAAGTTGATGATTATATTTATTTGCTGCTTTCCTTTGACAACGGAACTTAATATTATTATTAAGTTCCTAGGATAATAAAATTATCAATGCAAGATGCAGACTTAGACGTTTTGTTTATAATAATTGCAAGTGTTTATGTGACATGTGACATTCACAGGTAACACGCGACTCACAAAAATTCATCCTGGTGACAGGTGACAAACCAAACGATTTTTTCAAAAAGCTAGGAAAATTTCGATAAGCAGTGGGAAAATATAATAAGATAACTCGGAATGTATCGCCTATTAACATTTTCGCCAGGCAACAATCCTCGGCTTTGCCTTGGCTTGTAATTTCCTACCTCAAATGTTAATAGGTCCTTACATTCCTTGTTACTTAAATAGCTATTTACGAAATCATATAATTATACTTAATATGTTGCGAGACTTCTGCACACACAAAAATATTATGGTATTTTATGGTTATTTAAGTTTTATAGTTTTCTCAATTTTAATTACCGTAACTCACACGAATCAACATCACTAATGCAAGTGGCGACTTCGTCTTGGCTTGTACTTGCCTACCTCAAATGTTAATAGGTCCTTACATTCCTTGTTACTTAAATAGCTATTCACGAAATCATATAATTATACTTAATATGTTGCGAGACTTCTGCACACACAAAAATATTATGGTATTTTATGGTTATTTAAGTTTTATAGTTTTCTCAATTTTAATTACCGTAACTCACACGAATCAACATCACTAATGCAAGTGGCGACTTCGTCTTGGCTTGTACTTGCCTACCTCAAATGTTAATAGGTCCTTACATTCCTTGTTACCTAAATAGCTATTCACGAAATCATATAATTATACTTAATATGTTGCGAGACTTCTGCACACACAAATATATTATGGTATTTTATGGCTATTTAAGTTTTATAGTTTTCTCAATTTTAATTACCGTAACTCACACGAATCAACATCACTAATGCAAGTGGCGACTTCGTCTTGGCTTCTACTTGCCTACCTCAAATGTTAATAGGTCCTTACATTCCTTGTTACTTAAATAGCTATTTACGAAATCATATAATTATACTTAATATGTTGCGAGACTTCTGCACACACAAAAATATTATGGTATTTTATGGTTATTTAAGTTTTATAGTTTTCTCAATTTTAATTACCGTAACTCACACGAATCAACATCACTAATGCAAGTGGCGACTTCGTCTTGGCTTGTACTTGCCTACCTCAAATGTTAATAGGTCCTTACATTCCTTGTTACTTAAATAGCTATTCACGAAATCATATAATTATACTTAATATGTTGCGAGACTTCTGCACACACAAAAATATTATGGTATTTTATGGTTATTTAAGTTTTATAGTTTTCTCAATTTTAATTACCGTAACTCACACGAATCAACATCACTAATGCAAGTGGCGACTTCGTCTTGGCTTGTACTTGCCTACCTCAAATGTTAATAGGTCCTTACATTCCTTGTTACCTAAATAGCTATTCACGAAATCATATAATTATACTTAATATGTTGCGAGACTTCTGCACACACAAATATATTATGGTATTTTATGGTTATTTAAGTTTTATAGTTTTCTCAATTTTAATTACCGTAACTCACACGAATCAACATCACTAATGCAAGTGGCGACTTCGTCTTGGCTTGTACTTGCCTACCTCAAATGTTAATAGGTCCTTACATTCCTTGTTACTTAAATAGCTATTCACGAAATCATATAATTATACTTAATATGTTGCGAGACTTCTGCACACACAAAAATATTATGGTATTTTATGGTTATTTAAGTTTTATAGTTTTCTCAATTTTAATTACCGTAACTCACACGAATCAACATCACTAATGCAAGTGGCGACTTCGTCTTGGCTTGTACTTGCCTACCTCAAATGTTAATAGGTCCTTACATTCCTTGTTACTTAAATAGCTATTCACGAAATCATATAATTATACTTAATATGTTGCGAGACTTCTGCACACACAAATATATTATGGTATTTTATGGTTATTTAAGTTTTATAGTTTTCTCAATTTTAATTACCGTAACTCACACGAATCAACATCACTAATGCAAGTGGCGACTTCGTCTTGGCTTGTACTTGCGTACCTCAAATGTTAATAGGTCCTTACATTCCTTGTTACTTAAATAGCTATTCACGAAATCATATAATTATACTTAATATGTTGCGAGACTTCTGCACACACAAATATATTATGGTATTTTATGGTTATTTAAGTTTTATAGTTTTCTCAATTTTAAATACCGTAACTCACACGAATCAACATCACTAATGCAAGTGGCGACTTCGTCTTGGCTTGTACTTGCCTACCTCAAATGTTAATAAGTCCTTACATTCCTTGTTACTTAAATAGCTATTCACGAAATCATATAATTATACTTAATATGTTGCGAGACTTCTGCACACACAAATATATTATGGTATTTTATGGTTATTTAAGTTTTATATTTTTCTCAATTTTAATTACAGTAACTCACACGAATCAACATCACTAATGCAAGTGGCGACTTCGTCTTGGCTTGTACTTGCCTACCTCAAATGTTAATAGGTCCTTACATTCCTTGTTACTTAAATAGCTATTCACGAAATCATATAATTATACTTAATATGTTGCGAGACTTCTGCACACACAAAAATATTATGGTATTTTATGGTTATTTAAGTTTTATAGTTTTCTCAATTTTAATTACCGTAACTCACACGAATCAACATCACTAATGCAAGTGGCGACTTCGTCTTGGCTTGTACTTGCCTACCTCAAATGTTAATAGGTCCTTACATTCCTTGTTACTTAAATAGCTATTCACGAAATCATATAATTATACTTAATATGTTGCGAGACTTCTGCACACACAAAAATATTATGGTATTTTATGGTTATTTAAGTTTTATAGTTTTCTCAATTTTAATTACCGTAACTCACACGAATCAACATCACTAATGCAAGTGGCGACTTCGTCTTGGCTTGTACTTGCCTACCTCAAATGTTAATAGGTCCTTACATTCCTTGTTACTTAAATAGCTATTCACGAAATCATATAATTATACTTAATATGTTGCGAGACTTCTGCACACACAAAAATATTATGGTATTTTATGGTTATTTAAGTTTTATAGTTTTCTCAATTTTAGTTACCGTAACTCACACGAATCAACATCACTAATGCAAGTGGCGACTTCGTCTTGGCTTGTACTTGCCTACCTCAAATGTTAATAGGTCCTTACATTCCTTGTTACTTAAATAGCTATTCACGAAATCATATAATTATACTTAATATGTTGCGAGACTTCTGCACACACAAAAATATTATGGTATTTTATGGTTATTTAATTTTTATAGTTTTCTCAATTTTAATTACCGTAACTCACACGAATCAACATCACTAATGCAAGTGGCGACTTCGTCTTGGCTTGTACTTGCCTACCTCAAATGTTAATAGGTCCTTACATTCCATGTTACTTAAATAGCTATTCACGAAATCATATAATTATACTTAATATGTTGCGAGACTTCTGCACACACAAAAATATTATGGTATTGTAACGATTCGCCCAGTAGAAACGCGTTTTTCTGAATTGAAATCAATTCGCGCGTTCCAGCCTAGCGATTTCTACGTTACAAATTTGAATTTTTCGCCTGCGCGGCCGGCTACGTCATCAAGGGATCCCTGCTCCACGTATCCCCCACTTAGAATGGCCGAGGTGATTGTTTGATGCACGAAGCCCGAAGAAAAGCTATAAAAGCCGCTTCTCGTCCGTTCCAAGGGGCAGACTTCATTCATACATTCATCCGCATACATTCCAGTATCCTTCCAGCCCCAAATCCTCCCCAATCCTGATCCTATCCGACCGTTTAGGGAGAATTATTATTCCTGCCGAAACTCCCGATCCCGATTTCCAGTAATAGTTTCCCGTTGTTACAACCGAACCCGAGGCCTTAACGTTTTAATCATATCTAAATTACATACAAGACATATTCGAGACGAAGGGTTCACAGCCAAACCGTTTCATATGTCGATCTCGTAATAATTAAATCACTAATCCCTGTTAACACCCGGTATTAATGTTTATAATACAAATTTCCCTGCAAGGCGTATTCGAGACGACGGGTTAACAACCAAGCCGTTTCATATGCCGACTTCGTAAAGATAAATAAATTGCTAAATCCTTGTTAAAATCCTGTATAAAATACATATTCAAAATTCTCCTGGAGGCCGTTGGCCCATAGCTATCTCAAACTTCCCTGCAAGGCATATTCGAGACGAAGGGGTAACCACCAAGCCGTTTCATATGTCAATTAAATAATAATAATTCTACAAACCTATATAACATTTGTCCAGTCCGAATGTATTAGAATTCATCTAGCCGACCTTCTGCAAGTCCCGATAAGAATGCATTTAATTTCTGTTTGACTACAGCATTGTACTTATTGGGCTTGACGGTCCCGATCGAAACCTGGAGGATCCGCAACAACATCGTGACCGTGGGCTGTCGTAGATCACCACAACGAAGAGGGGCTCCAGCTGGACCGGCACCGTCGACTGCCTCCTTCTGCCGCCACACACGCAAACACTTCACTAGATCTCCGGGAGCCGCAACGCTTTCACGGGGTTGTAAGGCGAAATACAAATATTAGAATTAACCTAAATATTTGCAGTTGCACGCGGTTTCTTTGCCGGACTTGACATTTGAGCCCGGAAGTTGGTATCCCTGCAAATTGCGTTGGGCGAGCCGTCATCCCGACCAGCGGCGTCCACACGTTTTCTCCCGAGGGCGACCCACCGGACCTTCGACACCTGGATGCAGAACGGGTTGCCGAAACGTAAAGAACAGGCGACTGGATGCCCATCCTAATTACTTAAACGCATTGTAAAATACTTTTATTTGATTTCTTAAGAACAAAACCTATGTTTGTACATATTTAACATTATAATTAAACTGTTTAACATTCTCCTAGTGTTTGCTTGCTAATATTCAAGTGTATATCTGGTTGGACAAAATTATTCTCCGACTGACAAACTACCCGAAGGAAATTCATTAAATTCATTAGCCCTAATTAGCAGAGGGCTGGTACCGTTACAAATGGCGCCCGAGCAGGGACCCTGAGCTCAGATATACATAGAAATTAGCAAGCACCCACCGGAAGCTCCAGAACTAGAATTTGGCATCCGATACCTAAAAAATATTTGTTTAAAATTTTGTAATATGAAAAATTTACAAAACCTGTTACAGTATAGCCGTCCAGCGAAATCTTCCGGAACCCAGAACCAGCCAGAACCAGTGATGTCCAGTATAGAATTCCTAGATCCCTGTCCAAGTCCTCTCCTGTGCCCAGAAAAGATCTTTCCGAAATCCTGTGTAGTCCAGATAAGATCTTTCCGAAATCCAGTCTAGTCCGTAAATCCTCCTGCGACCCTCAGGGGTCAGCCTCATCAGCTGACACGGGCCTAGCGTTCCCGAGGCACCCGAGCGAATCCCAGATGAAGATGATGGCCGGAATGCCAAAAGGTGGCCGGAGACAGGACAATCCAGATGTCCGCGAGTGGAAGTCTTCGTGTGCCAGTTCCACCGTTGTATCCAAAATTTTTCAGTCCCAGAGCCGCAGGTATCCGCATATAAGTGCCTGGTGAATCTGAAAAATTGAGATATGTAAGTTTGTGTGAATGCCGCCGTAGTTAGCGTGAATGCTTACCTTGAAATCCTCTTGAAGCGTGCTGCCTGTCACCGTGAACCCGGGTGATGACAGGAGATGGTAGACTATATGTCGAAGCTTGGAGGTGAAAATGCTTTTCCAGTGACAGAATCCTGAGTCCAGTATGCCGTTTTCTGGAAAGTGTACGCTGGTTCCCGCAGCCTCTGCAATTTCCTCTAGTGAGATTGTTGTGTGAAAAAAGGTTATCCTGCAACCTGGATCCTTTCGCAGACTTAGAATCTCCTAGTGTGAATGTAGGTCGATACCGCGACCGATGCATTTATTCAGAGATGAATTTGCTCCAGAGAACCCTGCTAGTGTGATTACGTTGATACCGCAACTGTGTCCACTTCGTGAGTTTGAAACTCTTCGCTTAATCCAGATAAGCGTCAGAGAGTGTTCCAAACGAATGCATTTATAATGCGATTCCAGAATGTGTTCCAGATGAATGCATTTGTGACAGTGCGATTCCCGAATGAATGCAACTGTGAATCCGCTCCGTGAGTTTGAAGCTCTTCGCTTAATCCAGATAAGCGTTAGAGAGTTGAGTGCACCTGTAACAGAGCGATCGATTTTAAAATGCGATAAGTGTGATTGAAAGTACTGACCGTTCTCCTTCTGAAGCGTACTTTTACCCCCGTAAACCCGGCCAACAGTAAAAGTTTGTAGGTATACCGAAGCTTGAAGGAGAAGATGTGGAAAAGAAGTTGTTTTTTTTCTGTACCAGTGCCTGTAAGTTTAATCCTGTGTACCTGTTTCCTGGATATTGTACGCCGGTCTCCGCGGCCCATGCAATTTCTCCCCAGTTGAAAAGTTGTGTGAAAGTGTATTGCCCTGAAACCTGAATACTTTCACATGTTTAAATATTCCCAGAATGTATACTGAAAGACATGAATGTTTTCTGTGTCGAGATCTCAAGGTATCTTCACGACGTCTTCTCCGCCGGTGGTCCTTCCTTTTTCCCGAGAGGAGGATCATGTGTAACGATTCGCCCAGTAGAAACGCGTTTTTCTGAATTGAAATCAATTCGCGCGTTCCAGCCTAGCGATTTCTACGTTACAAATTTGAATTTTTCGCCTGCGCGGCCGGCTACGTCATCAAGGGATCCCTGCTCCACGTATCCCCCACTTAGAATGGCCGAGGTGATTGTTTGATGCACGAAGCCCGAAGAAAAGCTATAAAAGCCGCTTCTCGTCCGTTCCAAGGGGCAGACTTCATTCATACATTCATCCGCATACATTCCAGTATCCTTCCAGCCCCAAATCCTCCCCAATCCTGATCCTATCCGACCGTTTAGGGAGAATTATTATTCCTGCCGAAACTCCCGATCCCGATTTCCAGTAATAGTTTCCCGTTGTTACAACCGAACCCGAGGCCTTAACGTTTTAATCATATCTAAATTACATACAAGACATATTCGAGACGAAGGGTTCACAGCCAAACCGTTTCATATGTCGATCTCGTAATAATTAAATCACTAATCCCTGTTAACACCCGGTATTAATGTTTATAATACAAATTTCCCTGCAAGGCGTATTCGAGACGACGGGTTAACAACCAAGCCGTTTCATATGCCGACTTCGTAAAGATAAATAAATTGCTAAATCCTTGTTAAAATCCTGTATAAAATACATATTCAAAATTCTCCTGGAGGCCGTTGGCCCATAGCTATCTCAAACTTCCCTGCAAGGCATATTCGAGACGAAGGGGTAACCACCAAGCCGTTTCATATGTCAATTAAATAATAATAATTCTACAAACCTATATAACATTTGTCCAGTCCGAATGTATTAGAATTCATCTAGCCGACCTTCTGCAAGTCCCGATAAGAATGCATTTAATTTCTGTTTGACTACAGCATTGTACTTATTGGGCTTGACGGTCCCGATCGAAACCTGGAGGATCCGCAACAACATCGTGACCGTGGGCTGTCGTAGATCACCACAACGAAGAGGGGCTCCAGCTGGACCGGCACCGTCGACTGCCTCCTTCTGCCGCCACACACGCAAACACTTCACTAGATCTCCGGAAGCCGCAACGCTTTCACGGGGTTGTAAGGCGAAATACAAATATTAGAATTAACCTAAATATTTGCAGTTGCACGCGGTTTCTTTGCCGGACTTGACATTTGAGCCCGGAAGTTGGTATCCCTGCAAATTGCGTTGGGCGAGCCGTCATCCCGACCAGCGGCGTCCACACGTTTTCTCCCGAGGGCGACCCACCGGACCTTCGACACCTGGATGCAGAACGGGTTGCCGAAACGTAAAGAACAGGCGACTGGATGCCCATCCTAATTACTTAAACGCATTGTAAAATACTTTTATTTGATTTCTTAAGAACAAAACCTATGTTTGTACATATTTAACATTATAATTAAACTGTTTAACATTCTCCTAGTGTTTGCTTGCTAATATTCAAGTGTATATCTGGTTGGACAAAATTATTCTCCGACTGACAAACTACCCGAAGGAAATTCATTAAATTCATTAGCCCTAATTAGCAGAGGGCTGGTACCGTTACAGTATATTATGGTTATTTAAGTTTTATAGTTTTCTCAATTTTAATTACCGTAACTCACACGAATCAACATCACTAATGCAAGTGGCGACTTCGTCTTGGCTTGTACTTGCCTACCTCAAATGTTAATAGGTCCTTACATTCCTTGTTACTTAAATAGCTATTCACGAAATCATATAATTATACTTAATATGTTGCGAGACTTCTGCACACACAAAAATATTATGGTATATTATAGTTATTTAAGTTTTATAGTTTTCTCAATTTTAATTACCGTAACTCACACGAATCAACATCACTAATGCAAGTGGCGACTTCGTCTTGGCTTGTACTTGCCTACCTCAAATGTTAATAGGTCCTTACATTCCTTGTTACTTAAATAGCTATTCACGAAATCATATAATTATACTTAATATGTTGCGAGACTTCTGCACACACAAAAATATTATGGTATTTTATGGTTATTTAAGTTTTATAGTTTTCTCAATTTTAATTACCGTAACTCACACGAATCAACATCACTAATGCAAGTGGCGACTTCGTCTTGGCTTGTACTTGCCTACCTCAAATGTTAATAGGTCCTTACATTCCTTGTTACTTAAATAGCTATTCACGAAATCATATAATTATACTTAATATGTTGCGAGACTTCTGCACACACAAAAATATTATGGTATTTTATGGTTATTTAAGTTTTATAGTTTTCTCAATTTTAGTTACCGTAACTCACACGAATCAACATCACTAATGCAAGTGGCGACTTCGTCTTGGCTTGTACTTGCCTACCTCAAATGTTAATAGGTCCTTACATTCCTTGTTACTTAAATAGCTATTCACGAAATCATATAATTATACTTAATATGTTGCGAGACTTCTGCACACACAAAAATATTAAGGTATATTATGGTTATTTAAGTTTTATAGTTTTCTCAATTTTAATTACCGTAACTCACACGAATCAACATCACTAATGCAAGTGGCGACTTCGTCTTGGCTTGTACTTGCCTACCTCAAATGTTAATAGGTCCTTACATTCCTTGTTACTTAAATAGCCTATTCATGAAATCATATAATTATACTTAATATGTTGCGAGACTTCTGCACACACAAAATATTATGGTATTTTATGGTTATTTAAGTTTTATAGTTTTCTCAATTTTAATTACCGTAACTCACACGAATCAACATCACTAATGCAAGTAGCGACTTCGTCTTGGCTTGTACTTGCCTACCTCAAATGTTAATAGGTCCTTACATTCCTTGTTACTTAAATAGCTATTCACGAAATCATATAATTATACTTAATATGTTGCGAGACTTCTGCACACACAAATATATTATGGTATTTTATGGTTATTTAAGTTTTATAGTTTTCTCAATTTTAATTACCGTAACTCACACGAACCAACATCACTAATGCAAGTGGCGACTTCGTCTTGGCTTGTACTTGCCTACCTCAAATGTTAATAGGTCCTTACATTCCTTGTTACTTAAATAGCTATTCACGAAATCATATAATTATACTTAATATGTTGCGAGACTTCTGCACACACAAATATATTATGGTATTTTATGGTTATTTAAGTTTTATAGTTTTCTCAATTTTAATTACCGTAACTCACACGAATCAACATCACTAATGCAAGTGGCGACTTCGTCTTGGCTTGTACTTGCCTACCTCAAATGTTATAGGTCCTTACATTCCTTGTTACTTAAATAGCTATTCACGAAATCATATAATTATACTTAATATGTTGCGAGACTTCTGCACACACAAATATATTATGGTATTTTATGGTTATTTAAGTTTTATAGTTTTCTCAATTTTAATTACCGTAACTCACACGAATCAACATCACTAATGCAAG
>OW679202.1:58421529-58465644 GCA_940337035.1 Agriotes lineatus
TGAAACTTGGTAAATCACCTGGACTAGATAATATAACGTCAGAAATTTTAAAGTTAATTGTTCAGTATATAAAGGAACCTTTTGCTTACATAATGAATAGAATGTTAGAAACAGGTATTTATCCATCTGCCTTTAAAGTGGGCGTAGTTAAACCCATATTTAAGAAAGGTGATAAATTAGACATTGGCAACTACCGGCCAATTTCTCTTATTTCGAATTTAGCTAAAATAGCAGAAAAAATAATAAAGCAGAGAATTCTAAAATATTTAGATAAATATAAATTACTGTCAAACCGACAATTCGGGTTTAAACAGGGCATATCAACAGAAAATGCTATTGCTCATCTAACAGATAATATTTATAAGGCTTTAGACGCAAAAAGATGTGCTTTAGGTGTGTTCTTGGACTTAGCAAAAGCTTTCGATACGGTAAATCATAATGAATTAATATCAACATTGGAATCTATGGGTTTTCGAGGAATTTCTTTAACCTTAATGGAAAACTATTTAAAAAACAGAACACAGTATGTAAAAATTGCGGATGAGCTGAGCAACCCTTTAGAAGTTAAATGTGGAGTTCCACAAGGCACAGTTCTCGGTCCAATTTTATTCTCTATTTATATTAATGATCTGTTGTGTTTAGATACCGTGGGTAATATTTCAGCATTTGCGGACGATACCGTAGTGCTATATACTGCGGATTCGTGGGACTCATTAAAAATATTAGCTGAAAAGGATTTGCAATTATTAAAAAACTGGTTTGATCAAAAAGTATTATCGGTGAATTTTAAGAAAACCAAATTTATAGCTTTTAGTTGCTATGTAAATAAAAATATAACATTTGATAAATTAATTATTCGAGGTGGTAAAACAATTTACGAGATTGAGGAAGTAAAAAATATAAATTATTTAGGAATAATAATAGACCAAAATCTTAAATGGGATGTACATGTAAATTTAATTTTAAAAAAATTGAGATCTATCTTATTTCATTTCAGAAAACTAAAACAAATATTGGATATTAAATTCTTAAAAATTATTTATCATTCATTGGTCGAATCCCACTTACAGTATGGAATTGTTGGCTGGGGGGGCATATTAAAATACCATCTGATTAATTTAGAAGTTCTTCAAAAATATTTTTTAAAAGTTATATTTAATAAAGACCGTACATTTTCAAGTGATGTGTTATTTAAAGAATGTAATTTGCTAGATATCCGTCAGTTATATTGCTATAAAATACTTGTTTTACAACACAAAACGAGATATAGCTTAAAAGATATCGAACATGAGTATAATACACGATATAAATTTCATGCTCAAACACAGGTTGAAAATGCCAGCAAAACTATTGGACAGCGTTCCTACAACTATATTGCGCCACGAATCTACTCTATGCTACCTCATTCAATTAAAAATTGCAGTAACAATAAAACATTTAAAGCAAAAGTTAAGGCCTGGATGCAAAATATGCCTAGAAATACTATACATGACCTTATTGACATAAAAAATACATAGACTAAGCACCAATCAGTATACTAAAACGGAAAAAAAACGAAATTTTTCATTACTACCACTGATCTCCATACAATATTTAGATATTAAAGCAATAGCTCACGCACAAGTTTTAACTTCTGTGAGCTTATTCGGTTATGTCGTTTATTTCTGAAGTTTTAGCCTGGGGTGGTTACATTACATACTTTTACATTTTACGTTTGTTTATTGTCCAGTTTGTGGAAAAAAATGTAATTTTCTTTAGAAATAAATGAATTATTATGAATTATTATTATGAATTATGTATAAACACGTACCTGCGTATGTACTCAGTTACTTCACGCCGCTACTCCAAACTCAGTAGTTAGCTATTCCTGCAGTACTTGGACTTCGAATCAGCAATTGTGCCCTACTGACATCTTTCACAGCTGGCAGCAGTACGCCAACCCCAAACAGCAACGCTTAGCACAATCTACATGGCTTCACCACCTTCTAATGTAGCTGCCTCGAAAAGTATCCTCCAATGGATGTTGTTGATAGGCCCAGCACTGCAACCACCTGCACCTAGACTATTCTTTATATCGGCAAGCACTTTTCCAATTCAAATATCACTGATGACTAAAATCTGTACTTGGCCTTTCATCGTATGTGCAACACTTATGTGTTTACCGCGCTTTATTATTATTATTATATTTCAAGCGAGAGGCGGCACAGCCGATTATCTCGCGCAAATGCATATACAAGTGCAGAACATAATGATTACATAAGAAAGCCATACAGTAAGTGATATAAAGAAAAGAAATAAACTAAGAACACATGATAAATTTATGAACTAGAATAAACTAGTACCCCATTTAAATTAGCTTGAACCTAAAAACACATCTAATCGGTTTTTAAAGTCATTTAACGAGCTGGCGTTTACTATTTCATTTGTCAGGGCATTCCAAGTATTACACACCCGAAGAGCAAAAAAGTGTTGACGGCACTGACAATGAAAACGTAGGTGAACCAGCTTATGGCAGTTACCGCGTAAGTGTAAATTTTCACTAAACACAAACATCACAGAGAGTGGGCAGTTATAGTGATTATGTATAATCTTATAAGTCTCAATTAAGTCGCCACGAACACGCCTGTCCTTCAGGGTTGGTAACTTCAAACGCAAAAGTCGCTGATCATACGGGAGGTTTCTTAGTTCGAACACTAGTTTAGTGGCTCTGCGTTGAACCCTTTCGAGAATTTCTATGTCCTTAGCTAAATAAGGGTTCCAGACACTAGCACTAAACTCTAATATAGGGCGCACGTAGGTTTTATACAACTTTAGAAACACTTTTAATTTTAGACACTTGAAGTTTATTTTAATCATATACAACAATGAGTTTGCTTTTTTAACGAGATGTGTGATGTGTGATGACCATTTTAAATCACTGCTGATAGTTACGCCGAGGTCGGTGTGTTCGGAAACTTTCTTTAGAGATTTTCCATCAAGGGTGTAGTCCTTTCTGGGATTGTTCGTACCAATATGCAGGATTGAACATTTGTCAACGTTGAGTGTTAGCATCCATTCTTTTGTCCAAGAGCTTATTTTATCAAGATCTGACTGTATAATGCCCGAGTTATGCCAAGCGTTATTGTAAATCTTAGTGTCATCAGCGAAAACACTAGAGTTCGATTCGATATTTGCGGTTAAATCTGCTATATAAACAAGGAATAAAATGGGACCAAGAACTGATCCTTGCGGCACTCCACTTTTTACTGGATAAGATCCGGAAAGAGAGTCGCTAACTCGTACTTGGTATGTTCGATCCGATAAAAAGGCTTCAATCCATTTTAGGAGACTTCCTCTTATCCCACAATGTTCAAGTTTTAACAATAATCTCTGATGTGGAACTCTGTCGAATGCCTTTTCAAAATCTAAATAAACAACATCTACTGGCGTTCGAGCATCGATAGATTTAGTCCACGAATCAACATTTAACAGCAAATTTGAAAGAACTGATCTACCTGGGATAAAACCGTGTTGACAATTGGGAATAACAGAGTTCGAGGTTAGAAATGTCGTGAGTTCTTTAGCTATAATTTTTTCCATACACTTGCAGATAATTGAGGTGAGACTTACTGGGCGATAATTGCTAGCTGAAAGTTTATTGCCTTTCTTGAATATGGGAATAATAATTGATTTTTTCCACTCTAAGGGAAGCAGTCCATGATTAAACGATAATTTCATTAAGTCAGAAATCGGTTCTGCCAAGCTTATAGCACAATTTTTCAAAAAATTAGGAGATAAGTTGTCTGGACCTGGACTGGAATCATTTTTAATATTAGCCAATTGTTTAGCGACAATATCTTTAGTAAACTCTACAGTTGTTATGGAATTGTGCACTTTTGTTGATTCGTCCATCACTGGCAGCGGTAAAGATTCCTCAAGAAACACACTTTGGAATTGTTGTGCAAGTATTTCAGTGGTAATAGTGGGATCGGAGTGTACGACGTTATCCACCGAACGAAGATTGATTGTAGATACCTTTGATGTGAGGTTTTGTCTTATGTACCTATAAAATTGTTTTGGTCCCGAGTCTGCAATTCTTTCTTCATACATTGCCTGAGCTTTCCTTAGTTCCGTGTTCAGATTATTAGCGTAACTTTTATAGTCGTTGAAAGATTCTGATGTTTTAATACTTTTGTATCTGTCCCATAACTTACGTTTTCTTCGTATTTGTGATTTAAGTTCTGGTGTAATCCAAGGCTTGTGCTTTTTAGATTTTACAACTTTGCGTGGTACATACCTAGACTCAGATATCTTAATCGCATTTAGTAATTTTTGCCAATATTCTAAAGGAGTTGAGGTATTAGTTGGTCGACTTAGGATTTCTTGTAAGTGTTGATTGATATCATTGTAGTTTGCCTGCCAATAATTAAGCTTAGTTATTGTTTGTTTGTTAGTAAAAACATTTGCAGATAATTGAGAGGTAACTTGAATTATAAGGTGATCACTCTTACCAATTGGTGGTAAGTACTCGATATTGTTGATTAGATTGGAATCAGGAGTCAAAACCAAATCTAATGTACTAGGCTTGTCGGTACCACGATATCTAGTAGGAGAAAGAATGTGTTGTTCCAAGTTTGAATCTAAGAACATGTCCAAAAAAAGGGATCCGGATGTATGTGCGTGTGTCATTGTTAGTTCGTGCCAGTTGATATCGGGATAATTAAAATCGCCGAAAATTATGGTATTACAATAATTAGACGCTGCTTTGATTATATTTATTAATGAAATATCGTTTTCCAGTTGCGAATTGGGAGCTCTATATACACAGCCTATTAGGAACTTGATATTGTTAATATTTACATTGAGCCATATCGCTTCGACTTGTTCGTTATCGTATGTGTTGTTAATTTCTACCAAGATGGGAAAAGGTTCAGCCATATTCCTAACATAAATCGCTACACCACCTCCTGTTCTATGCTGACGATCGATTCGGTATAGGGAATAATTAGGAAGATAAAGTGCAGTATTTGGTATTGCAGAATGTAACCATGTTTCACTTAAAGCAATTACAGTTGGTTGTAAGTGTTCGACTTCGTGTTTAAAAGTTGGGAATTTGGCTGGTAATGATGCAATATTTGTATAAAGAAAAGTCAGATTTAGAAAAGTTAATTGTGGTTTTTTGATTTATTGACAATTTTTGGAACTCCTCTGATGTATTTGATGGTAAGTTGGGTTTCACCTTCTTCAAACCGTTTCTTAAGGGTATTCTGCAAATTACGCAAGTAATCTCTTTGACTTGGAGTCTCGTCTTGTCGAATTTTTAGGTTTCTCGGTAGCTTGTTTTTGTTTCTCAAAAAGAAACGCGCGTCATGTTCACTACGCAATATTACCTTGATAGGTCGGTCTTTACCAGGGCTAGGTAAACCTAAACGGAACACTGAAACTCCATCGGTGATGAAATCACCAATCTTTTTAAGAATCGATAATGCTTGCTCCTTATCTGACTCGTTCGAATCGGATTCTTTGACATTGAAAAGTATAATATTAGAAGCACGTTTATTGCGGTCTTGAATTTCACTTATGATCGATTCAGTTAATTCGGCTTCTTCAATATTATGTGCGGATGTGGAAATCGCATTTTCTAAGTTATTAATCTTCGTTGTTAGATCTAAAATCAGCTTTTTTAGATCTTCGATGGATTCGCCGCTTGATACTGGCCTTGCAGTACAGTTATCGCAAATGTACTTGACCCGTCTATCTCGAGCCAAAATACATTGCACTTCGCTTCGAGACATTCCCGTGCATGTTGAATGAATTATTTTCTTACAACTATCACATGCAATTTCCTTATCAGAGTTAGCATCTTTGTTACATTTTAAACACTTGGACGTCGGCATCTTAAGGATATCAAATTTTTATAATAATCTGACTTTTATTACTCACTTTTTACTGTAGAACTAGAAGAGCGCAATTTTATATGTACGCACCTATGCACCTTCACACGACAACGTATTATTTTTATTCAAATAATCAGTGTTAGGTTAGTATAGCTTTAGTATAGTTATTATTTTATAAGTTAATTATTTCTGCATTTGCATATTATATCAACGGCGTTAGTTAAAATTATCACCGATAGAGGGACCAACAATGATGAATTTTCGTATTTTTAAAATGTGTTACCTTGAATGCATAACAACCCGTATACCTGGTCCTCCTCCGGAAACGCACCATTCCTTTAACCACCCTCGAACTAAGACAACGCCTTATGTGTAACCCGCGCTCGGCAACGACTTTTTGCTCTGTGTGAAACAGCAGTCGATTTCTGTTGAAGACGAAATTGCTATAATTCCGTTGATCCCGCTCCTGCTATTTTCATCAGATTGGTAAGTCAAGGCAATTTATTATTTGTGTATTTATTATTTCTTGTTCTTGATCTATTAGTTGATTAATTAAATTCATTGTTGTACGCGCCGCAATCAATCAGCTATAACTGTATTGGGTTTTTAGTTTTTACGAATACTAAATCTTGCTGTAAAAAATTCTTAGAATTTTTCTTTCTTGACTTTATTATTATCTATCCCTGTACCTATAATAACATGCTATGTTCAATATTTTATGTCTATTAATTACTACATATAAACTATTTAAAACAATCATTGGCTAAATTTAAATATGACAGTTACAAAAAATCGAACAAAACAACAAAGGGTCAAATACACACAAAATAATATTTCTTAGCATAAAACTAACAATATCTTTAGGATCAGCGCCCTAGAAAGCCCTGTGGTAGCGCTTTTGCTCCAATCCAATGTGCTGTTTCGTAGACCTGATTTTTGCTCGTCCTGTATCAAGAACATCAATTCCATCAAATATAGGGCCCGAATTTTGCTTGCAGAGTGTTTGCGTATCCGTAATACTGTTATTTCAACTTGGAACTTCATAATATGCAAAATTTGAACAATTTACAAACTTTGACAGGTACGTCCTGACTTATCAATTTAGATGTTGTTTAAACTATTGCCTGTTTTTCTCACACCTTTTATAGACCAGCTTGAAGCTGATGTTATGGTTTGTGTGTAACGTGCAAGGATTCCAGAAGCAATTCTCGCATTTGGGAAGATATTAACCCTCCGGACGGCTGCAGCTAATCGACGCCTGTCTGCGGACCTTGAGCTAACCATACTATTTAATAATGTTAAAAGCACATTTTAGAACACATTACTCGCGTATGTTTCGGTGTTAGTTTACTGTTTATTAGTAACCGCATATATGTCACTAGGCGTAAGGTTCAATGTCATATATTGCGATGGTCTTTAGCCCTGTACTCGGATCTGGTTGCAATACAGAAAATACAAAATACAGTCACAAAGGCACAAAGTCGAGGCAATGCATATAACTGGGAAAAGTCATGTAATTTTATTAAATCAGAATAATACTGGTAGAATGGACGATTAACTTTAAAAGCATTCAAATGAGTATACAAATAGGGGAACTCAATTTCAAGTGTTGGAGTTAATAAAATTATTTCAATTATAATTTCAAAAGTTTGGCAATGTAGAAGCCAGACATGAATTAGTTAAAATTGACACAAGAATTCAAATTGTGCAGAACTTGAGATGAAGCGTTAGTTAGTACAGTAATTAAAGAAAAACTGACGTTGTGAGCTTATTTGATTAAGGTAAGAAATGATTTACGAATTGGATAATGCAAGCAAGATTAGCATAAAAGAGATTTTGGTAAAAAGGACACAGTTAGTTATTTTTGAAGAAAATGAAACAGTAAACAGGAAATAGACAAGTTTAGTGCTATTAGTGAGTCAATGAAGTGATGTGACTAAAAAGACATTTGTTATAAACAATTTAATGGACAAGAAGATAGGTTATAAACAATTTACTTTGAAAGACAATATGAACTTAATGTTAAATGTTGTTAATTTGTACTAAGCTGATTTCCTTGTTAAACGTTGACACCAGCAGCATCTGCCTTTTACTCTGCAATTAATTAAAGTTTTTATATGGTTAAAATAAAGATACAGAGTTGAAACTTTACTAAAGTGTGCAATTTTATGTGTGTAACCAGTGGTGTTAAAAAGAGAGATCCATCTTGAAAGAGAAAAAAATTTTCACGCCTCCTTCGACGAACCAGCAACGGGAGGCACCCGAGGAGATTGCAATCGAGATCCCAGCGTTCCGGAGGGCTACGAACGGGTCCAGAAGGTGGAGACAGGCTGTCCGAGGGTCCCAGCAGCGATACCGGCATCAAAGGACGACCGCAGGTACCGCAGGCACCAGGGAAGGCTTTCCGTAACAGCTACCGATGCAAGAGCGAGGTTAGTGTGGGAATTTTCATTAATCGACCGTAAGGGCGTGAAACATATGAGCCTACCTGTGTCTCGTGAGTTTCACAACCGAGGGCCAGCATTAGTTTCTGTCCAGGCAACGATAATCAGCCAAAAATATCAATTTTATCCAAATTTGGAGGTTAGAATGCAAGAAACAAAAGAGTAGGCGCAAACAACGAAGATCCGGTTTTCCTAGAACAAAAGAATGTACAGACGCTACCACAAAGGCGCGAAAATCAATCCATAACTCACCTGATTTTTAATTTGCTCATAATTTGATTTTACTAGTCATTTCACAACGCAGAAAGTCGCACAAACTGAAATTTATGTAGGTCAAGGTTAACTGTCAACTCGAGCACCGGCGCAGTGCAGTTTTGATATTATTTCTCAGTGGCGTGCTGCCATTTTCAAATAAATTTAAGGAACCCGACACCTGAGAGCTGAGTTTTCATGTTCTTAATTTTGGAACTAGCAAATATCAATAACGGTTATATGCAATGTTTAAGAGGGCAAAATACCATAGATATTACTAGTTAATTTGGTGAACCCAAGATTAGTCAGTTTAATGTAACATTTACCGATCTTTGAAAAATAATTGGTATGGTAGACAATTTTAATTTAATTTATTTTATTCTATAATAATAAAAACACACATATCATATCATAGCAATATGTATTTGCCACTTGTAATACAAAGTTCCATATTCCGGTATTTGTTCATTAAGTAATTTCTCTCATTGAGTATTTATCCTATTCTAGCTAAATTGGTCACATATAACCTTAGTTTTTAATAATACACCAACCCTTAGTCCTTATATGTTACATGAATGCGGTGCACGCAGCAATTTGGTCAAGTAGCTTTCGCCTCCATAGTTCAGCATTTCAATTTAATATTAATGTTAACCAACTATTTATCGACTATAGAATCGAAACAAACTGTTTAACGTAGTGGGCCAGCTGGGAGTTCCCATGAAATGTACAGACCTGGTGAGAATAACACTAAAGCATAATATAGATAAAATTAAAATACAAGGGAAGCTATCACCAGAGTTCAATATTAAAAGTGGACTACGATAGGACAATAACTTTTGACAATCCTATTTGACATCTGCCTGGAGCATGTAATCTGGCACGTAGAGCTCAACCCAGGAGAAACATTATTTAACAAAACACTACAGTATACGATCAGTAGAACAATCAAAGGCCTGATTGAAGGGTTTCGACAACTGGAACGTGTCGGAAGAAGTGCGGGACTGGAAGTAAACGAAGGAAAGGCGAAGTATATGGTCATGTCAAGAGAAGGGCAACCAGAAGGACGAGCGCTCACCATAGTTGAATACCGTTTTGAGAAATTCTCAGAGTTCAAATACTTAGTGGCATTTATAACAAAGAACAATGAGACATAAATGGAAATTAAGGGACGAACAACAACTGGAAGGTTTCGTTAATAAAACTTGTCATATACCGAACGGTAATAAGGCCAGTGGTACTGTATGGAGTGGAATTCTGGTGTATGACAGAGACGGATGAAACAACGCTAAACATATGAGAGAAAAAGGTATTGCAGAAAAGCTATATGGGAAGCAGATCTGGTAACAGAACTCAAAACGGTACTGCTAAGGTGGCTGGGTCACGTCGAAGGAATGCATTGAGATAGGACAGCGAAAACAGCCTTCAAGGGAAAGCCTGAAAGAAGGACGAGAAAAAGACGTCTCAGAAAAGTCTATTTGGAAGCTGGGGAAACGGATTTGCCACAGCTAGGGGTGAAAAGATGGAGACAGAAAGCTGTCAATAGAAAATAATGGGCCAAGATCATCAAGGAGACCAAGGCCCTTCAAGGGCTGTAGCGTCACGAAGTAAGGTAAGGTATTTATTATCGCTACAAGATGCCTTAATAACATTTGTCAAGTGCGAGCCTATATCATAGCGATATGTACGGGGGGGGGGGGCATCCTACAGCGTAGTTACGCCGTTTCTTGCATTAAAAATGCTAAGAATTTCTATCGTCGGCGTCTGTTTCTGTTAATATGCTGCTGGTCGTTGCTTTTTTCACTCCTTATCCCCACTTTTCTTTTAGTATTCTTCTTTTGAGGCCTCCAACAGGTGCCCAGTTCTATATTTGCCATTTCTTACATTCGTCTGAGATACCCATACCATACCAGTTCTGTTTTCTCCATATAATCGAATATAAACCTCTACTTTCAGTTTTCCTCTGATGCGCAGTGTTGGGTATATGTTGAAGTTTCGATATTCCGAAACTTCTTCTAAGTGAACCCATTTCTGTTCGCAATTTTCTAATTTGTTTTTTGTTCACTTCCCAAACTTTTGAGTCGATTAATACGATTCCCTCTACTGTAGTGTACTATTTCATTTTAACTCTACCATACGCTAATTAGCTGTCATATAGCTTCTCTTACCTTATTGATTTAGTTTTCTATGTCTCTTTCATAATTCGATTATTTATATATTTATTTCGTGTCATATAGCGCACTATAACCAGCTTGTCATGCAAATAATAGCGTATGCAATAAAAAAACCGTCGATTTCTAAGCCCATACCGTGACACTTTAGTTCATTGTATAAGAGCAACACCGTTGCAGTAGTCATTTTGTAACTTCAAACTCATTGGATATATAGATTTCAGACAACTGACATTGTACCAGTACGTACCTAGGTCTTCTACAGTAAAACAATTTTTGTTGACAGTTATTTTGTTCAACACCTCCATTGATTTGATCCTTGGTACTTTGTCGTAGGCCTTCCTTAGATTTACGAAAACAAAATGAGCTTCTAAATTGTTCGTGTCTTTTTTTTTCTACTAGTTGTCTAAAACAGAAAATGTTTCCAGTACATGGCCTACCCGCTTTAAACCCACCTTATTATGCGCTCGTAGCGACTGCTACTTGAGCTAGTCACACTAATACCGCGATAATTGTTATAGTTTTGCGATCACCTTTCTTATCCAGCGGTGTAATCACGTTTCCATTCTCTTGGCAATTATTTTTTCATTTCAGATAATCATTACGCCGATCCGTTTCGAAGCACGCTATGTCGATACCACAAAGCCTCTGTAGACAGAGTTCCTACAGTGGCATTGATAACCAATTTTTAACTATATGAATAATTTTCTAATTATTACGGGACTACGTGGGCACATTCTACGGCTCATTAACTGCAATGAAGTCAATTATAAATTGCTGAGGGCGCCAACGAGTCTTTAATAACAAGAAATGTGCCCAGATAGAAGAGAGAACTCATTAATCCAATAGACAGTTGATCACAAAATAATCTGAAAAATGAGTCATATACGATCAAAGTCAGAAGTTGCGGTAAGAAAATAGCACACATAATATTAACAGTAGTAAGTAATCCGATTTAACCCAAATTACTTATATACAAAAGTCTACCCTTGAGGAGTTTCAGCCATCGAAAGATGATGAAAAAGCATTGAAAGCAATTAATTTTATTTCAAAATACAATCATAAAATACATCATAACAAATGTTCAAAATGCCATTTTCGCTAATACATAAACGAGTCATCATTAGTAGCGAGTATCTAAAATGCTCAAATCTTTCAAGGATTGCACGGATACTATTTGAGGCCATTTTGAAGTTTTGTAATAATTTTCAATTCGTAGTATTCGGTTGTGTTAGTGTGTATTTTCAAATAAAATCTATTGCGTTTTCAAAGACTATCTGTTATTTTAATTTTGTACAAGAAACACGGAAAAGCACCTTTCATCATATCTTTAGATCGCTGTAACTCCTCAAGGGTACACCTTTGTATATAGGTACTTTGGGTTAAATCGGTTTATTTTGAGCTCTAGTATATGTGGTTACATTTTCAGAGACAACCTGTATATATAATAGCCAAGTAGTAACAAATTTATAAAATAGCCAGTAATGTGGTACGTATATCGTTAATCTAAATATCACAAATTATTCAGCTTAAACTGGTCAACCGAATATAAATACAATAAACAATGAAGTGTATGCATACAATAGCGTACGTTAAAAAGACACATTCGGTGGCCAAACGTTCAGGTACTTTTGGAGCGTCCCCTGTATGTGCAAACATTTGCTAGTTGAATTTTTAGCTTCGAGTATTATTAGGTGGCTTTTTGGAATTTTTGCACGCTTTAAATTGGGTTTTGTTAGCGGTACCCTAATTTTAAATACTCTCCTATAATTATCAAGCAGTTTCTTAAGCAACTCCCCGAATAATTACCCATATTTTACAAATTAAATTTATTCTGGTTACATTTCTACAGGAATTTAAGTATGGTGGCTAGGCAACCATTATTGCACCTCCTTAAACTATTCCTTTGTTGCTAGATAAGGATATCACTCATTGCAGTCAAATTCCTTCAGGTCTTTTTTTTTATCTTCTGGCCCAAAATTTTGGAAAGTTTTGATAACTGGTAACTGGTGGATTTTTGAGCTCCTTTCCCATTTTAAACTTGGTGCAGGCTGCTAGTGCCTCGGCTGTGTGCTTAAATTTATGAGCTAATTAGTGTAGCTTTGCTCCGTTTCGATTCCTTGGAGGACCTACAAAGCACATGTGCCCTTAAGACGTTCGTATTTGATTTGGTTGTACTTACGTCATTCGCAATTGCGGATTCGTTTGAGGCCAGCAGCATTCTTGCACTTTTATGGCTGCCCGTCATTACTTAAGCCATTTCCTGTGGGATGCCAGTCATCACTAAAGCCATTTACCTGTGGGGTTTGGATACTCCCTGCGAGAGGTTGAAACACTCCCCGAAGGGCTAAGCATTCCCCGTTCGGCTGCGCTTTGTGGTAATCCAGTCCGTCGATTTGGGCTCCTGAAACGGTCGAGTTGTCAGGGAATTTCGCAACTCCGCAGCCTCCATAGCTCGCACGGCCTTCCGCTGCGGCTACCGGAACCCTCGCCGCTCCAGCTGTCCCCGACCTCCTGAGAGCCAACGGAAAGGTTAGGTCTCGTCATGCTTTCCTACAGGCAAGACACTAATATAGTTATTGCACAGTGCGCCTGCTAAATTTTATAATTAAATAGTAGTGCCTCGTATCGTCAGTAGCTAAGGCATGTGTGATATCATTAGCACAGATTGTGCGAGGATAGGTTGTGTGCCACATTGTTTTTGTCAATATTTGCATTTGAGATATTAATGTTAGGGCTGCCGCGAAACTTTGTACGGTCACCTTTTGCTACTTACTGATTTAGGTCGTTTATGCTCACCGGTTCTACGTGGGCCCCCCCGATTAGCTTTGCTGCTTCGGCCGTCTAGTATCCCAACCCGCTTTCCTCCGTATAACCTACAAAATTATGAATTAGACATTGTGGGGCTCCGAGCTTCGACAACGCCCTATTTGTACGTTACATTTTACTTACCCGACAGGGCCATTTGCATTCGAATTTCTGTAACGTGAAGTCAGCCACTCCACTGCGGCTGTGGCGCGTGAACCCGCTACGGGAACTTCGTGTTCAAACTTAGAACTCGGCGAACCGGAAAATCATTTTCGCCCATATTAACTCTGTTAAGGAACAGATCCAAGTACTTGCTAAGATCATTACTAGTCATGGATACACTGTCTTTTTGCTATGAGGGGCGCGTCGTTCATGTATGGCCACGCAAACGCTCGTTGCTTCCGACCGTTAGAAATTTTTTTGAGCTTAATTATAACGTCACTTAGAGCTAACCTTCGTGGCTGAATGGTTAGCCAACTTAAACTTGTACTGCTCTGTCTTGGCGGACTTACTTTTGGACCCGCTCGGCGACCCGTACTTAGTCGACTTTCGTCATTTTAATTGCCTCCGCGGCACCCCTCATAATTTTGCTTTTAATGTGTATGTGTTGCGCGCCGTATCGCGGCCCAACTCGTTGTATGCGTAGAAATAGCTATAGGTACTTTCGTTTTGAAATATTCATGCCGGCCTAAGTCCTAATAATATATAGATACATTTGAGTAGTTTCACTTGTTTTGTAGCGTTATATATATGCATCTGAACTTATATTTATACTTGTGCCTAGGTTTATTTATGCATGTTTATGATATTGCACGTTATATTTGTTGCACTATAGTACCTACCCACCTACCTGTTTGACAATAAAGTTGTGATATTTTCATTGGTCGTTGATTTGTTTACTTTTGATCTGCTGGACTTATCTTCGACCTTGTGTACGGTCCGGCACAAGGATTAGATCTGAGTCGAGGACCTGGCGCCCTCTCCTTATTTTTTTTTGTGTATTCTCTTTCAGCATAGCTGGAACCCTGCGACCCTCGCGACGAGCTAGCCCAACTAGGCCGATAGTTACCAGCCGGCAAAATAACAAATATAACTTTCGCCAAAAGGTAAGGCCGACCGTCTATCTTCCCTTACAACTCATCGGAGGTGCTGTCGCAATGACACAACGCACGATGCAACGCAACGCCAACCAAGTCCAAGATTATTGCACAATAACAAGGTGAAATCCGAGGAATCCTAAAGGGCTCCTATAAAGGCCGCTGGAAAATGGGCACAACAATTAGTCTCAATAGTAATGACGCAATTGAAACTACACGATAATCTCCAGTTCAGTCCGACCCGTGGTAGCACTCCGCCCCAAAGCTCGCAAGTTCATGAAACAGTAAATAAATAGCAAAACTTAAACTGCTGCTTCCTCGGTGAAATTGCACCCTGAGTATAATTTTAGCTCTTGGCGACAGCAACCAACCCAATCTGGGTGACAGTCAGCTGGAATTCGCAGAGAATGAAACTCACGCATTTAAGGAGGTCATCACACCAGGAAAATTGGACAAAAATATCACCTGATGAGACCAGCGAAGCACTAAAGCAGCTGTGAGATAGCGGCTAATGGTAGCGCCTGAAAATCCCGCGCAAATCACAAAGAAGCCGATCAAACCACGAAATAAGCAAAAAGAGTACAAAGGAACGTACGCCAAATTTGGGCCACCTAACGCCAACTACAGCAAACTGGACCGCCTAATCCGTCATCTTGGCGAAGGAGAAATTAATCTTATACGTCTCTCCCGGACCAGAAATCCGCCCTAAAGGCGAGGGCTATCAAAAGTCATCCTCACTTCTAACACGAGGTGATCGAAACGCCCAAACTAAATTATGCAAAGGCAGTAGGTTCACAGCAGGACGGAAAAGAAATCCTAACACGTCGTTTGAATGCAAAACTTCTCGCACAAATCAAGAAATCCTCGGTCGAGCTTAAAATGGGACTCGCACAATTTGAATCCTCAGCGTTAAAGTGCTTTCGAACCGTAACAGCATATTATACACGAAATGGACATAGGTAATCAAAGCTACTGAATAAATATTATATTGAGGTATTGCAAAAGTAAAGATGCTGAAACCACTCCAAACGTTTTATTTAATATAGTGTTGCTTGGACACATTCTTTTTTTATTTTTGCAACACAGGATTACTGTTTTGTGAATATGTTTTACCTTTCGTTTTACCTATCGTAAGTTATTAGTTTTCTGTATATTTTTATTGAGTAAAATAAATAAATTTATGAGAACAGCAATTAAATTGCAGAAAAAGAATGAGATGATAATACATACATACTATTATACCATTTTAAATAATAGGCGTGAACAGTTTTCATTAAACTAAAAGCTCTAGACAACGTATAGACCACTTTTGTACTTAAACAGCTCTACCAATATTTCTGCTTTACTCCAAATCTCATAGAAGAACGATGCAAAAATGCTCCACAGAATAAATACCTTGTATACCATAAGACTTCTTGCCGTCTTACAATTATCCATATGAACAATACGTCAAATCTATATACTGGTTTCACTAAATCCATGAAAACTCGATTAAAGAAAGTTTATTAGGTATTGCCCTTGAAACGTGCATCCACTCCTACTATGAGTTAATAAAACCAACTGGGTTTGAACTAAGATAACACGCGCAAATATTGTTTCAGACGTTCAATGAAAGCGCGGTTACGTTGTTTATTTTGATTTAATCATTTCACCGAGTTTAGTAACTACATGCATTCTCGGCTTTCACTCTTGGAATTTCATTTTCCAGAGACCATAAATTACCACTATAACTACTAGACACGTTATCTGCAACACTTCTTACGCTAAGCTTTAATTACATTTTGGCAATCTCACGGAGTTTCTTTCAACCATATTACTCAATTAGTTTCAGAATATAATAGCTCAAATATACATATAGTTGTTCATATAGCAGTAGTTGCACTGCAATGTAACTATATTTGGTAGTTGTTTACATTAATGTATATGCAACAATTGTATTTTCGCAAAACTTTACATGAAAGGTGACAGATTAAGGTCATCAATCATCTCACCAGAACTCACATCAACTACGATACCTTTATAAGGTGTTATGGTCAACACCCTGTCTTTGATGGATGCATTACTTTCATACTATTACAATGGATTCAGCACACATCTTTTAACCGCTACTTTGTAACATTTATAGGTCACAGTAATTAATATTCGAATTTTAAATATGATTAAACAATTACTTAAATGCGCATATGATACGATATAGAATGGGTTTGCTGAACGTACCGTTCAACATAGGAATCTCAAACAAAAGTTCTCGAGTTTGAATGGTAATCATAACAACATGTTATCTAACCTTGGATTTGAAGCTATGTTCTGGACGCACTATATATAGGCGACATTTTTACAGTTTTAGTGACCTTATGCAGTTAAATCCACTTCTTTCATCACTTGCTGTACAACACTCGTCCATGTCGTACTTGCTCTTCCTCTTTTATTTCTCTCTCAAAGTCACCCATTTCCATACTTGCAGTGGTTATCTTTCTTCGTATATACTATTTAATTATTTGTACCAATTCAATTGCTGCTTCTTCGCTGTCCAGGAACTTCTGGTCTTGGTTTTGTTTCAACATTTGGTAATTCATCGTCCAAGGTTATTGTCGAGTTGTATCAGCACAAACGCCTTTTGCGACCTTCAAACACTTCGGTGATAGCCTAAATGGGTCGCTAGGACAAGTTAATATTAGAAAAACAAAGCTCACTCTAATCACGCCACAACTTGCTGTAACAAAACGGTTGTCCGGCTATTTGCTCAAGAAGAAAGGCGGTTCGGACCAACACTACATAATTTAGAGCAAGATGCTGTCACAATAGGGGTTGATTGTGATCAAAATAAGGAGGGGGATTGGGTGCCACGGATTTTATTGATAGAATGGAAAAAAAACTTTCTGTCCGTCCCTCGTAGAAATTCGACGGTCGAGTGGGACGTCCAGCTGCTTGGAACCTACATTTTCTGGTCTGTTAACTTCGCCGGTCATTTCAGAATGAATAAACATAACACATATACATCAACACCTGTAGGTATCATAAAGTCCAAGAAATTAAAAACGAATGCAAATCTATTAACATTTAAGTATGCCGGGAGACGTTGGACATGAATAGTTGTAAAGGATGGTTAGTAACTCTAAAATCTACTTAACAATAATAGGTATGACACAACAGCACATGGGTTACAATGAAACGACAGTGGTAAACAAGCTCCACAAAAATTCTGTATGTTATGATGCAACAATATTGATAGTTTACTCTCAAAGTAGGTCACTCGCGTCGGCTCCCAAATATGGTTGTTGCCACACAAATAATTACGGCAGTTTAATGACAACACAAGATCGTCACACAGACGCTCTAAAGTACCCAGGCAATAAAAACAGTGGATCACAGTCCCTGAATGATGCCCGGCGAAATTGCGGATACCTGCAGCCGAAAGGTACCTCCATCCCGTTTCCTTCTTTACAGATCGTTAAAGGATTGCTGGCCGTCGAAACTACATTCTAAAACGAACACCCAAAAGGCTGGGCTTGGCGCGTAGATCTCACGTAATGACAAGTATTGGAAAGAAGGCAAAACGACATCTAATTACCATAGCTTCCCAGACTTCGCAGATCGAAAAACCTCTCTCATAGAATCCACCCAAGGCGTTGATCGCACAACCAATGCTACTATACAACGGAGAAGATTGGTTCGGCCATAACACACACACACACCAAGGGATGTTCAACCAAACCGTACGCTACTAGCTTTACATGTTGAGTCACTTACAATGAAACGCACCACAAAAAGCATACGAACAATGGCTTCATATTAATTTTGAAGACAACCCTACGGCGGCCAAAGCCCCCGTGAGGTCGACACAACACAACTGCTTCGTAACACTACCCTGGATGAATGCCTCGAGACGTTTAGTGTCAAGACGCTTGCTGTGAAAAAAGGTATGAGGTGTCCTCGCTTGCTTTTCCTGTCCCACTCACGCAACCGATTCGCTCTAGCACGACATTTACAGCCGCTTCCTCTAACCAACAAGCGATACACGGTGATAAACATGTGTGCCGGAACGCACACGTGTAAGCGATCGACATTTGGATTTGAAAAGGGATCGCGGGATTTTAAACTGGTTTTAACACAGTGCATCACTTCTGATAATTCTAACTTTGTGGGCAATACCCACACTTCAATTCCATAAGTCTCAACTTTGCACCATCGAAACTTCTTGTCTAGCGCTACCATCGCCTGGTATAATACCTACCAGATATTCGTATTCATCTACAACCTCTACTTATTACTTGACTTGCTGAAAATATTGTCTTTCACCGTCCTGCACCGTGGTCTTGTATGTATTTACTGTAACGCTTCCTATCATTTGCTTTGATAAAAACGTTTAGATGTAAAACAAAATCTAATCTATGGCATAGGTTTTCATTCAGTGCCTTTGATCAAAAGCAGCAGCTACAGTGAACCGAGAAAAGGACGTACTGATTTTCTCAACTTGCATGACATTCTAAAACGAGATGTAGAAATACAGTTCGAGCAATAGCGAACAGACTGGATTGAATAAATCCACTATTATTTAATAAGAGTTCCTTTGACAGATAAACAAAGGCATCAGTATCAGAATCAGGGGTGCGTCGGGTCTTAAAAAAGTATTGCAGTTTCTTTGCCTTGCGATATTTAGACATCATTTCCAACACCAGTAGCTTAGTGAGCAATAAATACAATACAATACAGTCGACTTACCTGGCCTCTATTTTCACTGAAAGGAAGCTATCTTTCTTCCCTAAAACCGCTTCACAAGAAATAAAACAGGAAGACATTTAATAGGGCTATATTAAGCACGTAAGGTAAATACATTTCTCTTCGGCCCATCTGCGAAGGCTAAAACCCGTCTCAAATTACCCTTAAAGGTGCCTGATGCGTGACGTCACTCGCAGTACAAACTTCTTCCAAATTATTTCTTAACTAACACGGAGACTCTTCTCTTTGCTTTACACTCTTTGGGTACTCGACTAATAAATTTATATAATTCCCAATTACTGCTGTACCTGTGCCTTTCTTCTTCGTTTCCAGCTAGCTCCAGTGCGATCATGAACATACCATTTTCCGAAACTTATTAAGCTTTTACGTAGCTGTTGTGGTTTTCCATGTAATCCATCCTATGCTCCGAGACTAACCTTAAGATATTTAGCATTTTGTAAGTTTTACGGATGATAAGGAGTTGGCCTATCCTAACCCCCCAAGCTAGAGGACCAGAAACTTTGAAGTTGGGGTGTTCTTCCCCTAGAAAGATGGTTGTCCAAACGTTAAGAGATCTATCTTTCCTACAGGGATATTTCTTTGTTTCCTCTGCCGTTGGACCATACTATATACCATGGAAAACAAAGGATATTAATCAGATAAATCAGGATACTTGGATAAATGTAGATAAGGTTAAGGGTAAGTTTTAGGACATACGCCTCAGATAGTCGCCTATTGCGACAGCTAAGGGTTTCCTGAGTCTGTTCTTCATCCGGAATCCACATTGTAATAAACACATACATAACACAATACTTAACTTAAGTTGACTTAGCTAAATGCAGTGTTCCAACATTCACGGCAAGAGACGAGAAAGGCGCAGCCAGCCGACTTCGGTCTCGGGCAAAATGTTTAATGGCAACCAAGCCAAGATATACGGGAAAGATTTTCACCCAACTTTGGAATCGGAAAGACGGAAAGGTAGTTGCAGTATAAGACGGCGTTACGCTCCTGCGTCGGCATAAACGTCACTACGAAGATGGCATCAGTGCCAGATAAATTCGAGATAAAGCAATAGCCGACTGGATGCAGTGGAGTGCTCGCGCTATTCCATTCAAAATCAAAAATTAAATTCTTCGATACACCAACGGAACGTGAAGAGAACTTCAAAATAATGTTATGTCAGGAAAGCTTGTTTATATTTCGAAGGTGCCAGAAGCCTTTTAAATGCTCCCACACGGCGAACTATATCGTACTCAAAACGAGAAAGGCCAAAAACCGCATCCTTTTAACTTGCTGTTAATTGTCGAGTTTCTGAGCGAAATGTGGTATTCAGACGTTCAACACAAAATACCCCCTCTGCTGGAATGAATCCAGTGGCGGCGTCTGCATTTCAAACCGAGGTAACACATAGCCTGGCATAATAAAATATGTTTTAAAAAGCATGTGGTAACAATATTTTTTAATAAACCATACATATGTAGCTACTGTAAAAAAATTAAACAAAGTATTACATATTGTGTACATAATATGTAAAAGTTTAAATACCAAGATACCAGATTAATAATCGTATCATCATAATTTTCTGAAAAAACCTCAAACCACTGCTGAAACCGGCTTAAAGAAGGCATGTGGCACACAAACATTGCCTCGAAGACGCCTTTAATAGAGTCAAGTAGAGACTGATATGCAAAGTAGCGAAACAGGACTTGCACGAGACAAACACTAAGACAAAGAAAAATAATATTTGGCAATAAAATTCACCAAAACATATGAATTAAAGGATCCGTGCCTTCATCTGGCACTCTAAAACACCGGGTTGCGACTTTAAAAAAGGAAAGATCGATGCTCCCAGACGAATACAGGTTCAGACGTATGTGCTTTCTCTGCCATTTTATGCACGCTGAGAAAGGGATTGGTAACTCGTCAAGCTCTCGGGCCAATATTTCAATTACCGAGTGCCTCGCAAACAGGGTATGCGTATATGAGTCAGCGTTCCGTATAATTCAGCAGCAGTGGAAAGCTTAGCGGTCAGTTTTGGAATTTTTCTCGACGTCATCGAATTTAAAAATTCCTAAGAAGCAGCCTACAAATTTGAAGTTTTGTTTCCCGCCTTGTTGTTGTATAGTGGAATTTTATTTCGACCCCTGGTCGAATATGTAAAGAGCTTTTATCGTCTATCCATTAAAGACCCCTCTCCATCCGCTGCCCGAATACCGACCCTTTGAACTGCAGCTGTCTATTCTTTATTCGTCAAGCCCGAAGCTTCCAACAAATCGAGCCGCTAACTCCCGCTATCAGCCATTCTTAGCTTAACCAGAGTGTTTAATATCTTGATTTTGCATTGAACGCCGGCAACTAAACTGCTACATTTCAAGGTCAGTTAAGTATGTTATACTAGTTAAGCAATGAATGTTGTGAGATATAAAGAATTGACCGCTTTAGGCGGATTGAAGTGTTTAGAAAATTATCGCCATAGTTGGGTAACGCGCCCTACAAGTTGTGGCTAGCTTGTCACCAAATTATCAATACCTATTTCCCGCCGTAGTACTTGCAAACACATGTTTAGGATTGTTTATACCCAGCGACGTGACGTCATAAGCCAGAAAGAATTCTTAGAATTGTTTTGTTGGCCCTATGTCTTCCAGTTTTATCTCTCAAATTTAAAGTTGTGTAGGTAACTTATGAAACGGAATGCAGCTAAGGGCATTTACTGTAGCCGAAGAGAATTTTTCTGGTGGGCGACCCCCACCCCATACGGACTTATTGTACGAAAGATGAACTTATCGTACTAAAGTCTGATTATAATTAATTTAAAATATTATTTCACTGCCGACAGTAGCAATAATTTTGTTCCGTTGTTATTTTCTGTAAGTTCTTTCCTATGCTCGAATAAAAAAATAACATAAGGGTTGATAATATCTGAGCAGAGATAGGATGAAGGTGCAATTAAGTTTATTATCCATGACCATGCTTTAATTATTTTTTACAATAAACTGCTTTAGAAGAACTGAACTAATTAAATTTCCTGTTATCATTAATAGCTAACATACTTATTAGAGCCCTGTGAAGCTATTATCTTTGTATGACATTTGCAAATTAAGCTATTGAAACTGTTTAAATGCTACCAAAGTAATTGCAGTACAATTTGAACAACGCGAAACAAAATCATTTTTCTTAGAAGAAATAAGGGCCCAAATATATGAATCTAAGAACGAATTTTATCGTATTTTTAGGTGATTTCCCTGTCCAAGAGCTGAAAACATGTCATACTAAAAATTTTAAATAAAGTTCTAACGATGTCACTGGTCAACTTCACTATTACATAATTCAAATGCAAATATTATGTAGATATAAAATAGATTATTAAATTTATGTATTTTAGCAAAACCTGTAATTTATGTTTATCAAGTAGATGTACACGCCGACCCTACTAAACCTAGAACTGCTGGTCTAATAAGATAAAATAGGGCACAGCCTCCATTCATAACCATAACCCTCTTAATGTGCTTCGGATAGTAATCTACGGAGTAAGCATTAACCTGTAATTTGTACATTTGTTTGCATTGATTTTGATGTTTTAGCCATTTAGACTTATAATGACCCTTGCGGTGAGCTATATTTTAACATATACGAGGGACATACAGAAATTATTCATAATTTCCTCTTCTAATGCTTCCCATTTCTAGAAATATTAAATTCCAATGGCTGCTGCTTTTTGTTTATTTTGAATGTATTAGTTTTCCTAAGATACTAATGTCCAGGAATTCTATTATCTCTTGGGAGGTACTACGCAGTTAGAGTCGGGTTCTGAGTCTTTGTCCACTTTTCCAATCATTCTTCTATCTTTACATTAATCTTACCTCTTCGGAGTCGACGTCTGATCCATACCCTTTACCTGTTGCTGTTGGTAACCATTTTATAGAAGACAATGAGCAAGAACATATCTACATCTGCACAAACAAGCCAATACTTTGTTTTTTAATATGTGTGTTTTAGCAGCTCAGCATTATAATGCTATACATGCTACGTATGACATTTCAAAGCAATTAAATTAAATGTACATGACATTAAGAGGCTATTACTCTATAGTCTTTTGAGACGTCTTACAGGCGGATAAGTGTCTAAATAATGAGTTAAAGCACTAGATCAATCATTTATCTTCGTAACGTGTCTTTGACACTGGTGATTTGTAATTCTTTGTAGAGTTAGTTATTTATTGCGAACCAGCTAGAGTTGCAAATAGTGCGTAGAACTTTATTTAAGTGCATGTTGGTAGCTGTCCCCCAGAGTGTTGAGCCATACACGGTAGCGGGGCGTATGACAGATTTATAGAGAAGTATGGAGCACTTGATTTTTGAAGATGATTTGCGGTTGTTAAGTGGATAGAGTTGGTTGAGTCGTGTGTAGCATTCTTTAAGTTTCTTGTTTATGTGATAACCCCATGACCAATAAGGTCAAAATGAGCACAGAATTAAATATTTTATTTATTGCAAGATAATCAGTACTTTACATTAATAAATGCACTTGATGTGAGCAGCAGTAACTAATAATTTGAGGGATAAAAGTTAGCATGATATAAGGCAGGTTTCAGAAGGGTTACGTTTACATTTTCAGATATGATAAATGTTCGGAAGGGCCAATTCAATATCATTTGTAACTGACGGATTTGAGCTTAGTAACGTCAAACATAATGTGAATAAAATGATACAGAATGATTTGTTAAGTACAGAAATTGTTTGAGCGAAAAACAGTGCTAGCAAAGCAATAATTGCAATACAGCAATGGAAAAATGTAAGGTAACCGGTCGAAAGACAATTAGTGAAATGCCAACAGAACTCAAGTGTATCAGTGCATTATAAATCAAAATTAAAAGCAGAGCAAAGTATGGTGACATTTATCCCAAGAAAAGGACAATTTAGTAAATATGCAAAGACATGACATCAGAACGGTAGTCCATAAGTTCAAACATGTAATCAAACCTAATTTTCTTAAATTGTAAATCTAGTTGCTTAGTTACGAGACAGTCAATTGTCATAAGGAATCAAACCAGCCTAAATTTTTTATGTCGGTGGCAAATTGAGCTCTACATTTATTGTATTAAATTGTGAATAAAAAGTCATTTGTGAAGCCAGTTTTGTGTCAAGTTATTCATCAAGTTGCCGCTCATCTGTGGGTGTCATTTTCCTAAGTGTAGGAGCTCCCAAGATAGTGCAATTAGACCAGCAAGTTTCCACCTGGTGCGTCTTTGAGTGCGAGCCTACGTCGGTGAAGATTTTGGGGTAGTTCCAGACATCGGATGGCAGAACCAACTACGGAGCAGCTCTTCGAAAAAGTAGGATTCCATAAAAACTAGGGGCAGCAGCCACGCAGAAACTGGGGTTTGTGAAGAATAGACCTTTTCCGAGAAGTTCAACGTATTTCTAGAGTCCCAGGTTTATTAAGCTTCGAATAATTTAGCTGGCGTCCGTAAAATGTGCGAATTGAGGCGGCAGTTGCAGGTTTTGCCGGATATTAAACAAAAGCGAATCACGCGTATGTTAACGTCACACTAGAAACAAAACGAGGTTAGCCGTTGCTACGTCATAGAATTAATCGTATTTACCTGATGCATTCTTGCCATTTTGGTGTTTAAAATTCAATTTTACGCTATTTTGCACTGACGGATCATATTGTTTACTGAACTAAATTTAGAGGTTATTTAACTATCAGCTGATCACAGTACATTTGCCCTAATATCAGAAAGTAATTGCCATACACCGAATTATTTGCCATACAAGTTTTTCTACTTAATTTTATGAACCGACCCTCTGATTTAAGAATTGTTTCATGTTCACCGGAGCTAAGCCCTAATTTATTCCAAATAAATAAATTAAATAAAGAGCAATAAACCATTAGTTTTGGTAATTACTATTACATTCTTTTAATTTGCCCCAATTTTGACAGGCAATTCTCATTTGAAACTTTCATTTCATAAAGTGTAGTATCCCTTGCCCTAATTATAAATTATATATTTGATTTAAAACCTCATTTTAAGCGAGGTTCCTGTTACAATATGTTGTTTAGATGTGAGTATTGTGAGTTTAGTCTAACTTTAAATGTTTGTGACTTGAGAAAGGAAGCGATTATTCGAATGAGATACGCAGGAAGATTATGTTGTATTAGTTTGTAGATCAAGCCTTCTAACCAGACCTTATCGAAAGCCTGAGCTACGTCAAGGAAAGCGACCACTGTATGCTGCTTGGTTTCAAATCCATTGGATAGTTGGTGAGTTGTCGAGTAGTTTCTGCCGAAGCCATATTGTGTATCCGATATGATATAGAAGATATAGAGGCGATGATGTATAATGTTTTCAAATAACTTGAATAGAGTGGGCAACAAGCTAATAGGTCTGTAGTTGTTAGGCGGAGTTTGGTCCTTTTGTGGTTTGGGGAATAGAATAATTTCGGCCTGCTTCCAGATGTTAAGAAAGTAGCCCAGTCTGAAACGCCCATTAAATAGGTTGATTAGGAAAGCAAATGCTTTTGTGGTTAGACTCTTAAGGCGCTACGTCCTGTCCTGGTGATTTTCTAAGAGGGAGATTTTTAATATATTCTTTAATTTCATTAGAGAAAATTGACTGGAAATTTTCAGAGACTTGTGAAATTGTACTTCTTGCAATTCGTTCTGCTTCTTCTTGTTCACGTTCCTTCCCGCTTCCGTCGAAGTCTCTTGGTTGTTATCCACAGAGAGTTGTCATTAGGATCAATTTCTGATAGGTATTTTTGGTATGACGCTATTCTGAAATTATAAGTTCAAGCTTTACCTGATGGGTTAGTCTGTTTTCTCGTTTGTAGTGATGATTTCTTGTTCTCATCCATAGCACTCGACTTTTTCCCTTAAGAAGGTTTAAGATAAATCTTTGTGGTTCGGCATGTGTTATGATGTTTATTCTTTCTAGAAGTTGTTGCTGAATGTGCTGCGTTAACTACTGCATTTGTGAATGATCTAAGGGAGATGCCAATGTCGCGGTTGTTTATGATTTTTTTATAGGTAAGTTTATGTCTAGGTGACCTTGGAAGATCTCCCGGTCGATTTTTCCAGAAGTTAATCTAAGAACAGTTTGACGGGACTTAATACGGTCTTAGTGGAAATAATAACGGGTAGGTGGTCGAATTGAAGTTTGCATATCACTCTTTGTTCAAAAGGCGTGGATATGTTTTTTTAAAGACTAATATCCAGTACATCCGCTTGGTGATTTAAGTTGTAGGGTATGTGTGTTGGTTCAGGTGGAGCCATCACGTGTAGTGCTAATTTAAGCTCACATCGAAAGCTTTAATACGTTAAGATTGTTGACCCTGCAGCCCCAACAGGTGTTCTTGCTGTTTAAGTCTTCTAGCAATATTGAAGCAGTTGGACTTGAGAACAGAGAAGATATGTCATTGTTGTTTCATTCTAAGTGCGGTGGTTTGTAAACAGATATAATGACTAACTCGTTATCACTCTCGAGCTTGGTCTTGATGGAAAGAGCCTCGATAGATGCGAGATCTGGGAAATCGACTGGATGATATAACTTAGTTCTGTTATTATTGCGACGCCGCCACCTGCTTGATGAGCTTCTCTATCTTTCATGTATCTATTATACCCCTTATCCGTAGAGGTTCGCTGTTGATTAAATGGATTTCGCTAATGCAAGCAATGTCTATGTTGTATCTAATGAGAAACAGAGAAAACAGATTTTGTTGCCTCTTGATGCATTAACTTGTGAAGAATTTTGTGTGAATTACTTTCCATTGCTGAAGTAGCCTGCTATGGCTTTAGAAATGAGTTCCGTGATGAATGGTCTAATGGATCCTTAGTTCTGATTTGTTTGGGAGAATTGTTAAGAAAATTTTGAGGTGGTTAGTCGGTTATTTCTTACAATTTTGATATTTTTGTAGTGAGGACATCCTTTATAGTTTGCTGAATGAGGCCCGCCGCAGTTAAGACACGTGAGTTTTTCTTCGCGTTGCGTTACGTCGCCCACTAGTTGTATAGGTGTGCTCCAGCACATTGACCACAGCGAGGTGGCAAGACAATAATTCTTCTTATGGCCGTATCTTTGACACCTAATGCATTGAGGGATCATTTTTAGTCTTCGTCGGGGTTGAACTGATGTTATTGAATAAATCAGTTTGTCTAGCTTGAAACGTTTCCCGCTTCATTGTCACCTGCACTGAGCAAAAAGGCATTGGTACTTTCTCTTTATTACGAAGACGAGTGACGATCTGAACGGGATAACTTTTGGACAATTCTTTGAATATTTCTTGAACAGTGAGAGAAGTGGGCATATTGCGAAAAACGACATTCAAGGTTTCTTCAACGGAGTTATGATATGTGTGACACGGCGTGTTGTTATCGGTGTAGAATTCTGTTAATTTGCGGTAGTTGTCGGCTGATCTAAGGTTGATTTTTAGGCCCTCGGTTTTATGTTGAGTTGTGAACTTCTTAACTGTGATATCTTTAATGTTATTTACAATTGCTTGATAATTATTTACGCCGTGTAAAAATATTGGTGGTATTTTTGGTTTTTGTGGCTTTTCTGTGTTATCATCCATCGGTTGTTTCTCGTCTTATTTAGGCAAATAAATAGTATCTGTTTTTTGATAACGGAACTATTTCGCTACATGTATGCTTTTTGTAATACTCACTGACAGCTGTTAATTTTCATTTTGATGACTCGGGCCCTGTAATGTTGGCCATGGTCCTAGGTGTGGAAGTGCAGATGAAAGTAGAACAGCAGTAAAACTGATATTTATAAACACTGTGTCGCTAGAAATTACGGACGTGTCCCCACTCGGTGTTATCACTAACTCGACTCCAATAATTTGGTGTAAGTCTTGATGTTGACGATGTAATAATAATACGTTATCACTTTTAGATAACGCTTCCTATACTCTATTCCTGCATCACCACCATTACTCCTCCTGTACGTCGTTTTTTATTCTCGTCAAACTGCAAACTTACTTCTTTGCTATTCTCGCTTATAATAAGCACTACATCGTCCAAAAATTTAAATACTGGTATTTATGGTTGTATGTGAAACTTTTCGTGTGAATTTCGATCGTAGTGCTTTTTAACCGTGGACTGACAGACGCAGTCGAGAAAGACTACAGACTCAATAGATAGACGACATCAAAGGAATTTCCATGGGTTGGAACTGCACAGTCTTGAGGAGATTTATGTTCAGCAGTACACTCAATTGGCTATTCGATAATGACGATGATGATGATGATGATGATGATGATTACGATGTAGTGTATTCTCTATACAGAGTTAAGTACATTTATTTATAATACACGATATTGTCATATAACTTAGTTAATTGCAAAAGCTTCACATACTTTTGTTTTTGAATACATACTTGTAAATGATATAATCCGTTGAATAAACATTATTATTATTATACATTTTTATAGATTTTAGATATACTTTTAGACTCCTAGACTGTATTTGACAGAGGCGTTTGGTTCGAAGATATTATAACCATAATGCAAGAAAAACAAAATTGAATTAAATTGTAGCGATTTATAAATATAATGTTATACACTGACAATGAGGATAGCGTGCATCTTTCGCTATTTGAACATTTTGGAAATTTATAATCTTAAGGCAATAACGGGAAAACGCTTTCATTTTCCACAATACTAAGAGTAGTACAAGAAGATGCCCTACATAATGGAAAGATAATCGCCGAAGACCACCAAAGAGATTAAAAGAAAGATAGAAATCATCTTCAATGGATACACCATAATAACAAATGGAAGAGAAACAGGCTAACGTGGCCTAATTAGCAGAAATGGAAGGATCTCTGGAGTATCATTTTTACCAATATAATTAGTTTTAACTGTATATATTTGATTTTTTCGTTCTTCTCTGTTTAAAGCGTCATGGGAACATTGGTATACTAGTTTTCCTGACAGGACCATTTGATCGGTATATCTCGTAGGTGAACGCATTCAACTTTGCCTTGACCGATTAATTTTATGATGGTACCTGGTCTTTATCTAATATTCAATTTGTTTGGAATGGACACGTTTGTGCGTAGCTCTGTCCACATCACTCTCTGCAACCTTCGCTAATAGAACATTTGGAAGGCTTCTATTGGCAGTCCAATATTTAGACGCACATTCCATTATAAATAAAATTAAGGTTCTCATTACATAGTTCTTGGTATTTTGGTATCCCGCTGTTCTTCTATATGCTGTTTAATTTGCTGACTGCAGTCTGAGCGATTGTAATTCTGGGTATAATCTTGTCTTCGTATTGACGTGTTTGAAACTTCAGCACCTAGATAAATGACATCGTAGATAACTTCTACTTTTGCGATTCTTCTGGAATTATCTCGATGTTCATCACCCCTGTCTATAATCATCATTTAGCTGTTGGACACGTTTACATTTATTGAAACTTTTATTCTTGTGAACAAGTTACTCATTTCATTTACTGTGCTCAAGAGAAGCGTCATATTGCATCTACCATTAATGTTAAAAAGAATGAAAGAAATGATGCATCCTTGTCTCACCCCTTTGCCAACAGTAAATAATTCTATGGGCTGATCTTCTATTCTAACTTCGACTTTATTGGCGCAGTGTAACTTAGCAACTAAACTAGTCAGGTATAAAGTAATGTTCAACTTCAACATTATAACTCACAGTTGTTCCCATTTAACACAAACGGAAGCTTTTTAGTAGTCCCGAGTATATTAAATTCTCTGAGCTTCTCAATGATCCGTTTGTTGAATATTTGCTTCCTGGTGCTTCCTTCTGGCATGAAACCAGCTTGTTCTTGTGAAATTTGGGGATGTATTTATACAGTTTTTCAGTGTCTCACTAATAATCCAAGGAAGCACTTTACTGGTATGGGAGATTAATGGAATTGTCCTATAGTTGGTGCAGTTGTTCTTTATACCCGTTTATGTATTGGAATGAATATAGATTTAACGAAGTTCTTCGACCAACTTTCTGAATTCGTACATATCTTATGTAGCAGATCTACACTCGTATCTCCGGTTACCTTAACAATCTCCGTGACAATGTCATCGAGACCTGCTAATTCATAAAATTTGAGCTTTTGACTGCAGCGTCTGACAATTTTGTGTTTTTTCTTACTTCTGGTAGGTAGGTTAATAGCAATCTTTCGAGATGTCTTTGACGATTGTATGGTCAAAATGACCGATATAATTATTAATGTTTTGTATGATATCATTGCTTTCGAAGAGACCTTTTTGACGACCGTATCCGCGAATAAGCTTAACTCTTATTAAGTCAAATATTTTGCATACATGGTCTCATCTACTATTCGTGCATGGAATTTATTATAATAACTAACATGTTAACAATGTATTTAAAATTTGGGTGTGTCGTGCGTTCCCGAGATCGGTATTATTAATGTCTTTTTGTGCATTATTGTCGTCATTGTGAATAAAGTTATTATTGATGTTTGGCACTAGCTGTTGTTATTTATTTTCATTGGATATTCCTTATCTCCTTTTAGCCCCATTTACTTTGCGCGAATCGACGGAGCATGACAAGGTAAGTTGTTGAGCCTAGCGCCCTTATGTATTAGGTTATTATTGCTAATAACTAGTAGGTGAATCTCCTATATATTCTTTACGCCCAGGACTCCTCTCAGACGTTCTGTTTAAGCTACATGTTTGAAATATAAAAAATTCCGACGTTGCTATCGGGCATTTTTGTTAATGGTACTCTTTGCAAAAACTGATTTAATGAATGGTAGTATTAATAGGAGAAAATTCAGTTATAAATTGGATGCTCTACTGCAGATGAAGTGACTTTAATGTTTATTTTTATAGCAGCAATGTTTTTTCGAGTGGCAGGTTTAAGAGATGCTGAATACAACTTCATTTGTATATACATTGTTGCAAAAATGGTACTGGTTAAGTAAAAGTTAAATTTAACTACTTTGCCTGTGTTCCCACATTTTAAGTATATAGTAGAACACAATCTAAAAAACTCTCTTTTGCTGGCACTAGGAAATAAATAGCTCAGGTTCTATACAATAATCTTCAAGAAACGTACGTGAAACTATACCTAAAAGTATCCTAAGGGCGTAAGGTATTTATTCAACAGCTAACTAGACGTTTTAATTTAGCTTGGCCCTCATACAGATGGAAGAGTTCTCTGAGGTTAATTTCGACAATGAGATTAAAAAAGGGAAGCTTCTTGATAACGAGAAGCCGAGAAATAAACGTCGAGGGTTTGGAAATGAAGGGAATAAATTCAGTGATATATGAGGAGCAAGTTAAACAATGTCACCCGAGTGTATATCCTGGTGAATGGTGTGCAGCAAAGTACGAAAGGCGAATTAATTGTGGTTATAAACAAAATAATCCAAGAGAAACCAGGCATATTTTATGAAAAGTACTGGAAAACTAAACTGTTCGTTTGGCTTTATATTGAAAGTCTTTCTTATAGCTTAATACACAAATTACTGTATAGTTAAACGATATAGCAATTAGTTATTTAAGCAACAAATTGCATGCTGGTCGTGCTAACCGATTTCATGAACTGAATTGGGCTTCATTAGTGTGCTTATTAAGAGAGGTTAAAATGACAGAGGAAATTAGCTCTAGTACGCAATTAAACTGCAGCTGTAGAGCTTTCCGTATGGCAATTAGATAAAATGGCTGCCTTACTGTGATGAAACAAGTTTCTTTCAGACATTAAGACAAGTGGATACTTTTCACAAAAAGTTCTGCTTAGAAAGAGCGTCCTCGTATAATAATATGAAAACCTTTCAGCAGATCGTTTTCCACTCGTTTACTTTGAACGACCTACGCCTTATAAAGCAGCCCATATAAATCAGAAATTTTAGCGTTTAGTGAAAATCTAATATTCTTAATCAAGTGCGTGTGGGCTAAATCGAATGTTTTTGTGCTTGTTTTATGCTTGTTTATTGGTTAGACATCAAAATATTGTTAAAACGGGTGCTTATATCAAATAGGAAACTTAGAAAGGCAGATTTCGTGAATATACAGCAAAATTAAACCTCTTTATTGCTACAATGTTATTGTGGTGTTCAAGGTTGCATTATGGCCATATTAATAATTTTATTGTAGAACATAACTGAAACACAACATTAAATCCAATAGTAACAGCATTAGTAATGGGAGATCCAGATGCTTACAGTATATTTTAAGATATATTATACAGGATATCATAAAAAACTACATATTTCTGAAGGTCTGGATCCTTTATATCCTTTTGCATCAAAAAAGTTTAACAAAGAAGAACTGTCATTGCATCCTATTCCTGGTTCTATAGTCAGAAACCATCAGTTTTTAGCTGGGCAAGGTGAGGCGTCTTCAAGTCTACCTGCTTTTATAAGCCAGACAAATTACTCTCTTCCACTTATTTCCTATTTGAAGGACAATTCCTTAAACAAATCTTTGCTGCGGCTATGGGTTCGCCTCTTTCACCTGTCGTTACTAATATCTTTATGGAAGCTATCGAAATCGTGGCTTGGAAATCTTTAGAATTGAAACGCAAGGTCTGGTTTTGATACGTTGACCATAGCTCTATCATTTGGCCACATGGTAAAAACACTTTACCCGTCGAAATTGAAAGTAACGATTTTCTTCCCTTCTTGGATGTACATGTTCTTTGCCAATGCAATGGCAAAGTTGTGAAACGATAAGGAAGCTGACCTGCGGTTAATTAATTAAAATAATCAATGGTAGTAAAAAATTGCAGATTAACCCCTTTAAAGTTCGTACTACACGGAAGCTCTAAAAATCTTCACTTACCGCGATGGCCAAGCTAACTCAAATTCGGCGAAATGGCCCCTTTAAAGTTCGTACTACACGGAAGCTCTAAAAATCTTCACTTACCGCGATGGCCAAGCTAACTCAAATTCGGCGATATGGTCGTGGGTTCAAACCACCAGCTGTGTACCCTGCAAAGTCTTCAAAAGGAAGGATATGGGCGCCAGAAATCATGATTTTGAATAATTTAAATAAACTACAAATGACTAGCGTTTATTTAATAACTACTGAATAATCTGTAGTATGGTAATTCAATAATAAATAATCAAAACAATTTGATCACAAATAATGTCATAGTAGAGCTGTGCAAGAAACCCCTTTTGGGTGATTCAATTAATTGTAACCACAAATCAATCGAGTGGTATGCATACCGCTGCCATTTAAAAAAATCTTTCTGCTCAGGCTATTGAAAGCAAAAAGCGTGAATGCTCCTTTTACAAAGGTTCAATTACACACATAAATTGTAGCTTTAAATATTAATCGTAATTAAATATACGCATTAAGGGTGTTCTTCCGTTTAGAGCACGGTTTGATTTGGAATGGGCGTAGCACTTTTTCTTGTGCTTATTTAGTAGCAAAATACGTTTTGCTATCTAAATGCATTTTTATATGCAAGGAAAGAGGATAGATGCACGAACTCATCACCCAAACGTTTCCCTTTTTAATTTATGGCCTTTTAAGCTCCAAAGGTTGGTTCGAATATCAGACTGACAGGCGTTCGTCAAGTCCACGTGGCTACTTGAAAGCAAGAGCCATAAACAACTTGACCATAAGGGATAAAACGAAACTTCAGTGCCGAGGTGTACAATATGTTTTATTTGAAATCGAAATCTCGTGAAATTACAACATTTTAACCAACTTTTGTAGGTTATGTTCGGTCGTTTGACGTTTATCTGTCGCCTCGCCACCTACAAAAAAATCGTAAAACAATGGATTACGTCACTGCCGATTTCTCGTATTTTAATGACGATTTCGGAGTAATTCACTGCCGATTTCAAATAAAGTAATTTAATTTTCTAACTTTTGTTTAAATTAAAAATGACAGCTTCGTATTATCGTAGCAACCCAATCTAGCTGCTGACATTTTGAAATGTGATTGACTGTATATTTTCTTTTGAAGTTGTTAAAGTTCTTGCTATAGAAAAAAAATATTGTATTATACACGACGATAAAGTTATTTCTATCCACTCTCGAATTATTAACGTCTCGACGTTAAACGATTCACTCGTGGATAAAATTTAACTTTATCGTCTTGTATAATAAATTACTATTTATTTTCCGCTGGATGTTTTGATTTATAAGTGTTTTGAATTAATTTGCCCGGTATGAAAAACGCATTACTGATTCTGTGAAATACTTATTATTATCGTGCAACAGAAAAAAAACCGGAGAAACTTTTTTTGCAGATTTATTTTAATCACATTGCACGGAAATTACAAAGTAACAGAAACATCAAACGGCATCTTTCCGATTTTTCTAGCTGTTCTAAAAAGGACAGATACCTGAAAACCCGAAGTGTTCGGTCGAAAACCGGTCATCTGGCAACCCTAACGCCCGCGGCAGCGTTAGCTGAGCTCCTCCCACGTCCACAGCCGCTAGGCTGTTCGGACACGCCTCCACTCGAAAATATTGTAATGTTTTTGACAATTTTTCTCCCTTACTATTTGAAATAAATTTTTGCAACTACAAATAATGATCTTAAAAATATGAATCGAAACGCGGCTGGAAACTAAAATTTTTTAATATTTTTGGTTTGGTTTTTCAGGCACTTTTTTAAAAAAGCACTCCCCAGCGGCACTCCGGAATGATGAAAGTAATTAACCCTGAAAATTTCAATAAACTACATTCATTAGCGGCAGGGAAAAATGGTAAAATCCTAAACGCGACTGCTAAACCAACCTTAAGCTTCAAGTATTAAAATAGATTGACTGTATGAGATTAAACTTTATATGCTAATGACAACGGAAAGTACAAATTTAAATTTTCCGAATCTGCTTAAAAGCAGGAAGGCCGTCCACTTTTAAAGTAGTATGATATAACACCAAGAATCACTAACCTGCGACGCCCAAGGCTGCTGTTAACCAAAGGCTGGCCAGGAATTGCTATAGCCGGGGGATAAAGCGCCGGGGATGCGTCCGTAATTGCAGAAAATCTATTCGCAAGCCGCAGGAGCTAGGTAGGACGTTAGCAGGTGTTGAAAATTTAGTCGGACGGAAACCTTACTTCCACGATTCAATTCTCGGGTAAAACTGTCGATTAAGAGGTAAAGAAATGCAATTAATAGGAGAATAACAAACAGAAAAACGCCATCCTACCTGATTATAGTCAGCCCTTCAAAATTAATCGTCGTGGCGTAATAATGCACGAACGGGATCTTTTTAGAGGCAAGTTACTTCGTCGAGGTGCAGGAAAAGAATCCTCGCGCATTCGGCCAACTAACAAAGACAGCTGAACTCTGCGACCTCGCGATAAGCCAGCGAATGTTTTTGGGCTTTCCAGAATCGGTACGAAAAGAGTGCACTGGTAAATTGAAACACAATTGATTGTTATACGAAGACAATATTCAGGCTGGTTCTGAAATAATTGGTATGTGGAGAAAACATTCGAGCGAAGCCGAAAAATGGTTTCAGTTAGATATTCTGTATATCGCAAACCCATTCACACTAAGAGTTATTTATGCTATTTTTATCATCATCCAACACAAAAAGCTCCTGTCATCAATTCACTTGTACACTGTGATGTTTCTATATCTCAATCTCATAACATCGAGGCTAAACTCAATCATATTCGGAAAGGTGTTAGAAAGAGCGGTGACAGTTACAGTGATAGGGATATACATTCCACCATCAATCGTCATATTTACCCACAGCCAAGAAACGAACTTCCCTATGTCCACCAAGTCACCGAACGCGTAGAAAAGTTTCTTCGGAAGCAAAAGGTTAAAATATCGTTCAAACCTTCGAGAAAGATCTCACGGATTCTTTCTTCACCATGCCATCAAAAGGTGTTTAGAGCGCTTCTTCTCCTGTTTACATAGATGAAACAGTATGTTCAGTAAAAACTCATACTTCTACACACCACCGTTGGCTCAGGTCGGGTCGAGTGCCATCATAAGCCATTGCTGATCACCAACGCGATACCGGTCATAAGATTCCTTGTTAAGCCATTTTGCAGTCTTCAGCAATTTCATTTACCATTTTGACAGCTTACAGCAGTATAGAGCCTTCAGAACAGCTTGTCTGTACCTTTAACCCGTCTTTATTTTATTTTTTAAATTTTATTTTAGCAACCAATTACAGGCTACTATTAAACAAAATATACATAATTCGTACAATACATACAGTAAGGTATTAATTAGTTAGTTAGTTAGTTAGATTGTATGGTACTGGCAAAGCAAACAAGTAAGAATGGGTACCAGAGACGAAAATCACCGATAACTATAGTTGACATAAATATTAGATAAATATATTACAAACTTGCAAATTGAAGGAAAAAAGATCTATATATTAACTAGTTGCTAAAGTACGTGCAAAAAGAATTTAAAAAAATCAATTATTATAATTATAAATAAAATATAAATGGCATCCGTTTAACGAGCTCTATTTACATAAAACTTAAATTGTTTTAAACTGCAGTGATAAATACATATCTCCGAAAAGTTGTTACAAATCGAACACATACGCAACATTGGCGAATTATAGGCATAATTCCTTCTGTAATTCGGTATTGAAAAAACTACTCAATGTTTCATCGCTTATGTTAGCAGTAATAAATTCGAACACCCTGTAGTTTAGAACAGTTACCTCGATTTGGGCCACCTTTTATTTACTGACCCTTCACGTGGCTTTAGTTCCGCACCGCTGGTTTCAGGCGTGTTAAAAATTCCTGTTGGAGCAGATGAGAGGGCATCGTCTTCCTTGTCATACCGACCTTATTTTGTTTTATCCTGTGAACGATTCCGCCTCCCGATTGGCTGTCGAGTCAGCTTGAGGATGCTTCTTTTGGCGCGAGTTTTTCTAACGGTCGAGATTCAGGGATTCATCCCCGAGCCGTCGAGCTAACAAGTCGAATAGTGAGAGTTTGTAGCGTGGTCTATTCATAGCAGTTCTATTTGAATTAAGTTAGTTAAGTTTTATTGTCTGCTGCCCCCATAACGGGCGGGTCTTGCTGTATCACTTTGTTTTCTTGTTAAATAGATTAAAACGACTAACCACTTTGATACTAGTTGCGGTAAGCATATACGTACATATGCAAATTATTTGTGTCAAACTTATACATGCATACCTAAAATTTTAATAGATTCAAATATAAATTTTAACTTCAGGTTTTTTTATTTATAGTACTTGCAGGTGTTTGTTTATTTATTTGTGTAAAAACCGAGCTGAAGCGGCTCACAACACTGCCGAAGTAAAGCAACTGCACTTGGATTTCGGATTTCTACAGGATCCGTTCAGAAACTTTTCTATCCTATTCATAAAATTCGTGGCTCTTACCCTCTATTATCTTGATTACAACCAACCCCTATTGTGACAGCATCTTGCTCTAATTTTGATAGTGTTGATCTGAACCACCCCCCTCACTGAGCTTTAGTCGACCAACTCTCTGCTACGAGACAGTTGAAGTGTAATTAGGGTGGACTTTGCCTTTTTACATTTTAAAGGGTTTTAGCGATCAATTGATGCTATACCCGAGTAACATAATAATGTAACTTACGGCATCACTGCTGTTTATCGACCACCGACTAGTGATAGTGTTGGGTTTTTGCGAGATCTGAGAACTACACTTCAAAATAATAGTTCCCAACAAGTGGAGATTTTTGCAGGCGATATTAATGTTGAGATTCTGAATTGTGATTACGTTGGTAATGAATATTTAAATTTGTTGAGTGAATTAGGCTATCTTACTTTTCTTTCTAAGCCTACAAGAGTTACGGCCTCCTCTTCTTCTTGCATTGATCATTTTTTTGTTAAACTTGATAAAAGATATGTTGCTGATGCTGTACCGATAGTTATTGAATCGTCAATAACAGATCATTATCCTATAGCTTTATTAATTCTACCAAAGAATGCTGTTAGTCGTTCTTCTACAAATAATGAATTGATCAATAACTTTAATAGTTCAATAGATTACATAGAGTTGTTACAGAATTTAGATCATGAATCCTGGCATGATGTATTAAATTTAAATGATACCGACTTGACAGCGTCACTTTTTGTTAATAAACTTAAAAGTTATATATCAAGTGCTCAAAAAACTATTAAGATCTCTTCTAAACAAAGAAAGATTAAACCCTGGATGACAAAAGGAATCTTACAGTCAATAAGAATGAGAGATAAGTTAAGCAAGAAAGTCTTAAAAAATTCAGATAATCAGGAACTTGTTAGACAATACAAAAATTATCGCAATTATTTAACAAATTTAATAAGAATAACAAAAAATAATTATTTTAAACATAAATTAGACTCTACTCAAGGAAACCTTAGAAAAACATGGCAAGTTGTTACAGAGGCTACTAACTCTTGCAATATAAAGACCGATAAAGAAATAGAATAAATTGTTAACAAAGATAATATTGAAATATCAGATAACAAAGATAAAGCGATTCACTTTAACAAGTATTTTCAGAGTGTTGGAATTGACATGGCCGATAACATTTCAGCTGACATTAATCACAAGTTTCAGGACTCATATAATCAGAATACCGTTTACTTACATCCTGTTACCGAGGCTGAAATACAAAATTACATTAACTTGTCAAAAATCAACAGTTCACCCGGTATTGATGGTATATCCAATATGTGTCTAAAGAAAATATATCCGCATATTTTGAAGCCTCTAGTTCATATCGTAAATTTATGTTTTCTGAATGGTAAGTTTCCTGCTATTTTTAAGAAAAGTATCATCATACCTGTATTTAAATCGGGAAATAAAAAATTAGTAAGTAACTACAGACCTATATCGTTAACATGTAGCATCAGTAAAATAATTGAAAAACATAGATTAGGTTCATGTCGTTTTTTGAGAAATTTAATGTTTTGGCTGACAATCAATTTGGGTTTCGTATTAATGTTGGTACCAATGATGTCTTATTTGAAGTAACAAAATGTTTACATGACAGTCTAGATAAAAACAAAAAAACATTGGCAGTTTTTCTGGATCTCGCAAAAGCCTTTGATACTGTTAACCATGAAGTTCTCTGTCGTAAACTGGACAGCATCGGAATTAGAGGAAGAGCAAATGTTTTAATCAAATCGTATCTAACTAACAGAATGCAAGCTGTTTGTGTTGGTTGTGATATGAGCGACGAAATGGAAGTAAAAATAGGTGTTCCCCAAGGTACTGTTTTGGGTCCACTTTTATTCTTAGTCTACATAAATGATCTTGCTAAGATGAAAATTGATGGAAAGCTCTTCTCATTTGCTGACGATACTGCTGTTTTGTTTGAGGCATCGAACTGTACTGATCTAGTGAGGAAGGTTGAAGAAAGCATGGATTTGATAATGCAGAAATTAAGTATTGATTTCTTATCCTTAAACTTAACAAAAACTAAATTTATATATTTTTCCTTAAGGCAATTAACACCCATACCCTTTGAATCTATTTGTGTACATTCAGTAAAATGTTTAAAAACGAATAAAGTCAACTGTTGTTATAATAATTCAAATTTTTTCTGTTCCCTATATTAAATACCTAGGAATTTATATCGATTCACAATTGAAATGGACGAAACATATCCAAGAAATTGTTACTAAAGTTAGAAAAACTATATATAAATTTAAATTACTTCGCAATATAATGAAAACTATTACAATTAAAAATATCTATTTTGCCTTAGTGCAGTCTGTTTTTATGTATGGCATAATTGGTTGGGGTGGTGCTGCAAACTGTCACTTAATTCCTTTAGAGGTCTTACAAAAAATAATATTGAAAGTTATGTTCTCAAAACCAAATCGTTATCCTTCAGATTCACTGTTTCAAGAAGCAAATATCCTTTCTATTAGACAGCTCTACATAACTACGCTGGCTACCTTTTCTTTTAAACTGCAGCTGACCTTTGATCAATTTCCTCATAATTATTTAACGAGAGGTAAGGCTGCTTCAGCTGTAGTTATTCCCAAAAAGACTAAATCTGCCTCTCAAAAAATTCCAGTTATTTAAGTATTAAATTGTTTAACATTATTCCTACTGAAATAAAACTTAGTAGAAGTCTTACTTCCTTTAAAATCAAAATTAAAAAATGGGTTCTGAGTAAGCCGATGGATTTTTATACTTACCTGTCCGAAGTCTACAGCTAGTAATATTGCTTAATTATTGTTGTTTATTACTATACATGTATGTCTTATCTTTTGGCTCCCATAGTATATTTATTATTTGCGATGCTCTTGTATGGATATTGACCAAGTCAAATATTGTGTAATATAGTTAATTTTTTTTTTGCCATCTCTATGTAGGAGCGTCGTAGATGTGGAGGAAGCATGATAATTTAAGTTATTCTGCCACACTCAAGCTTAGCTTCTGTGGCTTTAAATTAATTTCTAAAAATTATGTATTTTAAAATGTTGGGAATAACTAAATAAATAAATAAAATAAATAAATAAACTGACTATTATCTCTACTATCACACACTGACGTAAAATCGAACTTTACTTGTAGCAATCGCCCAAATTGGAAAAAGGCCTGAAATAATTCAAAAAGGCGTCAAACAACGTGCAACAAAGATTCAAATGATGATTTATCATACGGCAGGTGACCATAGACGAAGTGTCTCTTAAAAATCTTAAATATTTTAATATTAATAAAAATTGTACACGTAAGAGAATTACTACTAAAATTACAAAAACTGCATAACTAGTAATACTAAACTATAATACTACGAAAACTATTGCTAATAAGAATACCATCGAGCTGATTCCAATACTTTCTATTATGTTACTGCTTACTATAAATCTATACCTAATACTAATGTCACTATAATAGCTATGCCGTTACATGTTAGTAATAACTAGCAATTTTGTGAAACCTAATTTAGTATATTATTGTTATTAATAATAATTTGTGGTTCTTAAATTATTGTTTATAATCAGTTGTAGTCTCACATATTATTTTCTTAATTTTATTTTGTACGCTGTGATCTAATTTTAGTGCAAAATCTACTGTTGGTTGTAGCTTCAAATGAATCAATAGAGTACTCTCTATTTTTGTATTCTTAATGGACGTTAATGTTTTTAAATTAATCTGCAAAATGTGGCCCTTTCGTGGAAAAACAACCCTATGATGTTGGTGCGGCCGATCTAATTTCTATTACACACATTATAAAGGACACTTAGCTTAAAGTACACGTAATCAATGTAAAGAAATTTTAACAATCCAAACCTCACTAACAGTGCACAAAATTTCGGTCTACTCGGCGTCAACTAACAAATTTTTTAGCAGAACAATTTCCCAGGGTAGTTTCGCAAAATTTAATTTAACCCGCGCTTCCACTTTGGCTGTAATTAAAGCTGAGATTTATATGCGTGGGAAAATGTCTAATTATAAACATACAAAAGTTGTCCCTAAACAAAATACTACTGCTCGGAAATAATTCCACTGAATTAATACCGCCGTTTTAGTTTGCTTGGCTTGAGTGGAGTGTTATTTCTTAGTAGAAGGTTATAAATCGATATTAACCTAGCATTATCATTTTTTTTCATTAGTTTTATCAAATAATATAATGTGGCTCATTTACTCTGTACCCACTTCACAAAACAAGAAGTCATTCACATACTTGTTTTAAAATTGCTCCTGGAAAAATTAAACTTATTTGCATTACAACACTAGCTCAGTACGGAAACAGCTGCTTGATTAATGTACCTACCAGGCTTGGGTAGTATTTATTATCTGACATGTTACAGAAGTATTTTTCAATATAGTCTTTCTATATGTTAAAATAAATGTTTCCCACCTTTGTTCCAAGTAAGATATTTAAAATCGTATATTAACTGCGTATCACACCAACCTCCCCTCATTATCTTCATTTTTTTTACTTGGTGCTAGATCGGGAGAAACAAGGAGATAGAGTAATAAAGATATAGTAAAACTATATTTGCGTGAAAGTCGCCTTCTAAAATCTAAAAACGATTTCAGACACAGCAATAAACCAAAAAGGGGCCCACTATCCTGGAAGAGAGAGGGGTGATTCCATATTTTTATTTGCTCATCACACAGTAAAATAAGCTCAACCTGCTGATACAAGCCTCGAGCCTCATATTGTAAAAATGATTTCAACTAGCGATGAGGAAACAGAAGATATTAACAAAGAAAACCCATGGCAGATTGTGAAGAGCGTAAAAAGAAAGAATACTTATGACACAGAAACAAGAGACGAAATTTCCGTGAGCAACAGATACGATTCTCTCTCCAAGGATGATGCTGAATCCTCAGCAAATAATACCAAACCAACTGAAAATTCTGAAATCTCCGCCAATACTTATTTATGGCGTGGTTAACTATGGGAGCATGATAAAAAACTAACATAAGTTTTAGAAGAGGACCAGTTCCTTACTAATACTATGACAAACAATACTATTAAAATTAACACCAATACACCAAAATCCTACGAAAAACTTGCAAATTATATGAAAGAAAGCAATATCATTCATCATACGTACAAACAAAAGAGGAGCGAGCCAATAGAATTGTCATAAAATATCTTCATCACACAATGAATCCAACGGATATTAGAGAGGAACTAGAAAAAAAGGGACACAAGATTTCAAATATACTTAATGCAAAGAACAGGAGAACGAAGGAACCACTAAATATGTTTTTGTGGACTTAGAACCGTCAGCAACCAAGAAAAATGCATATAAAACCAGCGTCTTGCAAAACAAAATAGTCCAAATTGAACCCCCTCGAACGAACAATACTGTAGTGCAGTGCACGTGGTGACAACTCTACGGTCACACAAAAACGTACTGTAACAGACCCATTGTGTTAAATGTGGTGGTCGCACAATACTACTAGCTGCAACAAAACTAAAGAAACCCCGGCAACTTGTACACTATGTGGAGGCCCCCACCCAGCCAACTACAAGGGCGGTGAGTATTATCACAATTTACTTAAAAACACTAATAATGCTACTAACACTAATCAACATAAAATTACGTACCAAACAATTATCCCCAGGTCCAAATCGTAGCTTTGTGAATGTAGTAAACAACAGAAACAGTAGCACAACACAAAATGACGAAAATATAGGCATTATGTTAAATAAATTCTTAGAAGAATTTAAGAATATGTTCAGTCAAATGATGCAACAGAACATGGTCTTGAACCTACTCACAACGCTATTGAATCAGACAAAATAATTGCCAAATTTCTTAGAATCGCAGAATGGAACGCCAACACAGAGATGAAATTAACTATTTCTGCAACAACACTTTTTAGACATTTTATTAATACGTAAAACACACTTTTCCGACAAATAATACCTCAAAGTTCCTTATTGCTCCCTATACCGTACAAATCATCCTGATAATAGGGCACACGCCGGATCTCCAATACTAATAAAATCCACCATAGACCACTACGAACTACCAAAATATAAAAAAGACTACCTCTAGGCTATATCACTAAAAATTAAAACTTTGCCATACGAACTAATAGTTTCTGCAGTGTACTATCCCCCTCGCCATAACCTCAAGAAGGAAAACTATCTGGACTTCTTCCAAATGCTCGGCCCAAAATTCATTGCAGGAGGCGACTATAACAGTAAGAACACAATCCAGATTAACCACGACTAAAGGACGAGAACTGTTATAAGTTATACATGAAAAACCCTACTTATTCCTCTTGACGGGAATCCCAAAAACAGAACACCAACATCCCATTGAAAAGAAAACAACTTATAGCAAAGAAAAAGAAAGCCAGAGAAAATGGCAGCAAACGCATGCTCCCGATGACAAAACA
>OW679202.1:58465744-58582116 GCA_940337035.1 Agriotes lineatus
CCATTACACACATTATAAAGGACACTTAGCTTAAAGTACACGTAATCAATGTAAAGAAATTTTAACAATCCAAACCTCACTAACAGTGCACAAAATTTCGGTCTACTCGGCGTCAACTAACAAATTTTTTAGCAGAACAATTTCCCAGGGTAGTTTCGCAAAATTTAATTTAACCCGCGCTTCCACTTTGGCTGTAATTAAAGCTGAGATTTATATGCGTGGGAAAATGTCTAATTATAAACATACAAAAGTTGTCCCTAAACAAAATACTACTGCTCGGAAATAATTCCACTGAATTAATACCGCCGTTTTAGTTTGCTTGGCTTGAGTGGAGTGTTATTTCTTAGTAGAAGGTTATAAATCGATATTAACCTAGCATTATCATTTTTTTTCATTAGTTTTATCAAATAATATAATGTGGCTCATTTACTCTGTACCCACTTCACAAAACAAGAAGTCAATCACATACTTGTTTTAAAATTGCTCCTGGAAAAATTAAACTTATTTGCATTACAACACTAGCTCAGTACGGAAACAGCTGCTTGATTAATGTACCTACCAGGCTTGGGTAGTATTTATTATCTGACATGTTACAGAAGTATTTTTCAATATAGTCTTTCTATATGTTAAAAACCTCCCCTCATTATCTTAATTTTTTTACTTGGTGCTAGACCAGGAGAAACAAGGAGATAGAGTAATAAAGATATAGTAAAACTATATTTGTGTGAAAGTCAGCTTCTACAATCTAAAACCGATTTCAGACACAGCAATAAAGAGAGGTGATTCCACATTTTTATTTGCTCGTCACACAGTAAAATGAGCTCAAACTACTGATACAAGCCTCGAGCCTCATATTGTAAGAATGATCTCAACTGATGAGGAAACAGAAGACATTAGCAAAGAAAACCCATAACAGATTGTGAAGAAACAAGAGACGAAACTTCCGTGAGCAACAGATACGATTCTCTTTCCAAGGATGATCCCGAATCCTCAGCAAATAATGCCAAACCAACTGAAAAAATTCTGAAACCTCCGCCAATACTTGTTTATGGCGTGGTTAACTATGGAAGCATGATAAAAAACTAACAGAAATTTTAGAAGAGGAACAATTTCTTGATAATACTATGACAAACAATACTATTAAAATTAACACCAATACACCAAAATCTTACGGGAAACTTGCAAATTTTATGAAAGAAAACAATATCATTCGTCATATGTACCAACCAAAAGAGGAGCGAGCTTATAGAATTGTCATAAAATATCTTCATCACACAGTGAATCCAACGGATATTAGAGAGGAACCAGAAAAAGGAGACACAAGGTTCGAAATATACTTAATGCAAAGAACAGGAGAACGAAGGAACCACTAAATATGTTTTTGTAGACTTAGAGTCGTCAGAGCCATCAGCAACCAACAAAAATGCATATAAAATCAGCGTCTTGCAAAACAAAATAGTCCAAATTGAACCCCCTCGAACGAACAATACTGTAGTGCAGTGCACGTGGTGACAACTCTACGGTCACACAAAAACGTACTGTAACAGACCCATTGTGTTAAATGTGGTGGTCGCACAATACTACTAGCTGCAACAAAACTAAAGAAACCCCGGCAACTTGTACACTATGTGGAGGCCCCCACCCAGCCAACTACAAGGGCGGTGAGTATTATCACAATTTACTTAAAAACACTAATAATGCTACTAACACTAATCAACATAAAATTACGTACCAAACAATTATCCCCAGGTCCAAATCGTAGCTTTGTGAATGTAGTAAACAACAGAAACAGTAGCACAACACAAAATGACGAAAATATAGGCATTATGTTAAATAAATTCTTAGAAGAATTTAAGAATATGTTCAGTCAAATGATGCAACAGAACATGGTCTTGAACCTACTCACAACGCTATTGAATCAGACAAAATAATTGCCAAATTTCTTAGAATCGCAGAATGGAACGCCAACACAGAGATGAAATTAACTATTTCTGCAACAACACTTTTTAGACATTTTATTAATACGTAAAACACACTTTTCCGACAAATAATACCTCAAAGTTCCTTATTGCTCCCTATACCGTACAAATCATCCTGATAATAGGGCACACGCCGGATCTCCAATACTAATAAAATCCACCATAGACCACTACGAACTACCAAAATATAAAAAGACTACCTCTAGGCTATATCACTAAAAATTAAAACTTTGCCATACGAACTAATAGTTTCTGCAGTGTACTATCCCCCTCGCCATAACCTCAAGAAGGAAAACTATCTGGACTTCTTCCAAATGCTCGGCCCAAAATTCATTGCAGGAGGCGACTATAACAGTAAGAACACAATCCAGATTAACCACGACTAAAGGACGAGAACTGTTATAAGTTATACATGAAAAACCCTACTTATTCCTCTTGACGGGAATCCCAAAAACAGAACACCAACATCCCATTGAAAAGAAAACAACTTATAGCAAAGAAAAAGAAAGCCAGAGAAAATGGCAGCAAACGCATGCTCCCGATGACAAAACATGATATAATCAACTGAATAATAAACTAAAGCCAGACTACATATCTAATTTATATCGCTACGACAATTCAATATGGCGACCAATTAAAGCTGCAAGAAACCCAATAACAACAAACTCACCAATACGCTTAGAATCACCAAATATAGGACACTGGGCGAAAAGTAACCAAGAAAAGGCAAATCTCTTTGCTTCATATCTTGGTACAGTATCTACACCTATCCTGACCAACATATATCAAGAGCAATAATCCAGCCAACACACCACCAACAAATATACCTTTAGTAACTCCTAAAGAAGTTAAACATATTTCACTTTTAAATAATAAAAAAGCACCCGGTATAAACCAGATAACTCCAAAAATGATAAAAGAGTTACCAAAACAAGGTTTAGTTATGCTAACTTATATTTACAACTTCAGACTTCAGTACTGGCACAAATAACTAAAAATGTCTGAAGTTATTCTTATTCCAAACCCCGGAAAACCGATCACTAATGTAGCATCGTACAGACCAATAAGCTTGTTATCAACAATTTGGAAACTACTATTACATCGTATAAAAGATCTTCTGTGCGTAATTCCGGAACACCAATCCGTACTGAGAACTCTACCATCCAACAGTGTCATCGCGTAGTACATACAATCAATAAAGCTCTAGACGCAAAGGCATACACTGCAGCAGTCTTCCTGGATGTCAGTCAAGCATTCGACAAGGGCTGGAACGATGGGTTGCTTTATAAAGTCAAACAATGTTTATCTATTCCACATTTTAAACTCATCAAATCATACCTACTCGATAAACGTTTTCGAACAAGAGTGTATGATGAAACTTCTGAATTTCAACCTATTAAATCAGGAGTCCGCAGGGCAGTGTACTGGGACCCGAGCTGTACCTGATATATACACCTGACCTTCTCACAACTGACTACACCCTAACAGAAACCTTTGCAGATGACACGGCTCTACTGGCAACCCATGAGAGTCCCTTAGTAGCATCCTCAAACCTCCAAGAACATTTAGACCTTCCCACAACTGACTACACCCTAACAGGGACCTTCGCAGATGACGCGGTTCTATTGGCGACTCATGAAAGTCCCTTAGTAGCATGCTCAAATCTCCAGGAACATTTATTTCAACTGGAAGAGTAGCTCCAGAGATGGAAAATAAAAATTAATGAAACAAAGTACATAACATTTACAACACGAAAAGAACAATTCCCACTCGTATACATTAACAATATAGAAATACACTACGTAAAATACCTAGGGCTACATCTAGATAGCAAGCTAATCTAGGGAGAGCATATAAAAAAAGAGAAAACAAATTGATATAAAATTGAGAGAACCTTATTGGTTATTCAGTAGAAATGTTCTAATGTCGCTAGAAAAGAAAATACTTTTGTACAAAGCCATAATTGTGCCAATGTGTACCTACGGCATTGAATTATGGGGATGCGCTAGCAAGTCCAACATTGCCTCTATCCAGCGCGGACAATCCAAAATTCTTCGTGCAATAAGCGATACCTCATGCTAGGTCACAAACCAGATGCTTCACCAGGATCTCCATATACCAACCGTTCAAGAACTAATTAAAGAGCGAAGTAACAGACACCACCAAAGATTATAACTACATACAAACACCCTCCTCCAACCTCTCATGCAAGAAGGTGGCCAAAGAAGACGGAAGAGGAAAATACCAGTGAGCCTGAAATAAGGTGGAAGAGATTTTCTCTATGGAGAACCTCATCAAGCTTAAAAGGAACTGCCTTATCTAGTTCTTATGTTAACAAAATAGCTTAAAGGAGTATTGTACATTTCTGATTGCTGTTCAATGAAATAAATTAAAAATATATATACACACAGTATATAAGATACCAAACAAAAAAAGATTAAACTATCCATTAATTTAAACTACGCGGCGACAGCTAGCTCAAGTTATAAGAATCTCTCAAACAAGTTAGCACAAAATACTTAATGTGCGTTGTCAACTAAACCAGGCAGTGACGCCACGCTGGCGTACAAGACAAAGGAACATAATGTGACAATATACAATTTACAACTTTGAATGACCTCTAACAGCCCTATGACTGTGCGGAAGGCGCATTGAATAAAACCAAAAACAGAGGCTAAATCAATCTCCAGATGAATAGTTAATATCGCAATTTCGTCGTAATTAAAACTACAATGGTAAATATTTCCGTCATTCACTATTCAAGACGGCGCAAACACAGAAACAGAGGGCGGTGTCCGATGTTAATGGATTTGTAACCTTGATCTCGGCCAGCCGAAAATCCATCTGTGCGGGTGCGAGAGAGTGGGACCGCTGCATCCAACGGGTGGTGTGGGAGAAATGGAGAGCGAAGGCGGTAAAGAAGCTGTTGAAGATGAATTGTCTCACGAAAATACCTCAAGAGGTGGTACGCCAAAGGCATTTTGAAGAGGCGCTCATTAGACTCGTTCGGTTAATCCGACAATGTCGAAACAGCAACATTTTAAAAATTACGAATCTGAGCACGTGCTTAGTGACCGAGATGGATAACTCAAAATGATTCGACTCCCAAAAATGTCATGGCGTGCCAACAAAATGATCTTGCCTAACAAATTAGTTTAAAGAGGCCTAAAGCAATCCTCCATATTACATATGAAAGAATTAAAACAAACGCTGAAGCAACTTAGTTTATATGTACAGTTTGGCTTTAGAGCAAGGGTCCATACACGAGAAACATTAATCTGTCTTACAATACTAGCTGAAACATGTTTACATGGAAAGCGTTTGAAAGCTAAATGTTTGCAACAAACCACGTATGTAGTTAGTTAAATTTGGACCCAACGTTGGTTATAATCTCACTAAAGAAATGACAATTAGTACAGAAATTCGGCAAGAATGGGTTTTGTCAGTCTTAATATCTAGTAATAATACATCTTCCGTTATCAACAAGTGTATGATGTTTCTTTAAATAGCGTACGCTATACACATGACCTGACATTAATAGACGGAAGCAAAACAGCACAACAAGCCTTGTTAGATCATCTTCTGGAACGAGGAGTATGGGATTTAATTCCAGAGCTTTTAATTGTGCCCAGGATATGTTTACCTCTTTCAGTCTCGAACTTTTACGTATCATTTTAGGTGTTCTTCTTCTCGGAGTACGTCTTTGTAAGATTTAGTCCATTGTCTTCCCGAGGTTGCTGTCTGCAGCTGTTTGTAAAATATAGCTCATCCACTTTTATTTACGGCGTTTAATTTGTGTGAAAATAATATTGAAAGCGAGTAAAGTTCTTCTAAAAGAAGTACTTAATAATGCTTCTGAAATGAAAATGTTGCAAACTTGCGGAGAAAACCATGTAAATAGATCATTAAGAGTTTCAATACTGACACCAGAAACTAACTGTATGAGATTATGAGACCTACCTCAGGTCCACAGCTTGGTTTGCGTTGGGAGACGTTATTCGTCCGGCTCTGTCTTAGGTCAGTAAAATTGATAATGCAACACTTAGCTGGGTAAATCTACTCCGTCCATGGCCAAAGCAGCGGGTCTGCTACAAAATACTGAAGACTTAACTGATTTAGCTACGGAAGTTCAACTCTCATTTACAATCTCTTAACAATTGTCCACTCAATAATTATCTAACTTAAGGGCGTGTTTCCTAACTGCTTAAATAACTGGTACTTTTTCTCAAAGAAACCGAAATACGTAACTTATAAATGAGGTTTATTAAGCTTTTAAATAAATGGAGTTACAGAAGAGACAATATACATTGTAACGCATAAATCAATTTATATAATTTAAAACTCGAGTAAGCAACCCAACAAAAGCATATCAAATAGCGAAGACCGCCTATAAACAGCGAGCTCTACTAAAGATAGTAAAGCTCAAGTGCACAAATCACAAACACACACCTCGAGTGTATAATATCGAGCTATCTTCGTACAAAAGAAATAAATCGCCGACAAAATAATACATATATAATATATAAATTACAAAATTACACTGAAATAATGCAAGAAGTACTGCAAAGTTCAAAAGAAACGCAACATGCAATGACGTTAAACCAAGGCAGTTGCTAATTAAGTAAACCCCCCTTAATTTAAACACGTCACTGGGGATATTCACATTTCGGCAAACAGTATGTAATTACAGATGGGTACCTTCAAAGCCAAGTAAAGTTTACCATTAAAAGGGGGTGTGACAAGCGGTTGATGTCATCCAATCTCAGCTTCGGCACTCGCAGCAGATCCACATTAAAGCTTATTTTTAATAGTTTGCTAACTTTCGACCAGAAGAGAATTTTTCACTGGCAACTTTACATTTGTTCTCTTAGATAGTCGGGATACAAGTGTTTCAAGTCCGGCACTGTAATTCGCTAGCAACTGGCATAAATCAACGATCACCAAAACTTAAATCACCCCAAGCACTCGCTATCGCCCAGGGCGACGATCACACCATCGATGTCTTAACTGTATAAGTTCTCGGTAGTTAGTTGCAGTATGGAACATTTTTAAATGGGCAACGACTCTTATAATCTTGGAAGGAAACGCTGGAGCAGGAAAATTCCGATAAGGCCGTGCGTTCGGTCACTTCTCGGCGACGGGAAATCAGAAAACGGGAAAAGTTTTAGTCGACATTTAGCAACTGGAATTCTCTAAATGGGTTATAAAGCACGTAGCGTCTAAACAAGCCGGCGGCGAGTTGATCGGAACACGGGGGGTCAAAACAATTTACAAAAAACGTGAGGCAGCTGTCGTTTATATAATTTTTTTTAAATACACTAAGCGACACAGCGTTTTTACAGGAATTTTCACACCATCGTGCACAGATACACAGTAGCCCAAAATGTTCGGAGTTTTTTTTGCTATCATGTTTTCTCCTGTGAGGCTACAGCTTTCATGACTATTTCTCCAAGAAACACTCTGTTTTTGGAGTCGTTGCCTATAGTATTCGTTTTCTTAATCCGGTTTGTCCATTTTCTAGATGATCTTCCTCTAGTTCGCACTAGCTATTTTTCTTTAAATTATGTTTGTCACGGTCTTTTTCACTTTTCCTTGTTTTTTTGGTAGGTTGAACGTATTATTCTTTGACTGTTCATAGTACTCGTGGCAGTCTTTTCCTGCATCACAGTTCAAACGAGTGGAGTTCCTTTCTTGGGTCTTGCCAGTTTGTGGCTTGATAAAGAATGATTGACTTCTCATTGTTGTTGTGGTTATCTCTCGTCTTATTATCTCCAATGAACAGCTACCTCGATTAGAAATTAGTGCTTCCAAAATCGCGAACTAAATGACCGCTTCGTATTCTCCGACCTGCGGGATGTCTGCTCGGTGTTTCTATATTTAGCTATATTTGTAGCTGTCTGTATTTAAATGCTTTATCAATCATTCGGGAGTGTTAGTAAGTATTGCAATGTCATAAGTAGCCGGTAAATCCAATCCCCTTCCTGACAATATCGCTATAGATGTTTAAGGGTGTCGATACTAGAATTGCTTTCCTAACATCTTCTCTTACTCTACAAGGCTCTGACAAATATGTAGTAGGTTTACTCTGGCCATAAAATTGTTTTACTAGTAAATCGCGTGACCCCCTCTTCGAATAGTATCAAGCACAGTTAGTTATATTGGATACGGCTGAAAACCTTGTCATAGTCAAAGAAGTGTATCCCTATTGGTTTATTGATTTGCCGGAGATTCAGGATTTGCTTACGAGTCCCTTCATTGTGACGCTCTAAAAATAATTTACGACAGGTAATTATTGATGCTGAAAAATCCTTTGATAGAGTCAGTAGACAGACGCTATGGCGCATTATGCACAGACGATGATACCCTATACACTTGATACACACAATTAAAACATTATACAAAAACACTAGTACACAAATAGATACAGACAAAATACTAAGTGAGAACATCCAAATTAAACAAGGCGCTAGACAAAGCTAAAACCTTCTCCATTGCTATTTAAAAGTTCTTACAAGAACATGAAAGAATATTGTAAAACCAGGTATAAAAGTCTGCTCTAACACTCACATCAATAGTATCATGTATGCAAATGTTCTAATAGTTCAAAAGGAATATGACCTTAAAATATCAGTTAATAAAACGAAGACTTTATGTGAAAAGGGTCCTGTGAGAACGAAAATTTGCAATCGAGAATCAAACAGAAGAACAAGTACCACATTTTGACTACTACTTAGATTGCAACATTAGTTATAAATATGACAAAGACAGTAAATTTGTAAATTCCAACGCATATTCTGGACAATACATAGAACGCTTAAAAGACAGAAAGAACTAGAAACGAGAATACAATTTTATACAGTCCTGGCTACACTAATGCTTATGTATGGGTCAGAAACCTGAGTTGTAAGAAGTAAAGATCTGTTTCGAATTCAGTCAGCTGAAATGAAATTTCTGAGAGTAGCCAAAGGATGTAGCAAAATGGGTCATCTGCGAAGCGAGGATGAATTGAATTGAAAATATACAGTGTACAAGAAAAAATAAAGAAAAATAAGAGTGCACGGACAACCCATGTGGAGAGAATAACCAAGAACAGACTACTTAGACAAATAATAGGATACGGCCCTAAAGGGAAAACATATCTAGAAACGCCTAGAATGAGGTGGTAGAAAAATAATCCAGGAAAGAAGACGACGAGAGCGACAGGTATGTAACAAACCCAAAAATGCACACACCTAGCTACTATTACTCTGAAAGCGTTGGGCGTTTCTACCTTAGGTCAATTATTGGGTAGGGACGTAGAAATAGCTTTTAATTATTTGTCAGGCGTAAATAAATTGTTGGAGTAAGAAGAAGCCGGCCAAGGCGTCTAGACGAAGTTCAAGTCTGAATAACTGCATGAACTTACCTTGCCTCCACCTTGTGTTTAATTCGCTTGTAAACTCAACTTGATACAGTTGTACAAAGTACAGATAAATACAATGATACAACTGAGCATACAATAATCAGAGAACAGCCAAACCTGGACCGTCGTCAAATTAGTGGCGAAACGGGAGGAAATTGTCCTAACGATGACGTCATGGCATTACATGTTGTCATTACTGGACCCCAATTCAGCCTACGTATTGGCATGCGCTTAACCTTCATTTATGGAAAAGGGCTCAAAACTCGTGTTAGTTAAGTAAACACTTGCGTAAGCACACATATGTCAAAGTATAATTACACTAGATATAAGGGAAAGGTGAATAACGTGTAAGAAATCGACATTCAGTTGACCCAGGAAGATGATAATTCAGCAGAGCCGAAAGAATTCAAATGTTGAGCAAAGACCGAACTCAATCAATCGTTAGAGTTTGGATTTATTTAGAGACAACTGCACTCTCCAAGCGGCGTAGAAATAATTAAATATGCAGTGAAACACCGATGAATCTCCACGGCAAGAAATTTAGAATCATTGCAACCACTGTCACATAGCGTAAAATTACGTAATCGCGATCGGCCTTCTTTATCTGTTTCCAATCTACTGTCGCATCGCAGGAGCACGTTTCTGCCCTGCACCGGGCCCTACCAACGAGTCGAATTCATAGGCGTGCGCGCAGAATTCTACGTAGGCGAAAGTGGCATAACACTATCCTTGACAAAACCTACTTATTCTTATGGTATTGGCCACGGTAGGTATGGTTGCAATCGTTCAATGATTATTGTTAGGAGAATTTTACTAACATGGTATATTAGAACAACAATCTGGTAATGTTTATCATTTTTTTCTTGAGCTTTTTTATAGCATAAAAACAGTGTCTATCCAACCGTTAGACCATTATTCTAATGTCCATACCGTGTGCTACATTTTATAGAAAATTTACATATCTTTTTCACTCAATTTGAATTACTTTTTGTGAAATATTTCGTTAAAATCAAGAGAAAAATAACGTTAGCTACAAAACTGCATTGCTTTAAATAAACGCTTTACATGGAAGTGGAAAGTAACTAAAAAGACAAAACTACAAATTTATTGTACTGTCTTTGTTCTACCATGGATCTTAACTAATAGACAAAAAGAAAAAGTACTCGTGTGAAATGAGAGTTTTATACAGACACAAGGAAGCTAAAAACCAGCGTCGGTGCTTAAAATCCTCTACACCAAAAGTTCTAAAGAGAACCCGTAGGTATAAAGTCAAAAAATATTTAATTATAAATTATCGTACCATCTTCATAGAACCATCGGTGTAATTAACTCATTAATGTGAAAACGTGTCCCTGCAAGTTTATATAATCATCTAGGACATAGGGTGGAAATATATATCTTTAATAAATTTCCAGTTCAACTATCTCACTTGCGCTCCATTTCGATACTCGATTAAACTAAGTTTTTTTCACATAAATTAGAAGGTAATGTTATCACGCACGCTTAAGGGAGAACGTGTTTGAAAACTTTAAGCCTTGGCTTAATCTCAAGCTTCAAACTTTTATAAATAAGGTAGTAAAGGTAGATTCGCTTAGATAACTTTTATTTATAAGATAATTTCTACATACTCTCTTTTTTGGAACTTTTTAGCAACCTTCCCATATTTTGCTGTTTACATTTCGCAGTTATAATTCGTTACTGAGTACCCACACAGACGATCTTATTAGTTTTTGAAATTGCTTCTAGCTTGAACTAACATTATATTTGCTTGTCAAAGCACAGAAATCATAGAAGGCTCAAACTTGTATTTGCACGCAAGGCTGCTTTAAAATAGACAATTAAAGTAAATATTTGAGACCGAATATGAAATTTCAAGGCTTCAGCTAGGAATTTGCAAGAGAGTTTTATTATATTGCGCAAATATTTTTCATACGAGGGTAGGATTTATTTACAAAATCGAGGATATACGATTTCGAATAAAAATTCCGAATTCTCAATAAAATATTTGTAACCCTCGTGGCCTATTCGTGGCCAATTTCTTACACCCGGGATGAAATCGGTCGGTCCCCTTATTTACTCCGTGTTTGCGTAACAGAAAATAGAATTCTCAGGCAAGCTATTCGAAGTTTATCCTGCAGGATGGTCAAATCGTGACTCGTGCGAAGCTCCATACATAAGTTTTTCCTGTTTGTTCAATGCTGAAATCGCTACTAAAGCAAAAAGTTCCGTCTGTCGTTGCTTTCAGATGCGCAATGTGTTCACAATAGGCTGAACTGTTTAACTATGTATGAATGTATGGACACGAAACAGTAAATCAGTCGCTTGCATCTAATTTGCGAAAATAGCTCCGAGGGTAAGAAGACCAAGGGTAAAAGTCGATTCGGGAAAATTCCTATTTTTGATTGATAATTTATTCTAGTCTACCCTCGCGCACGTTTTAAGAAGCAAATTATTTTTTTACACTTGCTAGACTAACGCTTATTTCACTTCAGGTTTAAACGATACCATTAAAGGGGGAAAATACAAAATTTAAAAATAAAACCCCAACAAAATTAATTTAAAAATTCTCAGATTAATTAATATTATCAATTTTGTACTTTAATGAAAATAACTCGATTTTAGAGAAGTTTTATCTGTAATAATTAGAACCTTTAATTTATAGTATTAGGTATATATTAAATTCTCTTCCAAACAACAGATTTCCATAAAATGGAAGTTATAATTATTTCGTACAGATGGCAGCAGCTACATTTCAGTAAAGAAACCTTTTGCGTCATTTCAGTGGAAGTAGTTCCACTATCGATCACCGATGGCGCTACCTACCGGCATTCAGAGAAAATAGAAAGAAAACTATCTGATAAATTTTAGGTAATTGTTGCTATAATAGAAATTATGTGGACATTGATGACACCATTACAACGAACAATTAATACATTTTAAGATGCAAAAAATGACTGAAAAACAAATTTATAACAGGTATTTTATTGTCGCAAAAACATATACCTATGTAACTATTATAATTAATTTTAATAAGATGGAAGTTTAAAGAAAAACTATTGTAGTACAGCAATATCATATAAAACTTGTATGTTAATACAGTCGATATTTTCTGGGTGACATGGAGGAAATAAGACACACTTCTATTTAAAAGAGCAAGAAGCAATAAAATATTTGAGTAGCCAAACGAAAAAGCAATCTCATACAACAAAGTAACAAGACAATCAGCATTCTACTAGACTAGGCCATCAAGAACCAGCATGACCCAGGCACTTCCAGAAAAAAATGAGAAACAGCTGAGTATGATAATATCACACCTGAAATGACTGCACAGAAAGGAAAAACTGGAATGACCTGAGACAACAGCAAAACTATAGAGGTAGGTAGTGTTGCCGGGGAGCTATGTGCAATAATATTATAGAAGAAGAATAACTGGAAGAGCCACAATGTAGTGACGCAGACATATCTAGGATACTATGGTCACTATGAAACACTGGCCGATCCAAGGGGGTGTCAATGAGGTCAATTGACACCCCCTTGGGCCTGTTAAAAATGTAGTGTGATAAAAAGTTGACTATTTTATTTTAATTATAACCAAAAACGCACCCTTATAGCATTCTGTAATTTAAATTTAAATTTGCTGAAATGCTTCTTCCACATTCTTCATTTTTTTTTAATTGCAATAGGCACAAATTTGCTCTCACTCCCCAGCGTTGGTGGGGGTTTTCGTCATTCGTCGATGTCGGTTCTATGACCTGCCTAGTGTCTACCAGTCTCCACTAGAAAAAACAATGAACTGCACCTGGTGGGTCGTGACCGGCGTATTTTGAAAGTTTGCTAATAATATAATGTTTCCATTGGTTTTTTTTAAATTGTACAACTAGTTAGTTACAGTTTTAAAAAACATTCGAAGCCGGCAAGATTATAATTTTAAAGGTAAGTAGCCTACTCGAATGTAAAACAATGCTTATTTTATAACATTTTCTCTAATCTTGCCATGGGTATAAAGTATCACTTTTCAAAATTGAGTGAAGTTTCAAAACGTCGCACTTTTTGCAATCGGTTGTGAAAAGAAAACTATTTCACAAACAGTGATGAAGTAGCTATTTAAAAAACCAGTGAGGAAATGTTACACAAAATAAGGCATTTTCCAGACTCGTTTTATAAATTGTTATTTTAAATTTATTCACTTTATTTTGTTTAAATTTTTAGAATGGTGCCACCTTGTAAAAAAAAAACAAACGTTAGACGCTTTTAAGAGTCTTTCTGATTTAAAAAAAAATATTGGAGAACCCTTACGTTCCTTGAAAATCGTACGCATTTCCTTTCTCATAAACACAAATTACATGAGAAAGTAATAAAGATATTTTACTATTAGTTATTTGAATAAATACACTTGGTTTGTCTATTCGCATACAAAACAAAAAGTTTTTCTGTCAATTTTTCTTGAAATGGACCACCTTAAGTGGCGTAAATTGTTTCTCCATGTTCAAACACGCATATATGAAAAACAGTTGGATTTAGAGTTATGAAGTAACATATCAAAAGACATTTGCAAATGTTGATCGCTCTATATATCAGTAATACCCAGAACCACCTTTTTTCTATTTCTGAATTCAATTGTTTTTTGTTACAGCAACCGTCTGAAATTCAGCATTTTTTGCATAAAATTGTTAATATCACCAAAACAGTTGACGTTAGACCCATACAACTTGATGCAAGGCTTTCAAGTTACCTAAACATAGGACATTCCATTTAAAGAAGTAAGTTTGATTCGCCACACTCTTCGAGCCACCCTGTACAATCAAAACTGTTTTAGTAATGTGCAACAACTTCGTACCTACAACTTTTATATACACAATATTTATGTAACTCTCATAGTTTGAGAAATACCTCCCCCCCCCCCCATCGTTTCCGGGCCCTGTGTTTATTTTACTGTTCACTTTAGCATAGCTAGAGTGGTTTATTGTCTTTGTAATAGTGTAAAGTATACTTTTCTGTTATTTTTCTAGCCAGATAGCTAAAATAGCGGTTCATTATTCCTTGTTTTCAACAGTGTTAATTTCACGTGCTTTTTTACTTCCTTTTACAATAAAGTATTGGATTCACCCCAAAAATTCGAAATTGAGTTTTCAACAGATCTTCACATTTCAGAGTCCCCTGAACCCAAAAAATATAGTTTTTTCATTGGTCTGTCTCTATCTGTGTGTCTGTGTGTCTGTGAACAGAATATCTCAAAAACGAAAAGAAGTATGGGGTTGAAACTTCATATATAAGTTTTGTGAACTATGTAGGTGCGACAGCAGGCTTTTGAAGAAAATCGCATAACCGCAAGTAGGTGTTTACTCTAGTGATTTTTCAGTTTTTTCAAAAAAATGCTTTAACGATTTTTTTCAAACTTCTCATTTTTATTAAATTTTTAATGCGTATTGATGTGAGATAGGTGATTTTCCAGTTGAATACTTCTAAAATGGGTTTCTTTTGTTTTTTTTCTATTTTTTTTATTAGCTCCTATTTTAAATAGAACACCCGGTATATTATTACATTTTTTAATTCAGCTTAAAATTATAGAGAAAATTTGTCTCTTCACTTAACGCTCTATTTTGCACCGTTTTTGTAGAATTTGTAATTTTTTTAAATTTTTGACAAATGCTGAAAATTTTAAAATCAAATTTTTGGCCAATTATAAGATCACTGTAAAAGGAAGTTGTGTGCGTGTAGCACACCAGATATTTATTTGTTCGAAAATAAAAATAAATATTGTACTGATTTTTTTAAATTTTTACCTCTTTCATTCTAAACATCTACCTAGTACCATCCCATAGTAGGCAATACCTACCTAAACTATTAATTTAGCTTTACTGTTCAATCTACAAAAATCACTTAATCCCCCCCCCTTAGAAAGTCTGAAGAAACTATTGAATTAAGAAGGTCTCGTCGGCTTCTTAGACCTTATGCCGACATTCAATAGAATTCCTTGGCAAGACATCAGCAATACACTAATGAAAAGCAATGTAACAAGGGGACTAAGGGACACAATCAACAGTTTTTACAAAATCGCTTATACCATAGTACTAACATCTAACGAAAAATCAATTAATTTAAAATTAACATGCTGGTCATACTTGTTCATAATGGTAATGGACCGCATTGCAAAAACATGTAAAGAGAGTGTAAAAAGGTTTAAAATATTAAAACTAAACGAAAATTGTTTCAGAAGACGCCATAATTCTATTAAACAATGCCACGTCTACAACCATAATTGAACAAGAAGAAAAAAGAAAGAAACCTCGAAAACAGAAATATAGTAATTATAGCTAGAAAAAATAAAACTCAAGCAATATAGAGTGCCAACTAAAAACGGTTATTGACTTTAAATACAGAATTGCCTGGAGGCTGGATCAGGTTTCTGTTACTTTCACTGGTTCTTTGTCCCTAATATTTAAGCACAGAAATGAGACTGCATTCCTGTTTTAAGACAACTTAGTCAATGTCACACTTCAATATTTAGGCTTGGAAAGGTAGTATCGATGTAATTGAATCAAACAGTCAATGTCGATTGGTTTATTACAAAAATAAAAGCTCTGTTTATACAAACATAATTGCTTACTTACTACCATTTAAAGTACAAAGTATAGTTTACTGGAACGATCTAATATTTCATAATAATCTGTCAGCATTAAGCAGTATCGTTTCCTGCTTTGTCTGCAAGTACGGACGCTGAACTATGATACTAGGTCGTGCATTAATGCAGTATGCTTGCGCCCACAAATAGCCTTTAAACTGGCTGATTATGGTAGCAGAATTGCATTTAAAACTTATGAACTATATTTCGTAAATTTTGAATTCAAATTTATATCTTGAGATATTAGAATGAATTTGGGATTAGCCACCGGACAACAGAATATGGTAGTCTGCACAAGGGTATGTTTCATCTGCAAGGCAGAGATGAGGAAATTGAAATCTAAAGCCATATTTGAATTTGTCTTTAAACATGTTCTAATAATGACAAATTAGTTTTGTTCTGTGTAACATAATAATTGATTTATAACGAAAAACAAAAATTTTCGGTGTTAGACATAACTCGGAAACCACAATGGCTGGGTTGTTACGATTTTATTGCGCATCTATTCGATCTTAAGATCTACGCTACTCAGTTCGTATTTCGAGCGTTTGTACCACGCCTACTTCTTGGCCTTGCAGCTTTTGTTTCCGGAGCGTCCCTTTCCACCTTGCTCGGTGAATGGCATGAAGCCGGCTTAACGTTAGTAGAAAGTTTCGGTGAATTTATGGGATGCAGTTTGGTTTGTTTTGGATGATGTTTGCCTGCACCTTTTGGAGCGGATTCAAATTCCCGAAGCATTTATAAGGCAACTTTAATTCCACGCCTGTTTTGGTTGATCTAACGCTGCCGAGTGTTCGCACGTACCTGGAAGATCCAGGGTTAATAGGAAGTGTTCTTCAAACTGCATTTAATTTCACTTATATTCTATCGTGGACTCTTTTTCCCTTATAGCAGTTACCGAGGAGGGCCGTTAGGGTGATAATTGCAGAGGGGGTCATTTCTACCACGTGTGGGATGCGAAAGGCCGCTTAGAGCTTGTATTAGGATCGTGCTATTATCGTGGCCCGTTCAAACCCTGCTGCGTACGTTTCTGAGAGCACAGGAAGGGACCCGACCCAGAAGCCTACCTCCAGGTCTAACTCTCCCTTTCGTATTGAAACTTCCCCTGGCAACCAGTGTTCTGTCGCACCAGATTGTACAAACGTTTTGAAGTATGGATCACCAACGTGACCTTGAGAGTTTACCGCACAGAGAGCACGCAAAGCGTTTCCTTCCAAACTAAGAAATAACCATCGCTGTAACTTCACCTTTCGGTTTAATTCTTAATGTGGGCAATAACCTGTAAGTATGTACTAGATTCTAAGCTTTTGATCGAGGTACCTCGTATTTATAATTATAACCTATTAATCATAGTTGTTAACTTATGGCAACCTGCGAATTCAATTATGATAATACTGTGATTATACTATGATTATACTAGCAAGGGGGGGGGAGTTAATTTCGTTACGGCTACCTGCATTATTTGAAGCCTCTCTTTCAGAAAATATTTGTGTATGAACTATTTGAGTTTACAAATTCTCGTTTTGAACACCTGGGTACACTTGTCGTTATTTGACAAAAATTTGTTGGCGCGCTGGGTATATATGTCTGTTCTGTTCTGCCGTTTAGTACTTCAAAGACCTGTAACGCCTTCTTCGACTGAGCTGGCGGCCTGCAATTGTTTGAGTTTTGAATTTACCTATCATTGTAATTTTTTTCAGCTTGAATAATTGTATGTCCATACTGATTTTTGTAATAATTTGGGTCGTTATTGTCGTACGAAATTATTAGAGTTTGCTGGACATTGATGTGGAGCATCACGTGTTAATCTCGCTAACGTTCGATAAATTTTCTTATTTATCTGTATAAAATGGAGTTGCAGTGCAGTAGTTGTAATCTTAACATTGCTAACAATATGTTGTGAAAATCATTATCATTTAGAGTGTGCAGAAAAAGAAAGTGAAAAACTCCATAAACTTTCTAAAATCAAAAAACGTGCATGGAAATGCAAAAGTGCACTACAGTGGTTGATAGATACAGATGTAAGAAAATATTATGCATCCGGAAACTCCAGCAATGGAGTTTGAGAAGTTTGAAAAATTAAACCTTGAACAAAAACTAAAAGCTCATTTCCAAATGGTGTATTAAATTCAAAATCAGCTGGCAACGGTTCCTCACCTACAGGACAAACTTCTGCAGCTAGATATCAAAACAAGAAGATTGTACAACAAAATAAATGTTTGCATCATCAAAATCAAGAATTGATGTTCTTTATCATAAGTTTTTATTATTTTTGTATCTACTGCACACAGGTACCTACATATAGAAAATTATGTTCAATTGTATTTCTCCTCAAGGAGAAGATATTCTGTAAAGATGTACTTTATAATTTTAACATGAAATAAAACATATAATGCAAATTTTAGTTTAAGCAGAGTTCACTAGACCGAAAAAAAATCTTCTGTCTGCAGATAACTGAATGCGTCCTATTTTACATTGTTCACTTATCAATTGTCGTTTACTTGTGTATAATTTTACTAATTTCAGCGATCACATCCAAAATATGAATTATGGTATTTTGGCTGTTGACAAAACCTGGTTGAAGGACTCTGTTAGCTATAATGACATATTAATAGAATCGTACACCAAGTCGAGGAGGTGGAGTTGCTTTTTACGTAAATACATCTGTATCTTTTGTAAGTGATATTGAACAGTTATGGTTAAGCATACCTTTTAAAAATCGTAAGTATGCATTGGGAGTGGCCTATAATCCATATGAAAGGTTTTATTATGGGTTTATCGATATATTGGAATTATCTGTGATATTACCAACAGTTGAGTAGTGTCGCCTCAATATGAGATCAGACAAGATTTACCCATTCTGGATCTCAATCTTGAATTTTTTTGAAAGTTGATTCTAGTTCTCGACCTCGAAAATTCTCAATCTCAAATTCGAGAATCTGTGCGTACCGAATTGAAGCTGCGGTTATTTTAGGATTATGCTTTAAGGTTTTTGGCAGTTCCCTGATGATATTTATTTATGGAGCATTATAGGTACTTAAAAGGACAGCTCTGCTATTTCCCTGTGTAAACAAATAATGTGACACACTTGCTAACATAGGTGCACAATCATTAGTTCACGTTTTATGATGCAAGCAATTTGGTATTTTATAATAGCTGACGAAATGTTTCTGAAACAAATTTTATAAAATAAATTACTCTCAGGAACATCTTGAAGACGTTTTTACAGCAACTATAAATGCAAAATGGGCACCATATTATAAAACAATTCAGTTGTTCCTGATATTGTGTAAAATTATTATATAAACATTTCCGCAAGCTTTCAGAAAATTCATTAACGGCAAGATAAAACAATTTTATTAAAGCTTTTTAAATGTTGCTCTATGAAACAGTTACACAATTGTTTTATAAAAGCAGCTTTGTAATTTCTATGCAACAATAATAAAATATTTTACTGTTTGAAAACACATCAATAAAACGAAACCATTTTCTAACCGCATTCTAAAAATTTCCTAAAGCACTATTGACCAATAAAGCATATTTTCAGGCCACCTGGGTGGTTGAGTGGGTTAGCAATCTCCTTCGCGATCAAGTGGACATGGGTTCAAATCTGGCCGTAGCCGTAAATTTTCTCGGAACGGAAATTGATCTGAACTCATTAGTTAAGCTAGCTTTCATTTAGGTTTGGGATGGTTGAGTGTGTGGTATGTTTGGATGCGAAGAAGCGTAGGTAAGTCATGAGCGGCTCATTACCTCCGTTGCCCTTCCCGTGAGATATAAATGGTTCTCGACACCGAAAGGTAAAAAAGGCTATAGATATGAATGAATGATGAAAAGCATATTTTCTTGTCATAACAAAGGGATAATATGTCTATGGTTATAGGAGGCAATTACTATTTTACAAGTACGCTATATGATCCATAGCAAAGGCAATATTTATGCGAAGAAAATATTACCGTGAATTATATGGCATGTTTTTAATAAATCTTTAACGCGCCCCGATTTTAATAATTATTACTAGTGCTTCCTGAAATGTTTAAAAAACTCGATTATATCAGTTTCAGTTTTTTTGGTGATGAAGTTGACTGCAATTTATTTACTTTATAATTAAGGCGTTCTCAAGTGCCACAAAATACTAGCAAACAAATTATTTTTAAAATTGTAATATTTACACTCTTAAACACTGGCATTTCAAAATGGCTCCTTACTATAAAACAGTTTGGTGTTGTTCGTGATAATTAAATTAATATTGTATTTTTCCTGATTTTGTAAATAAACAACCAAAAGTAACGAAGATTAACACGTACAGCAGCTGAAGAATTCCGGTTAAAAATTCGACTTTTCAATTTTTAATAACCTCAACTTCTTCAGTAACTCTACCTTGTATAAAGAAAGATTATTATGCTTTCTTGTTTGTATTTTTATGTTCTTTATTTATAATTTCTAATAATTTTTATTTCACGAAATAGTATTTTTGCATCTTGAGGTCACCATGTATAACATACTCTAAATTTAGCATAAGCAAAAATGCTTTTTCTTAATGCACTAACTTTAATTAAGAACCAATTTTCTGGGAAATAAATAATAACATGACCTACCATTTTAGAAGTTTTTATAATATGCAATCAGGGCCGTAGCTACCACGAGGGCAGCGCCCTAAGGACCCCCGAACATAGGGGGCCTCCGAAAGTGGAGGAAGTTTTTTTACGAAATTTTCTTAAAAAAGTATTGAACCAAACTGCCAAACTTGAGAAAATAAGCAGCGTCAAGGAATTTGCAGATCTGTTAATAATTGATCACAGCTCACTTTCGCCAACTTTTATCATGATCTATGTACAGCATGTATTATGTACTTGACAGTTTCTGTGACCGTAGCTAAGGCCGAAAGGTCATTTTCAAAACTGAAATTGATCGCCTGTGAATATTACATTCAATGGTTGTATTCCTTTTCTATTTTTTTTTTTTTTTGGTTGAATAAAGGCATATTATTATTATCATTATTATTAAGAATTACATACGAAGTACTATGGGACAGGAAAGGCTCAGCAATCTAGCTTTGCTTTCAATTGAAAATGATAGAGCTCAACAAATTAACTTTGATAAAGTAATCAATGACTTTGCTTGTAAAAAAGTTAGAAAAGAGAATTTAATGTGATCTTGATTTCAGTTAAAACTCAACTTTGTAGACTTAGGATATTGTAACTTTGTAAGTTTTATATGCATGCTTGCATGTCATATAACGGGTGGTACTCCGCCTAGTGCAGAAGTTTTTACATCGCAATAAGGGCTTTCTGCCTGATCTAACGACCACCACTAAATTAATAATAATAACCGGAACCAGTATAAGGCTAACGCCTTAGCCAACGGGTTAGAAAGCTTCTACAGTTTTATATTAAACTCAATGTGACAAGTAAATATGTGTTTTGTTTGTTTTAAATGCCCATTCTTCTATCTTAACAGGAAAAACAACAAATAGCAACCCTATTTAAAAAAGGCTTACTAAATGAAAGTGGTGTAGAGATAACGGGGTAACCCCATAATTATTTGTTGCCCCAGGGCGCCCAAGCCTGTAGCTACGGTCCTGTATAAAAGCAGGGGACTGCAACTTCTCCAAAGCCTTCGTCACTTTACACCATGATATTCTAATTGCTATGCTACATTATATTCGTCTGGAAGAGGATGCAATCAAATTATTTAAAAAATATTTCCAAAACAGATCTCAAAGAGTTATAGTAGCAAATAAAACGTCTGATGTTGTAGAAGTCACGTGTGGAGTTCCACAGGGATCTATCCTGGGCCCCATCCTATTTACTATCTACACTTTAATGTATTCCACATACTGAAAATACGCCAATTGTCATTCATATGCCGATGATACACAAATTTATATGTTCTTCAAACTAGAAGAACGTGTTAACACCTGTAGAAATTTGAATTCTGATTTGGTTAATCTCTTTAAAATACCCAATACGCACTGTTTACAACTTAATCCTCTAAAATTCAATGTTATTATGTTTGGTAATAAAAAACAACGAGCAAAATGCATTACTGAGTTTCCTGTCGAAATAAATGATATCGCAATACTTTTTCAAAATGTAGTAGAAAGTCTCGGACTTCAGATAGACTATAAATTACGTTTTAATGAACATATAAGCCGATGTTTTCGGGGTGCATTTTGTAATCTTAAAACAATATTTAACAGCAGACATATCCTTGATATAAAAATCAATATAAATGTATGTAACTCGATGGTGCTGTCTCAGTTTGACTACTGTGATGTTGTATATGGTTCCTGCTTGGATGTTTTAGACATCAATAGAATACAAATAATGCAGAATTCTTGTTTAATATTAGTTTATGGAATACGTAAACATGAAAGAATATCACACAAACTAAAAGATGTAGATTGGCTGAATATGAGTAATAGAAGGTATTTGCATCGTGCTTGTCTCTATCGTAAAATAGTAATATTAAAAACTCCACCATATTTGCATAAAAAATTATTATATCGCACTGAGATACATAACATAAATTTCCGACACAGAGGCCTTCTCACGGTACCATCACACCGAAAACAAATTTTCAAGCGGTCTTATTCATCCTACTCGTTTAAATACATCAACTTCATTTCTTTTCATATTTTCAGTAGTCCTTTATCTACTTTTAGGAAAAACACAAAGGAGTTGCTTAAGGCTGAGCATAAAGTTTTTAGCGATTTTTGTAGCAGCGGATATTACTTGAACTAAAGTCGATAGCTCCATGTTTCCGAGGTAAATACAAAAGGAAGAAACTACTAGCCCCTAGATGGCGCAACGCCCATTTGCTATTGAAAGCCTACTTTCACCCTTAGGCGATGTAAGAATAAAATGTTACACTCTCTTCCCTTGATTTGCAAATAACTTTTCCTATTTTTTTACGAACTGTCTTTTAAAGCTTACATTGTTTTCCATAACAACCAGAGTTATTTGAATTTTAAAATTTTGAGTTTTCTTACCAAAATTCTCAATTAAAGCTTCAAGAATTAATAGATACGTGCCAAATTAGGAAAAATCTTGTGTGTAATTTATTGGGAAAATCAGATTTTTCCTATCTTATTTCACAAATAGCTATTTAAGTTACTATTTCCAAGAAACAAGCTTCTTAAAATATTAATAGGCAATTAACAGACCGTATTAAAATATAAAACAATAGTCGAACCAAGAGGCAAACAATAACAATACTAAAAATTACAGTGGCCAGTGCCACCTTAGTAATACTAGGACATTCAGCGTACTTCCCATGTAGATATTATATACCCAAGCATAGAATTCCGCCAATATTACGACTGAATCAGAATGTCCGTCTTCGCAGGTAAACCTAGTACAATAACCATGCACGGCAGATGCCTTAATTTTTCTGCCTAATTTCAACCGGTTCCTTTGTTACATTGAAAATCTGCCAAAAACAGAAGCTAGTTTTACTTCGCAATCTTTTCATCCCATTTTTTAATATTTTGGTCAGCCATTAGGTAAAAACAAGTAAAGCCTTCAACAATCTCCTTCAGGTAAAAAAATACAAAAAACCTCTCTTAGGGCACGTAACATGTGTATACAGGCTGTTTTTGCAATATGTGCATGTATTTATTAAAACCCACGTAAGTACCTATGTGTCGCAATAAAATAGGGTTGCCAAATTTCGAATATAAAATCAAAGGACAAGCCCGCGCCACAGGCAATTCGCCGAAGGCGCAAATTTTTTTTTTGGGTGCCATGCCAAAAAACCCCGCTTTCGGTCTTTCTACATATTTTTTTTTTTTGGTGCATCCACCAAAATATTACTAATATAAGATAGAGGAAAATTTAGTTTATTTTTAATATTAGTAATTTACTAGCAACCAGTGAGACAAATGTCTCATTTAATAAAACAAAAAAGACCGTCCCGGACGCACCAGCGTTTCGGACGGACGGAAATCACGTGATTTCTCGAAAACCGGAAGTGTCACGTGACTGAAATTCGGTTCCTGACCTGACATGACCATTTCAAACATATAACTTTAATAACTTTTTTCTCTATCTCTTACGGTTCGGCTGCTGAAACAGCGTCCTAGACAGACAAAACAGCGTCCCGGACAGACACGTCTATTAGATAAAGGATTCTACAAGACGATATAGTTAAATTTTATCCACGAGTGAATCGTTAACGTCGAGACGAAGTCGAGACGTTAATGATTCAAGAGAGGATAGTAATAACTTTATCGTCGTGTATAATACATTTTTTTTCTATAGCAAGAACTTTAAAAATTTCAAAAGAAAATAAGGAGGGGCAATCACATTTTAAAATCTCAGTCTAGCTACTGATTGGGTTACTAGGATAATATCAAGCTGTAATTTTCAATTTAAATAAAAATTAGAAAATTAAATTGCTTTATCTACCCTTGATGTTAAAGTGCTACTATATCTACCCTTGCTGTTAAAGTAACACTTGACCTTTTGTTTTAAATTGATTAAAGCACACTAACATTTGCTATAGACAAAAATAATATGCATATAAGTAGATATAAAGCCATATTAAAAAGTGAGTATGTATTTATTAAATTAAAAGCACCAACTTCTGTCTGTCCTGTTTAACAAACACAATAACAGAAATAAAAATCTAGTGTGACACACGCACAAAACTTCCTTTTACAGTGATCTTATAATTAGTCAAAAATGTCATTTTTCGTTTTTAAGCATTTGTCAAAATTTTTCAAAAATTATAAATTCTACAAAAACGGTACAAAATAGAGCGTTAGTTCAAGAGACACATTTTTTCTAGAACTTCAAGCTGAATTCAAAAATGTAATAATATACCGGGTGTTCTATTTAAAATAGAAGTTAATACAAAAAATAGAAAAGAAACAAAAGAAACCCATTTTAGAAGTATTCAACAGGAAAATTGCCTATCTCACATTAATACACATTAAAAATGTAATAAAAATGTCAAGTTTTTAAAAAATCGTCAGAGCCGTTTTGAAAAAATCGAAAAAAAACTAACTCCCAGTTATGCGATTTTCTTCAAATGCTTGCTGTCGCATCTACATAGTACACAAAACTTATATATGAAGTTTCAACGTCATACCTCTTTTCGTTTTTGAGATCTTCTGTTCACAGACACACAGCCACGCACACAGACACACAGACAGACCAATGAACAAAAACATGTTTTTTGGGTTCAGGGGACTCTAAAACGTCAAGATCTGTTGAAAACTCAATTTCGAATTTTTGGGATGAATCCAATACTTCCTTTATTGTAAAAGGAAGCAAAAATCTGGCGTGATACACTCACCCAACTTCCTTTAACAGTAATCTATAAATAGCCAAAAATTTTATTTTTAATTTTTAAACATTTGTTAAAATTTTTCTTCTTCTTCTTCCTCTTATTGTAGGCCAGAAACCGTACAGTAGAGCGTTAGTTGAAGAGACAAATGTTCTCTAAAATTTTAAGCTGAATTCAAAAATGTAATAATATACCGGGTCTCTTATTTAAAATAGAAGTTAATAACAAAAAGAAAAAAAACAAGAGAAACCTATTTTAGCTGTATTCAACTTGAAAGTCACCTATCTCACATCAATACACATTAAAAATGTAATAAAAATGTAGTTTGAAAAAAATCGTAAAGCCTAATGTGGTTAATTTGCCTTGGCCCTACGGACCACGGCAACTAAATCCACATTCGTGATAAAAAGGTAAACTTCAGTGCCTTGGTAATGTTTCTATTTTGAATATTAGTTTTTACTTCCTTTTACGATAAAGAAAGTATTGGATTCATCCCAAAAATTCGAAATTGAGTTTTCAACAGATCTTCACGTTTTAGAGTCCCCTGAACCCAAAAAACATGTTTTTGTTCATTGGTCTGTCTGTGTGTCTGTGTGCGTGGCTGTGTGTCTGTGAACAGAAGATCTCAAAAACGAAAAGAGGTATGGCGTTGAAACTTCATATATAAGTTTTGTGTACTATGTAGATGCGACAGCAAGCTTTTGAAGAAAATCGCATAACCGGGAGTTTGTTTTTACTCTTGTCATTTTTTAGTTTTTTATCAAATTTTTCAAAACGGCTCTGACGATTTTTTAAAAACTTTACATTTTTATTACATTTTTAATGTGTATTAATGTGAGATAGGTGATTTTCTAGTTGAATACTTCTAAAATGGGTTTCTTTTGTTTCTTTTCTACTTTTTTTATTAACTCCTATTTTAAATAGAACACCCGGTATATTATTACATTTTTGAATTCAGCTTAAAATTCTAGAGAAAATTTGTCTCTTTAACTAACGCTCTGTTTTGTACTGTTTTTGTAGATCTTGTAATTTTTGAAATTTTTTGACAAATGCTTAAAAATAAAAAATCAAATTTTTGGCTAATTATAAGATCACTGTAAAAGGAAGTTGTGTGAGTGTATCACACCAGATTTTTTTAAATTGTTTGGTTTTAAAGGACATTTACCGTTTTTTGACACCTTACTAAAGGACTCCTGAAAACAAGAATAAAAGTCGGCGGGGAAGTAGGGAGTGCGCCCATTTTTTCCCAATTTTTGTTGTGATGAGTAAGTACTCTAGGCCCACGAATTTAAATCGCCGCGAGAGTCATATCTAAAAATGTCGAGGCTCGAAAACTGCAAGCAATCGAAACCGCCGGGTGTTATGGCAAGGTGAAACACGACACTCGCCTTTAATTCGTCTGAAGGTCGATAAAATCGATAAAGCGCATAGAATCGAGTGAGGCACAGCGAAAGCGAGCGAGAGAGAGCCATGCGATAAGCTCGCTGCCACCATTGATTAACTTCTTTAATCAATGCTGCCACGCTATACCACTATAGTGACAATGAATCTCAAAATTTGAGCAAAATATACTTCAGATTTTTTCTGTCAAATTAATAATTCACATTTTTGACCTGAAAGAAATGACACTGAATACTGAACCATTTATTTTTATTTGAAAACATTTTTCATAAGTGTAGCCGGTTTTGAGTTATTTTCTAAACACTGTTGTTCACAACCTTGGACCCCATTATTAAAGTCGTTTACTTAAATTCAATCACTGTTGTCTTTAAACACACGTACATCATATTCTAAAATCGGAAGCTATATTAGAACTACTATTAAATTTAATATAGGTTTAAATTCTTTCAGTGGGCAAGTTAGTGTTTTCCGTTTTTTGAACTGTGACCTAAAGGCGGCTGCGACGCTGTATCATCTGCCAGACGATGGTCGAACTAAAATATAGTCGCGACAACAACCAAACAGTAATTTGGATAAAATGTCTAACAATTTCACCCGACTTCTATTACAACCTACAAATCAAAATAAACAAAGTATCGATATAATTTATGTGTGCTTACGAAACTGCTACGGTGTACCTACGAGTTGACACCTTTAAATATCGATAAAAATTGCTTGTTTCTAAAAAATTAATTGTTAAAGTTTGTCTTTATTTTGCGCCTGATTAGATCAGATTTGAAGCATACTTATGATTTTTTTTTACTCTATTCCAGTCGTTTTCATAAAAACAAAATACATCACAATAAAGTACCAATCGTGAAGATTAATTTGACGAATTTTATTTTTGATATAAAACAACCACAACTATTTGTAGCTCGTATAGCTTTAGCCTTGCAAAATTGATCATTTATAGGCAACCAAACATACTTCTTGCCCAACCTTAACAGTGGGCAAGGCAGGTCATTACATTATATACTTAAGTTCCTATATACTAATAAAATTATATGCGGGTTAAGTACTAGAGCAGCTGACAATTTTTTGTGTTTTATTGAACATATATATTATTTATTTAAGAGAATAAAACCTTATTATTATTATTATTATTAAGTAATGACTTATCCATTATAAAGGGATAGCTGCTATTGAATCTTAATAAAATTATATTACAATTTTTTGAAACGAAAATACATGCTCCCACTAAAGCTTCGATATCGCATGAGAACTCTAAAATTATCACCACAAACTTGTGTCTAGTTTCCTCATACGAAGTATTAAGAGAAAATTAAATTTGACAACGCTGTTAGATTAAGTTTGTTTAATGAATGTACTTAACAAAAAGACCGTTTGGAAGTAACAAATTTAAAGACCCTAATAAGTATTATTAAATCTCGACATAAAAATGATGTACAAAGCAACATTTTTATTTGCAAAATTAAATAATAAGCAAAAATAAATCTCTAGTAATTATTTGGCTCAAAAAACATTACATTATTGTAAAACGTTTTTAAAATGACCCCTCCCCCCTTTAAATTCGCAGCACTAGCGTGCACGAACACTAATTGCATCTGGAACACGCTGCAAAATTCTGGGGTTAATGGTGGTAGCTGCTTTATGAATTCGATCGGTAAGGTCTTCTCGAGTTTGAACAGAAGTAACATAAAGCAAATTCTTCAAGTGTCCCTACAGGAAAAAGTCCAAAGGTGTTAAATCTGGACTTCTCGCTTGTCAAGCTCTTGGACCACCGCGACCGATATAGTTGTCAGAGTAATGGTGGTAAAACCATTGTCGAACCACACCTGCATAATGTGATGGTACGCCCACATATCGCGCCCCAGTGCAACAGGAATATCCTCCAGTAAGCTCGGAAAGTCATAATTTAAAAATTCTAAATAAGTTTCTGCATTTAGCGTTTCAAGAAGTATAAAAGGGCCAATCAGCCTGTCTTCAAGTATTCCTGCCCATACGTTTACTGAAAAATATGCCTGGTAGTTTCCTTCGTAAACTGCATGAGGATTGTCATGGGCTCAAAAGTGTTCCTAGTAACAGTTAAAGATGCCGTTTCTTGTAAATCTAGCTTCATCCGTCCATAACACATTGCTTATAAACAAAGGATTTCTTCTATGGACCTACCAATCACTCGCAAAAAGTAAATCGACGTGGGTGGTCTTCCTGCAATAAATTCCGAACCCCTATGTACATGAGTTTTAAAAACACCCAAATTTACTACTTGTAAAACGTTTTCGTCTAAGTTGAGTTTCCTTATTCGTGGTCGAACTCCGTTCATATTATGAGCTGGAATAATGGTTCCAGTTTCTCTTAGTCTTCGATCTGCCGCTCTTATCACAATATGAGAGGGATGCCTTTTGTTGGGAAAACGTATGGCACACACCCTTGCAGCTTCATTAAAATTTCTTTCGCAATTTCTTAAAACCCATATCATGTCTGCATATTCATATGCCACGTACTCCATGGTATAAAGACAAATTACGGTTGAAGCAAATCAAACACAAGTGAAATTACAGTCTGGAATAAATCTAATGTCACAACTGACAGTCAAAGATTTCACATTAAGAATTTTGAATGTTATCTCCATTTTTATTTTTTGTTCATATCAGGTCACCATAAATATGCATTGTTGTCATGTTTAATTTTAACAAAATTTCTTTTCTTTTAACACTATTTTAAAAACGCAATAAGAATAGTTGAAACAAATCACGTCAATTATTATTATTTTAAATGTAAAATATGCGTGTTATTTAAGTTTTCTTTATAGTTCCTTATAATTTGCTGTTGGAGATAACAACATTGACCACACTGTACAAGAAAACTAAACTGCACAGGACAATTTTGTTGGCAGTTTTGTGTTCATCTATCATGATAGAAAAAGATTACCTGAAGCTTTAGCGGAAGTTGCGGCATACCCTGTATGTACGAGCTCTATGCATAGATAACTTCTACAATAGTTTTACCTTATGTAAAGAGATACTTCTATAAAAATCTGCGGTACTTGAACGTTAAGGCAAAACTGGAGATGGACTACATTTGAAGCTACTTCTCAAAAACTGCAAAAATATTTCAGTAAAGTTGTATAATATCTTGACAAAAGGGAGGTTTAATTTATTTCCACAGACTTTGATAGTAAAATGCTAAAACAAGAAAATAAACGAGAAGAAGAAAAACGAAAACCGAAAACTATTATTGGATATAATAGGTGTTTGTCAGAAGTTGATAAATAACGTAAGATGCTTGGTTATTATGCGAGCGAGACAAAACTATTAGGTGGTTCAAAAAAATGTAAATCCATATTATATTAATAATGCTTCTCAACACTTATCACCTCTGTAACAAATATTCCACCAAGAAAAACCTGAATTATTATGATTTTCGGCATAACATTATGAAGAACGCTTTGTCGGAAGCAGAGGACACACCAGTGTGGAAGATCCGAAAAGCAAACCAAAAAACTTGCCTAAAAAGGTTCAGTGGGATGATAAAGGACGCTAAATAAAAAACGATATACAGATTGCTATGAAAAAAAAATCGCAAATTTGTTTGTGCAGTCTGTCGCGACTAGCTCAAAAACTGTTTTAGAACGTACTACGTTCAAATATAAGCCATCATTTTGTTTATTTATGTATTTTTACCTTTTGGAAAGAGTTTTTCAGTTATATATAATTTTTATTAATAAATTTTACGGGTTGTTTTATTGAAATGGAAATGATTTTCTGGATAGATTGTTAATTCGTTGATACGTGTTATATAAATAAACGTTTTAATTAATGTTCCTTGTTTATTTCACATCAAAAATTATATGACTCTGACATGATCCAGATATGCGATCAAGAGCCGCGCTCTCCATTCGTCGAATCACGGCTCAATTAAAAATTCATCTCATGTCAGTAGCGCCCTCAAACCCCACGTTCATTTTTCAAGGAGCAGAAAACATCAAGAAATTCCAGGCGTTTTATTTGACCAAAAATAGAACGCCGCAGTTTTCCAAAGAAACAAAGTATCTGCAAACGCAGCTTTCACTGCAAAAATCCAATACGGCCCCAATTTAAAAAAAACTGCGTTCATAGACCCGAAGAGCCCGTCAAAAAAAAAACTTAACGCCGACGCAAGGTTAGCAGCCGCATTCCTAAAAACAGGTAGAATTGAAATTTGCAACGTAGGCTTTAAAAATATAACGGTCGCGAGCTCCGAAAACATAAAGAAAGGCGGCTTTAAGCCGTCCATTTAGAAAGGATTAGACAGGTACTTGACAAAGCAAAGATGTCACCTCGAGAAGCTAGAGCGGCGGCCCCGATTAACCATGGATAAACCAACACCGGCGAGCCGCGTTTTAATTACAAACGTATATCGCGAATCAAATAAATCCTAGTTAATATTGATACACATACAGGCGTGTGATATATCGCTGAATGCGTCTTTTTACAAGTAAGACGATGAGCTACCTTAGAAAAACTGCCACACGTACTTAACGACGTTATAGCGCAAAATAGTTAAAACAACAAATTATTTCCCACTTCGGCACAAAATCGAAATCCGGAAGAAATTCAGGCTAGTGGTTTACCTTTATAAGAAGAGGACGATGGAAAAATGAGATTTTCGATTGACCCCTGATCTCGAGTCGCCTTCAGCTTCTAATAAATCTTTGGTCTTAAAAGCTCACCGAGAATAGGAACCCAGCTTCCGCTCTAACAATGCCACCGTCGTAGCCGTCCGCGATCGCTGCAAGTCCCCGAGCTCGACAATAGCATCCTCCAGGACGTTCACTGCCGCTGCCGTACCCAACCTCAGCAAGGAGCATTGCAGCCGCCGTAGCATCATCCAGGACCTCCGTTGCCGTCGCCGTCTCCCAGACTGCCACCTCGCAAGCTGCTGCTGGCGCGGCCGCTGCCCATGCCAGGAAGATCGCATACTCCAAAGACGCCGCCGCCGTCTGCGCTTACGCTCAGCCTCCACAGAGGAGAATTGCCGTCGCCCAGACTGCCACCACGCACCCTGCCGCTTCCATGCCACGAAGCTCGCATACTCCAAAGACGCCGCCGCCGTCTGCGCTTACGCTCAGCCTCCACAGAGAAGGATCGCCGCCAACCTATGCCTTCCGCTCGCGCTGCCTGCTGACGCCGTTTAGCCCATTCCCCGCCGCCGCCGCAGCATCCATAGAGGACGCTCGCCGCCGCCGCACATTGTAGGCGCAAGCTGCAATATGCCAAACGTCCCCAGAGAACTATTCCAGCGCCCGTCCGGGCTCTCACATCTCCGCTCGCCGAGAACCGAAACCCGAACCCCCTGCGTCCGGTCTGCCCGGCCAAATTCTAGAGCTCGCGCCGTCCAGCTCTACCTAGTCTCAGTTCACCGAAGATGAGAAGTATGGACAGCCGACGTCCGGTTCCGCCTCCCGCCGCTTCCAAGCTCGAGGTTTGCTTCGGCATCCCGCACCCGGAGTGTGTCGTCGTCAGACGCGTTCTGCATGGCCCCAAGGCGCCCCAAGCTCCGGGCCTGCGTTAGCTGCTTGCCGACCAGACTGGGTCCCGACCCGCCGCCAGCCGTCCGGCTCCACGTCCCCACCAGGTATGCCCAGAAACCCCAGAAACTCCGCGCCACAAGGAGGACTTTGCCTGAGCTCGCGCTCCCAGGGATCGACGCCCCGGCACCGTACCACTCCGCCGAGAGTCCACATGGCCGCGGCACTAACGCCCCAAGCCTCCGCCGCATCCCCCTGCATGCCGCCGAGGCGTGTCATGCTGCCCCTGGCTATCCGGTACATAAAGACAGGCCCGCCCCAAAGGGCTTCGCTAGGACGCGAGCCCCAGGTCGAAGAAGCCTTGGCCGAGGTTTTCCTGCCCCTAGGTTGACCGCCACCATCAAAGCTTCTCGCCAATGGAGATGCCCTCCACCGGGCCACGCGCATTAACAATATTATTCTATTTTATATCTCTAGGTTAACTTTGCAACAAAACTGTACATATTAATATTAACTGTAAATAAACAAATGCTTAAACCAATCATGCTCTTCTACAGGAGCTCCAATCGTCGTTCGTCGTGGACACCCTTACCTTGAGCTAGTCTGGTAATGGCACTAAAAAAGCCATTTTTAACCGCGGTCACGCCTCACGCAAGAGCATCTCCGTATTGTGTTAACTCAATAGTTGTATCTTTGGCCTATCTCGAAGAGAACAGTTCTCGGAGGCCAGTGACTCATCCCTTAAGTCAGGACCGCGCCAGCATCAATGGCCGCCTATGTGCAGAGCCAAATTTGCCGCCCCAAAATTTACATTTTTGTTGTAAAATACATACCTAGTTTAACTGTAACAAATCAAATTAATTTAAGTGAAAAACAGAAATTTTAAAAAAGTTTTATTAACAACAAAATTTACAAAAAAAAGTAGTGGAATAAAATTAATAAAAAAAACAACAAAATTTTAGAAAATTATAAAAAAGCAACTTTGCTAGGTTTTTTCTCGTCAAATTCTTTAATTACTAATTCTAAATCGATGGAATCCATCGTGTCGCTTTCTATTTCTATTATAGACAGATTATTTAATCTGTTTTGTGCCATTGTGGATCGCATATAATTTTTAATAATTTTTAGTTTGGAGAAAGATCTCTCACCAGACGCAACTGAAACTGGTAACGTGAGTAATATTCTAAGAGCTATTGACATATTTGGAAATGATGCTAAGAGCTGATTTTCAAAAATATATTCAAGAATGGACTGGGGCTCTAACTGATGCTTTTCAGCTGAAGTAGGTTTAAAATGTAATTTTAAAGATTTTATCTCTTCAAATAATTCTATTCCAACTACATCTGATTCCTTTCTAGAATCATCAGTTAGATGAAGATGTAAATCTTTACAACATTGTAATAACTCGTTTTCCGTTAAATCAAACATATTATAGAGAAATCCAAACATAGTATCATATCTTGTTGTTCCCTCAAATCTGTCTCTTAAAGACGATAAAGTTTGATCTAATATATTAAAATAAACGTTAACTTTATAATAATTTTTTGGATCAATAATTGGTTCATCACTGTGTTCATAATCAAATTGTCTGGGATTTCTTCGTGGTCTAACAAACTGAACAGCAGGGAAATTAGGTTCAATGCCGAGTTCATCCGCAAGTGTATTAGCGTCAGTAAGAACATTATTGAATTCTTCATCTGATCGAAGAGCTAAGAAAAAATCTAACAAATTTTTAAAATGCTCTAAGCAAGTTTTTATATTTATAGTAGGATTTTGCATCATCGTGCTCAAAACATTAATTTTGATTAAAATATTGTACCAAATAATTGTTGAGCACAAAAATTTATAACTCTAAATTTTTAATGCCAAAGATTTGGCTTGATGTGAAGCACTGTGGTCTTGTACGGCTAAACGATCTTCAATTACTTCTACCAATGCATCATATATTTGCCCAATTTGGTAACGCAGGGGCTTCACAGCGTCTATTCTACTAGACCACCGTGTATCACTAAGTGGTTTTAAATTTAAATTTGTTGTGTGTTTTTTTCAGAATTGACCATCTTTTTACCGACGCAAAAAAAACAAATAATTCTTGAACTATATCAAAATAACCAGAAGTCTCAAAAGAAACTTTAGCAGCATCGTTCACTACTAAATTTAATGTATGGGCTGTGCACGGCACAAGAAATGCTCGCGGATTTATTTCTATTTGTTTTTTTTGCAAACCATTATGTTTGCCGCGCATATTTGCCCCATTATCGTACCCTTGGCCACGCATGTGGTAAATATTTAAATTCAACTTTGAAAGTAAATTCATTAAAAATTTACTTAAACCCACTCCAGTTGAATCATTAATAGGACAAAATTCTATAAAATGCTCGCGTATTTCAATTTTTTTGAGGACTCATTCAACATTGTAAATCTAAAAATTATAGTCATTTGTTCGATATGACTAATATCCGGTGTACAGTCAAGAATGATAGAATAGTATTTACATTTTCTAATTAAATCCAAAATATTATTTCTAATTTTGTTACCAATGACATCTATTATTTCATTCTGAATTTTGTCCCCTAAATAATTTACCATTCGTGTTTCATCTTTTTGTGACTTTTGAGTCCGAAGCACATGTTCTGACATAACAGAATCAAATTTTGAAAGCATCTCAACAGCTTTTAAAAAATTACCGTTATTGCTTTAAAATAATTTATTAGATTGCCCGCGTAAAGCAAGACACTGTCGTGACAAATATTGTATTATTAAAATTATTCTCTCAATCACAGCATGCCAGTGCTTTGCTTCTGCATTCAACAAACGTAGTTGCGTCTGGTTTACAGTTTGTTCTAACTGATTTTTAACGTTTGCATTGTGAGTATCACTTTTTTCGTGCCTTGAAATCAATAGTGACAAATGCTGCCAGTCAGAAACACCTTCCTTTTGCGAAAAATTGTTTTAAATTTTGCCAAATATTGTACAACAAAAGCAATAAACTGCATTATTTTTTATTGAATAAACTAACCACGGTCTATTAATTTCTTCTCCATTTGGAAGAGAACGGTAGAAATATTTTTTCGAAAACCTTCGACCATTTTCATTAGTTGGGAAATTAAATTGCGTTACCTGAACAGGCCCTCTTTCTACTAAAATTTTTGTTAATGTTGTTGATATTATCTCAGGCCACTCTCCAGGATCATTTGAGGTTGCTGTGTCCTGCTGCGACTGCTGTGAATCTGATGAGCAGCCAAATTTCTTTAGTTCAGAAAGCCTTGATGAGGATGACGTGCTGGCTTCTTCAGCGTCACCAACTTCTCTTCTCTCTGGTTTTGGAGACTCTGAGTCAGATGAAATCACCTTCTCTTCCCCAGATTCGGAATCTTCCCTCATAATTTCCATTTCGACTTCTTGGACGCACAGCTCATTAAGTGGCCCGGAAAGAGAACTAGAGCTTGATTCTAATGCTTCCGCTGACACATTTTCTGGCTTCAAATATTTTTCTAAAGTATTGGCCAGTTTTTTCTTTTCTTCTTTTTTTTTGTAGATTTTGTTTTCGATACTGAAAACCCGACAGCCTTTTCGTTTTTCTGTTCTAGAAAAATTATAACAATTTTATTACTTAATACAATTTAAGAATTGTGTATTGATTGATATATGATTGATATGTATGTAGGTACTTACCACATTTATAACTTTTCTTCAACTTTCTTCAAAACACAATCACTAACAAAATTAATTTTCTCTACTCGATCTTCTCTGCAGCCAATTCAAAAATTATATGACCAAATAATTATCATTGCACCCATATTACCACAGCATTAATGTAAGCATCATTATTATATTTCTTAAAATCAGCTTTAAACGATTAGGTACCGTATAACGGGGATATATGGAACGATTTTTTTAGATTTTCATGTGTAGCTCCTGGCATTATCAAAGTATCTAAAATTTATAAGTTGAAAATGGAAGCATGTAGTATTGGGAACATATTGTTTCATGTATGACTACAAAAAATTTTTAGTATTTTTTTTTTGTATTTTATCGTTGTTTGGTATAACCCGCTATTGGGGGATATAACAAACACTTTACATTTTTCTCAGTAACTAAAGCTTTTAAGTGAATGATCGATATAGGCATCTACAGTAACCTTTATTGAACACTTTTCTTTAAAAAAAAATTTTTTTTTACAATTCTTGTAGGAGGAATGGGAAAAAACTGATTAAACTGAAAAGTGATTTATTTGCAGACGAATCTTATGAAATACAAAATAAAAATAACTTCTTTCTTCAAACAATGTTAAAAAACTACTTATATCTAATAAGGAAAACAGAGAATTAAAAAAAAATTTAAAAAACAACATTTTTTTCTTATAAAATATCTTCACGAAAATTGTGAAGGCCACGAGTTATGGATGGAGTGCAGATCTTGTGGGTTATCTGGGATAGCTTAACAGCTTGTACATCTTCCACATCTAGAAATACAAAAATGTGTTTTTTACCCCTATATTGTCTCATACAGCTAATTTCTATTGCTGTTTTATTTTATATGCAAAATTTTGGCTACAAATTTTTTCTCAACTTTTTTTTAGTGTTTTTATCATAAATAAAACTTGTAACTACAAAACATCCTTCATTAATATGATTGGGGGTCATACTTTCTTCTATATGCTGTGCCTAGTCAGTGCACGTGTACCCGCGGCATCGTTCGATATAACCCTACAAAATGACATTGTTTACATTTTTAACCATAACTAAAAAAATAATGAATTTATTCAAAATTTTTTCATGCAGAAATGTTGTTATGGTTGCTTAAAAGGATTTATTTCATTGGACTATATAGATATCACCAATACTTACTTAGATATGAAGAGGTTTAGTAGACGTCACTAAAATCTATAACAAATCACTTGGCGGCAACTCTGCATTTAATGCGGTTAAAATTATTTTCTGATCGACGCAGGCATAACGAATAATATCACGGGGAAGTTATGCAGCACCTCCAACAAGTTTGGGCAATGAAAGTTGCCTACCGTTGAAGATAAACATCAGAGTTTGGTAAATTACGTTTTTGTTCGATATTACCCGCAGCGTTCGATATATCCCCGTTATACGGTACTTACAGACAAAAGAGATCGCCGACACCCCGATCAAAAATAATATAAATACCCACTTCATAAATACGATATGTTTCACAGTCAATAAAAGCCGCCAGCCGCCAGTTTTCTGAAAAGTCACGTTTTGTTGCTTCTGATAAATATCCGGCTTTTTTGTAATCATTGCATAAAGATGCATGGAAAGCGTTCCTTCAAGTTGGCTTCGTTTAACAATTAGCCGCCACGGAATAAAAACTAACTTCGAAAATTTACATAAACAATAATCCATGTAACCATATTATCAGGTGTTCATTTACACAATAAACATTTTTTATACCTATATAGGTACATATTTTTGAACTTCTAAAATTTGTAAAGTAAAAAAAATGTACATTTTTTATTTATTTTTTTTGTAATTTGTATATAATTTTTAAACCTTTTTGGCCGCCCCTGAATTTGGCCGCCCGTGTGCGGTGCACACATTGCACACTGGCTTGGCGCGGCCCTGCCTTAAGTCATAATGCTATTGAGCCCAAACTTACTGAAACCATTAATAATTATTTAAGGGATACTAAAAACCCTTTTGGTGTATATTTTTTTTAAGTATAGTGGTAACCTTTGGGCAGGTTTCGGCAGTTAGCCTAACCTAACTTCTAATAATCTTTTTATTTATTTTATGCTATGATATGTAAAAAAGTTACTATTTGCTATATGCTATTTAAAAAATATAAAACAATTTTTGAAATTCGATCATTACATGTAAAAAACTACTGGACCGTGATTATTTAAATTCATTTTATACCCTCCCCCACATTATTTTTTTTTCCGGTCCGTCTCGAGGCAATGTTGGCAACCCTTAAAAAACGGATTTTTTACAATGCTGGCAGAAGCTCTAAAAATGAACGCTACAAACTTCAGCCAAACCATATGCAAACAGAGAGGTTAGGTTGAAACAGATGATGTATGAGTGTTGCCAGATGTACGATAATTACCGTACATGTACCTCCGGTAATTTTTCCCCAAATACGATATACGGTCCAAATCCTATTACTGTACCTGGATGTACGATAATTTTCCCTCCGAAGATGAATATACCAAGAATGGAATTTACAGTGAAATTATTATGACAAATAGTTTTGATCGTTCATTATAATTTCTGAGATTTATATTACATTTTGTATGAAATTGTGATTGTGCATAACAAAGTGTCAAATTACTGAATATATTTGTTTACTGTCCTATATTCATATTCTGCTACGTAATTCCCTTGTTTCTAGTATAGCCTGGTAATGGTAACTTATAAAAATACACTACCTGCATTATGAAATAATCTGCTATTTGGGTTAATTATAGCATTATAGGTACATCGCTGAAAATGAAGTAATTTGTTTTTCGTATGTAAAGTACTAAATGTTCGATAGTGATAATCTGATAATGATAGGGGCAGCAAAAGCGCTCATCAAATACAGGGAAATACCACATATGAAATTTGTATTTTAAATTGAGGGTACTTAATTAATTATTTTATTTAACTAATATAAATGTTGCGTTGATAGTCTATCTAAAAATTAAGGGTTTATTTTATTTGTAGGTATATACAAATTTGTTTGAATACGAAGGACCTTTTTGTATATTATTTGCTCAAATAATCGAGCTATTTCTGCACGATCCCATTTAACAGTTACTAAAAGTTACATTAAATATACAGAAATCCAAAATGTAAATTTTAGAAAAAAAAATATATTTTTTTCAGAATAAAAACTTACTATACACCTAGTAAATTATAAAAAATTTAATTGTACCGTAATTTCTCATCTGGAGTATGGTATTTCACAGCCTGGCAGCACTGGGATGTATAAAATGTTTTTACAATTGTTTATAGCATGGCAAACCGGATATTGTTTTTTTCGTCGCACCCCATGAGAGCAGTGATGGTAACTGTAGACAAATTTCCCTATTTTTAAGGGAAAAATTGACCCAATTTTATGACGTCGACGTAGGGATTTTACAAGGAATACTTTTCAAACATGGTTTTGTAGGGGAAAACTTTCTTTTACTTCCGATTTCGTTTTCCACAAACAGAAATTAAGTCGGTGACAGTTTTACAGTGGTAAGTGTTATGTTGGTACTTGGTAACCAAAAAGCCAGCAACTACTAAACATTAGTATTGTTCTGTGTACTAAGCAAGCCTAACTTCAATGTACGAATGATTAACGATTTCAATTTCAATCCGGTGAAAGCTGCGCTGTTTGTTTATTACGAGTTTGTTTGTGTTCTGTCACTGTGTTAAAGAATATTAAATAATTGCTGATTATTTCTTAAATTTATTTACTACAACAGTACAACCACTTACCTTACAACAATCTTTTACATTTTGAATTATAGCGCGAAATTTTAAAACGGTGTAAAGAAAATACAGGGAAACTTTGAACAAATTACAGGGAACTTTATTTTTAAAAGTTGCCATTACTGCATGAGAGTTGGCAAGAGCTGTACCGCGTGTTTAGGTATTGTTCTGTGCAGCCTGTCGCTTTTATTTTTAAGTTCCAACAAAATGAGTGAACAGGAAGATGAACCAGAAAGGCCTGTAGACATCTCCACAAAACGTCGGGAGAGAAATGAATCCAAGTACTTTACTTTCCAGTCAGATATGAACTTTAGCTTCAAGCAGGACTGCGAGAAGCTTCTGCTGGCTTTCAAGGAGTTAAAAAGCTTCACTTTCAAAACGTTTGCTGGAGTTTGGAAGAACATGTCGTTTAGTCTCATTTTTGGGTAAGTTAAATATGCTGCGGCCCCCAGTAAACCGACTTAACTTGATTTGTTTCAGCGGGCAGGAGTTTAAAGAAGAACTGAAGTCGTTCATGGAATCTTCTTTTTTCACAATTAAGAAGTATCTAATCTTCTCGGAGAGCATTTATGTTCAAGTTGGCGCTTTTTATATGCTTTATGCTTTGTATTACAAGCAACCGTGCAGGTTGGTACTCAAACCTGATTTGGTGACATTAATATAGAATAGACTATTCTTCCAGTGACAAAGTAAGAATTCGATTAACCTGTGACGAGTACACATCCATCTCATCATTGCTTAAAAAAATGGAAGAAAGCAAAATTATTGAATTTGAAGCAATATACACTAAACTAAAGTGTGAAAACGCATTCTGGTATGTGGAAACACCTCTCCGTTATGGACTGGAGGGCAAATTTATGTGGCAAGAGAAGAAATTAACTGCAGACATCTCTGAGACCATTAATAATTTTGATCTGGCAGCTGAAGCAACAAAGGTGGTTTATTCAGAAGACTTTTATGGGCTAAACAACTTACAACAAGTTGAGCAAGAGTACACAGAGGGTTTGAAGAAATTTGGAAGTAAGTTAATTTAGGTGCTAAACTGGAAACTTTAAATTAAGTTGCTTGCAGTGACCACCCAAAGTATTGTGGAAGATCTGAAACTTGTTTGTAACCAACTGAAAGAATCGCCTCCTGAAGATTCTGACAAAAATGGTGATAAAGGAGAAAAAAAACCCACACTTAGAGATCTAGCTCTTTCTGTGGCTGCTCGTCCTAAGCGCTCTTGCACAATTAAAAAAACTAATAAGTAGAACCTATTGATGTAAATACAAATATCTTTTGTAAGTTTTGAAAGATTGACAAATAAATTATATAAGCTAAGAAAGTCTAACAGATGTGTTTTTAAAGGTTAGACAGGTGTAAGTTTTGAAATTTATTAACAAATAACAATTAGAGTGTGTGGCCGGCTGGTAAAGTGCTTGCGCAGCAGATGCAGGTAGTGGGTTTGAGCCCCACACTCGGACATTGGTAATATCAAACGCTCTCCGGCCATCATACGAACACCTTTGGTGGTCGTGACCCCTGTGAGGGCATTCTTTCTTAATTCAGGGAGTTAGGATAGCCACCTACCCCAGCCGCGGCTTAGGATGGCTTATAACACCACACTCATTGTGTGAAAGTAACAGGCTCTCAGCCTATATTAAGAGGAAGAAGATAATAAATAGTTTTTTTTAAAGAGTAAGATAAACAAGACTGCAACAAATGTACTTTATACGGTTGTATAAGTGTAAACTTTGTTATTATATAAAAAGTTCTTGAAAACATTGTACAAGATATTTTTCTTTATTTGACATAAATGACACAATAATGACATGTTAATATATTTTGTCTTTAATTTTTATTAGTAACGCACTTTACAATCGGTTGCTTAGCGAAATTCAGTAAATAGTTTTATTATTTATAATTAAAATATGAAGGAATTATTCCACCGAATATTTCATAAATAACATTGGTAGTTTGACAATTAGTTCTAAGCTGAACCTAATCACTCCACTGCACACATCACTCAAAACGTGTTGGCAAATCTCAAAACGTAAACCTTTTAAGTTGTGGTTGTTCAATGTCATTGTCAAGAAGAGTTTCCACAAGGGTGTTAGGGTGGGTGCTTAGCCTATACCAGTGGGGATTTTTGAATTTCCTCGTTGATCGTTAGAATACCAAGGTCTTGTCGTATGACCTCGTTGAGGACGTACGATGGTGCCTCCGTCATGGATCTGAATACTTTAGACTGAAAGCATCTCAAGATGTTGATGTTGGAGTTGGTAGCACTACCCCCTGCATCCCATTTCATATGACCCAATTGGTTTTATTATTGTCTTGTATAATAGGTAACATTTTGTTGACAAGTAACAACTGCGACTTACGACCTGGAAGCTAGTATATTTTTTATAATTTTTGAGACCTAATTGCTAGCTTTTTGGCCAAATATGTTTCTCCCAAGTCAGGCATCTATTGAGGTGCATTTCTAGATATTTGACAAACTCTGATTGAGATATCCGTTGATTATTGAACTGTACAGACGGGCATGTGTTCATTTTTGTCGTGAAAGTGGCATGTGATGACAGTACAGCTGCATCATCTGCAAACATAGCGACAGTTGTTTGTAACTTAGGTAGATCTGCTATAAAAAGAAGATACGGAATGGGCCCCAGCACACTTCCTTGAGGGACGCCAGCATTGATGGAATGCAAAGATGTCTGAGAGTCCTCGTGTTCCACAAGGAAATGTCTTTTGGAGAGGTATGATTTAAATATTTCGTAATATTCATATGGTAATGTGCCTTTATCTTTGTAGAGGAAACTGTCGTGCTAAACCTTATCAAAAGCTTGCCTTACATCCGAGAAAGTTACCGAGCAACAACACTTCTTTTCAAAGTTTTTAATAAATGTATCTGTTATTTTGTGAATGTGCTCGATTGTGGAATGGTGTCTTTGGAATCCAAACTAATGTTGAGGTATCAAGTAATTATCCATGAGTAGGTGTAAGATGCTGCTGTTGTCTTTTCCAAAGCATATAATCGGAGGCCGCTGTGGTTGTCAGGTGTGTCAGGTAATCTTGCACTGCTTGATTTTTAATGGAGCTTAAAAGACTTTTAAGTTTGGTCGTTATCCTATTCAGTGCTTATTTGTCTTCTGGGTGTCTTGTAGTTTGCCACTTCCTACGGAATTAAAATTTTTCAGCAATTTTTCTTTTTACTATAATAGGACAACCAATGTTTTAGCTATTATGAGCATCCATAGGTGTAGCCTGCCACGCAACTTGTTGAAGTATCTGATTAAAATTTTCAACTGCTACAAGGAGATTTTGTTCTGTTTTCAAAGATACTTCTAGTGTGAGGGTTTCACCAATTAAAACTCGAAAAAGTTTCCAATTTGTGCGCCTATTGTAGAGGGTAGGAGGTTTTGTTCTGGGTAGTACTCGTGTGCTCACTGATATTATGATAAGAGAGTGGTCGGAAGAGAGATCTAAACAGGATTCTGCTTTGAGATAGTTTGGACTTATTCCTTTTACGATGCAGAAGTCGAGCAAATTAGGTGTTCTTGTTAAGTCCGTACGCCAGTACGTTGATTCTGCAGTGGATATAATGTGATCTGTTGTTGTTTGTTGCCTTTAGAAGTTCTGTCCCCATTGCACATGTTTAGCGTTGTAGTTTTTGCTGAAAGTAAATCTATTTCCCAATGCTTGCAAATAGTGTTCAAAATGATCCTGTTTATTATTGCGTCTTTGTGGGCAGTACGATGCTGAGACAATTAACAGACCGTTCCAATTTTCAATTATGACTGATGCAGCTTGAAGATGTTGTAGATTATATTTGAGTAACTCATAGTGTTTTATTGAACTTTTAACTACGATAGCAGTTCCAGCGTGTGCTGTGCCATTTGAGTGTTGCGTGGCGTAGATGACAAAGTTTCGTATTTTAAATAGCTTCTATCTGTAAAATGTGACTCAGATATTAGTATTATGTCAATGTGTTGATTTGAGATGAAACAGCTTCCAAGCAGCTAGCTTGTGATACTGGGCCATTATTCGTTTTACAGAAAACAGTAATTAACTGGTTTAACATTGGAGCCATTTATTCCATTGGACTCTTGAACATCTTTTTCAGTCCACTCATGTCATTACAATAAGTTTTGACAATTTATACCACTTACCATTTGGGCACGAGTAAGATGATTTTGTTGAACGTTATGCATTGGATATTGGCGTGTTTGCTCCAGTTGTTTATTTCTTAATGGTGGAAACATTTTGGATTGGAGTTCTTTGTAAACTATGCAACACCTAAGGTTGGCAGCGTTGTTACCTTTACAGTTAACACATGTAACTTTTTTGTTTCTTTCTTTGAGTTGACACTGTGCTGTTAGATAATTTCCAGTGTATTTAATGCATCTCGGACTCCAGCTGCAGGAATTTTTGGTATGACCAAATCTTTGACACTTAGCGCAAATTTGACTATTGAATGAGTTAATTAGTCGATGCTATAGACGTCCTAATTATTATTTTCTGCTGGCTTTAGCTCCACAAAGAATGGAGGTAATGGTATCTTAGTTACTTTTTGCCTGATATTTACTATATTGGTAACAGTATGGCCATGTGTTTGAAGATTTTGTTTTAATTGGTCCAAATTAAAGAAAGAATGAACGTGTTTGAGCACCATTCTAAAACTGCTCTTCTTTCCTTTGGTATGTATGGAATTCAGTTTTCCTTTCTGATAGAGCCTTAACCATATCTGTATAATTTTTGGTTTGGCCTTAGCTTCATCATTTTTAGTGTTTTTATGTCGTATTCGCCTTTGACTAAAAATTCCAATAGGTTTATAATGGTTTTATCAATTTTATACCAGATACAAATATAGACAATGGTTTGGGTTCTTTTTTGTCTGAGCTTATAGTTTGATTTGGGTCTGGTTCATCGTCTCTTAAAGGCTCATAACGATTTGTGGAATTTAGCCAGTGACTCTTAGTTTTGGTTTGTTTGAAATGTGGCTTATCGCAGTTTTCGGTACGTCCTAGTTTTTTGCTTGCAACTAGTTGCCATTCCGAATCTGGAAGATGGTGAAATGGTATTGATTGATTAGGAGCCATATTATTTTGTGACGACATATTTGAAATTACAGGTGTGCTTAATGTTTGTAGTATATCTTGTATATTAAATCTTGGATAGAAATTATTTGGCAATGTTTGTCGTTGGTGCTGATAATTTTGAGGAACGTACCTATTGTTACTGATTATTCTAGTCTATTTGCATTGGTAATTTAATGTTACGATCACATTACCAGGTTTGAAATAATAGGAATAACGATTTTTGTAAGCAATTTAATTAATTATAGCTTATCTAACATAAGTACATTTCTTTATTATATAACATAGAATGGTATTAGTGAATACTGATTGATGTCATTATAACTAAGTCATGGTTTGGTTATAAAAATAAGAAATAGTGTTGACGTTTGTCATTTCTGTCCTAGTCACATACCTCAATGCCTGCACAGCAAAATAGTTGATTGCTCAATAATTTTCCAATTTTAATTTGGTTGTTCCTGGGTGTTTGAGTAGATCTGTAGTCTGCTTAGCAACCAGGTGGACATGGGTTCAAATCTGGCCGTAGCCGAGAATTTTCTCGGAGCAACAGTGCATTTTAACTCATTAATTAAGTTAGCTGTAAGTTGTTGAGTGTGTGGTATGTTTGCATGGGGGAGCATAATGTAAGTCACATGCGACGCATTACCTCCGTTGCACTTGCCACGGGGTATGAATGATCCTCTACACCGAAAGGTATAAAAGAGACTATAGATTACGAACAAACGAATAATTTGTTTGTCTGATAGTTGGTGAGACACACTGTATGCAGATTATGTCGAATATAAAATTGTATGCTTCAATTATAGTATCAACTTTTTTAAAGTAGAACTTATCTATTGTAATCTATATTTTCAAGATATTTTGATAATTCTTAATGTTTATATGTCTTGCCCCTAAAGAGTTGTTCCAAATGTTTAAATTGCAAGATCATGCAAAAAGGCATTCCAATATAGTCACTCTTTTCATGTTTTTATTACCTATATGTGTAACTTTCTAGTCTGCTGTCTAGCTTCTTTCATGATACAATTCATTACTAGTATAAACAGAATCGGGCTTAATACACTACCCTGTCTAGGTCCTTGATCGCTGCTAAATTCTTTGGACCCTAGGCCATGTATCCTAATGTAGTTTCAGTTTAATTTATATAAACTTTTTATAGCTCCAGTAAGTTTTCTTCCCACGTTTCTCTATGTGTAGTTTTGGTACTGCTTCTTGACCTATCCTCGGTGTTCTTGGTAGTGATACTGACATTACTATGTTGAGATAAGGATGCCTTGCTTTGCTTTCTGTCAAAGATATTCTCGATTTCTTCTGTATTATTCCCTTCTACCATTAGGTACTCTGTGCGGTCTTGTACTAGACCTTGACTTGTTTCATTTTGTGTATAATTTTCTTGGCTATTTTGACTGTTTTCTCAATATTCCCATTTACTTTTCTGTTGTCAGAGATATTGTGCTGTATTCCTATGTAAAATTTTTGAATTCTACTAATGTTAGAAGTTTTTATTTTATTTTATTGTTTTTATTTTGTTTGATTACTTATCCGGTATAATTTGTCATACTTCATCTCAAGTGCAGGTATTCCGTCTTGTTTTGACTAGGGTGATGGAAATGATGTCAGAAAGTTCACTCAGTTCAAATTTGAATAGCAGTTTGTAGTTAAGTAATTTACATTTTTTACTGTAAATATATCCATTGCTACCTGTCGCCAAGGAAGGTCTGATATCTTCTATGTTTCCTTAGATAGTATATTCTAGTTCTTTGCAAATTCTTGTTTTATTATAGTTTTGATTTCTTTCCATATACAGTGAAGACACCCCCATATTTATGCTACTTGTAAGAGTAGTTTTGAATTGTTGCACAGTCCTACAGATTGAGAGTCGCCAGCGTGGCCGAGCGGTTAGGAAGCTCAGGCTGCAGTGCCATGGTACGGGGTTCAAACCCACATTCGGCAACTAACGGGCGGTTCACCCAGTCGCTTTAAATATTGGGTATGAAAATCAAAGTTGGGGAAGAAGGGAAAGTAAGGCAGTCATAAAAGGTGTGATGCTAATCACATCACCCAATACGCTGTTAATAGCATGACAAATTGACTGGGTTTCGGAAAGAGATATTTCGGCGACCCTGACTCGGCTTGTCTCAGGCCATGTTCCTACATAGAATAAAGTGTCCAAACTTTTAATAAACAAACAGATTGATGAGCCCACATGTTTTAAGGTACTCAACTTAAATGTGAACTTTAAACCCAGCCTACTACGAGCTTGCAAACAGGGCCAATTTTGCTTTGCGTTGGAGATATTGGAAAAAGTTATTATGAAAAGTTGTTTAGAATTTCATTTTGACCCCCACCTCTAAGTTTCATGACAAAATTCGCATATTTAATATTTTAAGTCCACACACAAGTTTATCTTTCAATTTAATAGAATGGCATAGAAACTAAAAATTTGACACATTTTCAATTTAATAGTGTCATTTGGATAAAATGTTAAGTTTATTCTGTAAAGTTCTTCGTAATCATAAAATTAAAATGCGATTGACTTTAAAAGAAAAACATTGAAATAATGCAGTTGTTTGGTGATTTTGCTTGTAGTAGTAGAAAAGTTGCTACAGAGTTTAACTTGAGATATCCCCAAGTTCCTATTACTCATAGAACTGCAACCACTGTAAGTTCACATTTAAGTTGAGTAGGTACCTTAAAACACGTGGCTCATCAACCTGTATGACTGTGCACAAATTCAAAACTGTATTTCTTCAAATAGTGAAAATATGGGGGTGTCTTCATCTTAAATGCGGCACACTATATGTCGCTAATATAGTGTACCATTTCTATATTTCCATTGGCCAATTTTTGATTCTTTAATGGCTATAATGTGCTCTTCATAACATCTCTGGTCTGAGCTTTGTGACAATCTTGAGATTATCCCATTTTGTAGAGTTAATTATATATACAGGATGTTATAAAAATTACGGATTAACTAAATATTCTGTTATTAGGAGGCACTTCCTGAGTAGGAAAATAATAATCGAAAAATCTTTGTATTATATTTTTGAAGATATAGCAAGGTTTTATTAACCTCAAAACTAGCAAAGCTTTCCAGTATTAAATACCTTCTTGTTCTAGATCTTCCTTTACTGCAATTATCCATCTTTTCTCGGGCTTTCCTCTTCTCCTTGTATCTGCAATCGACGTGTCCCACCCATCTTATTCTTAGTGCTTTTATGTATTGGGTTATATCTGCTTCTCCTTATAGTCTTCTTAGTTTGTCATTTCCTCTTCTTTGTCATTTTTCTTCTGTTTTCTACCTCTGTATATTTTATGTAAAATCTTCCCACACTTTCATTTTGTCCCTTTACATTTTATTTAGGATTCATGATGGTTGGTGTTAGCACTGTTTTGTATAGTATCAGATTTTTGTTTGAGCTTTATTTTTTTCCTACTCCGGAAGTGCTCCTTTTGTGTAACATGAGTTAATCCGTCATTTTTGCAACACCCTGTATAGAGTGTGTTCCACTTAACAGTGTAACATCCTTATAGCTCTTTTAGTTTTTATCTGATTTGAAGCTATTTTTTCTCAAAGGTAGAACACGTTATGGTCTACTTGCGGCTAAAAAATAATTCCCCCTTTTCAGATTCCCATCCACCTGCAGTACCAAGATAAATGGCAAAAATTAAACGATCATAGACATTTTAATTGGAAAATGTTACTAATGAAAGTTGTTCAGAATTTCCCAAAGTTGAAGATTAAACAAAATCGAAATTTTGTTTTCCTTCGTTTTTTTAAACAAAAAAAAAATTAATAATTCATTTCGAATTTATGTTTAATTTTAGGAACAATTTTTTCACAAATTAGAAATAATTACAACGCAAGAAAAATTCAATACTATTGTCTGACACTAATATATTTTCACACATAGTGTTTTAAAGTAAATTTGAATATTTTAAAATTTTGATCAAACTTTGTGTTTATAAGGGTGTTACGCTCTTAAGTACGACATACTGTACATATTGCTTTAGCAGGCCTTTATACCCATTGCTTTGTGATCTTCCATTCTTTTCTGTTTTTGCTTTTCCTTTCCAGTGTTAAACACCTTCTTGTTCTAGATCTTTCTTTACTGCAGTTATCCATCTTTTCTCGGGCTTTCCTCTTCTCCTTGGATCTGCAATCGACGTGTCCCACCCATCTTATTCTTAGTGCTTTTATGTATTGGGTTATATCTGCTTCTCCTTATAGTCTTCTTAGTTCGTAATTTCCTCTCCTTCGTCATTTGCACTTTATTTAGGACTCACGTTTCGCTCGCGTATGTGATGGTAGGCCATAGCACTGTTTTGTATAGTCTCAGCTTTTTGTTTGCGCTTTTACCTCAGATTACTTTTGTTGGCATACAGTGCAATCGGCTAACTGTGACATACGGGTAGGTAGTTATTTAAAATTTCATTGACTGCATGAATTATTGTTTGGGGTAATTGTTCATGAGTATTTATTTCAACACTGTAGACTAGCTGTTTTAGATTACCCCGAAGGTAAAAATCTAAAGGATTTAGATCAGGAGACTTTAAAGGCCAAGCGATGGGACCCCCATGACCAATCCATCTGTTGGATAACGCATGCTTAGCCATTTGGTTACTCATCTTCCATAGTAAGCTGGAGAGTCATCATGCTAATATTTTGCTTTTTTAATGTTAACTAGATGTATGGATTTACTACAACACTTTTAAAACGGTGATCTCTTATAGTAGTACTGTAACAAAGTGAAATAGGACATATGTTCATATAACACTATGCACTTAGAATGATCTCCCCAAGAAAATGCCGAAGTTGGTTGCAGTCATTATGAATTACCCTGTATAAATCTTCTAAATATTGTGTTTGCTTATTTAACACTTCATGTTCGTGTACAGGTACTTGATAATATTTGATTAAGAAATTATAGTAGGATCAAAAATAATTTTCATCTAGTACGGCTATGGAATAGTCATATTAAATACCACGATTACAAGAGGAATAGTCACATAGTGTTGCCCAGATAAAATCTGCGACCATTGTTTAAAATGTCTCAAATACTTATAAATTGTAGTTATTCCCACTATCAGATAGTCTATATTTTTACTTACCTCATTTAAACGAAAGGAATATTGTAATTGTGAAAAAATCACCTTCCGAGTTTTCTTCAGATCGTTACGTTTCAAGGTTCCTAAATGACTAGAAAGACATCTTTTCTCCATTCCGTCTGTCTATTTGTCTGTCTGTCTGTCCGTCTGTTGGCGGTATAGCTTAAAAACTAATTCTTGGAGGAACACTCCCATTCAAATATATACAGGTTGAGCACCTTAAAAGAATAAAATGTTGTCTATTTTTGCTTTAACGTAGAAATCGATACAAGTAATGATGTGTACATAACCTAGATTTTTACCCTTAATGAAAATGGAACCCAACAAATACAGGGTAAATATCGTAAAATGCATAGAAGTATGCAGCAGCCTCTATAGAGGCAAAAGCGACCCAACCTCTCTCCCAGCATTGTCTAATGGTGAAAGCAGTGTAGTAAGCAAGTTGGGCGTGTCTGAATGCATAAAAGTGAGCCCGAGTTCCAATGCCAGCAACTACAATTTTTTTATTTGCAAATTGAGGTAATTCGCACAAGGGTAGTTCCATGTGAACCCTTTTACAGATTTTTCGACTTGGTTCTGCATTGCCATACAGCAATTTAGAGGTTCTTTCAAGTAACTTTGTTTAGGATTTACGAGAGTGAGAACTAGAGAGACCTCTTCTCACTCTCGCGAAACACTAGCAAGGATACCAACCGTCTTATAGAAGAAACAATAACATTAGATATACCCCTAAGAGGTGAAAAAGGTTTCAAAGCAGTTGACAAATTCACCCAAGCAACGCAAGAAGCAGCATCCACACCGGATGTCACCACCAGAGCAAAAACGCATGACATGCGATAACACAAAAGAGGTGGCTACGCAGAGCAGCAGACACCCACAAGACAAACAAATTCTTAACAATGCTACTCAAAACCTTTAAAGCATGATACACCGCCTCAAAAATTAATTGGTACAAGAATATTTAGTGGCCATGTTAGATATAAGCCAATTGATTTAAGTTTGGCACCCAGGATTATTCTACAAGATCAAGCAGTACTTGCCTTATCCCTTCTATAATATCCTCAAATCATACCTCAGCGATAGATCTTTTATGGTAAAGTTTTAGTCAAAACAAACTTCACTATATTTTATACAAGCAGGTGTGCCAGAAGGCCGTGTATTAGGCTCAACCCTGTATAATATATATACTGAGGATTTATCAGAAAACACAGATATTGCAAACTATGCAAATGATACTGTATTACAAGCCACAAATGCAGATCCAATGATAGCTTCGCAATACCTTCAGAAACAGCTTGATAGAACACAAACCTGGAACATATCCGAGCAAATGAAAGTAAGTCAGTCCATGTCACATTTACAATGCGTTGACAAACATGCCCACCTGTGATGTTAAATGACCAGCAGTTAACCCAGACAGATTATGCCAAGTATCTCGATATACACCTGGATAGACGGCTTACATAGAGAACGCACATTTGGTTCAAGCAAAAACAACTAAATTAAAACTTGGTAAACTATACTGGTTTATTAGTAAACACTCCCAATTATCATTAGAAAACAAGCAGCTCATATACAAAACCATACTAAAGCCCATATGGATATAAGGGATACCGCTTTGGGGTACAGCTAGCAATTCAAATATTGAAATATTGCAAAGATTTTAAATTAAGATACTGCGAATTATCACTGGGTCACCATGGTAAATTATAAATACAACTATACACACAGACCTATCCATGCTAACAGTTGAAGAAGTACAAGAAATCAGCAGGAAGTACCAGAAGAGGTTAGAAACATCCAAATTACCTGGTGGTCAACTTACTTGACAACAGTAGAATTCTATGTAGGCTAGACGAGCAATATCCTACAGGTATGTTGGAATAGTGTAGTGAAAGTGAAACAGAATAAAGTGTAGCGCAATATGTAAACAAAACTAAAGTTGAACGTGCTGTTGAATTAAAGGGTTTCAGACCAATTAGCATTCTGCCCACAATGTTTAAAATTTTTGAAAAAATTATAAATACTCAATTACGCAACCACTTACAAAAATATAAATTATGTCGCCAGTCAGGATTTCAACCAACGCATAGTTGTACAACTGCTGTACTGCATGTAACTGATGATATACTCAAGTCATATGATAATGGTAATTATATAATGTTGACATTGATGAACTTCAGAAAATCATTCGATACCTTAAGTCGTAACTTCCTCCTGACAATACTAAATTATGTTCGTCTAGGCAATGATGCAATTAATTTAACAAAAAATTGCCTACATAGTAGAAGTCAAAGTGTGAAAGTCAATAATATTATATCCCACTCCTTTAGCTGTTACGAGAGGTGTGCCCCAGTGGTCCATCTTGGAATCCTTGTCGTTTACTATATACACTAGTAATTTTCATGAACATATAAAATATCGTAACGTTCATATGTATGCAAACGACATGCACCTTTATTTTTCTTTTCACAAGGAAGATATTGATAAAGCAACACACAATATAAATTGAGACCTTACTAGTATTTCACGTCTCTCACAGCTGCATGCTCTTATCTTGAATCCTACAAAGTCCTATGTATTTTTGCTTGGTAAAAATGTCGATACTGAGGGAATTTGTAATGTCTCATTTTGCATACTTTGCTCCCTTATATGAACCTTGCCTGGACCATAAAACTGCGCTATGCATACAGTGGGTGCATAATACTTTTTACAATTCATTTATGGCATATCTAAGTTTGCACATATATCACCTTATAAATGAAGATTTAAATCGTATTTCTGATATTTCTATACAACATTCTTTAAAACTAAATGCTGATAAGTTTGCTGTTATGTTTTTTAGTATAATTTAATAAAAAGGAAAAGGAGTGGTTTGACGACGAATGTGGCAATACCCTAAAACAGAGAAATGAAGCAAGGATACGGAGAAAAAGGTTACATTATAGAAAACAGAAGTGCACACGATAGAACAAGAAGGAAAGCAAACCAAATCTGCCAACCGTACGCTATTAACGCGACCCCTCTGTTTCTACAATCTCGACGTGCAGTTATGGAACGTTCGCCCGCATTATCACTATTTAGAATGCTCGTCTTTTTCTGAAATAGCTTGTTTAATCCGGCTTTGTTTATTGTTTGTTTAAACTACACCGCCTTTCTGTTGCAGTTAGTGCACTTTCCACTATTGTTTACTCCGGAATTTTGTAAGTGGGTAATTACTAATCGCCGTGTAATTCCATCAATATTGTTCACTGATGAAGCAAATTTCACTCGCGACTGTATCAACAATAGCAGTAACTCACATCGGTGGAAGAAAATCCTCATGCCACTATTGAAACGAATTAGCAACAGCGCTTTTCTGTAAATGTTTGCATGAGGTCATCGACAATCACTTGATTGGGTCTGTGATATTACCGAATCGTGTTACAGACCCAATTTATTTAGACTTTTTGCAAAAATAAAAATGTATCCAGAAAAGTGAAAGAATGTGTGTGCAAAACCATCATAAGACCAACAGTAATATTTGCTTCAGAAACCTCGGCGACGGATGGAGAAATGGAAAAAAGTTAGAAGTATGGTAGAGGAGAGTCTTAAGAAAGATATATGGAGGTGTGAAAGAAGGAGAAAACTGGAGGAGAAGGACAAACCAGGAGCTACAGGAGTGCTACAAAGACAAATCGATAACTCTATTAGTAAAACAGTGCAGACTAAGGTGACTAGGGCATATAAATTAGTGCGAATGAAAGAAGGTGATCTGGTGAAAAAGATGTACAGTGCAAATTGGTATGGAAAAAACAGAAAAGGCAGACCAAGGAAAACGTGGCAGAATTGTGTAAACAAAAACATAGCACTCTTACACGTAAACAACTGGAAGGAGGTAGCACAAGACAGAAAGCTATGGAGACAAAAAGTTAAAAACGTTAGCCAAAGGCCTTCAGGCCTGTAATTGTATATTTTTTGCAAAACCAGCTTCAACTGTTATTAGATAATGTTCCTTTGGCTACAAGGATGGTCACGCACTTCCAACCAGTGTTGAATTCAGACTGATGACTCCGGGGGAGAAAATGAAATGTCTGGGGGGTATTTTTCCCTATTCCCGCGCAATCCACCCATTCTTTTATAGATACAAAAAAAGATGAATATGAAGTGATAATATGTTTCCGGGGAGAATTTTGTACTGCCCGGGGGGGAATTTCCCCCCCGGTCACCCCCCTGTATTCAACACTGCTTCCAACATGATGGAGCTCCTGCACATTCTAGCCGTCAAGTGACAGATCATCTAAATGAAACAGTCCCAGAACGATGGATCGGACACTATGGTCATGTTTATTGGCCACCTAGGTCGTCAGATCTTACTCCTTTGGATTTTTGTTTATGGGGTTGGATGAAAAGCGAAGTATATAAAGAAAGAATAAACACAAGAGAAGAATTGGTCGCTCGCATTATGAATAGAGCTGCTCTCATAAACAAACAAGACAAACTCGGAAAAGCTACACACACTTATGCCGACAGAGTTAGAAGGTGTATTGAAGTCGGTGGTGGTTATTGTTTTGTTTTATTTTGTTGTAGATAAATGCAATAAATAAGTGATTTGTTTTTTCTTAATTCGTTTAATGATACTTTTAATGGGTAATATTAAACATATGTTTATACAAACTTTTTTACTCAAAATAGTTCATATTGCCACTCCCTAAAATATTTACTATTCGTCGTGAATCACCCTGTATATACAGTGTGTCCCCGGATTGTTTGGACGACTCTTGTAAATGACAAAAAATTTTCTAGTTGAAATTTGAGCTTCTGGGGTCCAGCCCTGCTTGGTTTGAAACTAATTTGTGACATAATTTTAGTTTCGAAAAATTAACTATGCCGTGGATCTTTTCAAAAATCTGATTTTTGGTTCTAGTAAATTGCCTTTTCTGTTAAAGTTACGACAAAATGTTATTAAGAAAAGTTGTTCAGAGTCAAAAACTGAGTAACTGTACAAAATTTTAAAATCCTAAGCCTACTTTAATTTTTGGCCCTTTTTTTTATTGGCAAAGTACAAAAGTGCTCTTTAAGAAAAAGGAATTACAAAATGTTATTAGGAAAAGTTTTCAGAAACAAAAACTGAGTGACTACACAATTTTAGTATTTTTGTAATAGTAGCCATGGAAAACAAACGTACACTTGTCAAAATATCAATAAAATACAAGTATTGAGTAAGAATTTTCCAAATAGTTTAAAAGTAGTGTTGACGCTGTATTTAATTTGTTATCCTAAACTATTAGTGTTAATTACAAATGTTAAAGGAAGAAAAAATTTATTTAATTCAGTGTTACGGCATCGGCGACAGATCCATATCTTCCGTAATTAATCTTTTTAATGAAAAATATCCGGAAACAACAGTTCAAAAATCGTACGCATGGTGGCTGATTAAGAAATTTTTACGAACTGGAAGTATCAATCACATCAAAAAACAAAAAAAAATATTTAATGACGACGATGCCGCAACATTGGTTGCACTTGACTCTGTGGCAAACGATCCAAAAATGTCTTTAAGAAGACGGAGTAACAACACCAATATAAGCAGAGCACATTTGCAAAGAATTTATAAAGCCAGAAAGATTCATGCATACAAAGTACGATTTCTCCATACTTTGGAAAATGGGGATGAAGGTAAAAGATTAGACTTCTATTTATGTTTGGGCGAAAAAACTTTGAGCGATCGAAATTTTTGTAAGAAAATTATATTCTCTGACGAGTCTACTTTTACCACAAACGGCGTTCCTTCAACACAGAATTGTAGATATTGGAGCGAAGAAAATCCAAATTTTATAATAAATACAAGAAGTCAATATTTTAAAAATGTCAATGTACTAAATTTTTTCTTCCTTTAACATTTTTAATTAACACTAATAGTTTAGGATAACAAATTAAATACAGCGTCAACACTACTTTTAAACTATTTGGAAAATTCTTACTCAATACTTGTATTTTATTGATATTTTGACAAGTGTACATTTGTTTTCCATGGCTACTATTACAAAAATACTAAAATTGTGTAGAGTCACTCAGTTTTTGATTCTGAAAACTTTTCCTAATAACATTTTGTAATTCCTTTTTCTTAAAGAGCACTTTTGTACTTTTCCAATAAAAAAAAGGGAAAAAAATTAAAGTAGGCTTAGGATTTTAAAATTTTGTACAGTTACTCAGTTTTTGACTCTGAACAACTTTTCTTAATAACATTTTGTCGTAACTTTAACATAAAAGGCAATTTACTAGAACCAAAAATCAGATTTTTGAAAAGATCCAAGGCATAGTTGATTTTTCGAAACTAAAATTATGTCACAAATTAGTTTCAAACCAAGCAGGGCTGGACCCCAGAAGCTCAAATTTCAACTAGAAAATGTTTTGTCATTTACAAGAGTCGTCCAAACAATCCGGGGACACACTGTATATACATATTTTTTGAGTTACAACCAGTGTTGTTGTTTTCTACTTAATTTATTTAGATAATTGTCTTCATCTAGATAATGCTAAAATTTGTTATCTGTATCTTTATTTAGATTAAAAAAAAATTAAAAATGTGCTAAAAACAATATAATTATGGAGGTATCTAGTTTTTTGAATTGTTAATATTTTTTAATAATGCTGTGTCTTTACAAATTCACATTCACACACACTGCACACTAGATTTTGAAAATGAAGCTGTTTTATTTTAAAATTTTAAAAATGTCCCCTAGTTTTCTAAGATTTTAAACTACAGACAGATCAATAAAAAAAACCAATTAGGGCAGGCTGTGATGTGTTATACGTTTGGCAGTACTGAAGTGTATTGTCAGCCTATGTCAAATTGGAGATGAGTAGGTTAGGTTTTGCTTGTTGTTTGACACAGACTGTCGTAAAACTTAACCTGCAAATCTCGAATTTGACATAGACTCACAATACACTTCAGTACTGCCAAACGTATAACACATATCACAGCCTGCCCTAATTGGTTTTTTTATTGATCTGCCGGTATAATTATAAAGCAAAGGTAAATTACATTATAAGATCTACAATTCATTATTTAAATTATGTACAAAAACAATCACCATCACCACCAAATCAGTTACAGCTATCTATTTTGTCTGTACTTTAATATTTTTGTAATAAAAATTTATAATATTTAAGTTTCTTAATTTTACATAGGCATATTTACCAAAAAATAATGTAGAAAATATATTCAACACAATATTCTTTATAGCTCAATTTAAAATAAATGGCGTCGACCCTATATATTTTTAAATTCTTGTCTGAATTGGCAAGCACTCTATTATTACATTTTAAAAACTTCACAAAGCAATTACGTACTTTAAATTGAATAAAAAAAGACTAAAAGATCTTCCATTTTAAATGTTAGCATGAACGATAATATTTCGTTACTAAAAAATCAATCGCAGCTTTAATTTTAAACTGCTACAACAAACATTAATTTTAATATAAAAGGTAAATTTAATAAAGTTCAATAAGTAAGATACCTATTTTTACGTTGGACACATACAAATTAGGTTTTTTAGCCACAATTTTTAATACCTTTATTCAATTCTTAACAACTTTCCCAAATAACTTCTTTTTTTTAAATAAGAGTACTTTATGCTTGATCTATCTGAATATTTTCAAACGAAAGGAGATATTGAAATTTTGTCAAGTGCATTTTGAGTTTGAGAAGATGTAGATTTTTATCACAAATAAAATATTGTAATAAACAGATAATAATGAAGTTTGCCCTATGTGTCCAAATTTATGGTGGTCACTGTAAAGTCTATCTGTTTGAACATGACTCGGCACAGGCTGATTTCTAATATTTTTTACAGTGTACTAACCTAACCTTAAAAATGTTACTAATGTCATTTTTGGCAGCTGTTTGAAAACTGCATCAGTTATTACAAGCTTTTGTAGAATTTACCTACAAAATGCCAAAAAAAGCTAACAAAAAAGACTAAGCAAGTGATTACGTTTAACGACAAATTTTTGAAAATAAGCAGAAATCTTAGTTTTACGTTTTCTTGCTAACTTCATTTGTAACTAACTGGTTATAACTACATTTCTATCTACACACTTATAAAAATGCAAGGTCATGGCCTGCTCTAATCATATTAACCCTTAGACTACTGCGTTCCTTAGACCAACGATAATTAGGGCGTGGGGTCCTCAAAGGACACCAGCTAAAAAAATATTAAACCGTATGGTAACATTTGAGTAAGTGCTTATAATGGTAAAATATATTGAAAATTAACACATATTACAAATATAAAAAAAAGGTAACAACAGATTTCTTATAAATTTAAGACAAAGTATAATATATTGTTAATTTTCGATGTGATCGATGCAACTCGCTGTGGAAACAATATTTTCTTTCGATGTTTTTTGCAAAGGAAGAACTGACATTGTGAACATCTTATATTTACTTTTTTATCGGATGCTCGTGTACAAAATATCAAAAACAAAAAAACATCCATCCCTTATCCTTATTTTCACTTACTACTCAATTAAAGAGTGTACTTTGCGATAATATACATGGGTTCAGATAAGGGTATAAACAAGGTACAACAGCAGAATTACTTGTTGCAAAAATAATATCCTCATTATCGTCGTAAAACACATAAAAAAACTGACATCTACTTATTGATTTGTTGAAAAAATGGTACACATTAACAACGGCGTGGGGTCCCTTGGAGACCCGACGCACCTTTTTTGTTCAACAAAAGTATGCAGATATTAAAAACAAAAAAATCATGCTATGTATAATTGTAAAAGTGACAAATACACAGGAGGGAAAATTTATAAAAAAAAATACCTAGAAAGATGTTCAAGAAAAACAAAGTCTGGGGTCCATTGAGGACCTCACGCCGTAGTCTAAGGGTTAAATATGCTTTAGCACTTCAGCTGTTACCTCAGTAATTAAAATACTTTCAAATTCGATTAAAAAATAGGCACAGAGGCTGAAGAAGAAAAACAGCTAGAGCCAGAACGATTACATAATGATGATAATGACTCGGCAAACATTTTTCCAAACTTTTCAAAAATGGCACTAAAATGTTTAATTGTAAGTGCAACATCGGTGTCTTCCAAACGATTATTTTAAAACAACGGCAGATGGCATAATACAGAGTCAGGTCTACCAAAAGATTTTTTCTCGGTTCTCTAAACTAAATGATTGTCAATAAAGAACCAAATGAATATTTTGTCGTAAACCCCAATTTTATACCAAAATTAGTTAAACTTTCATATATTGTTCAAAATTGAATCAGTAAAGACTATATTTTTTAATATCAAGTTAGCGTAGTGTTTACGTAGGTACTGTCTATTTTGTGTTTTTAACCTGAAACCTTTCAATTATTTTAAGATAGTTTCAACTTCCGAATAAAATCAATGAAGAATCCATTCCAAGTACAGTACAACAAATTGTTGTGGTGGATTAACGCAAACATTTAAACCATAACAGTGTAGAACTCGTTTGCAAATTTTCGCTTACCGCACTTTACCATACAGCGTGTTGCTGCACTACTTCACTGGCTGTACGTTTTCAAGCAGGTCTTTATAATTCTAGCGTGCTGGTATTGCTGGTAAATGCCACCAGAGTCTCGGCGAAAGCTACTTTGACGTGCGCCAGTTTTATTTTTCTTACAAGATTTTTCCTGTAGTAAATACTTTGTATTTATACAAAACTTTTAGTTTTAGTTTAGCATTTTTTCCCTTTTATTAACAAATCGAATTGCTTTCAATGCATTGTAAAAACAGGAATGGTGCTCAACACTTAAAAAATGCAGAATATCCCAAAAATGGAAAAAAATATATATTCTTGGTGTCCCCTTCAATGAATTAGACATGCTCAGAATGTTCTATGACGTTTTGGCTGATCATTTTCGAGCAATGTGGCCGAGTTACAAATTTTAAAAAAAGATGGTTTACACGTGTCCATGCCAATAATCTGCTTCAACCAATAATCTGCTTCAAAGTTCTTTAAAAAAAACTAATTTTCCATATAAAACCAGAACGCTTGAATGTATTTGGTTAATATTCAGTATGACATGCATCATGAGCTTATAACATACAAGATTTACACGAGCAGCCAACCGTAACGCCTCCTCGGTATATAACCAGGAGCAAAAGGCACCAACATCAGCCTTTAGAAAACTTCTGAAGAAGCTGACAGCATGAGCAGCGAAACGTCAAGTTCAAATCGATGACCACGGCATAATCCGGAAGAACCTACCGTTAATGTTTTTGTACAACCAATACAGAAATATATTTGTACCTTTTAGCACAGTTTTAACAGATCATGATTAAACAAGCAACAATAGTAGTTCAAGTTCTCAATTTAGGTCAGTGTTTCTTAACCGTATCACGACAGAACCCAAATTTATCCAATGGTCTTCGACGTGCGACTTATGAGTAGTTATTCATGTGTTTATATTTTATTATTATTTGTGTAGATGAAATTATACACTGTAACGGTATGTTATTAAAGAAACTGTAACATATTTTCAGGCAATTATAATTATTTAGTAGTAGTAAGTAGAACTTCAATAGTAAGAAAGGCAATCCGATTCAATCTTAAATCATAACGCAAAGGTTAATAAATGCTTCTTTAGATTATGAGTTGACACTACTCTCTAAGATACCATTTTCTAATTTTCTTAGAATTAAGCTATGTCATTTTCCTTTATACTAGTGACACCACTTCATCTACAGTAAACATGTTACACATACACATCGAAGTAGTGTGCAGAATGATGATGTTTTCCGGTGTACTCATGTTCAACAGGATTGGGTTACGTTGTAAAATCATGTGTTTTTCACATTAAGATTATGCTTGTTTAATTTTTTATAACCATTTGTGACTTCTGAATTGAATTCTTCTAATTTTCAAAGTATGCTGATGTACAATCGTAGTTAATGACATTGTGTGCACTTCACCGACTTAAAAATTATAAATAAATAATGGAATAACGTATAAAATTTATTTAGAATTAACTTATATTACAACACAGTTAAAAGCTTCCAATAATATCACACATAGCTTTCAAAAAGATCCACTAACCGTTTTATTTCTTTGCTGTAAAATAGTTGAGGAAATTGACTGGAATAATTTGGCTCTAAAAATATAATTACAAAGGATACATTCTTGTAGCATGACTCTGCACAGCTTTCATAGCTTGAGTGACTTCTTCGGCTTTTGCCATCATTGTGTACATACTCTGCAACAGAGACACAACAAAAAATACCAGGTGACTAGAAACAATTAAATTATAATACCTTAATATTCGCATCCATAGCATCAGACATTTTTGAAACTGCATCTTTATAAATATCTACATTATCAGCGGTGATGGAAGAGATCTACAACGTTTAAAAGTGTATTGCGAGATACAAACATTGGTAATAAGAGCAATTACGGAATGTAAAATGCCACACAAGTTTTCTGTGAGATTATCTATTGAAGTAGCCATGCGCTGAGCTTCGGATTCCAAATCATTAAGCAGACCAGCATCAAAAACTCCAACTTGAGGAACTAATAATTGTCTATACAAAGTATTTGGAGTACCACTCTTTGAACTACCAGGTAATGGTGGTGTATCTGTAATAAAATAGATAATTATTTCTTTTTATGCAAATGTGGTGTACAGCTGCGTACTTATGGGGGGTGATGTGGGCGTTGGATCACCCCCCAGAAGCTTTAGGAATAACTCAATAAAATTTGTCTTAAACAGAAAATCTAAAATTAAATTTTTTGTAAACTATTAAACAGTGCTATCTATCTCCCTTCCCGCACGTACAGCAGCGAATCATGGGTATTAAGTAAAAGGCAAAAGCAAAGATTACAAGCGTGCGAAATGCGTGTGCTAAGGAGAATTGAAGGAGTAACCAAGTGGGACCGACTAAGAAACTCCGAAATCAGAAGGCTGCAGGTGAAATCTCTAGAAGAGAAAATGGAAACAAACCAACTGAGGTGGTTAGGACATCTGTTTAGAATGCCAAATGAAAGAGAATTAAAAAAGATCTGGGAAGCAAAGCCAGAGGGAAGAAAACTCAGAGGTCGCCCCTATATGACGTGGAACAAGAAAATGGCAGAGATTGTTAATGAAAGAGGACTAAACTGGAGGGAAGCAAAAGAGGCTGCAAAGAACAGAAAGAAGTGGGAAAAAATGTGCAAAAGTGACAAATAAAAGTGTAAACAAACGTGTAATAATAATGATTTAAAATGACATACAGTGGAAATTGTGAGAGCGTGTAAAACTCAACACCGTGTCCTACAGTAAATGAGAAGACGAGAAGAAGAAGAAGAGGTAAACTATCACAAAATGTTGACATTTTATTGTTTTCCATGGCCGAAGTCACCGATTTTCAAGTTTCAGGTTCTAAAACCTAATAGTTATTTGTATACCTAAGCCGCGAAATGACTGTTTGGTGTACCGACGAACGTTTGGCCGGCGAGACGAAGTCGAGTCTGCCAAATTATTCCGAGGAAGCCAAACATTTTGCAAACGTGGCATACACAACATTTTTCTGTGCAGTCGCAATGCATATTATAATCAAAAACACATTGTCAATTTTTTGGGCAACCATGCCGATAAGTATGCGGTGGTGAAAACGAATTTAGTGCCCGTTACTAATAACAACGACCACGAAATAGTAATGGTCGCTAAAACGAATTTTGCAGCCGTAATTACGTCCACAAAAATCAACTTTTCAGTACGGCTGCACAAAAAAGTACTTCTCATCCAGAGGCGTTTCAATTACAGGCAGACCTCGCCATTCGCGTTCCAGAAAAATGCCGCAAAGCGCAAAACCGCGATGCGCAAGTAAACACATAAATGATAAAAACGAGGTTAGGTTCCATTAACTAGATTTATTTATACTATGCAACCTCAAAAAACCAAAACTTTTCTGCGTTTTTTGTCAGGCAAATCTGAATCATAAACTTTACGCTTTGACGACATGGTTTTCCGTGTTTTAAAAATTCAACTCAATTGAGATTTCGGCAGAAACGCTCGAGAAGACAGTAAAACTTGAACTAAAATTCTATACGTAACATAAGTCTGCCAGTTGAATCTAGAGCTCGAATGTCCATTTGTGTATTCAAGTTATAATTTTCCAATTTATTTCAGGTCCAATTTGGTAATAAGAGATTCAAAGGAATAGGCTCGATAAGTGTGTTTACAAGTTCGTGATAAATAATGTTATTTAGGTGTTCATGACATAAACCGCATACGTCTGCTTTATTTACTTATGGCCGGTCTTATAAAGGTCACTAATCTGACGTTAACTTTAAATCGCTGTTAAAATAAACAAAAGCTCATCAAAATGTTATGACATATTATTCATTAGTAAACAAATATTTATGCGCTTTTGTTTATTTTAACAGCAAATTAAGGTTAACATCAGATTAGTGGCCTGTAAAAGACCGGCCGTTAGTGTGTGAAAGTTGAAACAGTTGGCAATTCAATCCGCGAACGGCAAAGAAAACGGAGCACAAAGGTGCCCTGCGTAAAATCAAATCAACGAACCGCAAAGCCGCAAACGGCGAGGTCTGCCTGTACTTTATTGAATAAAATTGATCAATATATTTGCCAATTTCTTATTTCAACTTACACACTTAGCATTAAGTACAGGTCACACGATCATTCTGTTGCATCAAATTTGTTTGTTAAACCTGTTCTGTGACGTCATAGAACAATGTTTGGTTTATTCTTTCAAACTGGGTGGTCATACCATCAAACTTGCTGTATGCAATTGTTTGAATCAGCTATTATTAGTGAGGTTATGGTCCGCTTTCAAGACGCAATTGTTAATTGTCATGCACATTTTTGTTAAAAAATGGACGAACAAGTCATCATCCTTTCATTAGTATGTTTAGAGCTAGCATTTTATAACAAGAAACAACGAAAATCTAGAAAAGTGTAGGCGGCCCGTAAGTGGCTACAACAGCGCGATCAAGAACGAGGAATGTTATGAATGGTGCACAAAGAATTAAAATTTGAAGACAGTGGTAACTTTAAAAATTATTCGAGGATGGGTGAAGGAATTTTTATAAAACTGTTAAACATAGTTACAACCATACACAATTTCAAAAAACCAACACATTGCGTAGAATCACATCAGACAGTTGTACAGAAATTAGAGCACGTCCTATTTTTAAAGATATTTGACAAACACAATTCGTGAAGTCACAAATACGTCATCATTGGTATTTGACAAATAAATTTGATGCAACAAAGTGATCGTGTGACCTATGCTTTAACCATGTTATTATACAGTGACTTCATAAATGATCGAACGTTTTTGAATGGTCATTATTTTGGGGCCATTTATTTATGTTGGTGGCACTGGAAGTCTATGTCAAATTCGAGGTTAGCAGGTTAGGTTTTGCGTCAGTCTGTGTCAAAACTGACGGAAAACCTAACCTGATAACATCGAATTTGACATAGACATACAGTGCCACCAATATGAATAAATGGCGCCAAAATAATGACCATTCAAAAACGTTCGACCGTTTATGAAGGCACTGTACTATAGTTAATTACTAAATTAGTTTCTTACAATATGTAAATTAAAAGTTCCAATGTCAGTATCACATACATTTTATAATTGTTTATTCATAAACTGTCAAATAAATATGTACATGTTGACAGTTTTATCATTTTTATTTTTATTCTGCTTAATACTAATGCAGTTTTCTAAAAAGTTTGTATCTCGAATGCGAAATACTTTTAAGTTCTTAAATGAATTATGTACAATCGATCAATAATAGGACTTTGTAGATCTCATTTTCAAGCGTAAAGTATATTTTTTTTGCCCTAGGGCGATAAAATTCTTTTTTATTCACTAAAATGATGTCAGCATGAGAAATAGTTATTTATGTACCAGGGATATAAGAAAGCGTTTATGGGCCGCAGCGTGAAAATTAGAATTCAAGACGTATCCGCGGGCTCTAACACGACAAGGGTCATAAACACTAGTTGTGTGCATAAAATGTTTTATGGACAGACCAGAATATGCACACTTAAAACAAGATCTATAATTTTTATCAATTTGACAACCTGTAATGTCATTGCTTGTTGAGCTGACAAACAAGACTCCGAGTGGGCTGTAAAGTAATTTACAGTCCGCTTCGTGTTGTTTAGCGGGCTGTAAGGTATTTTATGGCTTTTGAGCTATAAAGTGACACATTACGCCCTCACAGATAGGGTATAAAGTGACTAATTTCGTCCGCTGACGTCATTCTAGTTGTTATTATTCATAAACACATTTTCATAAAAACCAAAGTTAAAAGGGTACTATTTAGCTAAAATAACTGTAAGAATTACAGTCTTTATTGACAACGGTATTAGATCATCTGGTTTTCCTTTTAAAATTAAATTTTGATCGAACATAAAGTTTTGTATACACCTCAGGCGTAACCTTGAGCTATAGCTTACATGTTACTGAACAAAAACGCCTGTTTAAGCCCTTGATACATAAATAACTATTTTGGCTAAAACGTTTCTCACTTTCGAACGGAAAAGTAGCATCTGGCATTGTAGATACAAAAATTACTATTTATTAATGAATAATTGAATATCAACATAAAAATTTCATTTCTTATTATAACGGGGCTAGTTTAAATTAAAATACTTAAAGATTGCGAAAGTATTTAAATGAATCGGCGAGAAAAAAAATATGCGCAGTTACATCGCTCGGCTGTCTGCCCACAAGCGAGCTAAATGGACTATGATACATTGCTAAAATATTAACGCTGATGTGCAGTAACATTTTTCACTCAGATCACCCCTCAGAGCAAAATCATAGTTACACCACTGGCGGTGTAGACAGTCTATTTTTAAATTGATTCATCTTACCGGGGTCGGTAGCTCAGTGGTACGCATCCTGATTACTGATCTAAGGGTCGCGAGTTTGATGCCCGGTCCCGGTGAAGTTTTCAAAAATAAAAAAATGCAGATGAAAGCTTCTACAGAATACCATCATTAGGAAGTAATGTCAAGCCATGGGTCCCATGTTACTACGATGTGTAGCATGTAAAAGATCCCTTGATAGGGTTGGAATTCCTTAGTCTTGGCAAAATTTTAAGTAGGACTTTGACCATATGACCAAAGCAGTCGGTGTCCAAGGTACCTGGTACTTTGCATGCCTAGACTTTGTCCATTAACAAACATCATACAGCGAGCTAGGTAAAATTGTCATACGAGGGAGATAGAAAGATATAGATGGATTTGAAGTATATTGCTATTGCATACGGCAATAAATTAGAAACTGTACTATTAAGCCTCTACAGACATCCAAATGCTAGGCAGGACAGAATATTTTCAAAATTCACTAATTTAGTTACAAAAATAGAATATGCATATCAAGTATTGCTCAATCACGTTATAATGAGATCCATTACAACGGAAATCCACTTATAACGTGATGCAAGTGTGGTGCCTAATTTTCATAAACTGGAATGTTTTTTTAATCAAAAAACATAAAAAGTTAGATTTATTTTGAATGCGACTACATTTTCATTTAATCATGAATACAGGATAAAAGTTCTCTCTTTATTTCCATAAAACCAACAAAAAGCCCATTAAACTGCTTGTATCTTTACTAGGCATGTCATACCCGGTCTAAAATCAAACCCGGGTACCCGAAGATTTTATATTTTGTCCTATTATTTTCTGACGAATGAAAATATTTTCCTACTGGCGATTTTTTTTTATGACATTGTTTTCTTATTTGTTTGTACTTTCGTACTTTCATACAACGTTCAAGTTTTATTCTCTACGCATTTTAATGGTGCGAGTTTTAAACTGAACTAATTTGGAATAGTACCTACTCGCCAGTTCAAACTGTAAGTCGTCTGTCATCGTAAATATTTTTACACTTCCAAGTGCTATCAAATTCAAGTACGTGACTTTTTATTCGAAATTGGTAGCAGCATCAACATCACACAGAGGATGTTTATGTTACTTCAACCCATACTGATGCGATTTAATGGTACTATTGACAGGTTAAATATTTCCGTGAAGCGGATTTATTGCCTTATATGAAACAAGAATCAACATTATTTGGTATGGGATGGGTTGATTCTTGTTATTACTGCATTGTTGTGTTTTTAAGTTTTTATCATCTTCTCCGAAAAAGGCTGACTTTCTGGACATTACAAAATTTACTAGTCGGGTACCCGGGTCCTTAAAATATACCCGGGTTGACTATTACCCGGGTCGGCCCAGGTACCCGGGTACCCGCCGACATCCCTAATCTTTACTACACTGTATCAATAAAAGAATGAAACATGATTTATATACTGTTATTTTGCAATAATTATTGAGTATAGGGTGAATTTGGTGAAGTGGCACGACTTCTAACATGATCTGTTTATATGGCAATGGGATTCTTCGAACCCTGAGAACTGCGTTATAACGGGATGAACTGTAATGTATCAGAAAATGCCAAATTGAGGATTTACAAAATAGTTCAGACCGAAGGTGGTTCATGTTTGAGAAATGTACAGTGGCTAAACAGAATTAAAAAAAAATGTGAAGATCAGAGATCAAAATAGAGAACATTAGGATGAAGAAATGTGAATAATATATGGAGAACAAGAACAAATAAAGAAATAGTAGGAAGCCTACATAGTTTTTACACATAGACGTGCAGTTTTCTGTGAATTGGTGTAATTTATCAAAAAAAAAGCAAATAAATATTTTTTAAAGTTAATATATCATCAGATATTTACCGGCAAATATAAAAGAAAAGTGGAAACTTTACGAGGAAGAACAATTTTAGAAAGTCACCAATAATTAATTGCCTACGCAGATGACTTAAATAATTATAAAAATGAGAGAAGTATTGAATAACACATGAAGAAAGAGAAAAGAAGGATACCAATACAAACTAGAAATCAATTAATTAAAAACGAAGTACCTACATGAATTATAAATTCCTAAACGGCCGACAGGCATAGTCTACTTGAGAGCAGAATTAATAGTGATGATAGCAACAATTACAAAGTAGAGTTGTAATAAAAAAAACGTGCAGTATGTCCAAGGCAAATACTAAGTGCGGGGCCTCAATGAGCGAGCGGGTCCGCCACTCGCAGTCGAGGTCACAGTGGGAACTCGAGCGTTCGGTAGAGAGTTCAACTCCCGGTCGGGGCGCTCCATTTCTCACTTAGTTTAAGGCATGATAGGTTAAGTGACGCCCGCACCCCCCTGATGTAATGCGAAAAGCGGTTCCAGGGGGAACGGGTAGAAGAGCTTAGGAAAGAAAAAAAAAATACAGTGAAAGTCGGATATAACGTCCTCGAAGAGACCGGTCATATGTGGACGTTATACCCGACCGGACGCTATATCAGGTAGCAGCAAAATTATAATCAGAAATCAAGAAAATAACACCAGCACATATGTTTACTATAAATATGCACTGTAGAATAATCAAACATATTGATATTAACAGAATCACAAAATATAAAAATTTATTAACACCTTGGCTGCCAACAACACAAGGTATGCGTTGACTGAGTAGTCATCCTGAGTGCCGCCGACGCCACGTGTGCGGTCTGCGCATGTTGTAATATAAATGCATATTTTTTAATCGGTTTTGCAGTTGGAGCTTTGCAATCGTAGAGGTGTGTTCTATGAGTATTAGTCTGTGTTTGTGCGTTTGCGGTTTTGGAATATTGCAATATGGCGGACAGTGAGCAGGCCAGGCCTTCGAGCTTAAATCTGCGTCGTTCTACACTATTCGGCTCTAGGCATGGGGCAAGTGAAATCTGATAGGCAGCCAAAGTGTTAAAGGAAAATATACATTAAACTTATGTAAACATATGTAGGTGCATTGAAGGCGGCTTTAAGTTTTTCTCAGTTTCTCCATATAGTGGTCACTGATGAATGCGATAAATTAAATTCGGTAGAGATAGTGGCATTAGATTCGCCATTGTCTAGTCTAGTAATAATTATTGCACCTTTTTCTTCTATTGAGATAACTTTCCGTTTACGTACGGCCATTTTGCACTACACGTAAGTACTACACGCAAACACGAACTGACGGGCTAGTGTTATATTATTACATGACATCAATGCTGCTGCAGCAGATATTAACGATAATCAGAAAAATATTTGTTGAGGTGTTTAAGTTATGTGATAGCCTATGACATCACTTCTGCTGCAGCGGATGCTATAGCCTAACCTGGTGCTAACATATTACATGTAAATGCAGACGCTATATGCGACTTTGCCGCTATAAGCGGTGACGCTAAATGCGATCTTTTTTAACATTGACTTAAATGGAAGATCAACCAATCACTCAAATTTTGGCTGCTATATGCGACTTTTCGTTATAAGTGACGGCGTTATAAATGACTTTCACTGTACTAAGTGCAAAAAACGTATTAACAGCAATGAAAATAAACATACGTATTTTTATGTAATTTTTACAGAAAAAAATTTTTTTAGTGCATAGCAAAATTGCTATTTGGTTTTTAATATATACAGAATTTTTTAGCTATCGCTAAACTTTCAAGACCTTTTTTTACGTGCTCTTCAAGGATGAAGATTTCCATAAACTTTCTTAGAATGCCAAGTTTGTATAGGGTAAAGTAAAAATGAAAAAAGTACACTGTTTACTACCTACATTATTTATATTTTTTGGTTTGATTGAACAAAAAATATGAATGTACCTATGCCATAATTGGAATAAATGTTATTTTAATGTTTGGATATTAAAATCAGCTAAAACAAATATAAACTTTGGAGCTCTGTAACTTCTTTTAATTTACGTTACCCTGTACAAACCTGATATTATAAGAAAGCTTGTGGAAAACTGCATTCACAAAGACCAAAATATACACAGTGTTGCATTAAAAGTTTTTAAAAGTTGCACAAAACTTAAAAAATAGTATAATCAAATTAGTACCAGAGATGGAACTAATTGTTAGATAGTTGATTTCTACAGGAATATTTTCTCCAGGTCCCTTAGAATTGCTACCAAAAAGTTCCAAAAAAATCCAATGTGGGAAGCACTCTTAAATTTTCAAAAATCATCCGCCATATTGGATATACCAAAAAATCGACCTAGTGGCTGAACAAATTGATCTAGCGACCTGCGGGTTGCGCCATTTTGGTCGGGATATGCTTACAAATCAACACAAAACATTAACATGACAATAATTCCCTCAGGGGCCAACATAATTGTTGGTACGGGCATTGCAACCCCGAGGTTCTTGAGTACATCTCACCCTTCTCCTGAAAGGGGAAGGGGTTGGGGGCGAAGGGTTAGCAGCCCAGCAACCATAATAATTGAAAACCACTAAAGAATCCAGTTTAGAGCCTTGCAAACAGCTGGATGGATACAAAAAGACGATGACTAAAGCTATGATAACAGCCACTGAACATTGTAACATGGAACATGCAGGGCTTAGTTACAAAACATAAAGAAGTAATGTTGGAAATAGAAGCAGGGAAGTTAATTATAGCAGTATTCACGGAAACAAAAAAGAAGGGTGTACGCGAGGAAAAAATCAGAAATTATATTCGCATATAGAGCGGAGTGCTTAAAAGTGAAACAGCTAATATACTAATTAGAAGTAAATGGACAAACGTGATATGAAATTAGCGATAGATATACAAATAAAAATTAAATACATGGACAACTTACTCATTTTATTACAGTATATGCTATAAATGACGACACCCATATAGACGATAAAGAAGATTTCTACACGTTGTTAAATGATACATCACAATTTAAAAATAGTTGGTGACTTGAACAGCAGAGTAAAAAATTTAAGAATGGCAAAACAGTAGAAATTGTTTAATCCAAATTTGTTATTGTTAAACATACAATATTTGAATGTTAATAAAATAAATGATTTGCTTGAAGATATATCCGATTATTCAAATCTTTATTTTGTATGCTTAAATGAAACAGGTGTAAGTTCAGAATATGTGCATACCTGGATATTCCTTAATCAGCTGTTATTGTAGGACGCAGTTCAAAGGAGGAGGTATACGTATTTGGCTAAAAAACGGCCCCTGAACACACAGGGATTCCGTATCCGAGATTCGGTATGCGGGATACAGAATCTGAGTCTGTTCAGACACGGCGACTGAATCTCAAACGTGTGCTTTCAGTCACTTGCAGTGCCGTGCTGTTATGGACCTAGCATTGCCGTTCTTTGTTTCTGTCGAATTAGTCTAGAAGTGCTGTATTTAAAGTCAGGGATTGGGCTCTACTAAGCTAATAAATTTTTCATTGTCAAATAATGTACGCTCTATGATCGTTGTATAGTAAGGAACGCCCTGCTTATTCGATTTAAATAGAAGTTGAAGAAAATCTGCTACGCCTATGATATGATATCATATGTTCTGGCTGGCAAAAATGGGCGTGTCCAGGCCCTGGTACACGTGGACTCATATGCTACATATGCTCCAATGGTAAATCGGTATCCGAGATACAGAATTTGTCGCCGGCGGCTGAAATGGATAGATAAGGAAAATCGGCCGCCGGCGACACACTCTGTATCTCAGATACCGATTTACTATTGGAGCATATGGAGCATATGAGTCCACGTGTACCAGGGCCTGGACACGCCTACTTTTGCCAGCCAGAACATATGATATCATATCATAGGCGTAGCAGATTTTCTTCAACTTCTATTTAAATCGAATAAGCAAGGCGTTCCTTACTATACAACGATCATAGAGCATACATTATTTGACAATGAAAAATTTATTAGCTTAGTAGAGCCCAATCCTTGACTTTAAATACAGTACTTCTAGACTAATTCGACAGAAACAAAGAACAGCAATGCTAGGTCCATAACAGCGCGGCACTGCAAGTGACTGAAGACCCGCATCTGAGATTCAGTCGCCGCGTCTGAACAGACTCAGATTCTGTATCCCGCATACCGAATCTCGGATACGGAATCCCCGTATGTTCAGGGACTTAGATCTGCAAAAGTTTTGCATTGACAAACATTTCGAAATATGTGCTATTTTTTATAAGATAGGGTTAACGATAACTACACAAATTTAATCTTAACGTGTTACAGATCCCCATCAGGCAATCTCGATTTATTTATTAATACGATGTTAAGACACATTAAATTACTTATTTAGCCCCAATGTTAGATTAATTTTGTGTGGTGATTTTAATGTGGATTACTATAATCCCTCAGACGATTTCAACAAACTATCAAATGCTTATCCAGTTTAAATCTGTTCAATGTTGTAGGTTGGCCCACCAGTGTTACGGATACCACTATTAAAACTATCGATTACATCTACACTAATTTTGATTTTGATGGCACGTCCTGCGCTGTTGACAATGTTATTTCTGACCACAAAACTGTACTTCTCGAATTTATCTCTGGTAAGAAAAATGTTAATAACCTTATCTCATGTGTACGTGCATTTTCAAAACATAAAATATAAAGCAAAAAACATTAAATTTTACAATTTATTTCAGGTCCGATTGGGTAATAAGAGATTCAAATAAATAGGCTTGATAAGTGTGTTTACAACTTCGTGATAAATGTTATTTAGGTGTGCATGACAAAAACCGCATACGTTTGCTTTATTTACTTACGGCCGGTCTTATGAAAGTCACTAACCTGACGTTAACTTTAAATCGCTGTTAAAATAAACAAAAGCTCATCAAAACGTTGGCGCTTATGACATATTGTTTATCAGTAAACTAGTTTTTATGCGCTTTTATTTTAACAGCGAATTAAAGTTAACGTTAGATTAGTGATCTTCATAAGACCGGCCGTTAACTTTTTTAATGAGAAGCCTACGCTCATTGCTTAATCAAAATCAGTTAGTAATGTTATATTACGCTCATGTTGAATCGCGTATTAGGTATGGCACCTGTTTCTGGGGGTGGTCCACACACTCAGGTAACGTCTTTTTAGCTCAAAAGCATATCATAAAGTGCATTGAAGGCGTAACTAGTACTACCAGTTGAGTTGAAATTTTTAAGAAATATAAGTTATTAACGCTCCCTTGCCTATATTTGTTTGAATTATGTGTTTATGCCTACATAAACAAAAATAATTCTGTAAAAAACAAGAATCTTATATTATAAGAGCCGATGCCGTCCGTAATCACTGGCGCGCGCACACGCAGCCTGAACGGCCTGCATACTAGCAAGTGGCGCGCACGCACGAATGGCGAGACCGCATTTGTATTGTTAACGCTGGCAACGCCGGACGTCGGCTGGCCACCCGCCTAAGCAAGCATTTTTATTGTTAACCGTTTCTTTACGCTGGCCGGGCCAGACGTAGGCTGGCCACGAGTTCTAGTATACATAATATTAACAAAAGAGCAAGAGACAATCTTCATGTACCTTTTGCACGCTACTTAATTACGTATAAGGCACCTAAATGTGCTTCACAAAGCGCATTTAACCTAATCCCTACATGTATTAAAGTGAGTAATTCTATGAAAATTTTTAAAACTAGCCTGAAAGAGCTTCTTGTAAAAAAATGTTCTTATTCTGTAAACGATTACTTCTAATACATATTTTTGCTGCTATGTAATTACTGTGATATTTTTTGTTAGCAATTGTATATGAGACTAGCTGGAATATTTTACTTTATATGTATCAACTTTTGTAAACTGTGGAAATTTTGTTTTTGTGGTTGATGACGCTTTCCATGTACTTACCGTACTGTCTTGGAAATAAATTGAAATTGAATTGAATGTCTGATAGTTGGAAAGACAAAACGTACACGGATTGCGAGAAAGAAAGGAAAACCATTTAAACAACTGGTTCTGGATAGACTGGCTGACAGAAAATGGACGGAGGCCTTGACGACTTGAGAGAAAATAAAGAACAAATCTAAAGCTGGTCCCAGACACATCGAGAATATTCACGAGTCCATTTATTTACGAATATGGCCAATCCCGAGTTCATCCTCCCACACTGCTCGTATATATTTCTACTATAACATCCGGGAATACTTGTAATGCAGACTTGTTTACTACTCGCAATACTCTATGCGCTACGCAAAATATCCGCAAACCGAAAACCTAACCTCAAATAACATAATATTTTTAAATGATTAATTTCAAAATGCAACAAATACTTGTATTCCACTTGTAATAGTACTTATAACAGGCATATTGAACAATAACAATCTAATTGTTGTCAACGGTGAATATTTGCAAAAACTTTGGGTGAGAAATGTAAAAATCAAGATCTTTTTTATATGAGAAAAAATTACAGTAGCATGAGAAATAATATGAAGATAAATCTGTACCTTTTATTGTAATCATTTCTGAAAGAATGGAGCAAATACATCACTGAATTCAACATTAGTAAAATCCGCATTTTTTAAAGATTCTATGAACTTGATTTCCGTTTAAAAAACTTTAATGATAACATGAATTACTTGATGCCTGTTCTTCAAACATTATCCAATAGCGAAGTACGATGGTAGAAGCGAGAAGCAATTTTTAACACTTAATAAATACAGGAAAAATACAAACACAAAAACGAAAATAATATTTATGTATACAAACCTCCTTTTTTAGCAACGGGACTAGATAATTTAATCTTATACTCTAAGTCTTCTGTGACGAAATGCGTCATGTTGCCTTCAACATGAACAGTCCCTTCGAGATTAAGGGGCCGAAAAGGTTTGGAAGCAGGCACATTCCGCTCACAGGGCAACGTAACAGGTCTTTGTAGTATTTCATCCGCCAAGGGCAGAGGGTCCATAGTTAAAGACAACGAAATTTCATCATTTTCTTCCGGGCTTAGTCCTGATTTGAACGAAATCTCACTATAAGAAGCTGTCATTTGCTGGTCGTCATCCACTTCAATCTCGCCGTCGTCAAAGTTAGGCTCGTCATGTTTGGGTATCGGTGGCTGCGGATTTGACTTTCTCGGTCTCTGAAATGTACATTTCACTTTGTTATGAGGTGAAATGGGAATATTGGAACTCTTACTGCTGGCAGGGGTGGAGGTAGACTAGGTGGTGGTTCTGAGGGTGGCCCAGGCGGTGAAGGCAATGGTCCTTCGTCAGAATCCATTAGGATTGATATTTAGCTGCACTCGTCACACTACATTAACTTTATTTTCATAATACTCTTGTTAATACAGATCATTTTGAACAACACTTTGACAGGTCTCATAACCATAAAGCTACTTTACAAACATAGCTTAGAAACACACCCACAAAACAATAGAACACACCTATTAGCAAGAAAACTGTAAAAAATACATTTGATATTTGGGCTGCCTAAGCTAAAGGGGTGCAACTGCATACTGATTAACACGAGAATAGCACGATAAAATGAAGTTTGTTAAATGCAATATGAAAGCATACTGGTTCAAAATATATAATTATTATTAGAAAATTGGATAGCAGTTGATAGCAGCAAAAATGATATGGAACGTATTTATTTATTTAACACTAATTGGGATTACTTTCAAGAGTAACATAGGTACCTACCTAATTTATCATTTTACATCAAGCTGTGTATTGTCTTCTTGCTGCACTATAAATTCAGAAAGTGATGTCATGTACCTTAAAGCAACTCATTAACAATAACAATTGAATATAAATAACTATGAAATCTTAACATCGGAGTTTTATCAACTACTTACATCAAATTAAAACTTCTTCTTCTTCCATCCTTCTTATACCCTTAAGGGTGTCGGATTAAAATTAAAACAAAGTAGGTATATAAATTCCTTGACCATAAACATTTTGCCTGTCTTTTTATTATTGTATATTATTTTAAATATTAAAACTTTGTGGCTAATTTTCAACCATTGGAAAATTACAAGTGCAACTGTTAAAATTTTCTACTTAGTAAAATCTTACATTAAAGGAGCCACAATAGCATTCTTCATATTGTTCTAAAAAAATGACGAAAAAAAGCCACCTGCTAGATATTTAATTGGAATACGTATTTAATGGTTGTTTCAGAAGCTGTTACTTTGCATATTCGTGGAATCAGCACATATGGTAATGTTCAATAAACCAGAAAAGAATTCAGATGACTCTGAATGAGACTTGACAGTGAGTAGACGTATTCCGCAGTGCTGTGGCTATTTTATAAATATAAAGTCATCAAATATATTTACCTGCATTTAATACCATACATACTGTAGTAAATTTGGTCTTACCATGGGTGGGGACCATCAGTTAAGATCAAACAGTGTCAGTGGCGATGATGCAACTGCGCAAAAAATTGTTGAGAAGTTTCTAGCTTCCGACAAATTTCTGAGTTGAATTAGTGACCGACTATTTGCAAAAATGGAAAAAAATGGACGAACTCTTTAAACCATATGTCGAGAAAATAAATAATTTGGAAGAACAGCTACAAGAAGCGCATAATAAAATCGAAGAGCTTGAACAATAGGTATTCTAGGCGTGGCGATGGTGAAAATACCGACATCATTGTTACCGATTTCTGTAATCAACATTTTGGGGTCAATATTTCGACACAAGCCATTGATGTTAGTCATCGTACGGGAAAGAAGCATAATACCAAAGTTAGACTCATTACAGTAAAATTTGTTAACCGTAGCCTCCGTGATTTAATTTATCGTAACAAATCCAAGCTTAAAGGTACGGGTAATACATATAATTAGAGAAGGTTTAACTTCTACAAGAGTAAAATTATTGAATATGGCTGTGGAAAAGTTTGGCAAAAAAAAATATATGGACTTATAGTGGAGTGATATACGTCAAGGTGAATGAAGTGGTGCATAGAGTGATTTCGAATTCGGATTTGATAAAAGTATATTCTATTATTGATAAATAAGACCATGTGCTGCGATGCATCTACTTACAAGGATAGCTACTTGTGTTCTTGTACATACTGCTCACTCTTTACTATTTTAAGAATTACTTGTCACACGCAATTAAATAGTATAATATTTACTTTAATTTACTTTAATATTAACAGTGGATAATATCCTCGAGCAAATTCCAAATGTTAATTATAATGTAAACGGTAGTGGTCCATACGGAATAAAGGAATACAATGCACTTTTAGGGGGTGAAATGGGGTAAATAAGCCCTAAAAAACGATATGGGTGTCCTTATTAAGGTTTTATGGGACGTTGATTGCGAATATAGCATTTATTTTTAAGTCCAAAACGGTGGACATGACATAAGGAAAGGGACAGGACGAGACGGGGCGGGACGGGACGGGACTGCACGGGAAGGGTCGGGACGGGACGGGACTGGACGGAAAGGGACGGGACGGGAAAGGACGGGATGGGACGGGACTGGACGGGAAGAGACGGGACGAAGCGGGACGGAACGGAAAGAAAAGGGGTGGGATGGGATGGAAGAGGAGGGGACGGGACGGGACGGGACGAGATGGGACGGTACGGAGACGGGGACGGAGAAAGAGACGGGGACGGGGACGGGGATAGGATGGGATGGGACGGCATGACAGAAAATAATTATTCATTATTTAATACACAAATAACGAACCTCGCGCGAACGAAGTCGCGGGTAACATCTAGTCTATTATAAATTTGAAATAATTGAGGGTAATTTTGGTTCTAATTTTATTCGTATATGTGGTGTTGAAGATAATTTATCATTTGGTGCTACTGCTGTCTATCGATCACCTTCTAGCAATGAAAATGAGTTTTTGCAAGATCTTGAAAGAATTTTGCCGGGATTTAATCAAAATTTTGGGTCCCGAGTGGTGTAGCTTGAACAAGCGTCCACGTTCGATCAGCAGAGTTAAGCAACGCTGTCTCTGGTCAGAACTTGGATGGGAGTTCCACGGCTGCATCTCTCGGCACCTCGTGGTAAGGCTATCACGGAAAAAAGTTGGTCCCGGCGGTCATACAACATCATGACAGTCGTTAGTGGGGTTGGAAGTCCTCATAACTGCACAGCGACGCCTATAATTGGCCTAACGGCTGTTGGCTGAGTGCGAATTAAATAAAATAAAAAATAAATAAATAAATAAAATATTGAAATTTCTGTTGGTGATATTAATATCGATATCTTGGATAATGATAATAGTTTATCGACAGGAAATTATTTAAATTTACTTCATGAATCCCGCTATCTAACTTATCTGCAAATACCAATGAGAGTAACAACAACTACTGCATCCTGTATTGATCACATTTTTATTCGCTGTCAGGATCAGTTGTTGAGTTATCTGTATCCTTTAGCAGTTGAGTCTCAAGTTACTGACCATTATTCTACTGTATTAGTAATTAAAAATGCTGATATAACAAAAAAAATTGTCATTGCCTGCAAAAAACAAACATTAATAATATAACAAAAATCGATTTTGAAAAGTTATCTAATATAATTTCAAAAGAAAACTGGATTGATGTACTTGACACGCAAAATGCAGATAATGCATCTCAACTATTTGTTAATAAATTAAAAACTTTTATTTCAAATACTGAAACTAGCGTAAAAATTAAATCTAAATTCAAAAAATTAAAGCCATGGATGACAAATGGAGTGAGTGTTAAACTCCCTCAGAGTGAGGGATAAATTAAGTAAACGAGTATTGCGTAACCCTAATGCATTTGATACTGTGTCTCATCGGGTTCTCTTATGCAAATTAGAAAATGTGGGAATTAGAGGTCCCGCTAATGATTTTATAAGTCATATTTGGCAAACAGAAAGCAGATTGTTAAAGTCAATGGTGTCATCAATGAATTACAACTTGAGATGGGTGTACCGCAGGGAAGTGTATTAGGGCCCATTCCTTTTCTTATATATATCAATGATTTAACTAAGCTTGAAGTAATGCTAAAATTATTTCATTTGCTGATGATACTGTGATTGTTTTTGCATCGGAGAACTGCGATGAGCTACTGCAGAAGGTTGAATACGGCATGGCTTTAATAAAAAGTCAACTGGATTGCAATTTACTATCATTAAATTTATCAAAAACTATTTTATTAACTTTTCCTTAACAAATTCGCAAAACACAGCCAATTACAGAAATCGTTCTTCATCTATTAAACTGTTTAAAGCACAACAAAGTCAATCGCAAATGTACACAAACTATAAAAGCAGTTTTTCAGGTGAAATATTTAGGTATAATTATTTATACGATACTTAAATGGAAAGCGCATGTAGAAGAATTAGTCAAAAAAATTAGAAAGATAACAAACAAATTTAACAACTTAACACTATTAAAAGTGTTTATTTCGCTATAGTTCAGTCTGTAATTCAATATGGAATTATTGGCTGGGGTGGAATTACAAACTGTTATTTATACCCACTAGAAATTTTACAAAAGCGTAGTATAAAAGTCATATTTAATAAAGACTTTAGTTATCCAACTGATATTCTTTATTTCAAAGCGAACATTTTGCTGTTTGTCAATTGTTTTTAACTACAATCAATTGCTATATTTGTTTATAATAAAAATAAACAGCACTTTAGCGTCTTGTTTCATAAGCACGATACAAGAGGTAAGAAGAAATGTAATCTTTTAATTCCCAAAACAAGTACAGCACATTCTCAAAAACATGCATATTACCTTTGTGTCAATTTGTTTAACCTTGTTCCGGTTGAGATTAAATCTTCTTACTCATTAAATTCTTTTAAAAATAAAATTAGAAAATGGATAAAAGAAGTGGGATTGGATTATTACTCTTATTTGATAAATTTGGTAAATTGATTTGATAGTTTTAGGTATGAACATATGTATTTTGTTTAATTTTGTAAAGTGTTTTGGTTGCTGTTATTACAATAATATAGTTTGGTTTTTTTTGTTTAACGGCCACTCACAAACTTTGCTTCAGTGGCCATAATGTTTACATATAATTTTTTTATGTGTAATAATACTAATAATGTATTAATAATAAACAATAAACAATCAACAAAACTCTACTAACTATAGATCAAGCAACCTATTAACAGCTTTTCAATACTTCTGGAAAGATGCATATCAGATAGATTTAAACAGCAAACTGAATGAAAAGAATAGTCTCCCAGTGTTTCAGTTTGGATTTAGACCCAAATATTTAACAACTCACCAACTAGCAACAATCCCAGAAATTATTAAGAAAGGCTTCAAGGCCAAACGGACACCTTAATAGCCTTTGTCGATAAATCTAAGGCTTTTGATAAGGTATGGATGCTTGGATTAGTTTACAAACTGTGGACCATCAATCTACCCAATTATCTGTTTTTAATAATAAAATAATTTTTAGAAGATAGGAAGTTTCAAGTTACAGTCAACTGCTTAATATCTTCGCTTAATGATATTTTGGCTGGCATTCCTCAGGGTTTAATATTAGGATTCACCATATATAACAAATTTATGTAGGTACCCACGATATTATAGATATGCCTAATTTCTGTACAGCAATGTGTGCAGTTGACAATGCAATAATTAGTCAATAGGGAAACACTAATATTGCAGTACTACAATTACATAATTGGTTAAATAAATGGAACATTACTTCAAATCCAAGTACATGTGAAGCTAACATTTTTACTCTGAGATACCCTACTCTCCCACCGAGCAGTGGCTGGACTAAAGGTGGTTCATAGGGTTCGAAGAACCCGGGCCCTAAGTTCAGCCTACCAATATGAGCCGAGAGAGTAGCATATCGCACTTGTTACTGTTGATTGGGTCCCACAAATATCATGGAACCAGGGTCTCTTCCAGTGAAGTCTCGACACTGCCACCCAGCATTGTGATAAATAACCAAGCTATTCTTTGGAACCCTGAAGATCAAAGAATTAAATAAGTGGATGTATCTATATGTAATTGGATAAGCTGTTGAAGTGGAAATTACATATCAGCAAAAATCATTGAATATTATTCGAAATCCCACCATATTAAGGCTGGCGTTTGGCTTATGTTGAAATAATAGAGACAGATTGATACATAGGAATCACGTATTATCGATTTACAGACCTCGTAGGAAGTTAAACAAGACTTCATTTCAAAGACGAATGTTGGCTGAGTATCGTAAGCTATGTTACAAATGGTAAAAGATTCGCTTGCGCTGTAAAATTGTATTTAAAATATCGACGCTTTTGTAGCCATTTTTCATTTGTATTTTTGCCATTCAACAGTAAAATTTACTTGTGCAAAATAGAAAGCAGAAACTGTAAAATAGCTTGCAAGAAGATACGATTTTTGATCTTTCATTTAAGACCTCATTGCACTATTTCTAACGTTTAGTTTTTGATAATACGTGATTCCTAAAAAATTTCAAGCGGTTGTCATTTAGGGCGAATATTACAACGCCAAATGTCGGTTATCGATGCTGTATTTTCAGACACCTGATAAATGTCCACATAAATAGCGTATAAATAGTTTAGGCGTTGTAAAACAGATGTCGTGTTGTCATTACAAAAACCAAGGTTGTGAACATGGCACGAACTGCGGTAAATTTCAACTTTGCAATGCTGTCGGAAATGCGAAATTTACAATACGGTAAATCGCAAATACGAGTGATAATGGATGATTATGATTATTATTAGAGCCCGGATTCTATCTGTTTTGCTATACGTAATAATTAATAGCCAAAAAGAAACGTTTAGAACGAAATATGAATTATGAAGAAAATAATTGTTGAAGAATATTTATTTTTATGTTGAAAAAGAAGGTTTTTCGGCAACCGTCTTAAAAATCATTACTACTAAAATTTGTCATTAAAGTAGACGTTTCTCTTACTTTTATAACAGTTATATTATAGAGTTGTTTGGAACCAATTTGCTTTACATTGTCACAAACTCAGTCTCTTATAAAAATATTATACAGTGTGGTACAAAAGCCTGGAACACCTGAAATATATTGCAAAATCTTGTTTTGTAGCAAAAACACATTTTCTATCTTCTGCAATACTTTAGAACTATGTACAGTGGCGTACACCAGCAGGGCCAATTGGGGCATTTTTTAAAAATGATATCCCCTATTTTTTGTTCGAGGAAGTGGAAGAGCACATCGTTTTAAGTATTGTAGTATAAAAGTTTTATGAAGTTGCATAAAAAATTTTTCGAGAAAAATGCAAAAAAGCAAGATATTTCATGTGTTCCAGACTTTTTATTACACTGTATAGTCGTACAATATGCAGCATTATGGAAACGATAATGAAAATTATTAAACATACAAAAAACTCATTTTTAACCTGCCTTGTTCATCTGTTGTAAGCGTTAGTCGTTACTTTTGATCGTTTAGTTACAAAATCGTATTTTTTAAATAAATAAAATAATTTATAATATTAATGTTAATAAAAATGCCTATTTGTTTCTAACTTTGATACGGCTCTGTCGCTGGACTCGCGCCTCTGAAAAGCATTATTTTATAGATGTTTATAGAATCACCTAAATAGTTTAATTATCGCGTTCAACACAAAACTGTTGAATGTAGATATGTAATGTACAAATAAAACAATTTTAAAAATAATTTGTTTGATAGTATCTTGTAATGATTAAATAATCTATTACAAAGTGGTCATCTCATTTCCATGTGGTAATATTTAAATAATAATTTACTGTTGAACTAATTTTAGTGACTATTTCCCGCATCTCCTCTTATCCAATCAAACGCCATAATTTTCCAAAATTCAACCAATTACGTGTTTTGATAGTGGCAATAAATCAAAATTTTTCCTTCAGATTTTATCAGAACAGATTAGTTTTTTACGTAATACGTATGTATTTTCTTGCTTAATTTGCTACAGACTAGCAAGATGCCCGTTCTTCGTACGGACTACAAATGTTTGTGTTTTCTTTTAAATCTTAAACGAGTTCTGGAGTGCCCCCCCTCATCCCTTACTCAATATGCTAAACTATCAAAGGCTGCAAAAAAATATTGTTGGTAAAAAGGAAAATATCCTTTAAAAAAAGTCCTTAACTCTTTTATGCTTCATACCAAAGCTGCCCTGGTCGAACGGTTTGAGATGTGTGTTTCATATTTGGTATATGTTAGTTTGAGGTTATTTTGCATATTCTGAAGTTAAAAATTTTTTTCATATGGTTTTGAAGTGCGGTCGCCATATTACACTTTTTTAAATAGCAACCTAGGCTGTGCGATACATCAATAGAAAGCTTATTTTTTTTCTTTCAGAAATATTACACATGTATAGGGGTACGTAAGAACATAACGCAGATACATAAAAAAACATTTGAGGCATGCTTAATTACTCTCTGCACATTTAGTGAAATCTAGTAACCATTGCATTAACAAAACGTCATAAATAAACAAAACACAAACAAAAACAAGTCGTAAGAGCTTAATAGGGCTTAATAGGTGACAAAATAAACGTCACACATTGTTAATCTTCCTGTAGTTGTATTGTCTAGTAAATAATTTTTAGAATTGTGCAATATGGATCATTTAACAGAAGGAGCACAAATAGATTCTCATGATGATTGGTTATGGTGACAGAAGACGAACGCACGACGAGGTAGGTCATTTATTTAATACGGCACATCTCGATCGGAATCCAATTAGTAGATCTACAGTAAGCAGAACCTTAGAAATATTTATTGAAAGTGGAAGCGTAAAAGATCGTCCTAAATCTGGTAGACCAAGATCTGTCACAAATAAAGAGAATTCCCTTGAGGTAGTACTGGATGTTGTTGAGCAACCTCAAACGTTGTACAGCAACTTGGCTTAAACCACAGTATGAGTAGACGTTCCATTCAAACAATTTTAAAAGGAAATAAGTTTTACCCTTACAAAGTAACTTTAGTACAGGAATTGGCAGATGACGATTTCGACAGAAGGCTCGAGTTTTGTGAGTGGGCAATGGAAGTTATTTCTGAAAATGACAATTTTCCAATTCAGTTGTATTCTCGGATGAAGCTACTTTTCGTTTGAATGGATCTGTTAACAGGCACAACTGTAGATACTGGTCTGACACCAACCCCATTGGATGGAAGAAGTTCACACCCAGCGACACCAGAAAGTTAACGTATGGCCTGGCATTGTTGGTCACAACATCACTGAACCATTTTTCGTTGAAGACAACCTTACGTCGGAGAGATATCTTCAAATGGCGCTGGAAAATATTATTATTCAAATTATAGAACTCTTGCCAAATCATGATAACCCAAATACAGTCAACGAAAGCATCTGGTTTCAGCAGGATGGTGCGATTTTTTTGTGGGACCATTTAAAAAGTTGCATTTATTTAAATAGACCTGATAATTTAGAAGAATTGAAAAATCATATTCGTACTGAAATGGTTGCTATATCTCGCAATTCTTTGCGCGACTCTTTAGACAATTTTAAAAAGGGCATTGATTATTGCCAAGAAGTAAATAGGCAGCAATTTGAACATCTCTCTTAACTACTGTTAATTAATAATGTTGTTTTCATTTCTATTTAAGAAAAATTGTTTGCTATCCTAAATTTTAATTACTGTTTGTGTTTTGTTTATTTATGCCGTTTTAACAATGCAATGATTATTGAATTTCACTAAATGTGCAACGACTGATTAAGGATGCCTCAAATGTTTTTTTTAATTTATCTGCGTTATTTTGAATTTAGTACATTTTTTATAAAGAAGCCGAGTACAGCAGATGAATGGGCGCTTGCCTTGCATTAAGCAAGCCTCGGTTCGAATCCCGCGAGGGCCGGAATTTCCGCAGCCTTGAGGATTTTAACCGGGCTCGGTGAGACCATTCACAGTTGGGCACCAAATTAACTGTGCTCTACTCAGAATCACAAACCTAAGAGATAGAGTAACAATGTCAACACACACCAAGACACACACCTAACACACAATGGTTGCTACGCAAGCACGAAAGGCTCGCTCATCAAAAACAGAAGAAAGTATTATTCGTGAAAAAATCACGTTCTGATATTTCTTATAGTAATAATATTGATAACAAACCAATTAAAAATGTAAAACTGTATAGGATATTAAAAATACTAAAGTTGTCCATCTATATACAGGGTGTTATGGAAATGAGTGCAAATATTTTAACCCGTAATAGAACTCGCTAAACTGAACAACCTCTCCATTTACAATTTTTTCGAAAACGCCCTCAAAACTGAGTTAAAATTCAAAACAATTTGACTCTATAAATGCATACCCGTCTATGGAATAATATTTTAATTTCATGGCGGAAAACACAAAAAAAAACATTTGTTGATATGCAAACCAACAAAAACTACATAGGTACTGATAAAACCTTTAGTCACATCTGGTCACCAACGTACTTTATCAATTGAGGTAGGTAAGTTATTGACCACATGTTTTGTGTGCAAGAACGTTGCAGTTTTAATATACTTGTGTCGTTCGCCTTTAAATTACATTTGCTTACCAAGCGGCTCGTCAAGTTTAGGGGAGATAAATGATTAAAAAAATATGCGATTAAATGAAAAACAATGAATAGAAAAGTTGTTCATTTTGGTGAGCTCTATCACTGGTTAAAATAATTGCACCCATTTCCATAACACCCTGTATAGTTCCTCTTATTACACACATAGTAAATCAGTTACATATGGTTCAGACCAAATCAGAGCTGTGCGGTACTCGAGTACAAGTACTCAGTAACTGTACTCTGAGTACTTTTAATGTACTCGGTACTCAGTCCACGAGTACATTTTTTTAAATGTACTTGTACTTGTATTTGACGCATTTAAGTGTACTCGAGTACATATTCCTGTACTCGAATACATTTACGTGTACTCGAGTACATATCCGTCTACTCGAATACATTTTCGGGTACTCGAGTACATTGCACTGCGCAATAAGTACCTACATTTTTATCCAATTTCAGACATGTGTCCGCCAATTGATTGCCATAAAAAGCTTAATTGCAGTTTTGTAACCCTTGCAGTCGTGCAGTGTTCAGGTTTCTAGTTAGTTCGTTAAATGATTGTTTAATAAGTGACTGACTACAGTGATTACCGATTAGTGACGTAAACTAACTAGTGAATCACCCGTGCTACGCTTCGCTTCGCTAATTACACGATTTAATTAAATTAAATATAATTATATTTTACTTTACTTTTTCGTACTTTTTTTGAAAATAAAAACCGGCCTACGATCTAAGTCTAAAAATTAGCAAAATTTTAAGCTATCATACAATTTAATTGGTCCATCTTCGGAGGAGATAGGGAACAAAGATACATACATACATACAAAGAAAGAAAGAGACCACCAATTTTATGGTATTGATTATACGAGGTGACTGAAAAAAGTGTGGCAAACCTAACTTACTTATTTTAACAGAATGCCCTATATTTAGATTGCTTAAAAGTATTACGTCGAGAAGCTAATATTTTTAATATAAAATTGTGTGTCTAAAGTTAACTTTTTTGGAGGTATTAACGATTTGGAAATATATTCTAAAAATTCCGATGAATGTGACAGCGAAGCCAAAGATCAGGATCTAGAATATTTATTTTGATGAAGATAATAATGATGTACGCGAACCTTCATCTCTTCATATTATTGAAACCCAAAAATTGAAAGTATCGCATATTATAGTATTATAGATAAAAAGAAGTCCAAAATTGAAGTTGAACTTCTACATTACCTTGAAGAAAATGGACCAATCTGTCAATGCTGGATGATTAACCGAAAATGAAAAAACTTTTCATTCGCTATAATACATGCTTGCGATCATCGGCTGCAGTAAAACGATTATTTTTGTTCGCGACACTGGTAAACAGACCACGTCGCCATGCCCTGACAGATGGCAATTTTGAAAAACTTGTTTTGAAAGCCAATAAAAAAAGACTAATAAATTTTATGGTTTTTGTTTTTACCATTACTCCGCCATTGCATTCCTTTGTACTCGGTACTCTGTACTTGTATAGGTATTCGAATACTTTCATTGTGTACTTGTACTCGGTACTCGATTACATTTTAAGTAAAGTATTTGTACTCGGTACTCGAGTACTTTTTGTCTGTACTCGGAACAGCTCTGGACCAAATCATAGCTGCACAACAGCTCTTCTCAATATTATGGATGCAATAATGTGGATGAAAATACATTTTGTCTTCCTGCTATGATTGATTACTGCAGGCAGTTTGATACTTTGTGTAGCTGAAAAACTAAAGTGTCAATTTTTTTGCTCTAAATCAAGAACTTAAGTTACTTTAGATAAAGTAATATTACGCACATAGCTCAGGTTTTTACCTTTCACGAAAATAGGCATATTTTGGACACAAAGCGTACAAGCTGAAGACCTTAAAGAAATTAAATTGTTTATTTTTCCGTAAATATTTTCAAAATAATTAGCTTTCAAACTTCCACTTGGGAAAGGACTCGAAAAGAAAAACTGAAAGAGGGAATAGATGATAGAAGAAAGACCAGACAACCATCATAACCGTATCTTGTACTGTTGGACTAGCTCTGTTTTATTTCAATTATATAGCTGGTGGGTGAAAACCCGACAGCCTCACGTGGGAGGCCACCAGCTCGCCAAAAATTATAACAATTGTAGTTATAGTGACAATGGCAATTTTCAGTAACGGATTTATATTAGTTACTAAATATATTTAAGTGCGAGAGTTGCAATGCAGCGCCATCTCAACTGGTTATCTTAAGGCTCGCCTCACTAAAGTTTAGGATATAGGCAACACTAATAACAGCTTTTCAAGCTGTTTAAAAATAAGAATTTTGTAGTATAACCGAGGAGCACTTACAAGTCACATACACATGCTTGCAGATAAGAATAATATAAAAATGTACATTTACACAAGCTTTTATTAACAAATGTGAAAATCCATTCAAAAATAAAATAAATTCATGTAAATACATATTTCATAAATTTAAACAGTTATGAGTTATGACATATTTGAGTTGAGGTGCCGAATATGCTTTTATAAACTTCTTGAGAGGGTTGTCTGAAAACAACCATGCAGATGTTTCTTTGGAAAGCAACAAACGCAAAATAATCCAACATCAAGGATGCGAAATATTGGTAACTCGTGGGTTAGAAAAGAATACGAAAATGCTAATATTTATCGAATATCTGGCACAGGCGGATCCAGAAACTTTGTAAGGGGGGGGGGGGGGGGGGGGGGTAACTATTTTTTGTAGATCGAACACTTAAGTATTTGATATTTTCGTGTCCGTCTAAGTATTCTTCTTTTCCAAACAAAGTACCAACTTTTTGTAACGGTTTTTTAAATAAGAAACCGGCTTCGTTTCGATATTTGCTTACACCAATTACAGTAGGAGCAAAATAGACTACGAATAGGTAAACCAGTATTTATCTAAATAACTAGTATTCAAATGTCTTAATTACTTTACCAATTTTTTCCCGAAAAAGGAAATACTACATACGTTTTCAAGGGAACATAGGAGTCCTCCAATAATTCTTTTTTCTTACAGCCAGTCTTATAAAGGCCACTAATCTGACGTTAAGTTTAATTCGCTGTTAAAAGAAACAAAAGCACATCAAAACGTTAGTGCTTATGACATTTCATTCATCAGTAAAATAATTTTGATTCGCTTTTGTTTATTTTAACAGCGAATTAAAGTTAACTTCAGATTAGTAGCCTTTAAAAGACTGGCTGTAAATCTCTTAAATTATAAAGATTTTCAAGTATATCAGTGCTGTCAAAATAAGCTTCGATGTCATTTGACAAACGTAAATATTCCCAGTATTAGGGGGAATAGAGGTGGATGCGATTTCAGTTTCTGTGGAATTTGTTGACAAATCATCTGCTTTCTCTGGATTTTGAATCTCTTCAGTCTTCTCCTGATTGATACCAAGAGCAGTGCTTTTTGTTTTCTGTATAAATGCGTCTAATGTTTATTTTTTAGAAGGTGGAGCCATTCTAAAAATTAAATAAAACAAAGTGAATACATTTAAAATAGGTATTTCTGGAACCAGTTAGGAAATACCTTATTTTTTCTAATTTTGATAAACTAATTTCTTTTCAACCTTAAAAGTAATCAAGTGGGAACGCTTTCGCTTTTTCGAATATCATTTGTGTGATAATAACCTTTTTCTATTTTTCACATATAAAGTGTAAGTTTTCAAAACTGAGGGGTGTCAAAACGTCTCATTTTTCGCAACCAGTTATGAAAAATAAAATATTTTTCAACCATTTGTGAAAAATCCATTGTGTCACCAAACTAACATGCGAAAATCGAAAACGTAACTACTCGATTTTCTATTCATTGACATTGAACCATAGATCCCAAGTGTTGCACAAAATGAGGCATTTCCTAGCTGGTTTTATAAATAGCTATTTCATCACTGTTTGAAAATATTTTATTTTCTTAACTGTTTGCAAAAAGTGCGACGCTTCGAAACAATATTTTAGTGTGGGGGTAATTTAAAAAATATATGTTTGTTACCAATCCGAATGTAATGAGCTAATGTGATCATATTGTGCTAGGTATACAGATATTGGCACTTGACGTGGTGAGGACTTCATCCAACGATGTCCCCTCAAGTTAGTTGAAGGACTATGAGACAGGTCTTTTCAGTCTTCTGCCAGGTGAAGGTTGAAGTAATGGTTCTAGCGATGGATTTGGATGAGTTTCGAGGTTGTACCGATGTTTGTTGCACTTTGGTTAATAACTTCATCTACGGAGGGGATTTTAAGATCAGGGTGTAAGGTTTATCTATACAAAAAATGAAATTCGGACCATGCTCCATTAATCTACCTCTAATAGAAGAATAGAAGAATACTATGTAGTGCTAGATACATGTGTCTCTAAAACGGTTGGTTCAACATTCGGATCTTGTAAATGATAAGACATAGAGGTTGAATTAAATTAGACAGAACGTTCAGCATTCCAAGTGTTACCAAGATCCACATTTAAATTATGTCTGCATTCTTACTCTTCAATCTTCTATCTACTCTTACTTCAAATATCAAGACTATGTGACAATTTTTTAATACAGAACAGAATATCAAGGGCAATTCTTAACATTCTTTAGCTAAAAACCAATTTGGGGGAGGATGCCGAAAAATATTTTAGCTGAAAATCTGTTATAGTAATGCTAAATAATTAAAAACCTTTAGTACAATAAACCATAATATACTAACAACTGTATTGCAGTTAATTGATATTGATAACAACATTAATTCCTAAGTATTATTTGCATAACAGATCTCCAAAAGTTATTTGAAATGGTTACAGCTTAACTTTGCGTTCCGTTACAGCAAGAGTACATCAATGTTCCATTCTTCTGCCTCTTCTATATAGGGTGGTGATAAACTAGCCGATTATCGCTGAACTACGTTGTACGCTTTCTCTAGCTAATAAAAAATTTGAATATAAATTTAAAATTTTCTGTTCAAATACACAGTTGGTGTCGTTCGAATTTAGCAGCTGAGGCTACATTTTTAATCCCCTCCTAGTAGTTCAGCTATATCCATTGCATTTTTACTTCCTTTATCAAAAAAACAAAAGAAGTATTATTGTGAAAAAATCACTATCCGAGATTTCTTCACATCTTTACGTTTCAGGGTCCCTCGATGACTAAAAACATGTTTCTCAGTTCTGTCTGTTGGCGGTATAGCTCAAAAACTATTTGTTGAAGGAAGACGATATTTTGCATGTAGATTATAAGTCTACCTGCTACCTGGCTTGAAACATGTACTCTTGGTCAAATATATACAGGGTGAGTAGCTTAAAAAATAAAATGTCAATTTTTTGCTTTAAATTGAGAACTATTAGTTACTTAGATAAAGTAATATTACGCACATAGCTCACATTTTTACCCTTAATAGTCGGGGAGGCAGTGAACTTTTTTCGGTACTTATTTTCCCAGTCAGTATTTTGGGTTATTTTGATATAGTTAATGGTGCTTTTTAAAGATTTGTAGGTCTGGCTATTGATTTCCGATGGAATAGATAAGTTAGGTTAGTGACCTAAGGGTACTTATTTTCCCAGTCATGAAACTCGTTGTACTAACTGTCGTTAGTATGAAAGTCAGTAAAAAATTGGTCTGGCTGATCTGCGCCTATGAAAAGTAAGTCTGGCATGGCATTAAAAAAGAAAAAATAAGTACCCGAATTGGACTTATTTTCCCAGTCCTGAAAATTTATAAGCTGAAAATATGTATTTAAAAATAATTTTTAAAAACAGTCTGGCTGATTTGCGGTTATGGAAAGTAAGTCTGGCATGGCATTCAAAAAGAAAAAATAAGTACCCTAATTGGACTTATTTTCCCAGTCCTGAAAATTTATAAGGTGAAAATATGTATTTCAAAATAATTTAGAAAAATAGTCTGGCTGATCTGCGCCTATGAAAAGTAATTCTGGCATATCATTAAAAAAAATAAGTACCCTAATTGGACTTATTTTCTCAGTCCTGAAAATTTATCAGGTGATAATATGCATTACGACATAATACATCAAAATAGTCTGGCTATCATTGTCGATCACGAAAGCCATGCCAGACTCATATAAAGGAGCGTAACTTGGTAATGTATAAGTGACCGCACCAGTGCATTTGGCGTCTGGGCTCAGACAGGGAAGACAGTTTTCATTTCGTAGTACTAACAATTTGACAGAGTATACGATCACAATATTAAATATAAAAAAAAGTCTGGCAACCATTCGGAATCACCGAAGCTCCACCAGGCCAGTAAAATATATTAATTTTGTAAATTACTTACTTCATTACCTTAATTATATTAGCGAAGAAACACTTTGACATAAATGTTTCACGACAGTGCAAAAATTGTAACAAAAACAGTATAAATAGTACTTACATTTAATTAAAAAACGTTTTTATTATTTTTTATATATACAAGAAGGAAATCAAAATTATTGCATCTGTCTTTGTGTGTCATGTTCCTCAAGGAGGTCATCGCAATAATTTTCGTCGTCAGTTGATACTGATGCATTTTCATCATCGTCACCATGAAACTGATTTTCGTCATACGAAGAGCTGTCATAATCATAATCATCACCTATATGAAAATATGGATTTGTTAGTCAAACAATATCAAACATTTTGTATAATTTTTGTAGGAAAATGATTTTCACCATTGCAAACCTTATATATTTTATGATTGTACTTCTTTCAATTACTTGTTGAAGTGACAAAATTGTATTTTTTTACACTTCAGGGCCAGCGGTTATTAAGTACTGTCAAAATCAGGTATATGCCTTATTAGGCAACACTGTTTATTTTATGTCGTTTTATATTCTTGTCATTAATGTTGCTATACGAAGACCACGTGAAAAAACTCCGTTTTTTACATTTTTAAAAAGATTGAAATTTGTATGCGATAACGACAATTGAGATATTTACGTTGTACACAGAGGTAATAGAAGACAAGACAAAATTTTAATTTTTTCTTACTAACAAAGGCGGGTTTTTCCACGTGGTCTTCATACACCGGTCGCGTCTGCATCGCCTAGTCGCGCTTCTTTACATGAGTCTGGCAAGGGTTTGGTGATGCACAATGGCAGCCAGACTGTTATTATTTATTATGTTATAATGAATATTATCACCTGACAAAATTTCAAAACTGGGAAAATAAGTACCCTGAAATCACTTATTTTTTCTAATTTATGCCCTGCCAGACTTATTTTCCATATTCGGAGATCAGCCAGACTAATTTTATACTGACTTTCATGGTAATGTTTATTTGTACACAAAGTTTCATTACTGGGAAAATAAGTCCAACTAATGTACTTATTTTATAATTATTTAAACATTTACCGTGACTCGACCCATCGGAAATCAATAGCCAGACTTGCAAATCTTCAAAAAGCATCATTAACTACATCAAAATAACCCAAAATACTTACTGGGAAAATAAGTACCGAAAAAGTTCACTGCCTCCCCGACTATAAGGAAGATAGGCATATTTTGGACCCAATGTACACAGGGTGTGAGCACCTTAAACAATTCTTTATTTTCCTCAAATATTTTCAAAGTAATTAGTTTCCAAAACTGCCACTTGTGAGAGGACTCCAAAATAAAAGCTGGAAGTGGGAATAGATTAAATAAAAGAACGACGAATTGCTCCAATTAGTACCAGCCCGAATTTGCATGCGCTGTAGTTGTATTGTCTGGTAAATAATCTTTAGAATTGTGCAATATGGATCATTTATCAGATTCTCATGATGATTGGTTATGGTGACAGAAGACGAACACACGACGAGGTACGTCATTTATTTAATACGGCACATCCCGATCGGAATCCAATTAGTAGATCTACACGAAGCAAAACCTTAGAAAGATTTATTGAAAGTGGAAGCGTAAAAGATCGTCCTAAATCTGGTAGACCAAGATCTGCCACAAATGAAGAGAATTTCCTTGAGGTAGTACTGGATATTGTTGAGCAACCTCAAACGTTTGTACAGCAACTTGGCTTAAACCAAAATATGAGTAGACTTTCCATTCAAACAATTTTAAAAAGAAATACGTTTTACCCTTACAAAGTAGCTTTAGTACAGGAATTGGCAGATGACGATTTCGACAGAAGGCTCGAGTTTTGTGAGTGGGCAATGGAAGTTATTTCTGAAAATGACAATTTGCCAATTCAGTTGTATTCTCGGATGAAGCTACTTTTCGTTTGAATGGATCTGTAAACAGGCACAACTGTAGATACTGGTCTGACACCAACCCCCATTGGATGGAAGAAGTTCACACCCAGCGACACCAGAAAGTTAACGTATGGGCTGGCATTGTTGGTCACAACATTACTGAACCATTTTTCATTGAAGGCAACCTTACGTCGGAGAGATATCTTCAAATGCCGCTGGAAAATATTATTATTCAAATTATAGAGAGTCATATTTTTGGTCTGGAAGAGTGAAGAAGTACGGCTTCTGCTCCGTTATCAGTTAAGCCAAACCAAAAGTGACGAGTGATAAATAGTGCAGCGACCGTAAGGTCAATGCCTGTGTGATAAGTACAATCACGTACGTACAAACTTATATATACAAAACAAATAAAATCTGAAACAGAAAGCAAATTTAACCAAATTTTAATACTAAATAAACAATAATACTGACACTGAAATTAAAAACCAGCACTGACAATGCAACATTCCAGTGGCGGCGAATTTATTAACAACAGTGGGTATCCACATTATTCCCAAACTATGCAAGGTTTCAACACACCAGGGATGTCATTCCAACCGGCAATTCCTATGCAACAAATGCAGTTTCAAAACAATGTAATGCAATCCTTTCCTCCCCAACAAACTCAATTAAATCCACCCATGGGGTGCTTTGCAACGAATATGCCTAATTATATTCCACAATTATACTCACAGCCAGCCTATTATGAACAACACTTATTACCGAATGTGTTAAATTCACAAACAACAAATGAAACTGCAATGGAAGTGACACAAAACTCACAAATTCCAGGAAGCAGCAAGGTGCATCATAAACCTGATGGTGAAGTGGTAACCCTTACTGATGATGAGGATATAGAAGACAAGCCAAACGAGTTTCAAACTATTAGAAAGAAACGTAAAAGAATAATTGATGCAAGTCAAAACACGCAATCCGTCACAACCAGTAACAGATTTCAACCACTAATGGAACAGAAAGATGAAGATGCATCAAAAACAAAACCAGATAGCATCAAAGAAAAAGTACCGCCATTTATCTTACACTTTGTAGATAAAATACCACCCTTAATTAAACTGATAGAATCAGTAGTTACAAAAAACGATTATTATTACCAACTAATGAGTGGCCAAAGATCAAACTTCAAATAAACACGGTAGAAAACTACAAAAAAGTAAAAAAAGCACTAGATGACAACAAAGTAGTTAGACACACATACAGCCTAAATGACAACAAAAACTATCGAGTAGTGTTGCGTAATCTACATCATACCACAGATCACAAAGAAATCAAAGCAGCATTGGCTGAAAAAGGACATCAAGTAGCAGGTATTGGTGCCTTAGTGAAAAATAACAATGGAAACCCTAAAAATCTCTTCTTCATCGACCTAACTAAGAAGGAAAATAACCAAGAGATATTCAAAATTAATAGAATGCTAAATGCGGTTGTCCAGTTTGAAGAACCTCACAAAAAAAGAGAAATTTCACAATGTAAACGATGCCAGTGCTATGGGCATACGCGAAATCAATGCACCAGACCATATAGATGCGTTAAATGCGGTGAAAGCCACGATTATAGAACTTGTCTAAAAACTCGCAATGACGGTACTCCTCCTAAGTGCGTACTATGTCATGGGGCTCACCCAGCTAATTATAAGGGCTGTACAGTATACCAAGAAATTTTAAAAAGAAGATCTCCGGGGACGAATGGCACGATAATTAGAATGCGACAGCAATGGCAGCAGGCACAACAGCATCAACAACAGCAACAAACATATCCACAAAGAAACCTACAACAACAAAGTATATTAATAAACAATAGAAATATAAAACATAATAATAATATTGGTAGTCCATCTTATGCCCAAATTGCTGCAGCAAACATCAGACCTAACATTGCACCCGAAATGATTAGTGAAACTACTACCAATTATATGCAATTCATGCAACAAATGTTACAACAGCAACAACAACTCATCAACCAATTGACTGCTGAAATCAAAACACTCAGAGAAGAACTGCAAACCGCTCTTCGCAGTAAACATGTCCCAGCTATATAAAATAGCACTATGGAATGCCAATGGGTTATCCCAACACAAACAAGAAGTAGAAGTATTTTTAACATACAATAAAATCGATATCCTACTAATATCGGAAACCCACTTCTCATCCAAATCATACTTTAAGATAAATAATTATAATCTATATTACACTAATCATCCTGAAGCTGATGTAACTGCCAGAGGTGGCTCAGCCATATTAATTAAGGACCACATAAGTAGAGGTAATAGGCCGGTTCTGGGACCGCACCTCCTCACCTCTGACGTCACGGCGTGAAAATAGTCCATCTCTCTCTAATACATGTAAAGGTATATGTCTATCTCTGTCTACATAGCAGTGTTACCAACATACACGGTGTTCCTTAAAAAGTTTATGTAACTAGATGAAGTCCCTAGATTAGTTACTAGATTTGGGCGGCAAATTTAAATTTAGCACGTATAAAGGTATATGTCTATCTCTGTCTAGAGAGCAGTGTTACCAACATACACGGTGTTCCTTAAAAAGTTTATGTAACTAGATGAAGTCCCTAGATTAGTTACTAGATTTTGGTGGCAAATTTAAATTTAACACGTGTAAAAGTATATGCCTAGCTCCACCTGTATTAAATTGAAATTTAGTAGTCTCTGTTGTTGTCTAACGAGTTACTCAGATACTAATACAACCGACCAACCAACGAAGTCGAGAACTAAAGTTACCAATAACAACACAACTGCGAGTTTTGCAGGCTCGGCTTACCGATGCGTCTAGGTAACCTCAACACCTTCGTAAAGGTGTCTCAACCTCAAGCTAGTTAAAGTCAGAGTATATTGATTTTACATAATACAGGTTAAACAGCATCTGAGGATTAAGATTGTTTGCATGCTAATGTTAAAGTGTTATAGTAATCTAAATTATTAAAGATTTGAGCGAGCCAAGCTGCTGTCGATAAGAAACGTAAAAAACCGCAAGTCTTGATAAACCCAACTCGTGAAACAATACATGACGCAATAGGCACTTCAATTGTCATCAGCTATCACCGCAAAGCATTGTGGGTAAAAACATTATATATAACATGTAAACAGGAGATTAAGACCTCATTCTCAGTCGCAATCTTGTACCAACCAGTTCAGTGAAAAAATGTTCTCGTGCGATTATTGCGATAAGTGTTTTAAACGGAAGGACAACCTGCACAGGCATCAACAGGGGTATTGTACCCCAATATCTAATTTATGTGAAGTTTGTGGGGTTGTGTTTACCAGTCAAGGTCATTTCCTTAAACATCAACAGGAAAAACATGGTTTACGAAAGAGGAAATTGTTAGATAGTACGAGGATAACATCAGCTAGTACTGACATCTGTATTGAATCAGAAAACAAGAAAAGTAAAAAAGAAGATATAATAAGATGCGATCTATGTGAAGTTGATATACCAAAAAAATATATAACTCAACATAACAGAAGCTTGGAACACAAGAACAGGATAAGTGTAACACAAGGATCCGGAATCTCGATAATAAATAACGCATTTAAAAACAGAATAGCTACATATCGCCTTACTGCAGATGATAATAAAGTTTGCGTAAATGTAAAAGAATTTTTAGGGGGTATGAAATCTAAAATCTTAAACTGTATTTTAACCGTCTTGGATAAACACGTTGCACTCAAAATAAATATGGAACTCTTTGGTCTTTTTGAATTAGCATCAAAAGAATTAGAGGAAATAAAATCATTTAACACTAAATTCCAAAAATGCGACCACTCGATAGACCTTAATGCGGTGTATAACGGTTTCGTTGATGTGTTAGATAGCAAAGTGAGTGAGTTTCAAGAAAAAGAGAGCGGTTGGGCTTTGAAAAATTTGTTATTTGTAGAACTAAATATAAATAAGTATAACCCTCTACGAGCCTCATCATACATTCAATTACCACAATCTATCGGAAACAAAAAAGCAGTAATTAATATACACAATTTCGACAACCAGTGTTTCATGTGGTCTGTATTAGCTGCTCTGCACTCTGCAAAAGTACACCCGGAACACGTGACCAATTACCAAAAATACAAACATAAACTTAAAATAACAGAATTTTAATCAGCGTTCGAAGCCAAGTTCAACGAGGGGTCGCATGACTATGTTTACATAACTTTTCGTAAACCGGAAACAGAATTTTAATCAGCGTTCGAAGCCAAGTTCAACGAGGGGTCGCATGACTATGTTTAAATAACTTTGGGTAAACCGGAAATTGATAAAAATAACAGAATCAGCGTTCGAAGCCAAGTTCAACGAGGGGTCGCATGACTATGTTTAAATAACTTTTCGTAAACCGGAAATTGATAAAAATAACAGAATCAGCGTTCGAAGCCAAGTTCAACGAGGGGTCGCATGACTATGTTTACATAACTTTTCGTAAACCGGAAACAGAATTTTAATCAGCGTTCGAAGCCAAGTTCAACGAGGGGTCGCATGACTATGTTTAAATAACTTTTCGTAAACCGGAAATTGATAAAAATAACAGAATCAGCGTTCGAAGCCAAGTTCAACGAGGGGTCGCATGACTATGTTTAAATAACTTTTCGTAAACCGGAAATTGATAAAAATAACAGAATCAGCGTTTGAAGTTAAGTTCAACGAGGGGTCACATGACTATGTTTACATAACTTTTCGTAAACCGGAAATTGCCAAAAATAACAGAATCAGCGTTCGAAGCCAAGTTCAACGATGGGTCGCATGACTGTATTTACATAACTTTTCGTAAACCGGAAACAGAATTTTAATCAGCGTTCGAAGCCAAGTTCAACGAGGGGTCGCATGACTATGTTTAAATAACTTTTCGTAAACCGGAAATTGATAAAAATAACAGAATCAGCGTTCGAAGCCAAGTTCAACGAGGGGTCGCATGACTATGTTTAAATAACTTTTCGTAAACCGGAAATTGATAAAAATAACAGAATCAGCGTTTGAAGTTAAGTTCAACGAGGGGTCACATGACTATGTTTACATAACTTTTCGTAAACCGGAAATTGCCAAAAATAACAGAATCAGCGTTCGAAGCCAAGTTCAACGAGAGGTCGCATGACTATGTTTACATAACTTTTCGTAAACCGGAAACAGAATTTTAATCAACGTTCGAAGCCAAGTTCAACGAGGGGTCGCATGACTATGTTTAAATAACTTTTCGTAAACCGGAAATTGATAAAAATAACAGAATCAGCGTTTGAAGTTAAGTTCAACGAGGGGTCACATGACTATGTTTACATAACTTTTCGTAAACCGAAAACAGAATTTTAATCAGCGTTGGAGGCCAAGTTCAACGAGGGGTCACATGACTATGTTTAAATAACTTTTTCCTAAATTTCGCCAAAAATATCAAATTTTTACCTCCACGACAGGTTGTGTCAGATGCATCCTTCCGGGAATTTTTTGGGCTAAATGTCTAATTTTGAAATGTTTACAAAATTTTCTCAGGCTCGAGCGGATGTGAGCGTCTGGGAATGCAGACATGTCCATTCTTGCAGGATGTTGTTATCAGTAAATAGAACAATGACATCCATTGTTTGAGAAATCTGCACGACATTGGACAATGAAGCCATTGTTGTCTGGAGATTAAAATGTGCAAAGCTGGTAAATAGAACAATGGCATCCATTGTTTTAAAATCAGCACGATAATTGGACAATGAAGCCATTGTTGTCTGTGGGAATTTTTGCTGACCGCCATTATCAGATAAACAGGATAAAGCTTCAGACATGTCCAGACATGTTTGCAAAGCTGTTAAAAATTGAACAAAGGAACCCATTGTTTGAGGAAAATCTGCACAACAGCTAAATTGAATGCTGCCTTTTTTGCTGACACAGGCCTCCATTATCAGATTAGACGATGAATAAATAGAGCGGCTCGGCTGCCTGCAAGAGTTAGTATTACAACCGCACGCGCGCGAACATGTCTGCAACAGACAGCGTTACCGAATTAAGTTCGAACTCAATAAAAACCATCAGAGACGCGATAGCGATTGTAAAATATAGTGATCTCACTTTAGCAGTAAGCAAGTTCCTGAAGAAATATTATCAAAAATATTCTTCCAGGTTAAAAGTTTGAGAGATATTTAAGAGAGGTGATAAAATACTTAAAGAAAATATTAGCAGATAATACATTTGAAAAATCTGCACGACTAATACTCAAGATTATTACAATTAGAGACTGCAGACAAAAGGTAAGATATCAAAATTTTAAAATAAAGCCCTGAAAATAAGAACTAAATTAAAGCAAATAAAAGCTATTAGGTCACAACAATACTCTAATTAATAAGGATGCTATACCCAACGGTGAGGGACAGTTCATTTTTACCGGATAAAAAACTTATTGTTTAGAAATCAGGTCCGGATACCTGTTTAACGGAAACATTTTTCTTGAATTTCTAATCGAATCTAAAATTTGGGTCTTACGTAAAAATCTTTAGGTTGACTGTGTCAAGTTTCCACGAAAAAACTAAAGCTCCTACAGGCCAGATTCTTGAATCAAGTAAATAATACAGCATGGCATAAAAGTTGGTTTTTGCAGTATAAGACATCCGCAAGCCAATCCTAAACGGGTAGCAGAATTTTATAATACAAAACGGAGCGATGAAATAGTCGTCTGTTGATCATATTTTTTGTACCCACCCAACATCTTTCAGTTATCCTATCATCTCCTTTGTTGCAGGTGTTAATAGAGGCTATATTTGCGTGTCGCCAGATGTCAGACCTGTCAAGACTTGTGGATGTGAGCGTCTGGGAATGTGCAAGGTTGCTAAAAATAAACCGGATGTCTGAGGTTTCTGCGTAGGTTTGCGCGAGGGGTCTGTGCGGGAGTCAGCGCGGGGGTTTTTGCGCATGCTTGACGGTAAATTCAAATTCTGCCCAGGTTTGACGGGGAAATTCAAATTCTGCGTAGGTTTTGACGGAAAATTCAAATTCTGCGCAGGTTTGGCGGTAGATTTAAATTATACTCAGTTTTTTTTGGTCACTACATTCGTTTTCATTATCGGTGGAAGTATGTAAGCAGTAGACAGCTAGACAGGTAGACAGGCAGACAGCTAGACAGGTAGACAGGTAGACAGATAGACAGCTAGACAGGTAGACAGCTAGACAGGTAGACAGCTAGACAGGTAGACAGATAGACAGCTAGACAGGTAGACAGGTAGACAGCTAGACAGGTAGACAGCTAGACAGGTAGACAGCTAGACAGGTAGACAGCTAGACAGGTAGACAGCTAGACAGGTAGACAGGTATACGGCTAGACAGGTAGACAGCTAGACAGGTAGACAGCTAGACAGGTAGACAGGTAGACAGCTAGACAGGTAGACAGTTAGACAGGTAGACAGCTAGACAGGTAGACAGGTAGACAGCTAGACAGTTAGACAGGTAGACAGCTAGACAGGTAGACAGGTAGACAGCTAGACAGGTAGACAGGTAGACAGGTAGACAGCTAGACAGGTAGACAGGTATACGGCTAGACAGGTAGACAGCTAGACAGGTAGACAGCTAGACAGGTAGACAGCTAGACAGGTAGACAGGTATACGGCTAGACAGGTAGACAGCTAGACAGGTAGACAGCTAGACAGGTAGACAGATAGACAGGTAGACAGCTAGACAGGTAGGCAGGTAGACAGCTAGACAGGTAGAAAGATATATGGCTAGACAGGTAGACAGCTAGACAGGTAGACAGATAGACAGGTATACGGCTAGACAGGTAGACAGCTAGACAGATAGACAGCTAGACAGGTAGACAGGTAGACAGGTAGACAGCTAGACAGGTAGACAGCTAGACAGGTAGACAGCTAGACTGGCAGACAGCTAGACAGGCAGACAGGCAGGCAGACAGGCAGGCAGGCAGACATACTATTAAAGAAGTAAGAAGAGGGAAGTTGAAACAGATCTTAATTTAGCGCTTTCAAAAATTATTACTACCGAACATCAGGGGATCAATGGCTTCCATTATCAGTGTCTGAGAATTTGCAACGATGAATAAATAGACCACTGGTCAACCTAACATGTTCCTGTAACGTTTTATGGGCACGACGGTGTAATAAAACGACAATTGTAAATACACTCACCCTTTATTTTATTTGTTTAGTTTAAAAAAAAACAGTGTTGTGTGGCTTTATATGTGTGGTGATGCATCTGACAATTAAAATTCTGTTTCCGGTTTACGAAAAGTTATTTAAACATAGTCATGCGACCCCTCGTTGAACTTGGCTTCGAACGCTGATTAAAATTCTGTTTCCGGTTTACGAAAAATCATTTAAATAAATAGAGCTGTTTTTGACCTATAACTGTATCTTGCGTATTTATAGCTGCTTCGCACCTTTGCACAGAGGGTCCTTTTTAGGCGGCTCTTAAAAGCCTATGTGCATTTTCATGAAAAATTTAATGGTCTTGTGTTTATAATTTATGTTATGAGTTGTTAGCTGTAAAGTATGCACATCTAGATTTTCAATAAAAATCTGACAACCTCGTGCCTTTGTGTAGTGCTTTAGAATAGGCATAGTCATTTAATGGTTATAAATTACAAAGCAGAAGCTGTTGACCTCGTGCCTCTGTGTAGTGCCTTTGAATACGAGGGGCCATTTATGGCTATAAATTACTAATAGTTTGAAGCCTTGAGCGGGTGATCGGCTGTTTTCTCCCCATCAGGGCCCTCACGTAGGGAGAGTACCAACTCCGAGTGTTTGTAAGACCCATGTACAAAGTGGGCCGTCACTCATAAAGGAGTTAGGTATATACAGTGGGAGAATTGCTGCCTGTTGGATGTAAAGAATCACCTGTTCGGCTTCTTTTCTGCTTCGGTCATTTACAAACTATTTAAGAAGAGAGGTTAAAACAGGTTAGATACTAAATAAAACACCATCCATATACATTCATATTTTTTATTTTGTTTAACTATTTTATACATGTGATGATTTTATTTTATTTAACTATAACATTTCAAACGCAATATTTCAAAGAATTGTCTGTCATGTATGAATTTATTCAACATGTTTCGGAATTCTGTGATGACCCCAAGCTAGGGTATTACCGGAACCATCGGGAATGATGTATCTCTTATCATCTTTCCAAGAGAGCGCTACTTTATTCTTCAGTTCGGTATACAGTTGGTGGTTATGCGATCTAAACGTTCGCACATTCTTGTAGATAGTCGTATTGTTGAGTACTACAGTTTTATAGTCTTCAAGTGTTAACTCGTTCTTGATCACATCTTTTTGTATGCCCTTGGCTGTTTTGCTTAGTTTACCCTCAGCATTGACGGCGTAGGCTTTTGCCCCTGTTCCAACGAACTCCCATAGAATCTTACCTCTATATTCATCCTTCATTTTCCCTATTACAGATTCGGTTTTAGGTATTCTGAATTCATTATCTTCCTTGAAATTTGATGTGTCGTATTTATTTAGGTGGTTCTTCATATCTTCGTAAAAGTTAGGTGTATAGGTCCTCAGAACGAGGCTATCCGTATCTGTATAGGCGAGAGTAGCGTTTTCCCCATATTTTAATTTAATGAAATTATAATAGAAGTCATACATTACGTGCTTAGCTAAGTCTAAAACGCAGAATCCAATATATATCGGTTTATCGTATTTAACATGCATTCTTTCTAAATGAACTGCTACTAGATTCTCTGAGAAAACGGATAAATCTTTAAATTGTGGTTTGGAAATAAGACCTTCGGCTCCTAGCCTTTTCCCTTTGTTTTCCCAGTGTGTAACTAGTCTTATGTCTACCCTTTTGTCTACATTTTCCATGGTTTTCCCAAACACGGAATTATTCATAAGTTTAAAAAACATTTTTCCAAACTCGGTCTTATCTTCATTCCTCATGCGTGTATTTAAATCTACATATTCTTTTAGCCAAGGCGCCTGATTAAAAGATAGTATGCGGTGAATCTTCTCGAGTCTTAAACCGGCTGATAAACATTGTTGCAAATTTCTGTAGTGAATAATATACCTAGTCTTGCTATTCAAATTAGGAATTAATTTCGATTGTTTTGAACCTGGTGGTATGATATTTTCTGGACAAAATGGTAGATCATTATGTTTATCGTGAAGATCTTCGGGGTAAGTTAAATCAACTTCCAAAATATAGCCTGTCACTACATTTTCGGGTAGATATAGTATATCCAGATTTTTAATTTCTTCAGATGTTAAAAATCTAAAGTTATTGATGGGTAGATTGGCTGAAAGAGCTTTTCCATAAAGATTGGTTGCATCTAGGTAGTTAATGTAGCTTGTCGGTTCTGATTCGTCATAATTCGACATGTATTTGTTGTTAGCTTTAATATATCTCTTACTGCATTGGCTCACGCCCCCTCTAATACCCTTCTTAATAAAATGAATCATATCGATATCTGTTAAAAGTTCTAATTCGATTTTTGTAAGTTTCAACATAGACGACCAAGATAGACCTGGTGTGGTGAAAAAGTGGGCTGGGTCTAAATCATATGAGCTCTTACATTTATGTCGAAAAGCTTGGAATACGTCTGTTAACAACAAAACGTCAGTTTTTAAATACAGATCGGAGTATTCCCCTAATGTTTTACATTTAAAAGTTTTCCAAACCTTTTGCGCATGCTCATAGTCGTCTACAGATATGTGACTGCTTCGTAACTTATCAAAGAAATCCTCACGTGATGGTAATGTGTTGTAATCGAGTTTGTCGAAAGAATCTAGAAACGAATAAGGAAACACACCTTTCTCTCTCACTAACTCAAATTTTTCATCTTCCAGGAAATGTTTTCTGATAGATGTACATTCATCATTAGTTAAATTTTTTGCCAATTTGTCTAAGCTCATAGGCATAAATCTAAGCGAATCTAAAAACCGCATTTTTATGAACCTATTTTCTTCTTTTCCCAAATGATTAGTTTTTGTATCGACTAAAATGTGTTTTGAAAAAGAGATATACTTCTCCTTGTTTTCGGCAATAACATCTATTTTTCTCTCAAGTCCACCAAAAGCTTTGATAAAAAGGTGTGCATCGTAATTAGATAAGTTATGAAAATATATTGGAATAAAATTTGGAATTTTGTAATTGAGATTACATACACTGTGAGCTGGACCACGGTATTCACCTGTTAAGTGGCAGTGATCCCTAACCCTCTCATCATTTTCGAGAAATGGTTTTTCGCATATATGACAATTTGGAGATAATTTATGGGTAAGCTGTTCATTCTTGTTAAGTGTGCCTATTGGAACTACATGTTTTAGGTGGCTGTGGTAAATTTTCTTAATGTCATCCTCTAACCGTTCGCAAAATACCTCGGCACAATCTTCTCCTCGATATGTAACGTATTTAGATAAGGAGTCGTTGTAACTACATTTTATATAGTATCCGAAAGAGTACGGCTGATGCATGTGTGTTTGCTCAGTAAATGGCCCACTGTTATCTTTTTGACAATGTTGAACGGGTACAAGTAAAGATTCAAAATCTGCATACACTACAAACGGCAAAGTTAATTTTTGTTCAAATGATTCGAATTTTAACTTGTTGCCAGGAACTTCATTACCAAATTTATCCATACGCATCTCTGTTGTTGGTAATTTAACAGCTATATGATTGCAGTCGTGCTTTTGATGTTCGCGTAATTTTTCTTTGTTACCAAAATTGATTAAACAGCCATCACAGAGAAACTTCCTGTGATCTTTTTTTGTTAGTTGTGAACTTACAAGCCGAGATAAGTCTTTGATTAAACAATAATGCGAATTACCTATATCATCATCTATTAGTAATAAATTTACATGTTGATCTAATTTTTTCTCCGTGAAATGCAATGGGCCGGCAATTTCGTAGCTTATTTTACATTTTTTATAAATTGAGTCAAGACCGTAAACATTAACCGAAATATTGTTCAATTTTTCGAATTTACTTATGTCTTTAACTTTAACTGGAAACTCTATTCTGTCAAAATTAAGTTCATGTTTGTATTTTTGGTAATTGGTCACGCGTTCCGGGTGTACTTTTGCAGAGTGCAGAGCAGCTAATACAGACCACATGAAACACTGGTTGTCGAAATTGTGTATATTAATTACTGCTTTTTTGTTTCCGATAGATTGTGGTAATTGAATGTATGATGAGGCTCGTAGAGGGTTATGCTTATTTATATTTAGTTCTACAAATAACAAATTTTTCAAAGCCCAACCGCTCTCTTTTTCTTGAAACTCACTCACTTTGCTATCTAACACATCAACGAAACCGTTATACACCGCATTAAGGTCTATCGAGTGGTCGCATTTTTGGAATTTAGTGTTAAATGATTTTATTTCCTCTAATTCTTTTGATGCTAATTCAAAAAGACCAAAGAGTTCCATATTTATTTTGAGTGCAACGTGTTTATCCAAGACGGTTAAAATACAGTTTAAGATTTTAGATTTCATACCCCCTAAAAATTCTTTTACATTTACGCAAACTTTATTATCATCTGCAGTAAGGCGATATGTAGCTATTCTGTTTTTAAATGCGTTATTTATTATCGAGATTCCGGATCCTTGTGTTACACTTATCCTGTTCTTGTGTTCCAAGCTTCTGTTATGTTGAGTTATATATTTTTTTGGTATATCAACTTCACATAGATCGCATCTTATTATATCTTCTTTTTTACTTTTCTTGTTTTCTGATTCAATACAGATGTCAGTACTAGCTGATGTTATCCTCGTACTATCTAACAATTTCCTCTTTCGTAAACCATGTTTTTCCTGTTGATGTTTAAGGAAATGACCTTGACTGGTAAACACAACCCCACAAACTTCACATAAATTAGATATTGGGGTACAATACCCCTGTTGATGCCTGTGCAGGTTGTCCTTCCGTTTAAAACACTTATCGCAATAATCGCACGAGAACATTTTTTCACTGAACTGGTTGGTACAAGATTGCGACTGAGAATGAGGTCTTAATCTCCTGTTTACATGTTATATATAATGTTTTTACCCACAATGCTTTGCGGTGATAGCTGATGACAATTGAAGTGCCTATTGCGTCATGTATTGTTTCACGAGTTGGGTTTATCAAGACTTGCGGTTTTTTACGTTTCTTATCGACAGCAGCTTGGCTCGCTCAAATCTTTAATAATTTAGATTACTATAACACTTTAACATTAGCATGCAAACAATCTTAATCCTCAGATGCTGTTTAACCTGTATTATGTAAAATCAATATACTCTGACTTTAACTAGCTTGAGGTTGAGACACCTTTACGAAGGTGTTGAGGTTACCTAGACGCATCGGTAAGCCGAGCCTGCAAAACTCGCAGTTGTGTTGTTATTGGTAACTTTAGTTCTCGACTTCGTTGGTTGGTCGGTTGTATTAGTATCTGAGTAACTCGTTAGACAACAACAGAGACTACTAAATTTCAATTTAATACAGGTGGAGCTAGGCATATACTTTTACACGTGTTAAATTTAAATTTGCCACCAAAATCTAGTAACTAATCTAGGGACTTCATCTAGTTACATAAACTTTTTAAGGAACACCGTGTATGTTGGTAACACTGCTCTCTAGACAGAGATAGACATATACCTTTATACGTGCTAAATTTAAATTTGCCGCCCAAATCTAGTAACTAATCTAGGGACTTCATCTAGTTACATAAACTTTTTAAGGAACACCGTGTATGTTGGTAACACTGCTCTGTAGACAGAGATAGACATATACCTTTACATGTATTAGAGAGAGATGGACTATTTTCACGCCGTGACGTCAGAGGTGAGGAGGTGCGGTCCCAGAACCGGCCTATTACCTCTACTCACATAAAGCACCACGAAATTCCTAAATTCGAGGAAAACTACATGCAAGCTACTAGCGTATCAATTGAGGACTGGAGTGGAACACTTATAATATCTGCAGTTTACTGCCCTCCAAACTACAGAGCAAATAAGGAAGGATTTATTGAATACTTTAGTATGTTGGGCAAGAGATTCTTGGCGGGAGGTGATTATAATGCTAAAAATACTAGATGGGGCAGCAGGCTCACTGCACCTGGTAGAGGAAAAGTTTTATCAGAAGTAATGGACGAGAAACAACTTGGTCACTTATCTACCTACTCTCCCACATATTGGCCTTCAGATCCAAACAAGGTACCCGACATGCTTGACTTTTTTATTACAAAAGGAATATCTGCAAACTATTTAACAATCGAATCAAGTTATGACTTGTATTCTGATCATACTCCCGTATTAGTCACTATAGGTACAACATTTCTGACAAAATCTAGAAACGAAACTCTATCTACTAGACATACAGACTGGAATCAATACAGACAACAAATTGACAACAAAATAAATCTAAAAATCGCACTACAAACCAAGGAAGATGTTGAAAAAGCTGTCAGTGAAATAACTACTATAATTCAGCAATCAGCATGGGAGGCAACTCCAAAAATAACAACTACAAAACAAGGTCAACATTGTCCAAAACTTGTTAAACAAAAAATTGAAGAAAAAAGGAGACTCAGAAAAATATGGCAGCGCAGTCGATATCCATCAGATAAAAAACGCTACGAGGAAGCAAGCAGAGATCTAAAACAACTTCTTCAAAAACTTAAAAATGAATCCTTTAACGATTACCTGAAAAACCTCTCTGCTACAGAGGATACCGAATACGCCTTGTGGAAAGCCACTAAAAGAATTAAAAAGACCTCAAAACCCATTCCTCCAATACGAAACGAGGATGGAACATGGGCTCGTACAGATATTGAAAAAGCAAATGTATTTGCACAACACCTAGAAAATGTTTTCACACCATGGCCAACACAATCTACAGCTGAAGAAGCAAAAAAAATAAAGGATTATCTTGAAGCACCATACCAGCTATCGCCATTACCAGATTTATTCACAGTAAAAGAAGTAAAAGCCCTAATAAAAAACAGCATAAACCCTAAGAAAGCTCCAGGATATGACCAAATTACGGGACAACTCCTAAAAGAACTGCCACGCAGAGGATTAGTCTTATTAACAATTATATTTAACGCCGTTTTAAGAGTGGGTCATTTTCCTGCACAGTGGAAAACAGCTGAAGTAATTCTTATACTTAAACCAGGAAAACAACCAAATTCAGTGGCATCATACAGACCAATCAGCCTGCTTCCCATTCTAAGCAAACTATTAGAAAAGTTATTACATAAACGGTTAATGGAAGTCATAACAGAAAACCAACTGATACCGGAGCACCAATTTGGCTTCAGAAAGCAGCATGGTACCGTTGAGCAGATACACAGAGTTGTTAATGTCATCGAACAAACCTTTGAACAAAAACTTTATTGTTCCGCTGCGTTTCTTGACGAAAGTCAGTCATTTGACAAAGTCTGGCATGATGGACTGCTTTTTAAACTTAAAACAATATTGCCTCATGCGTTATATGCAATCATAAAATCATACTTAGAAGAGAGGTACTTTAGAGTCAGATACGATCAAGAAGTAACACAATTACACCCCATTCGAGCAGGAGTGCCACAAGGGAGCGTCTTGGGACCTACACTATATCTACTTCATACAGCTGACCTTCCAACAGCAACATATACACACATAATGTCATTCGCTGATGATAAAGCTATCCTGACAGTTCACAGGAACCCAATATCAGCAGCAAATCTACTTCAGGAATATCTCAATATGCTTCAGGATGGGGCTAACAAATGGCGTCTCAAATTTAACCAAGACAAATCTGCTCACATAAATTTTACAAAATGTCGAGGAGTCATGCCCCCAGTCACACTCAGTCGACAAATATTGCCACAGACAGATTCAATTAAATACCTGGGTATGCACCTAGATAGGGGATTAACATGGAGATCACACATCTTCAACAAAAGGAAACAACTAGGCCATAAATTCAGACAGCATTACTGGTTACTAGGACGGAAATCTCCACTAAATCTTGAAAATAAATTACTAGTTTACAAAGTTTGTTTTAAACCAGTGTGGCTGTACGGAATACAACTTTGGGGTACTGCGTCAAATTCTAATATAGACATACTCGAGAGATTTCAATCAAAAGTGCTACGTGCTCTATGTGATGCTCCGTGGTATATTCCTAATAGTGAAATACGTTCAGACCTAAAAATTAACACGGTTAAAGAAGAAGTAAAACAGTGTAGTGTTAAATACCTCGCCCGGCTAGATACACACCCGAATCTGTTAGTTATAAATCTATTAGACAATAGTGAAGATATGCACAGACTTAAACGGCGCAAAGTTCTAGATCTACCATTTAAATCTTAGGTTAATATTCCAATTTATTCCTGTACATATATATGTGTATAAAGAAATAAGTTAATTAAGTTATGATCACTGGATCACAACTTCCATGTTATTACACGTCACACACAATCAAATCACACATTTGCTTATTGTATTACACAGATTGCAAATAGAAAATTTGGCAAAATAAAAAAAAAAAAAAAAAAAAAAACTATAGAACTCTTGCCAAATCATGATAACCCAAATACAGTCAACGAAAGCATCTGGTTTCAGCAGGATGGTGCGATTTTTTTTTTGTGGAGCCATTTAAAAAGTTGCATTTATTTAAATAGACCTGATAATTTAGAAGAATTGAAAAATCATATTCGTACTGAAATGGTTGCTATTTCTCGCAATTCTTTGCGCGACTCTTTAGACAATTTTAAAAAGGGCATTGATTATTGCCAAGAAGTAAATAGGCAGCAATTTGAACATCTCTCTTAACTACTGTTAATTAATAATGTTGTTTTCATTTCTATTTAAGAAATTTTGTTTGCTATCCTAAATTTTAATTACTGTTTGTGTTTTGTTTATTTATGCCGTTTTAACAATGCAATGATTATTGAATTTCACTAAATGTGCAACGACTGATTAAGGATGCCTCAAATGTTTTTTTTTAATTTATCTGCGTTATTTTCTTATGTACCCATATACATGTGTAATATTTCTGAAAAGAGAAAACAATAAGCTTTCTATTGATGTATCACACAGCCTAGGTTGCTATTTAAAATAATTCAATATGGCGACTGCACCTAAAAACTATAAAAAAAAATTGACTTTAGAATATGCAAAATAACCTCAAATTAACATATACCAAATATAAAATGCATATCTCAAACTGTCTGACCAGTGCAGCTTTGGTCCCATACATAATAGTGACCCTGTATATCTTATATTATAAGAGCTGATGCCGCCGGTCGCCGGCTGCCGGCCGTCCAGACCGTAAGCACTGGCGCGCGCAGATGCCGACCGCGTACAAGTGGCGACGCAGCAAGCATTTGTATTGTTAACGCTGGCAAAGCCGGACGTCGGCTGGTTACCAGCTTAAGCAAGCATTTTTATTGTTAACCGTTTCTTTACGCTGGCAGGGCCAGACGTAGACTGGCCAACGTGTTCTAGTACAAATATACGAATCGACCATTGAATGAAGCAATGGATTGGTTCTACAATTGATGAATATCAAACACATCACATATTATTATAGGATGCTAAACATCAACTTCACTTTCATAGAAACAAGAAAGTAGATGCATGGGATATGATTGGAAATAATTTGAAATTGGAAGTTTATGAAGTGAAACAAAAAATTAATAGTCCACCATCGTTTGGATTTTTTTGTTTTTTACTTCCTTCTACAATAAAGAAAGTATTGGATTCCCCCAAAAATTCGAAAATGAGTTTTCAACAGATTTCACGTTTTAGAGTCCTCTGAACCCAAAAAACATGATTTTGTTCATTGGTCTGTCTGGCAGTCTGTCTGTGTGTGAACAGAATATCTCGAAAACGAAAAGAGATATGGCGTTGAAACTTCATATATAAGTTTTGTGAAGTACATACTATCTACATGCGACAGCAAGTTTTTGAAGAAAATTGCATAACCAGAAGTATGGTGTTTAAACTCTTCTAATTTTTCAGTTTTTTTCGATTTCTTCAAAAACGGCTCAAACTTTAAATTTTTATTACATTTTCAATGTGTATTGATGTGAGATAGACGATTTTCCAGTTGAATACCTCTAAAATGGTTTTTTTTTGTTTATTAACTCCTATTTTAAATATAACACCTGGTCATTATAACATTTTTGAATTCAGCTTAAAATTTTGGAGAAAATTTGTTTTTTTAACTAACGCTCTATTTTGTACGATTTCTGTGGAATTTGTAATTTGTGAAATATTTTGACAAATGCTTAAAAATTGAAAATAAAATTATTGGCTAATTATAAGACTACTATAAAAGGAAGTTGTGTGCGTGTATTACACCACATTTTTAATAATACAGTGCATTGGAATAAATACTGCACTTGCAACTGTTATATTTACTTGGGACATTTTACCGCCTCACATCACATACATACAGCACAAGTTATTAACGCACACTGTCGTATATTATAGCACAGAATAAAACAATTGTTTTATTCTGTCATTACAGTATATTATTAAATTATCTATGGCACAAACTGGAGCGGATCAGGGCCGTCGCTAGACTTTTGGCCGCCCGGTGCAGGTTTGTAAATTGTTGCCCTTATGTTTGTAACTATTAAAAAATGGCTAAATTTAAAAATATTCTTATTAAAAAATATAACACGGTTAAATATACATATACTATATACTACACAGTAACACATACATAAAAATTAAACTCTAAATATCTGACTCAGACACAAATACATAGGTACATAAAAAAACTAAATATATCTTCGGGCTCTTTTTCAGAAAACAGACATTATTTTATCATAATTTAAATTCTTGTCACATTCATGTTCGATGGAGATTAATGCCAAACCAGTTAAACGTTCCTGCGACATATAATCTTAAACAATTTTCGATTATTTTTAATTTCGAGAAACTTCGTTTCCCAGAAGCAACTGAGATGGGTAAAGTGAGTAAGATTCTAAGAAATATTACTAAATTAGGGAAAGTGTTTTCTAAATTATTTTCTGTTATGTACTTAAGAGTATTTAAAGGATTATTAGTTTCATCTTCGTTTACCCCAATAAAAGTCATAAATAAGAGCGGCTCATCTTTATATCTCAAGCCGTTTATGTAACTATTATAAATACCACAGTGGGATAAGTATGTATGCAAATCCATGCAGTGTTTGACTAATTCATTTTTATTAAAAGTGGAAAGCAATGAAATATTGTAAAGAAAAGAAAAATAATCTGCATGAACCCTTAAATTTCGAATCTTTCTTTTATAGTATATTATGATACTAGTCATAGGCTAATAATTCCTTAGACCTCTGACTAATGGTCATCGAAATCTAGTAGATGTTGGAATCCGCTCGAAGATGGCGCTAAGTTTCGAATTCATCACCGCGGTACGTTACTGCCAGATGATTAACTGAGTGAAACGTCACCATCCTCGTTACGTGTTTTCTTTTGCTAACGTTTACGTACTAATCTGTTGTTTGTCTGAGTCTGATAAGGAAGGGTTCAATATGTTTACCTGAGGAATAATGCCTACTTATTTAGCAATTTGTTTGTAACTTGCTATATTTGCATACAATCAGTGCAAGTTGACTTCACATTATTGTATTTGTTCTTGTAAAGTACAGTCTCATAGGCTTGTTAGCCAGTGACAGAACAAAGGATATTTACTAGTTTTTGTGAATTTTTGGAAAAGTTGTACCCCTAGTGTTTTTAATCAACTTTACCAGACAAAATGCCTCTAGCAGGCAATAGGTGTGCGTACAAAAATTGCAGGAAGAGTCGAAGAACCAACCCAGGATTACATATGTTCACATTTCCCATTAAAGATGAAAAACGGTGTAAGCAGTGGATTGTAAATTCTGGAGGTAAGCTTAATATATACGTTATTTTTGAATCTACCCAAAAAAAACGCTTGAAAAAGAATTACGGAAAAAAGACCAACGGAAAAGCGCACACAAGAAAGGTCATAATTATCAAAATTCAAGTAAGACCCGTCTCATACGACGCGATATTTGTTATGAAATTTAGGAGAAATAATTTTTAAGAATTATTTAAAAGTTTTTTTTCCTTTTCTCCGCTTACCTATACAGGGTGTTATGGAAATGAGTGCAAATATTTTAACACGTAATAGAACTTGTTAAACTGAACAACTTCTCCATTTATCAGTTTTTCGAAAACGCCCTCAAAACTGAGTTGAAATTCAAAACAATTTTACTCTAAAAATGCATACCCGCCTATGGAATAATATTTTAGTTTTATAGCGCAAAACACAAAAAACATTTCTTTGATATGCAAACCAACAAAAACTACATAGGTACTGATAACACTTTTAGTTCACATCTTGTTACTAACGCACTTTATCTATTGAGGTAGGTAACTAAGGCCCTGAACACACGGGATTCCGTTTTCCAGATTCGGTATGCGGGATACAGAATCTGAGTGTTCAGACACGGCGACTGAATCTCAGACGCAGGCCTTCAGTCACTTGCAGTGCCGTGCTGTTATGGACCTAACATTGCTGTTCTTTGTTTCTGTCGAATTAGTCTAGAAGTGCTGTATTTAAAGTCAGGGATTGGGCTCTACAAAGCTAATAAACTTTTCATTGCCAAATAATGTACGCTCTATGATCGTTGTATAGTAAGGAACGCCTTGCTTATTCGATTTAAATAGAAGTTGCAGAAAATCTGCTACGCCTATGATATGATATCATATGTTCTGGCTGGCAAAAGTAGGCGAGTCCAGGCCGTGGTACACGTGGACTCATATCCTCTATATGCTCCAATGGTAAATCGGTATTCGAGATACAGAATTTGTCGCCGGCGGCCGAAATGGAGAGATAAGGAAAATCGGCCGCCGGCGACACATTCTGTATCTCGGATACCGATTTACCATTGGAGCATATAGAGGATATGAGTCCACGTGTACCACGGCCTGGACTCGCCTACTTTTGCCAGCCAGAACATATGATATCATGTCATAGGCGTAGCAGATTTTCTTCAACTTGTATTTAAATCGAATAAGCAAGGCGTTCCTTACTATACAACGATCATAGAATGTACATTATTTGACAATGAAAAATTTATTAGCTTAGTAGAGCCCAATCCCTGACTTTTAATACAGCACTTATAGACTAATTCGACAGAAACAAAGAACAGCAATGCTAGGTCCATAACAGCACGGCACTGCAAGTGACTGAAGGCCTGCGTCTGAGATTCAGTCGCCGTGTCTGAACAGACTCAGATTCTGTATCCCGCATACCGAATCTGGGAAACGGAATCCCGTGTGTTCAGGGCCTTATTGAACGTGTGTTTTTTGTGCAAGAACTTTGCAGTTTTAATATACTTGTGTCGTTCAACTTTAGCTTAGATTTGCGTATTAAGTGGCTCGTCAAATTTAGGGGAGATAAATGATTGAAAACATACGCGATTAAATGAAAAATGATTAATAGAAAAGTTGTTCATTTTGGTGACCTCTATCACTGGTTAAAATATTTGCACTCATTTCCATAACACCCTGTAATTTTCTATGTTAGGCAAACATCATGCCTGTTTAATAATTTAACAAGTGTAAAATGTCGCGGATGCTAATTTTTGCTTAAACGACGAACAATAAGTATTTATGTTATTATTTCTATATAGGTGACACAAGTTTACTGGATTCACCAACTGAAGTTGAAAATCAAAAAATTTGTGAAGATCACTTTCACATTTCTGCTTTTACGAATACTTTGAAGCAACGGTTAATCCATAATGCTGTGCCTGTGCCCTTTGGAAATACGAAGATAATTCCATTGTTAGAGCAATCATCATCCAATTCTGAACTGTTAGACAAATGTGTAGTACCATCGGCACCACCTACTAGTTTGTGCGATGACAAACCTCTTTATTTGAGACGATCAAAAAATTTAAAAACTTACATCCCCCTTAAGATAGCAATAAGGACGAATTCCGATGTTTGCACCACTGAGAATCCTGTACCAATTTCACCAACGCTCCAATGTCTTTTAAATTACCATTACGAAACTCCTAAATCACCAACATTAAAAGTAAATTATAAAAAATCGCTTAATCCTGTAATAAATCGCAAAGAAACACTACTCAACAATAAAAAAACGAAAAAATTAAAAGCTCAGCGGGCTGAAATTTTACGTTTAAAACGAAGAATGAAAATAATGACAGCTGAAATTAACCGAAATTCAATGAAAAATAGTACGTTTCTAAAAATGCAATTGAATCATAAAACACGACAACGCTGGGATCCGGAAATGATCAATTTAGCAATGAATATTTATTTACGTTTCCTGCTTCATATAAGAAATTGCAACAACAGGGAATAGTTCTTCCAGGCGTTTCCACGTTGCAATCGTACCTGAATAAAATAGTTATACTTCCTGGTTTCGCAACCGACATTTTTTCACGATTGAAGATAAAAATTAGAAACTGGTCAATGCAGCAACGTCTTTGCGTTTTAGTTTTTGACGAAATTGCTATAAAAAGACAGCTTGATTACAACAAAAAGCATGACCTTATCGAAGGATTTCAAGATTTGGGAGAATTAGGAAGGAGTAACTTATATGCTTCAGAAGCTCTCGTCTTCATGGTATCTGGTTTGTGCAAGAAATGGAAAATTCCAGTGGCCTATTTTTTATCAGAGAACAGTACAAAAGCTGAAAATTTAAAAAGTTTGGTTGTTAGCTGCATTAAAAAGCTTAAGGAATGTGGGTTTATAATTAAAGCTATAGTATGCGATCAAGGGTCAAATAATAGATCGGCAATCGCAGAATTAAATATTACATCGGAAAATCCAGTTTTAGAAATTGAGAACGAAAAAATTTACTTTTTTTACGATGTTCCCCACTTAATAAAAAGCATTAGGAACCAACTTATTACGAATAATTTTATATTCCGCAATAAAATAGTATCGTGGAAAGTTATTCAAGACACGTACAATTTGGACAAGGAAAGTGAAACGGCAAGGTCTTTACCATAATTATCAGACATGCATATGTTTCCCAACAACTTCCAAAAAATGAGATGTAAATTAGCTTTAATGTATTCAGCGATTCCATGACTGCTGCCATTCGGACAGGAATATCTATGGGACAGTTACCATCGTCATATGACGCCACAGCTGATTTTACAAAA
>OW679202.1:58582216-58666863 GCA_940337035.1 Agriotes lineatus
GTTTTTCTAAATGCTCATATGAATACGTATTAAGAATTTGGTAAAAAGGGCCCTCACGCCATTTTATTATCATTACCGAGATAACGGTTAAAACATATGACAGTGGTAAGCTTACTCCTTCATTGAGTTGTAATTATATTCAATCCAAGGGCCCAAAAGAGGTTCACATATTTTTTTGTGCGTGCTGCATTTTCAGCATTAGTAATATACTGTATTATATACTGTATTTAAACCTTTTAATATTGTGATAAACAATTTACAGACTTAATAACGATGTTGCGAGCAACTATTAATTATTAATTAAATAAACCTAATTTTTGCTATAATTTTATTTATTTCTTGAAATCTGTGATTTCTGGCGCCATTTGTTTTTTATTATTATAAGAGCTTGCAGCAGTTCAGCTGATGATAGAAATCTGCGACCCAAGGCCACCGAGATTGAGCTAGCTAGGTCATTGCGGTGAGTAAGAACATTTCAGAGCTACCGTGGTGTATAAATGATAAGAGGGTTGATCTGCGATTATACTACCATTGATTATTATTAGTAATCGATCGCAGGTTGGCTTCTTTATTGTTTCAACTTTGTGGGCGGAAAGGTGATGGTGTTTCAGTAAATTGTGAGAGCAGTGCTCTAAAGACTCTTCGGCAGACCAGCGTGATAAAATAGAATAAAATTTAAAACTATTTTAAGGTAATGGTAAAACTCCTGCTGTGTTTCACACTGAGTACAAGAGAGTACAGACACGCCGGTCCAAGCCTGCTACAGAGCCTGCGGAAGTCAGAGAAGATGAGTGGGAGAGATCTGATTGTAAAGCTTGGAACATTATTTACCAGGCCTTGTAGCAGCTTAGGATATGTGTCACACGGATAGCTTTAATTATTTAAAGCGGCGCGGCGTAGTTGTTACGGGTGAAATGATAATTAGTACCTGTTAACAAGCGAAAAAGGATGAAGTGGGACATAGGAGTGAGTCTATTCTGCAAGGCGCAAGTTATTCTGTATAACTTAATTCGGGAGGAACGTAGAAAGTCACTGATTTATCAATTATTGTCTAATGTAATGATAACGTTAACTAACCCAGAAGAAACGGTCGCTGCGTACCTACTTTGCTTCCACCTGTTAACATTTAATATACTCATCAACTCAGCTGCATGTTGTCGTACCAATTCATTTAAACTCAGGGTGTACTAAATAAAAAAAATCTGTATATTGAACTCACAAGCTACAAAGAAAAATGTTTTGCGACAAACGCCTCTAACGGTGACGTCACGGGATGACAAGCTATTACTGACAAAACCCAATATGCTGGTCACAATCCAACCTGCTTTACTAACACGGTTCACCAACTTCCCTTATTAGGGAGGGCCTAACCACAATAACATCCGAGTGTCTTTTTATGTACCATAAATCCGACTGCCCCTAGGAATGGTTCATCTTCTCTTAGTGTACTGATTTTAGTATAATATGTTGTTTTTTCTTCCCCCTAACTTCACTTATTCTCAATATATCGCAGTATACATTATACAAGGCTGAGTTCTCCTTCCAGTTCCTCTATTTTTATTTCATAGTCCGTTGATAGTGTTCTCGATTTATAGGTGGCATATGCATTTGTCTTGGTCTGTCGTAGCTTGATCGAACAAGATACACAAAATTAAATTTTTAACAAATTCTGAATATAGTTAAAACAAAATAATAAAGGTAGATAGGGCTAAAAGCAAATATTAAATGCTATAACAAGCACCCGTTTGCAAATGTAAACAAGCCTATGATTCAGTGTTCTACTCACTATAAAATAATTATAGTAATTTATATTACCAATATCATCTGACTTTTCTTTCCACTTTGGAGTAAGGTAGTAAATATAGGAAGCTTATTTAACCTAGTGAAAGTATATATTTTATATTATAACCGATAAACACGGTACATTTATAAGAAAATCATACTATCAATGTAAGGTAAAAACTTTTAAAATTTATATATATATTGTAATGATTGTAGTTCTAGGGTTTGATATTATATTTAAAAATCTGTAAAAGGCTTTACCAGAACTGACCTCGTCCACATTGTGACACTAAATAATTTAAAAAATGAAATTAAGTTAGGAGTAAAAATATCTTCCCGTTTCTAGTAAATTAAATAAATTTTCAAATAAAAAAAACGTTACCGGTGGTCGAATTCGAAGGGCAGGCGAACCGCGTATGCAGTCCCAACGTTTTTTGGGATATTGCAAGGGAGCGGGCTATTTCTACCTGAGCTACGGAGCACCGACCCTGCGTTGCAGCTATATTAAGTAATGCACCAATTTGTTGCTCTTTTTTGTATTTATTCTGTATCTATTGGTACCCATTTTTGATAAGAATACATCCTGAGTTTTGTACAAATTATTACTTGTATTTATTGCTAAGTTAAATCAAAAATAAGCAAAATTTTACTTTTTAAGGTATATTTTTCATACCAGATAGATATATAATGTGTATGCAAAATATTGTCTTCCTTCGACAAATAGTTTTTGAGTTATACCGCCAACAGACAGACAAAAAGACAGACAGACAGACATACATACAGACAGACAGACACACATAATTGAGAATTCTTGTTTTTCGTCATCTAGGGACCCTGAAACGTGAAGATCTGAAGACATCAATCAAAGGTGATTTTTTGCGATTACAATATGTCAGGACATTTTTAAATTCCACTTCTTGAAGTATTTTCTGTTTAATAATTACAACTTTGCTGTATATATGTTTCCCAGTCATATTTCTACGTGTGCTAGTTCATCAAATGGCGTTCAGGCAGTTTGTGGTTCACAATTTCAAGCAACTATAACGGCAACTTTAATCTTCTCGTTTATAATTATTTGTTTTGATTTATTTATAATTTTAAAGATTTCAGACACAGCTTTGTTCTAAAAGTTCGTCGAGTCAACGGCTGGGTCTGCAGCCTATGAAATTTGGAAAGGAGACCTTTCAGTTACTCATCGTGGGTCTTGTCTATCTTATTAGTGGATGTAACAATTATCCTGTCGAAATTGGCTAGATCGTGTTTGCAGTTACTGGCAGTTGCTTGAATATATACTGGGGTTAGTCTGCAGCTTTGCAAACTTGTGAGCAGTTGGTATGCGTTTGGACCAGTTCCACCTTTTCACTGAACCGAGTTTCTGAGACGAATGACAGCAGCATGTATTTATTGAAAGAACTAAAACGTTAAAGCATTTAAAAAGTGAGGTGAAGTAATTTAAAGGAGACTACTTACTATTTTCATTTTTATTGAATTACAGGTATTACGAGTTTTTGAAGTAAGCTTACATTAAACAAACCGAAATAATAAAAATATAAATAATGCATGAACCCGACCTGTTTTTAAAAGTAATCATTTTCTGTTGGAGCTAGAAATATTTAATAACATTTAATATTAATAATTTATTAAAGTACATATGAGACCCATAAATTTAGCTTAAAAGAGAATTTGTCTGAAACTAAATAGAATTATAAGAGTCAAATATAACAGAACATATAACAAATTTTGTCATAACGTATGAAGGATAATGATTGTAGGGAAAAACAATAAATAAATATAAATGCGTTGTATGTATACAATACATAGCATACAATTAGGTAGCCGCAACGTTTAGCAATAGCAATATATTGCAATGTTATGCTTATAATTAGATATTTAAATAAATAACTAAATTATAATCGTTATTCGTTGTCAAAATGTATTTCCTATAAGCTTTATAAGACAGATTGACTTAACTCAAGATGGGTTTGGTTATCCAGTACATATAGTTAATTAACTCTTCAAAAACTAGTTCAGTTAGGTAATTAATCATTTTAAGTTGAGATGTGCATTGTAATTATTCTCAATTCAAAATTATGTTATGTGTAAAATAAATATCAAGTATGTAGACTTATTTTATCTAAACTACACATTGATAGTTCATCAATATTTTATTTCAAAGAAACCTGATGAATACTCTTTCTCCTTTATTTACGGTAATTATTATTTATCAGTCGTTAAATTGTTTAACTTATACAATAGCTTTCTCGTTATAAAAGATGTAAGGTCTGTAGATATCTGTTAACTTCCACGGACGAACCTCGGCCTATCTACAGCAACACATTCAACACCAAATGATCCATGACATAGACCTTTATACTCCTTCAAACATCTAACTCTTCACCTCCAACTTGGCCAGAGCAATGGTTGTTTTCAAATGATGACCCACGATGTTAAACTTTACACTGCTGTATATCTCTACTACATCAAACAGTTTACCTGCAATTCATTCAAAGCAATAGTTACATACCAATAACTACCAACTATGTTAACCTTTACACTTATGAAGATTTTCTGTTATAATAATATAATTTTACTACTGTCATATGTTAACAAATAAAACTGCTCTTTACTTAATTTTGTACTTTATTTAATAATAATCCAACTAGATACTTCAAGGACTCAAGGAAGCTGGTAAAAGTTCGATATAGGCACCGCCTAGATGGGCGATTCCTTGGGGATTCTCGCCAGCAGGGTAGACAATAGCGGTCATCCCGACTCTTTAGACAAGTGTTACCTTGAAGGACTTGGCTCTTCCCCGGGACTATTTATAAGCAGTTGCATGACATATTGTGCTTTCATGTAATTACAGATCCTGCACGATCAGAGGTTACAACTAACCTACATAAGTTGTAACGACACACACGATTCCTAGAGACCGTCCACTTGGGTGATCCCGGAATGTTGAACTTCTTCTCTCCAAAAGTCTCACCCTCCTAGATTGTTGGAACCATTGCCATTATGTTGCCCGCCCCTGAGAATCTCCAAGGAACCGCTCACTTTGGTGACTTCGGTGTATCGAACTTTTACCCCCTCGATCTTTGTCTGTGTACTTATCGTGCCAACAATAGAAATACAATATAGTTTACTTAAACATTGCGATCCCAACTTTAAATTGTTCTTCATATTAGCATTATTTTATTTTATTTTTTATTTTATTTTGGTACTCAGCCAACAGCCGTTAGGCCAATTATAGGCATCGCTGTACATTTATGGGGACTTCCAACCCCGCTAACGACTGTCATGATGTTATTATGACATCCTGGACCAACTATTTCCGTGACAGCCGTATCACGAGGCGCCGAGAGAAGCAGCCATGGAACTCCCATCCAAGTTCTGACCAGAAAGAGCGTTGCTTAACTTTACTGATCGAACGTGGACGCTTGTTCAAGCTACACCACCCGGAACCTTATGTATGAATATGGAAATTTCTCTCGACAAGGTCTAGATATACAGAGTGGTCAATCGGTCAAAACTCACCTTCAGTTTTGCTCAGACTGAGAATTTCCAACGCTGGCTAGAGATTTTTTATATGCTACACATTGTGGCAACATGCGATTGACGGTTTTATATCTTTACCGAAAGATGATATTCTGTAGAGATCTGCATTTTTTAGTTTTTAAAAACCTCAATGGGACAAGTGTCCAACTGGCAACCTTTGATGAGTAGTCAGTGAGCCCGACAGAAATAAAATTTCAGTTAATAAAAACAAACGATAAATACAGGTCTCTTTTGAGTGCTTAGCAATTTGAATTCAATGTTGTCCGTATTTAACTTTTCATTTGAAGTTCATAAATTAAACAATTTACTTAGTCTGGAACAATTTTTCGAACTACTAAAAGCACAGGTGCTTTCACATACTGAAATGAAATATTTCTCATGAGTATGTTGCTCAACGCCATGTTGAACTGATTACTTCTATAAAACTAGTATTCTTTTTAATGTTTTCATTAGTTACTTAAATTGATAGGAACTCCACATCTCAAAATTATTTAATTCAACTTTATTTGTTCTATTTTCAATAATAAGTTATAAGCCAAGCAATCTTTGCCTGGTAAAAATTAAATAGTTTTGTAAATTGACAATTTAGCAGAGTTTGATATTTTGAATGGCTTACTAAATTTGCGACCTTGATGCGTGTCCGATCACTCTGCCATTTTGGATAAATGTCGTCCGCTCTAGTATCTCTTCCACAAAAAATAGTTATTATATAAATTGTGGACCATCAAAATCCCTTAAAAATTCTAAATATCAAATTTTGCTGAAAATTTTTAATTGTAACAACTTTTCTTAACAGTTTTTGCTCTATATAAATCGCTACTATGACCTTACTTGAAACAGTACTTTCTATTTTAATTATAGTTGGCTATATTTTGGCTTTTTAAAAATTCTATTTATACAAAAAGATGCATTGTCGTAGCCCACACAACTGATAAAAAGTTTATATTGATTGCTTTCAAAACAAAAAAGGTATTTAAGTGTTCTCATAAAAAGTGAAACACACTGTACAACCGCGCAACCGTGCCCGTCGAATCAAATTTTCGTGATCTCTCAGGAGCATGTTCGGAGTTTTTCCCTGAGTGGCATCACCAATTCTTTGTTCAACTTCTTCTTGGGGATTTACTGGCGTTTGGTCCAAAAAAAGTCCAAAGGATTCAGATCGGGAGAACGCAGAGACCAAATCACAGGTCCGTAACGACCTATCCAGATATTTGGAAAATTTAAATGTAAACACTCCCGAACGTTAGCTGCAAGATGTGGTAATATATTTTCCACTTTATTCAATGGTAGATTTTCTAATTGCTTTTCTAAATTGTCATTTAAGAATTGCAAAAAATTGTATAATATAATTGGCAAAATTCCAACGCTTTTTGATAATCTTCTGGTAGAACAGTTTGCGCTTTCATGTAGTGGCAAGGATGTAATCCTTCCTCGGTCAATATTTTAGAAACCTGAAAAGGATTTTATTTATATTGATTGCTTTCAAAATAATAAAAAAAGTTATTTAGGTGTCCTCATGAAAAGTGAAACACACTGTAGATACAAACTGGTAGACGCACATTAACAATCATGCTGTTCTGTCTGTTGTTATTCTGGTAAATAAATTAAATACTAAAATGTTTTTAAAGTATTGTGATAATTTTTAATCAGGATTTACATACATCATAACAAGAAACCTGTTTGATTCACACAGATGCGTGCATCAAAACCTTTTTGCTTATAATTATTCATGTAATTCAAGTCATAACTGTTCTATCTCATTCAAAGGTCGTGGTAAAGTCAAATTTGCATCTTGCCGTATTTGTTTGCCTCTGTTAATATTGGAAAGGAATTTGTAAGCTTCCCTTAATGGCTTTTAAGCGGATGGATACACTTTCTAATAGAACTTAAGCCGACTTAGCGTATTTGGGACTCATGTGTTTATGGATTTCGTTCAATACAATGCCTCATTGAGAGAGCTTAGCATTAAGATTTCTTAAAATAAGCATTTATTCCTAAACAACGTGCGACGCTCCGATTGGCTAAGCAGGATCGCCTCAGCCAATAGTGTTTGAGCCTTCCCCTCCTTGTTGAATTTGCGAGTTCAGTTAGATTCAGAATTTCGAGTAAGCAAGTTCAGCTATGCTTTGTGCTGGTTTGCGGTCGGTCTAGCTCCCTGGTAAAGACGTTTCCAGGTTGTTTTGTGTGACGGTTACGCGCAATTCGCTATTTTCGCGTGGCCAATCCAAGCGTGTCACAACAGTTGAAGCTATTGTAAAAAACCATCGGTCCCTCAGTGACGTTTGTAATCGTTGTTACTCAATATACTCGTGTTTGTTAAGTCTTGTTTCACTCCAACAAATAACTGAACCCAAGTCAAGGGTTATTAAGTGGCAGTTCCCGGCAATCCCATTGAACCGGAATTCGCAGCGGATTAACTGGGGGCCCCATTCGTGGAAGCCTCTTTTCAAGTTAATCATACAAAAAACATTGGTCCTTCGAGCCGGATGTGGAAGAAGCTAAAAAACGCAAGTGTACAAGTTTCCAGTAGCTGGTGGATGCAATTGCTCCAACATCATTTCGCCGGAGAGCGTCAAGAAGCTTCGCCAACATCAGGAAATTCAACCATCGAGAGCCTACACCGAGTCCAGGTCCCACGTCAAGCGGCAGCGATCGGCAGAGGGTTGGTTTTCTGTTCGTCAAGAAGTTACTACGTTCTCAAATCAAAAGTAAGTCCTTTTCCATTACACCTTCGTTTAGTGTTGTTTTTTGCTTGTGTCAGTCATGGTGGAAACTCGTTCGACATCAGCGGTCATGTCGGAAACTCGCGCTTTAACCACTCGTTGCAAATTCATAAAAGCCAAAGTAGATCGTTTCGAAACTCTATTTCATAGAATTTCTTCGTCCAGCCCCGTGAAGGCTCACGAGGTCGGCAACTTGTCAAAAGAGTTTAGTTGTTTCCAAAATTTGTTGGATGAGTATAAGCAGTCAATGGAGGGCCTAATGGAGGCCGACGCTGAACACTTTGATGAACTTTTCAATGAATTCGACTCTTTTATGACTCATTTTAGCGAGATTAGTAGCACAGTGGAGGAATTCTTATCAAAAAATAAGATCAGTCCGGGTATAAAACCGAATCTAGGTCAAAATTCTTTGCAAAGTGGCCCTTCAGGAGAGCTCGCTGGATTAAGATTACCACCCTTAGATTTGCCTTCCTTTTCGGGGAAATTCGAGAATTGGGTTCAATTTCATGACTCCTTTACGTCGCTTATTCATAACAACGCTAATTTGACCAACGTTCAGAAATTTTACTATTTGATTTCTTCCCTTAAGGGAGAAGCTGCTAGTTCAATCTCGTCGTTAAAAGTTACCAAAGATAACTATACCATTGCTTGGGACATCCTAGTCAAGCGATCTGAAAATAAGAAACTGATAGTAAAATCAAACATAAATGCGTTATTCAGTTTAGAGAGCGTAAAAAAGGATTCACATTCGTCTGTTCAAAGGCTGCTCGATAGTGTAGTTAGAATTTTGGAAATTTTAAAGGCGTACGGGGAACCCACAGTCGACACCATACTAATACATATCATAGTTTCGAAGCCCAGCTCAGCAATGCAGACTGACTGGGAATTATACAAACATACCGGACAATTTCCTACTTTGCGAGAGTTGTTAGATTTTTTAGAGAGCAAAAGTCACTTATTAGGTTCGCTGGAAGCTGCGAAAATAGGTTCGAGTTTGGGAAATCAGGGATCCGAGCAAAAAAGTCATGCACGCGCTCATGTAGCCAGAGAGCAAGGTAATCACTCTTGTGATTTTTGCAAAAATAGTAATCACTCGATTAGCGCTTGCGAATCATTTTTAAAATTGTCGGTAAACGCTCGTATCGAAGAGGCGCGTCGTTTGAAATTATGCAACAATTGTCTCAAGCCCGGACATTTCGTGGTAAAATGCACATCGTCGAGATGCCGTGTATGCAGAAAAAAGCACCATACTTTACTGTGTTTGCGTCCAAAGCGCGACGCGCACGAAAATACTCCGTCGCCGCGTCCTGGACCGCCAGAAACCAGCAGCGACACACGGGAGGTCGGGGCCGTCGCCCCGAGCGAGGCACCCGTCGCATCCGTTTCAGCAGCCTGTAGCCGTCCTGCAATCGCGGCGCCAGCGCAAGTTTTATTGTCCACGGTTAGCGTATTCGTAGAAGGATCCTCCGGGTCATTTTACCGGGCAAAAGTTCTTTTGGACCCCGGATCCCAACTTAACTTAGTTAGCGCCGACTTGTGTCAAAATTTGAAAATTGAGAAACGAGGTAATATCACCTCACTGTCGGGTGTTGGTGCCAGGGCTCTGAACGCTGAATTCAGAGCAAACGTTCGAATCCGCTCCCGCAACGGGAAATATGAGGACATTTTGAGCTGTGTTGTTTTAGACAAAATTACGGACCCTCTGCCGGTCCTTTCTTTCTCGTTGAGGGATTTGAAGATCCCACCAAACATTGTGCTAGCCGATTCAGATTGTAATACACCGGGAAAGATTGATCTTTTATTAGGTGCGAATGTCTTTTGGCAAGTGCTCTGTCAGGGACAGGTGAAATTGGGCCCAGAGAAGCCATTCTTAACAAAAACTCTTTTTGGTTGGGTTTTACGCGGAAACATGAACGTCGAAAATTGAGCGCTCATTCTTTCAAATAGAGTTCATTTGAGTGTAGCCGGCATCGAGCACGGCATTCAGAGATTTTGGGAAATCGAGGGGGCGTACGGTTCATCAGGCTGACTCTCTGCTGATGACAAATTTTGCGAAGACCATTTTCAATCGACTACGAAACGGGCGTCGTCGGAGCCGCGTAGGTTCATCGTGAGCATACCTTTCAGGAAAGATGCTCCATCGCTGGGAGACTCGCGCGGTATAGCGTTAAAGCGTTTCTATTCATTAGAAAACAAATTGTCAAAAAATCCCGAGTTGAAAACCGCGTATTCCGCATTTCTCAAAGAATACGAGTCGCATGGTCACTTGAGCAAGGTGGACGACGAAGCGAGCCTTCCTCATCCTCGGTTTTATTTGCCACATTTGCCAGTCATAAAGGAGGACAGTTCAACGACCAAACATCGCGTTGTTTTTGACGGCAGTTGTGCGTCCTCCTCCGGAGTATCGCTTAACGACCTTCAACATAAGGGCCCAGTGGTCCAGCAGTCCTTGTTTGCAATTCTTTGTCGCTTTAGGCAATTCAAGTACGTGCTGAAAGCAGATTGCGCCAAAATGTATAGGCAAATCCTCGTGGACCCCTCGCAAACGCAATACCAATTAATTTTATAGCGTGACGACAAAACCTCAGCGGTAAAATGCTTCAAATTATTAACGGTCACCTACGGTACTAAATCAGCCTCGTACCTAGCAACTAGGTGCTTGATACAAATCGCCCAGGAAATCAAAGCATTGCTTCCAGAGGCCTCATTAAGAATTAGCCGGGATTTTTATGTAGATGACCTACTGACTGGTTTTGAAAATAGGGCGGAAGCCATAAAAACGCAATTCGAAATTAGTGGCGCTTTGTCGGGGTACGGGTTTGAATTGCGAAAGTGGGCATCCAACGACAGTAAAGTAGCTAGCGCCATTGGTGTGGATCGCGGCAGCGTAGAGCCCATTTCTTTGACGGAAGACGCCACGGAGAAAACTCTCGGCATTTTTTGGGATACTCGGCGGGACGTGCTAAGTTACAGAGTGAACCCTAGCTGTTGCAAACAGTTACCAAGCGGGCTATACTCTCTAGTATGGCTCAAGTATTCGATCCCTTGGAACGACTTGGTCCAAGCGTTCTAACTTTGAAACTTCTCGTGCAACGGCTTTGGCAGTTGAAGTTGTCATGGGACGAAACGGTGCCCATGGAGATGCGCTTCAGATACGACGAACTCCATTCTTCATTACACGCTTTGGGCTCATTGGCAATTCCGAGGCCGGTAATTTGCGATGACTTAAATTCGATAGATCTCCACGGATTTGCGGACGCGAGTTCCGTAGCCTATGGGTGCGCCGTGTATATAAGCTGCGTTGACGCCACGGTCATGTCACCACCAATTTGCTTTGTGCTAAGTCAAGGGTCGCTCCATTAAAAACAATATCCTTGCCTCGTCTGGAGCTTTGCACCGCCTTACTGTTGGCTCGTTTGATTAAAACTATACTCGATTCCTCCGCACTTAAATTTGACCGCGTGTACTATTGGTCGGACTCCACTATAACTCTGCACTGGATAAATAAGGATGCGAGTAATTGGAAGACGTTCGTCGCGAACCGGGTGTCCGAGATTCACGAACTAAGCAATAGGGAAGAATGGTTTCACGTGCGTACAAATTGCAACCCGTCCGATATAATTAGCAGGGGAATGTTACCCCAGGAGTTACTCAACTCACGCTTGTGGTGGCACGGGCCAGAGTTTTTGTCACAGGCGGACTTAAAACCCCAGCCCGTTAAAATTGATTCGGGTGAGCTAGCAGCCCAAGAGTCGCGCCCAGTAGTGGCCACTCTTCACCATCGCGTCCCAGAATTTGAACTTTTCAGGATCTATTCCAATTTCACAAAATTACAGCGCGTAGTCGCGTACTGCCTGCGTCTCGCGAGAAACAGAAACACCGAAACGCGCTGGTCAGGACCTCCAGCCATTGACGAATTGGAGGACGCGACTCGCCGTCTGATCAAAATTGCCCAGGCGGAAGTCTTTTCCGGAGAAATAGCAGTTTTGTCTCAGAAAGCGCCATTGCCGAAAAATAGTGCGCTGCTTTCTCTAAACCCATTTCTGGACGATCAAGGCCTACTGCGCGTGGGCGGCCGTCTAGAATATTCCAATCTAAGCTTTGATCAGAAACATCCACTTTTGTTACCAATTAGTCACCCTTTGTCGTTGCTAATCGTGAAGCAAGAGCATTTGCGGCTCTTGCATTGTGGACACTCGGTGTTACTGGCCTCATTGCGGGATAAGTTTTGGATCGTGAGGGCCAAAGACCTGATACGTAAAGTAATACACAATTGCGTGATATGCTTCCGGGCCAAGCCTAAAATGAATGAACACTTGATGGGATCACTACCCGAAGCTCGTGTCACACCCTCTCCTTCTTTCAGCAATTGCGGGATAGACTACGCGCGTCCCGTGTTTATAAAAAATAAATCCGGGCGTGGCGCGAAAGAAGTAAAAGCTTACGTAGCCCTATTTGTGTGTTTGGCCACGAAGGCTATTCATCTTGAACTCGTGGAAGACCTCACGACGGAGGCTTTCATCGCATCGTTGAGGAGATTCATCTCCAGACGCGGTTTACCCTCCAACATATTTTCTGACAATACTACCTGTTTCACCGGTGCCAGAAATCAGCTATCGGAATTTAAAAATATCCTGTCAGGCTCTAGTGAGCAATGCATAAGGGAGGAATTGTCGAAACATAGCATTAAATGGAATTTTATTCCGGCACGCTCTCCGCACTTTGGCGGCATCTGGGAAGCGGGGGTAAAGTCATTGAAATATTATTTACGGCGAATATCTTGCAATGCAAAGTTAACTTTCGTTGAGTATTACACCATGCTGACTCAAGTGGAGACGATACTAAATTCCCGCCCACTCTGTGTTCTCCCTACCGACGCCTCATTCCCCGAAGTCCTTACTCCTGCCCACTTCTTGATCGGTCGGAAGCTGACTTCGTTTCCGGAAGCCCAACTCCAGGACATACCGGAAAATCGTCTCAGCCGCTATGGGCTGGTCCAGCGGCTGTCCCAGCAGTTTTGGGATCGTTGGTCCCGGGACTACCTCCACCTCCTGCAGCGCCGGCCTAAGTGGAAGTCCTCCAGCACGTCTCTAGCCCCCCAGGTGGGCGACGTGGTACTCGTCCACGACGAGGCATCTCCAAGCTACCGTTGGCCACTGGCAATCATCTCGGCCACATATCCAGGAGCGGATGGTGTTGTGCGTGTGGTGCAGGTGCGCGATTCCCGAGGGAACCTCCTGAAACGCTCGGTGCGTAAAGTGTAGGTCCTACCCAAAGACGATCATTGATTTCAAGGGCAATAAACATTGACTTTGCTCTTAGTTGGTAGTTTTCGTTGATTGAACATTTTGCTAGGTTTAGTTGTTTCTTTGCTTGTATTTATGCTAGTTGTAGGTTATCTGTAAGGCTCTTGGATTATCATCTGTCATTAGTTCTTGTTATGCATTTGATTATTTGGTAGTTTTAGATTTCAGTTTAATTTTGGGATCTAATCACGTCGTGCCATAGTCGGCACTTCGGGGGCGGCATGTTTGATTCACACAGATGCGTGCATCAAAACCTTTTTGCTTATAATTATTCATTAATTCAAGTCATAACTGTTCTATCTCATTCAAAGGTCGTGGTAAAGTCAAATTTGCATCTTGCCGTATTTGCTTGCCTCTGTTAATATTGGAAAGGAATTTGTAAGCTTCCCTTAATGGCTTTTAAGCGGATGGATACACTTTCTAATAGGACTTAAGCCGACTTAGCGTATTTGGGACTCATGTGTTTATGGATTTCGTTCAATACAATGCCTCATTGAGAGAGCTTAGCATTAAGATTTCTTAAAATAAGCATTTATTCCTAAACAACGTGCGACGCTCCGATTGGCTACGCAGGATCGCCTCAGCCAATAGTGTTTGGGCCTTCCCCTCCTTGTTGAATTTGCGAGTTCAGCTGATTGTCAATTCAGCTTTAGTTAGATTCAGAATTTCGAGTAAGCAAGTTCAGATATGCTTTGTGCTGGGTTGCGGTCGGTCTAGCTCCCTGGTAAAGACGTTTCCAGGTTGTTTTGTGTTACGGTTACGCGCAATTCGCTATTTTAGCGTGGCCAATCCAAGCGTGTCACAACAGTTGAAGCTATTGTAAAAAACCATCGGTCCATCAGTGACGTTTGTAATCGTTGTTACTCAATATACTCGTGTTTGTTAAGTCTTGTTTCACTCCAACAAATAACTGAACCCAAGTCAAGGGTTATTAAGTGGCAGATCCCGGCAATGCCATTGAACCGGAATTCGCAGCGGATTAACTGGGGGCCCCATTCGTGGAAGCCTCTTTTCAAGTTAATCATACAAAAAACATATATGTTTGCTAATAAAGTTCATTGTTATTTAACTGTGGTTTTTCTTTTGATGTTTACGATTTTTGCATGCGACTTGTGTATGTATTTTCTTTTGTGAAATGAGTTTCGCAAGCTGCTCAAGAGAGTTTCCCACAAGGTAAGTCCGATGCTGTTGTACGTGGCTCACCGACTAAGACACTGGCAAGGTTGTAGTTAGAAGGTGTCGTAAAGTCAATTTGTATTGTAACAACCTGGCATTCCAATATGGTGGCATTGTTTTTCTTTGTCGTCATAATATCGATTTAGTCGGTAATAAACTGTCGGTCCCGATTTTAAGTTGTAATAAACTGGCGCGTTGTCGTAGTTATCGTTTTGCTCCGTAACAAAATATCTAAACTTTTTGAAGTGAAAGAAAGGAATAGTTAACCTAATATTTCAAAGAAATGTATATGACGAGATTAATTCAGCGCCGAACAACTAAAGAATGACAAAGTAGGTGGAATGAAAATGCACATCTGCTTCGTCAATTTCAAAAAATCATGTGGTGGAATATATAGAACAAACATTTTATGTATACTGAACGTACATGGTGTTTGCTCAAATTTTGAGAGCTTCTAGCGACCTTGTTATTCCAGATAGAAAAAAATTGTTCAGATAATGTAGGATATCATCCAAACCGTCCGAATTTGTTACTTAAAGAAACAATTGAGCATCAATGGTGAACTTTTTGACTTATTGTAAACTATTTTTTAATGAAACACCCTATATATTATGTATTTATTGGATAGCGCTTAAAATTATCTTTTCAAAAATATATAAGTTGCCTATAATTACTTCATCCATTGTTGAATATTACTAATTTACTAGTATATGAAATAAATCACTGTACTCATTGAAAACCAAAGTTATCAAATGACATTACTGGCGGCATGCGGCATGGAACATTTAGTTGTCAATTCGTTTTTCAAATTGTTTTTGGTATTAAAAGTGTTGATTATTTTAATGGTTACTGTGATTTATTTCATATAGTAAATTAGTAATATTTTCATTCTTTAATAGCGGATATTTTAACAATGGATGAAGTAATTATAAGCAACTTATATATTTTTGAAAAGAAAATTATAAGCGCTATCCAATAAATACATAATATATAAAGGTGTTCCTTAAAAAAAAAGTATAAAATAAGTCAAAAAGTTCACCCTTGATGCTCAATTGTTTCTTTAAGTAGCAAATTCCGACGGTTTGGATGATACCCTACAATTTTTATCTGAACAATTTTTTTCTATCTAGAATAACAAAGTCGCTAGAAGCTGTCAAAATTTGAGCAAAGACTCTGTACAAGGCATACCTGCAAAATCATACGAATAATCAAATTCTACAACTACCGGGCAAAATAAAACACAATGATCCATATCCGAATATGGTATAACTATATCATTAAAATAACCAAAGAGAGAAGAAGTCAATTTGGTGTAGAGATAAAGAATGCATTTTAACACTTTTCTATTGCTCAAAGAGAAGGAACAATTTTTATTCATTAAATATCCAGTTTTCCAGAATCTTTAAAATTATAGTTACAAATACCGTTTGGATTACTTTTCGATGATAGCTTTTGTTAAAAAAATATGCAGATACAAGAGTCGTCAAAAGCAGATCCCGCAAGTTTATAAGAATTATATTTTTCTAAATTCTAAGGTTTCCGCAATCACAGTTTGTTTGCAAAATTGAGTTTGGCCCCCAAACGTCCAATCCTTGTGGAGCAGTCCGAATCTGATAATCCATTTCCATCCAGATATGGTTAGGTCCCGCAATTTTATTTGAGGATCCTGCCGTTTACTGGAGGTTTGGCCGGAAAATTGCGGCAGACCAATCTACTTGAAAGCTAATGCGCGGTTAAACTTTTTCCGACACGTCATGATTTTAATTTCTGCTAATGCCACAATTAAAGTTGCTTCATTAGAGGTCTGCGTTTAGCATTTGTCTTCTGATAGGTGGGCCCTGGCAGGTATCATAGTAAATTTAATTATTTTGCCGCACTTTGCTGATTAAATCCTATATTAGGTTTTTATTGAGGAATGTAGCGCAGTAATCACAGCTCCCCAGAAGCTAGGCCTCCCAACGGTGAAGTAATATCTTTTTGTCTTCTGCCACACCCGCCTTCGCTAGCACAATGTTACTATTAAGGGGACCATTAAAATGAATCTATGTGCAAGTTGGGTAACTACAATCGCGTTTTAGTAGATCAAACAGTTAGCAAGAAGTTATTAGTAGCTAAGCCTAGTGTGCGGCTCAGTTCTACTCTCTGCTAGATGGGTTTCAGGAAATGTTCTTTATAAGCCGAATAATCTCCAGACGTTTTTAATTTACAGCAATTTAAAAGATAACATTTAATGTAAGGGCTTTCAAAATATTGCCATTTCTGTAACTGTTTATGTAAAAGCAAATTAACCTTTCATGCCTGTAATTTTGCAGGGTCTTTTATGTCAAGCGACAATTTTAACAGTTTGCAGTTTATCACATCTGTCATACAATATTCTGTAGGAGGTACTTATTCTTAACTTATTTAACATAAACAACAGACACGCAGTAGAATAATAATTTTCAGTTTTCTTAAAAATCGCTGTTCTACAAGGTAACAATGAGGTCAGCACCGATTATCGAACATTTTGTAGCTAAAACTCAAATTGAATGTACTAGGTAGTAATTACTGGATCAACGGTGTGATGATGAGCAGGCAACATTTCAAGGTTGCTGTTAAAAATATATAGAAAAAATAATAAAAATGTTATTACCAATTAACTTTCGTTACGATCAATTGTTTCAGGTTAAACCTTGCATAGGTAAATATATGTACGTAAGTATAGTCAATCTAATGCAAAGCAAGGATTGCATCTCAGTAAAAGTAGTTTACAAGTTCATTAACAAGTTGAAATTATGGAATTACGAAAAATAGGTAACAATGTCTTAGCTCTCAAAGCCGGCTTGGTACATCAATTACTTAAAACACGAAATTTAGATTTTTTTAAATCGGATTGAATATTTTTGGTTTCCTCATTAGCTCAACTCTGTTCAAAAAGTTAATACACGCTGAATGTTTACCACTGATAAAGTTATGATAAACTTAAGTCAATCTAAAGTATGATCAATAATTAACCTCATCTAGTATCGCTACGAACATTCCTCAAGCCAAGTTGGAAGATATTGTGAAGAGGGATGCATGGAACTGGGGAGGCAGTTTCACGAACGACTCCTTCGGAGCACCTGGCGCAACTCCGTCGTACTAAGCCGCCTTACCTCGTCGTTCGGGCTCCGGCGAGGGTTGACCTTTTTTCCCAATCACTCGTGGGAACATGGATGATGAAAATTTAACTTTAAAAAAAAATAACTCTCCCCCTAGGTGGCAACTCCAGGGATCGGCTGGAGGATCTTGGATGGATCCAGCCGAATACAGAAAATTGTCCGACGCTGCAAAGCGAAAATTGAAGCGCCAACGACTGCAAGAGGCAGGAACCGGGAGCAAAGGCACCAGGACAGTGCCAAGCAGTCAGCCGCAACCAGAGCCTTCAGGGACCAGGGCTGGCCCAAAAAAAGAGGACAACGTCGAGAGAGCGTCAAAAAGGAACCGATCCGAAGCAAGTGCCCCAAAACAAAAAAAAGGAGCAGGGCAGAAGAACCTGCTCGTAGCTACAAAGAGGCCATCGCTGGGGAGAAAATAGTAATTCTGCCAGAGGGATACCCAGATGAGACCATAAATGCCGAGCAGGCAGGGCCGATTAGAACCTACCTGCTTAAAAAAATTGACGAAATTGAGGATGGGGGAATGTACCTCATCCGAGTTTTCTTGAGGTACGCCACGGCAGGGCAAGACCTAACGTGACCTGCGCGGACCTCGAAACCAGAGCGTGGCTGTAAACGACAATAAAAGGTTGTATACCATGGAAAGGGGCAAAACTGGTGCTCAGGGAGGCCAAGGACGTTCCTAAACCAATATATACCCTAGCATGGATTCCTTCTACAAAGACCTGGCAGGTGACGGACTCCAAGCCCGACCCCAAGCGGCAGCAAGTAGTCATCGCCATGTCAGAACAGTTCTGGCACACAGCTACAGGACGTTGACTACAGGCCCTTCCTAAACTTCTCCCGGGCATCCTTTAAGAAACTGGGTAAGAAGAAGGAGGAAGACGAGAAGAAAGAAGGGCAGGCAGAAGAAGAAGGACTTTCTCAGGCGATGGAAGTGGAGGGATCTTTGAAACCTCCACTTTTGCAATCGCCAGAGGAAATGGAGGTAGAGTGGCCTCGAGAACCTCTACCAACAGAAGAACCACAGGCGGAAAAGAATTTAGAACCACCCCCCCCCCCCGATGAAAGAAGGGGGAGGGTCTAAGGAGCATCCCTCTCCTTAAGCCCAAAAACCTGAGAAGAAGCAACAATGGCGCTAAAACTGTTACAGGTAAATATACATCATTGTAAGAACGCATCGGCGATTTTACAGGCTTATGCCATCAAAAATAATATATATATTATAATACTTCAATAGCCTTGGATTAAGGGTAATAAAATAATGGGACTAGGGATGACCAAGGGCTGGACTCTGCACAGCTCCGATGAAATCATGCCTAGAACCTGCATACTTGCTAAATCAAATTTTAATCTGATCACATTAAGAGACCTTTCTTGTAGGGATCTTGTGGTAGTCAAAACAAAAATGGCTATGGAAGGGAACGAGATAGAACTCATTATCGGATCCGTATACCTCCCATACGACCAGCCAGGAGATCCACCTACTCCTGAGATGAGGAAGCTAGTAGGACACTGCAGAGGGGCGAATCTGCAGCTAATACTAGGATGTGATGCAAACGCTCACCACATAGCGTGGGAAAGCAATAACACCAACCCAGAGGTGAGTCACTCCTTGATTTGTTTTTAGAAAATAGACTTTTGACAATGAATCTAGGCAATGAACCCACATTTGTAACTATTGTTACAATGGAGGTCATTGATATAACTGTAGCCACCACAGCTATGGCAAACACGGTAGAAAAATGGTATGTATCTGAAGAGCCATCGCTCTCGGACCACAGATACATCAGATTTGAAATCAAAACACCGGTGCTAACCGACTTGGAGTACAGAAATCCCAGAAACTGCAACTGGGGCTCATATAAAGAGAACCTCAAGCAGGCACTCCGGGATTGCCCCTCCAGATACAGTAACACTGCTGAATTAGAAACAATGACAGACGCCATCGCTGAATCACTGATAAATGCCTTCGAATCGAGTTGTACTGCAACTTCCAGAAGGTCAACCAGAAATGTTCTATGATGGAACGGTCGACTTTCAGAGCTGCGGGTGGAGACAAGAAGGTTATTTAACAAAGAAAAAAGGACAGGAAAGTGGGAACCTTATAAAGAAATCCTTACAAAATACAATAACGAAGTGAGGAAAACAAAAATATCCTCATGAGGTAATACTGCAAGGGAGTCGACAAGAAGCGCTAGCGAAAGACAGACCACAGATAGTGGGAACACTAAAAAAACCTGAAGGAGGATACACGGAAACTAGGAAAGAAACACTGGCAGTTCTACTGCAGGCACACCAGTGATCACGGTGTAGAAATACCTTTACGCAGGGCCACACAAGAGAACTGGAAGACAGTACATCAAGTGATAAACATAACAAAACTTAAATGGGAACTACACAGTTTTAAAGCTCCAGGTGGAGACGAGATCTACCCAGCTCTACTCACTCAGGGCTGGGGTGAACTATCCACCCGTCTATGTGCAATGCTAAGGGCAAGTCTGGCCCTAGGTTACGTACCAGCAAGCTGGAGAAAAGTGAGAGTGGTATTTATACCAAAGCCGGGAAAGGAAAGCTATGCCCAGGCTAAATCTTACCGACCAATAATTCTGACGTCATTTATTCTGAAGACACTAGAAAAGTTAATTGACAGGTATATAAGGGACGAAGTACTGGTAATTTCTGCATTACATAGATACCAATATGCTTACCAATCAGGAAAATCCTGCGAACTGGCTATACATAAATTAGTCAGTAAGGGAGAAAAAACAATACAATCCAAAGACTTTGGCCTAGGAGCCTTTCTGGATATTGAAGGTGCTTTTGACAATACCTCGTTCTACTCAATTCATCTAGCCTTGAATAGCAGGGAAATAAATGACACCCTGAGCAGATGGATACTAAACATGCTTAAAAGCAGAGTCATAATCACTTCTCTTTACAAGACAACCGTGAAAGTGTCGGTGACCAGAGGGTGCCCACAAGGAGGGGTATTGTCACCTCTGCTGTGGAACCTCGTGGTGGATGACCTAACTACGGAAACTAGAGGAGAGGGGCTTATGCACACAGGGCTACGCTGACGACATCACCATCTACATACACGGAATATTTGAGGGCTTAGTATTCGAAAGAATGCAATTGGCCCTCAACATTGTGAAAAAATGGTGTGAAGCCAAAGGACTATCGGTTAACCCGGAAAAGACCTCGCTTCTGTCAATCACAAAAAGGAAGAAGATCAAGTATAGAAACTTAATACTATACGGGAAAGAATTAAAGATGGTGGAGAAGGTCAAATATTTGGGTGTGATTTTAGACACCAAATTGACATTCAAACACTATATGGAACATGTTACAAGCAAAGGCTGCAGAGCATTTTGGACCTGCAGAAGAATGTTTGGAAAAACATGGGGACTGTCACCAAAAATGGTATACTTGGCTCTTTACAGGAGTCATTATACCGACGTTAACATATAAGGCCTTGGTATGGTGGCACAAGGCAAGTAATATTAAAAATAAAAACTGACTCAGCAAAATACAAAGAATGGCCTGTATTGGAATAACAGGGGCAATGTCAACAACCCCGACAGCCGCGTTAGAAGCCCTGCTGAACCTTCCCCCATTACACCTAAGGGTAGAGGCGGAAGCGAGACTAGAGACATACAGGCTGAAAATACAAGGGTATGATCGCTATCCTGGACATCGGGGATACCATACCGAAATTTTTAATCGATTACGTGAAAACCTCATCATGCAGATGAAGTTCGACAAAATAAAGACATCTTGCTAGTTCCAAAAACCGTTCGAAGTATATCTTCCAGAGCGGAAAGAGTGGAACAAGGAAGAAGTCCTAACCAAACTAAAGAAAGAAGTCTGGTACACAGACGGATCAAGAACAGAAAATGGAACAGGTCTGAGCATTTATGGCATGGGACCAGGAAATGCAATAAGCATAAATCTGGGACAATATGCAACAGTATTCCAGACCGAGGTAACAGCAATTCTAACCTGCGCCCAATTAATGGTGCAGAGATCCTACAAAGGCAGGAGAATACATATCCTGACGGACAGCCAAGCAGCTTTAAAAGCGCTGTCATCCAATCAGTTCAACTCAGAACTGGTATATGAATGCCACAGAAAACTGGTTCAACTGGGAGAACACAACAAACTTAGCCTGTTGTGGGTCCTAGGTCACCAGGGAATAATATTCAGGGAAAAAGCAAATAAATTAGCAAAATCAGCCAGTACAATCCAGCTGATAGGACCATAGCCTACCTGTAACATAGCTTATAGCATGATCAGGGAGCAAACTAGAAGCTGGTTACGAGATAATTATCGCAAATTCTGGCACGACTACCCTAAAGCAAGGTACTTCAGAAACTTCATAGGAGAACCATCCAAGAAAGCGACACTGGCACTCCTGGAAAATGGAAGTTAGAAAATAAAACACTTAACAATGATAACTATAGGACACTGTTATATGAACAAACATATGCACACAATAGGAGTGGCAACAAACACAGACTGTAGATTCTGTGAAGAGGAGGACGAGACTCCAATCCACTGGATAGCGAGTGCGAGGAACTCATAACTCTGCGACACAAACACTTTGGGGAAACAACAATCGAACCCGAACTGCAGATAAACATCTCACTAAACGCACTAGTATGCTTTTTTTGAGGACATCGGAATACCTCTGTGAGGCAAGGGGAAGCACTGGGATGTGCACAATAGGTCTTTAAGGCCGCAGTGCAAAAAGTGGACCAACCCAACCAGAAGTATTTATAATAATAATCGCTATAAACGAACAAATTGCTGCCTTTAAAACTGGGTCCAATATACACTGCTCCACAAATGAACTGGACCACCCATAAAAATTGTGTTTGTTACATTACGTCATAATATATTGTTTTGGATATGCTAGCTCCTCGTCGGCTGCATAGTCATTAATTATGTATTAGAATTGCACCACGTTGGGTGACCTTATGTTATATATTGGAGTTATCTCATATATTTGAAATAGTCATATAATTTATGTATTCAATATTTTACTTTAAGCTTGCCCTTAATTAATACAATGCCCCGTTAGTTAAACTATAATTGCTTTCAAATCAAGTACTTTTATTTCAGGGGTGTTTCGCCAAATCTAGATCTCTATTAGTTGAAGTTTAAATTTTTAAATTGATTCTTAATTATTCAATGGCATCAAACGTCAACCCAACTTCTACACCTTCTCAAACCAGGTATTGACAAATATATTTTTTACATTGACATAATTATTAATTAATTCATTAAAATAATTACTGTTTTGTATTTTACTTTTTCCCTTATTGCTCGTTATTTAAAATGTTTTGATATTAATTACTAACACAAACATTATCACTTCTTAAGCTCATTCTGCAAATATCCAAACACTACTGCTCCTTCCCTCAAGAGATCCCGATGTTCGCCTTGTGTGATACCTATAGCCCGTTCCTGTCAACCAATTCCAAGAATCCGCTCAATCCAGCTTCAATCCCCTCATCAAACGTCAACTTCAACTCCAATAGATTCCTGGTAAGTTTCAGCTTTAAAAATGAATCTGATTTTATCTTGTTTATTCCTTAGATAGACCTCTGCACTCAGCAATCCCCTCAGAAGCCTTCCAATTCTAGTAGCACTCCTACTAATCTCCTTCTAGATGAATGACCTTACTTCCATACAACCACCAATGTCAAAAATAAATATTTAATTATGTGTCACGTTCACCAATAAATCCAATCTTCTCCAATTCAGTAGTTCTCTGGTTCTTTCTATGTAATTCACTGTATTCGTCAATCTCTTCACATATTGTCCAGCCCCAATAAAATTAATATTTCACTTTCATTTCTATACCTCGTAAATTTGTTAACAGCCTTAATATTTGTATTCAACCAAACAACTATACAAATAAGGCATAATTTCTAGTTTTTATTAAGAAAAATTAAATACTTCAAGACCAATTGTACATTTTTCAATGAGTTTATTTATGTAACTAAACTAAACAAAAAATTTCATTCCTATTAGATACTATTCTTATGACACTCTTTTCATTTTTAAATGTTATATTATTACAGGATATCCATTCTGATTATTATAACAAATACATTTGTCAATTGTAACCTTGGCTTGTTCTTTATTAACATTCACACAACCATCAAACTTGTATATTCAATTAATATCTTACTATCAAATTACCTGTCTCATTGTCTCAATTAATTTCATTATTAATATTTAAAAATTAACACCCATCAAGATTTAATTATAGTAATCTCTCAAATTTATTAGTTTTAAATATTTCTTTGTTATGATTCATCATACCACTTCGTATATCATAATATAAATTCCTCAATTAAGAAAAATATTTGAATAAACTAGTTTTATTTCAAATATATTTTCTTAATTTTAATTAATTAATAAATTGTTTATAACTCATCCTAATATCCTAGTATCTAACTTCATAACAATTAAAATCTATTTGCATCTATATATTTAGGATTACTATGGAAATAAAGTATTTAACCTTTCCAACAAACAACAACCTTTATAATCTCATTAATTTACATTGAATATGGATAAATCATTGATATATGAAATCTTCCTCTTATCCTTCCATCTCTTTCATTTATTAGTTCATAAGTGTTATTATTATTAAATATTTGATGTATTTTATAAGATCCTTCATACGCATACAACAGTTTTGCACACTTCTTTTCCTTCCTGTTTGCTACCCTGAGTTTCTTTAAAATTACTAAATCCCCTATTTCAAATTGTACCCGTTTTAATATCTTCTTATTTTGCTTCCTTTCATATCTGTCGTAAATTATCTTTAATCTTCTTCTAACTTTTTCTAATAACTGCATTACTTCAACGTTACTTTGTTCTCTTCTCCATGTCCTAGCTGGAATTATTTGTTGACATAAAGTAATTGGACTAATCTCTGTTGTTGTATTTGGAACATTGTTTATGAAACTTTCCACATCTGGCAAATATTGTACCCATTTATAGTGATGTTCATGTGTGAGTATTCTTAAATATTTAATCACCTCTTTAATGCACCTTTCTGCAATATTACTTTGAGGATGTCTTATACTACAAAAACAAATCTTTATTCCATTTTATCTAGATTATTCATTAATCTACTATTTCTAAAATATGTTGCATTATCTGCCAAAATTCTTCTTGGTTTACTTACTTGTTCTTCAAAATTTCCAATTGACTTAATCACATGTTTAGTATTACAGTATTTCGCTGGATATAATTTTATAAATTTTGAAAATGCATCTACCATAATTAGAATATGCTTGTACCCATATTGCCTGTAACTAGATTTGATAAGTAATCAATAACTACCAGTTCCATCGGTTCGTTTGCCCTAATACTTTTAACAATATTCTGATTCTTAAAATTCTTTTCCTTTGCGAATTGACAAATTTAGCAAGTTTGTATTAATTGTTTAATTAATTTGATGTCATTTTTCGCATAAAAACATTCCCGAAACATTAACCACGTTTTTCTTGTCCCACAATGTCCAAATATTGTATGAATTTCCTCAACGACTTCTAACATGTCTTCTTTACTTAAAACAACCAATTCTTTATTTTCTATGACCTTTACCAACAAGTTTTCTTTAATTTGATACCCTTTATAATTATTATCTTGACTTTGTAATACTAAAGTTTTTAATTCTTGAATTTCTTCTACTGTCTGCTTATTTAAAATCTCTTGTTTTGATAACCTTCCTTCCTCATAAATTTTCTAAATTCTAATTAAGATTTGTTTTGGTTTCTCATAATTAGGTACATCCTTTCTACTTGAGAAATCTGCAACTACATTTAACTTTCCTGGCCTATGTTTAATATCAAATTCATATTGTTGTAAATATAATGCCCATCTGTATAACCTGTCATTATGAAAAGTTTTATTTGTCAAAAACGAAATTGCTGAATTATCCGTTTCAATATCAAATTTTTTAACTGTCAGATAAAATTTTAGTCTATTAATTGCAAATATGATTGCCAAAATTTCTTTCTCAGCTATGGTATATCTAATTTCATATCCTTTTAATATTCTTGAAATAAAACATATTGGTACTTCTATTCCATCTTGTATTTGTATTAGTTCTGCTGCAATTGCTTGATCAGATGCGTCCGTACGAAGTATAAACTTTTCTTTAAAATTCGGGTATTTCAGTAATAAACCTTCATGAAACCTCTGCTTGATGGTATTCAATGCTTTTTCTCTTTCTTCATTCCATGACCATTTTACATCCTTTCTTAATAATTGTACTAAAGATAACGTCAACTCTGAGTAGTTACTTATGAACCTTTAATAATAATTAAAAACCCCTAATAACCCTCTTAACTTCTTTAAATTCGATGGACGAGATAAATTCTTAATTTCCTCAAGACGTTTCTCATTTTTACTTATTTCGTATCCCAAATATGTTACTTTTTCTTGCATAAATTCACATTTTGATATGTTCAATTTTAATCCATTTTTATTTAATGTTTCAATTATAATTGCTAAATGTTTTAAAGAACGCCAGTATTCCCATAAACCTTAAAACAAAAATCTTCAATACATGTATACTTCCAGTAATGGTTTACGGAATGGAAACAACAACACTTACCGTTAAGTCAGCAAATAGATTAAGGACAACGCAAAGAGCGATAGAAAGATTAATGTTGGGTATAAACCTTAGAGACCATATCCGAAATGAGGAAATAAGGAAACGAACAAAAGTAACTGATGTCATAGAAAAAATTGCTCAATCTAAGTGGAGTTGGGCGGGCCATGTAGCCAGACAGGATGACACAAGATGGACTAAACGGGTCATGCAATGGAGGCCAAGATTACATAAGAGGAGCGTGGGAAGACCACAGACTCGTTGGATAGACGACATCAAATTGAAAATTGGGAGAAATTGGCACCAAGTGGCACAGAACAAAGTACACTGGAAGGAAAAAGGGGAGGCCTATGTCCAGGAGTGGATGAAAAGGGGCTGCTAAAGAAGAAGAGAAGAAGAAGAAATGTTTTAAATGTTGTTGTTAGTTTTCAGACAACAATAAGATATCATCAACGTAATGCACACAAAAGTCTTCAAATTGGTTTAATATCTTCTGCATTGCTCTTACCAGCGCTGCACAAGACGTTCAAAGCCCAAATGGTACCACTTTGAATTGAAAAATTTTCCCATCAATACTAAAACCAGTATATTTTCTCGACTCTTCATGTAATGGAATAAGCCAAAACGAATTTTTCAGATCTGATTTTGTAAGAATCTTGTTATCCCAAATTCTACTTAATAATCCATCTATAGTTTGTGGAGATTCATATTGTGGCTTGGTTATTTGATTAATTCTGCGTGCTTCCAAACATAAACGAAGAGAAACATCACGTTTTTAACTACCACTAAAGGATTAATAAAATTACTCTTTGAAGCTTCGATTACTCCATCTGTTACCATTTTATGTATTTCCTTCCTAACCTGTCCTCTTAATGCAAATGGAATAGCGTAAGATTTACTATTAAAACTTTTTGATTCATCAACCTGCAACCTATGAATGTATTTCCGTGCTTTTCCTACTTCTTCATTTATAACCTCTTTATTTCTGTAAATTATTTGTAATATTTGGCCTTCAAATTGTTTATTCTTCTCGCCTATTTTTCACTCATTCAGCAATAACCCATTATTATCATAATTAGTCTCCATATTATTTATTATACTATTATTAGTAACTATACCTTCTTTATATTTCATTATGTCTCCAATTTTATCTAATTGACAACACTTATTTACTTGGTCGATACTACTGATACAGATCCAAGATTTAATTAACCCCTTTAAATGAATACACTTTTGTGATCCATCAATATTTATTCCCAACTGCTGAATAATGTCAATTCCTAACACCAAATCCACGCTAAGGCCTTTAACTATAAACAATCTAACAACACCTTCCCATTGATCAATAATTATTTTAATATTTAACATTCGGTTTGTTGTTGATATTTTTCTTTTGGTTGCAGATAGCAAATCTATTTTATTCACTTTTATAATATTCTTATGTAGGACATCCAAATTATTTAAAATTATTTCTTCATTTATCAAGGAAGCCATTTTATATTATAATTCTGAACAGTGTCTTATTGTTAGTGGAGCAATGGTATCATCTATCTTTCAATATTAGATATTCATTACCATAAAAGTTAAAATACGTGAGGTTCTTTCTAAAAAAAATTTTAAATTACTATTTACATATTTACAAATTCCCAGTTTCCTTTTGTTATCTAAAAATTGTTTTGATATTTTCTTGAGTGGTCTTTATGACATCCTTGGCTTCTTTAGCTGCTGGTTTTAATTTTCTTAATTCAGTTTCAAGCCTCAATATTTCATTTTGTGTCAGCCTTTCTTTTAACTTCTTTATTTGCTCCTTTAATCTTCGTTTAACTGTTTCCTTCTTTGTTTTCTTCTTACTTTTATTAACTTTAATTATACAACCTCCTGTAATTCTCTTTACATTATAAAATATTTTATTTCTTCTTAAATATCTGCTATTTTTGTCCTTCATCATATTACTCAATTTCCTTAAATTTCCATCCCTTATTAAAATGACATTACTTTCATGCTTTAACATTGCTACTTGCATTTTCGTTTTTATTTCTTCTGTCTTTTCCTCTATCAAATCAATTCTTCCATCAATACACTCTTTCTATGTTTTTATACATTCTTCTATTGTTAATTTCATCCCATCTAATTTTCCTTCAAGTTCTTTCTTGTTATTATTTAACTTTTCTCCTACTTTTTGGTTCAAAATGTCTTCCATTTGTTTAATTTCTTCATGCCTTTCTGCTCTCACTTCATCCTTAATTTCATTCTTACATTTATTCAATATCATATTTATTTTATTTATTTCTAGTTGTAGTTCCTGTTTATCTTCAATTAACACTTTATTAAATTCTTCCTTTAACTTCTTTATTGACTCTTCCATCCTTTTTACTTGATCTTTTTGTTCTTGTACCTTCTCTGCAGTGCTCTGAATCGCGTCTCGTAATCTACCTTCCCTTTCCTCTGCATCTTGCTTACTTTCCCCGGCAGTTCTTTCAATTGCTGCTTGCAATCTACCTTCCCTTTCCTCAGCTTTTTTCTCAATTGACTGTCGCAATCTTCTTTCTCTCTCCTCAGCCTTTTCCTCAACTGACTGTTGCAACTCCTTTTTCAAATCTTATGTAGTTCCTTCAATTGTTGCTTGTAAATCCTTCCTCAACTCTGCTGCATTTTTCTCTGCATCCTTCTTTGAATCTGCTGCATCATTCTTACTTTCTTGTAAATTCTTTTTATGCCTAACATTACTTCCATTAACTTATCCATATTAATGGTTTGTTTTCCTGTTGGTTCATCCAGACTCCTTACCTGATCACCTTGTTGTATTTACTCCACTTCACCTTCAGGACCACCCATTACTATTTCCATTTCTTCTTGTTCTACGTCTTCTTGCTTTTTCTTGTAATTCTTTTGTCTGCCATATTTTAATTTAGATTTTTAAATGTACCTACTTTTGATTAAGTACTAACCTTTATATTGAATTGTAAATATTTATATTTTGTTTACCAATTGAACCTTTATAAAATACTTTAATTATTCTTATTGATTGTTACTTTATTCTTCTCAAAAGAACTCAATTATGATACGTTTTTAAATTATGATTGTTTTATTACAATCCTATTCCTTAATTCACAATTTTTAATACCACATTAACCATAAACTTGGTTTATCAGTTACAATTAAATCCGTTTATTTTTATTATATCAATAGCTCCACGTTGCTGGCGACATATGTTTTGGATATGCTAGCTCCTCGTCGGCTGCATAGTCATTAATTATGTATTAGAATTGCACCACGTTGGGTGACCTTATGTCCTATATTGGAGTTATCTCATATATTTGAAATAGTCATATAATTTAAGTATTCAATATTTTACTTTAAGCTTGCCCTTAATTAATACAATGCCCCGTTAGTTAAACTATAATTGCTTTCAAATCAAGTACTCTTATTTCAGGGGTGGTTCGCCAAATCTAGATCTCTATTAGTTGAAGTTTAAATTTTTAAATTGATTCTTAATTATTCAATGACATCAAACGTCAACCCAACTTCTACACCTTCTCAAACCAGTTATTGACAAATCTATTCTTTAGATTGACATAATTATTAATTAATTCATTAAAATAATTACTGTTTTGTATTTTACTTTTTCCCTTATTGCTCGTTATTTAAAATGTTTTGATATTAATTACTAACACAAACCTTATCACTTTTTAAGCTCACTTTGCAAATATCCAAACACTACTGCTCCTTCCCTCAAGAGATCCCGATGTTCACCTTGTGTGATACCTACAGCCAGTTCCTGTCAACCAATTCCAAGAATCCGCTCAATCCAGCTTCAATCCCCTCATCAAACGTCAACTTCAACTTCAATAGACTATTGGTAAGTTTCAGCTTTATAAATGAATCTGATCTTATTTTGTTTATTCCTTAGATAGTCCTCTGCACTCAGCAATCCCCTCAGAAGCCTTCCAATTCTAGTAGCACTCCTACTAATCTCCTTCTAGATGAATGACCTTACTTCCATACAACCACCAATGTCAAAAATAAATATTTAATTATGTGTCACGTTCACCAATAAATCCAATCTTCTCCAATTCAGTAGTTCTCTGGTTCTTTCTATGTAATTCACTGTATTCGTCAATCTCTTCACAGATTGTCCAGCCCCAATAAAATTAATATTTCACTTTCATTTCTATACCTCGTAAATTTGTTAACAGCCTTAATATTTGTATTCAACCAAACAACTATACAAATAAGGCATAATTTCTAGTTTTTATTAAGAAAAATTAAATACTTCAAGACCAATTGTACATTTTTCAATGAGTTTCTTTATGTAACTAAATTAATAAAAAAAAATCATTCCTATTAGATACGATTCTTATGACACTCTCTTCAATTTTAAATATTATATTATTACAGGATATTCATTCTGATTATTATAACAAATACATTTGTCAATTGTAACCTTGGCTTGTTTTTTATTAACATTCACTGCAACCATCAAATTTGTATATTTAATTAATATCTTACTATCAAATTACCTCTCTCATTGTCTCAATTAATTTCATTATTGATATTTAAAAATTAAAACCCATCAAGATTTAATTATAGTAATCTCACTAATTTATTAGTTTAAAATATTTCTTTGTTATGATTGATCATACCACTTCGTGTATCATAATAATATATACATAAAACCTTTTTTCTACGACCACTACTAAAAGTAGGCCTTGTAGCACTAGCTTGTTTCACTAAAAGTGTTGTCTTTACTTTTAGGGCATGTGTGGTATAAAGTGAAGTGAGGTTGTAAACCACAATTTCGAACTGGAAGTGAAGTTGTAAAGTTATTCTAGTTACTTCTTGCATTAGAGGTAAAGTGTTTATAAACAATTAAAGAGTTATGTAATGCATACAAGTTTTATTAAAAGGCCGCCGAAACGACTTTTTAAAAAACGTTTATTTTTATTTTACAATGAAATATAACATTGGAAGCACACAGCTAGCCGCCGGACAATTTCTTACATCTAGCTATGATACGAACACAATGGAACTTATCGACTGACTGGAGCTTAACTTAGAAGTGCAAGCTACTAGTATATATACTATGCCTAATCAGCTAAGATAAGCGTTATCTCTAAAAGGGAGCGTGAGACAGGAAGCCACGTGCGTTCAAGGTTGCAGACTTGCAATTCATATAAAGAAGCTATTTATCGTTCAAGGTTGCAAGCTTGCAGTTTTACACAGGAGACCATTGTCTATTCATAATATAACACGTCCGCCGATAAAATGTTCAATGGGTGGTATTCAAATATGCCTCCATTGAACTTACAAAGAGAAAAGAAAATTAAACTTATGCATTTACGTTAACCGGTTCAAAATCTTTATTTAAAAATCTAATAAGTTTAATCTTCATTGTGTTTCTATTATAATACAAATACAATATAAAAATTATTAACATAAGAATAGTACACAGAGTAAATATAATTGCAGACACACTTAAATTATCAGATTTAATATAATTAACAGGTTTTAACAAATTTTCATATTTATTAAGTTTAATTCGGTCCTCAACCAATTTCTGGGTGTCAAGAGGTATCAAGTCAATCTTTGAAACATTTATGTGGTTTGATTCAGGAATTATTAAGCGGTCAATGTTTGAAATTTTTAAATTAACAATTTCATTTGAGGTTCTTTTTGCGGTGAATAACATGTGTTTTTGATTTATTGAAACAAGACAGTCTGAACTGAGGTGTAAGAGGTTAGTGCCAGATATTCCTTTTCTAAAATTCTGATTTTTACATTTGACGTCCAATATTGCTTCAGATGGGGAAGATATTAACCATGTCGCAGGATTTATTTGTGATATTTTGATTTCTGTTAAATTGAATAAATAAGGGATACATGTTTTATTTTTATTAAATGACAGAAGTTGTGTTTCGCACAATTTGTCGTTGGGGATTTCAAAGTAGTTATTTTGATTACAAAAGTAGGTGTCTAAAGTTATAAGTTTACAATGACTTATTTCAATGGGAATGCTGTTTTTAACGTTAAATAATAAAGTACTATAAGTAGGTATAATCATACGAAATTGATAATTTTGGATAAAAATCGGAAATGGTATTAATTGTATCATTTGATAATCGTTAGTTTTGGAAGTAAGAGGTATTTCGAATATAAATGTAATTCTGTTTTTAACTTGATAAACTTTTGTAATGATAATTGACTCGTATAAATGTAAATACTGTAACTCTGCAGGATATGGAATAGTTAAAGCTTTTTCTGATATGCTATTGAGATACGTCGAAATTTCATTTAGATTTTCAATTAAATCGTCATTATCAATTAATGACATATGCATCTGTTGATTTTGGGCAAAAGTTAATGCATTTTCTAGTTCCAAACAAGTGTTAATAAGTAGTTGTAAAAATTGAATTGCTTCTAGCAAGACTGTTTTTAAGGAGTATGTAGCGAGATTTTTGCCTAATTCCTCATTTTGTAAAATTATTTTATTTATATTTCTGTCTAATAATTCTTGACTCTTTGCTATATCATTGATTACTGAGATGGTATCATTTAAAATTTTAGTTTGTTCTAATATAACGTCATTTTGAATTTTATTGCTTTCTTGCAATTTAGTAATCATAGATTCATATCTGACTCCATCGTTGGCGTCGAGGTTTCCAGTTAAAAATTTGAAAGCGGATCCAAGTCCATCGAAAAGTTAATTGAGAGGACTTTTATTAATTTTATGTTTAATATTGTGAAATAATTGATTCAGAAGTTTATCAGCTTTTTCTACGTATTGTTTTAATATTATAAGTTAATTATTACGGTTGATAATAATGTCAATTTTCTCAAATTTCTATATTCAATAACATAACTTTTATTTTCAAGTAACGGTATTATTTTCATTAAATTAGTTCTAAGTGTGTCATAATTAACAAATATAGGGGTATAGTCTACATTTCTAATAAGCGTCCATTCGCTTTGTTTAAGCACTACGTTTCCTAAGTTTAAGGGATATAATCCAGGATTATCTTTTAAATTTTTAATAATAATATCGCTCTGTATAACTAATGATTGAGTCAGCAGGGTACAGGCGATGAAGAGGGTAGTAATCCTGAAAAAGAGAGAGCAATAGTTCCTTTTAGTCAGGGTGTTTTATATTTCCATATTTTTTAAAAAATTAGATTTAATTTTGAATTTCAATTTTACTTCTGAAATTAGTTCTAACAAATATTTTTTCATTTAATTGGAATGTTTGATTTTTCCGAATTGGTTTTAATTTTAAATTTTATCTTTACTTCTGAAATTTATTTTAAATAATACTTCTTCGTTTAATTGAAATGTTTGATCTTTCTGAATGGGTTTTAATTTTAAATTTAATCTTTACTTCTGAGATTTGTTTTAATAAATACTTTTTCGTTTAACTGAAATGTTTGACTTTTCTGAATTTGAATTTAATTTTAAATGGTTGTAAAGATTTTTCTTTGTTTTCCTTTAGCAATATCAATTATAAAGGTATGTTGCTGTGAACATCTTAGTTTTAACGCGAGAAATATTGTGATTATTAAAATTGTAAATACTAGATTAATACAAGCTTAGGTCTTGTTTGTTTGTTAAGTATAATTTTTATTTGAGTTTTTTCTGATTTAAATGATTTCAGTCTTAAGTTTTTTCTTAAGATATTATTTAAAAAAAAAATACTTTTGATATTTGAAGTTACTGGTTTATATATTAAAATTTATTTGCAATACTTAAAGTTTTTCAAAAATTCAGGGGTGTGTACAATCTTATTTCTTTCTTTAAACACACGGTTAAAAATTTAGTTATTTTGGCAAAATTTTTGATAAATGTTCTTTAATAGACTATTTGGTTAAAAATGATTTTATTTCGATTTTTAAGTGCTGGAAATTTTGATTGTTGAATTTTTAAATGAATCTGATTTTATTCCTACTTTAGAAGGAGCTATATAATCTAAATATTTTACAAATTTATGTTTGAATTACTAAACCTTATGAGTTGACTTTTCGTCAGTTTTGAAATTATATGTGCATTGATTTTAGTCTTAAATTGTTTTTTTAAATTGTTATTTAAAATAATTATCCAAGATACTTTTAATGTTTGGAGTTTTTATATTAAAGTTGTTAAAAAATTGTTATTTAAATTAATTATCTAAAATACTTTTATTGTTTGGAGTTTTTATATTAAAGTTGTTAAAAAATTGTTATTTAAATTAATTATCTAAAATACTTTTAATGTTTGAAGCTTTTATATTAAAGTTGTTAAATCTGATAGACTGATTTTTGTTGAGCTCATAATTTTTATTTTTATAAGATTAAGGATTATAAATATTAATTTCTTGTATTTCATTTAAAGTATTAATTACGCTTGTTTTAAATTGATTATTGTATGGTTTCAATTGCTGAAGGCTTAGTCATGCCTTTTTCATTAAATTTTAATTTTGGAGTTATTTTAGTTACATTTTTTTTATGCTGATAAATTTTACGAAAAGTTCTGTACACAGGGTTAACTGTAGGTTTTGTTGAGAAAAATAAAAATCTTAATTTTTAGGTTTTGGAAAAATTACATTAGTTTCACTTTTTTTGTTTGAATGTGCATCCATTTATAATCCATTCGTGCGGATAATTTTGAAAGTAAATCGGATCCAATAAGTCCTACATAGTCCTGGTGAAAATTGAATAAATAACACGTATGTGTTCCGTTTTTATAAAAAAGATTAGGAATGGGTAAATCTGCAATTAAGTTATGTTGAGAAATTCCATGAGATGTAACTATCTCAAATTCTGTTTCATAAATATAATTTGGAAAATGTTGTTGTACAAATTCTGGAGAAATTATTGTTTGTGAGCTACCTGTATCAATTAAAAGTTTATCACCAGTGGCGGGAATTATAATATAAGGAAGATCTGATTTTGAATTTATATTAAAAGTTAAAATATGCTTTTCCGAGGCTCTTAATGAAAATTTACTGTATCGTTTGGATCTGGAAATTCATAATAATCTGATGTAATGTCCAAGTCTTGGGGTTCATTTTGAAAATATAGGTTTGATTGGTTGTATTCTGGATTTTCTTGAGAATTTTTGAATGAATTTTCAATGAAATTTTTATTTTCTTCAGGAGAGTTTTCGAATAAATTTTCTGTTAGATTTTCATGATCAACAGGGGAATTTTCTTGTTGAACATTACTGTGATAAAATAGTTGATTAAAATTTCTATTAACGTTTTGAGAGTTTGCTCGATATTTATTAGGGAAATTTGTTTGTTGAGTAGCTGGTCTTTTTATAGTGCTAAAGTCCATAGGTTCTGGTTTATTTGTTGGTGAAAAATTTGGTTTTGGTGCAAATGCATTAAAGCTTGAATTTTGAGTTATTCTAGAATTATTAGGATTATTAAAATTTGTTGGACTTTTCAAATAGTTGGGATTTTGATTAAAATTACTTTTAGGATTTTGGTTAAAATTACTTCGATTTTGTTGGAATGGTCTTTGCATAAAATTTGGGTTATTAAATTTAGGTTTATATGAATTTTGTGTTTGAATATTGGAAGTTAAATTTGATTTATTTAATTTTTGACTTTGAAAATTATTTTGATTTTGAGAATATCTGATATCGATTTCTTCTTTTACTATGCTTAACGCTTGTTCTAGTGAAGTTGGATTTCTACTTCTTACGAAGCTTCCTAAATTTTCATTTAGTCCACTTGTAAAAGTGCGAAGTGCTAAATCTTTGTTAGCCTTTAATTTATAAGTGATAATATCTTTTGATTCTTGACTCAGAGAAACTTTAGAATTATAAATTGCTAAATGAGTTCTAACTTTATTGAAAAATTCTATGGGAGAGTCTTTATTCTGTTTTAATTTAGTTAAATCAATTAAGAGATTCAATTCTGACCTTTGGTCGCCAAAATTTTCAATTAAGACATTTTTTAAGTCTTTCCAAGTATCATACTCGTAACCTGTGATTACTTCTAACGCTTGACCTTTTAATTTATTCCTTATCGAATTTAAAATTACTTGGTTGATATAATCGTTTAAATTTTCTGTACAAAATTTAGTTGCAATGATTTCTGCGGATCTGATAAATTCCGAAAGAGTGGCTTGATTACCATCATATGTGGGAATTTCATTTAATAAAGCTACATTAAAATGTGGGGGAAACAATGATGCGTTTTGATCAACCATATTTGTTGTAACAACCCAAAATTATTTAAAAATAAAATTCTAGGGATAGAATTCCTTGATGAGCGTGATCGATCTCGTGACATAAAATTTTTACAATTGTTTCAAAATATAATTACAGGTGTTTTAACTAATGATTCAAGATAATAGTGATCTAAACATAAAAATTTTATAGACAAAAATTAATTTTGCTTTATTTGTTTCACTTATTTTTAATTTTTATTTATGTTAGTAAACAGTTTAATGACTAGGGGATGTTTAACAGGGGTAGGTATCCTACGCGCAAGAACGCAAGCACAAATGCAAATTAAGCACACCTATTATGTGCAGCAATTGGTCTGGCTTACTACGTTCTGCCTGAACTTATAAATAAATGTTTAAAACTATGTTAGTATAATTTTTAAAACTTTATATTAGTTAACTTTGTTGTTTTAGGCGAACGCTTTAATAATTATCACTTTTGAAAATTATATTACGTTACTTTGTTGCCTTTGAAATTTTTACCTTGTTGTTTAGGCGAACGCTTTAATAATTATTACTTTTGAAAATTATATTACGTTACTTTGTTGCCTTTGAAAATTTTTATTTTGCTTTTTCTTTAAAACTTTAAAATTATTACTTAGGCGAACGCTTTAATAGTCGTTACTTTGTTGCCTTTAAAATATACCTTTGCTTTTTCTCTAAAGCTTGAAAATTATTATTTTTAAAATATACCTTTGCTTTTTCTCTAAAGCTTGAAAATTATTATAAAAATATGCACTTACATTGTGCGTTAAAATTGACGAACGGCGTGCGATCAAGCTACGTCCTGTTGTCTTCAAAAAGGATGCGTCGATCCTATTGATGTCGGCTGGCCTGCACAGAGGTCCTGAAGTCCGACTTGGATAGTCCAGCTTTGCGCTAGAGCGTTATCCAAAAGTTGTCCTGGGGTCGTCGTTGTTGACGTTGCCAATGCCAGAGACTGATCCCAATGATCAAGAGTGGTCCCAATGACCAGATGGTTCCAATAACCACGGAGGAGCAGGAGCTGGGTCGACGGGCGCTTCTCACGATCGGGCGATGTTTGTCCCTGTTGGAGATGTCCGAAGATCCGCTGGGTGGTAGGTTTCGATTTGTGGCAAAGAGCTGAACCTCAAGGAAAGTTGCTGGTCGACTCGATGTTTGTAGTTTTCCAGGTTTTCCTCCACAAATCCGAACGACTGCGCCAGTTTTATTAAAAGGCCGCCGAAACGACTTTTTAAAAAACGTTTATTTTTATTTTACAATGAAATATAACATTGGAAGCACACAGCTAGCCGCCGGACAATTTCTTACATCTAGCTATGATACGAACACAATGGAACTTATCGACTGACTGGAGCTTAACTTAGAAGTGCAAGCTACTAGTATATATACTATGCCTAATCAGCTAAGATAAGCGTTATCTCTAAAAGGGAGCGTGAGACAGGAAGCCACGTGCGTTCAAGGTTGCAGACTTGCAATTCATATAAAGAAGCTATTTATCGTTCAAGGTTGCAAGCTTGCAGTTTTACACAGGAGACCATTGTCTATTCATAATATAACAAGCTAAAATTATATCAAAAGTCTCATAAAACTACATAACTTTTGTAAAAAAAATAAAACATGCTAACTCGAGATCGATATTACTTATCAGTATGGTTGTTACGCCATCTTGTGTGGAATATTAATGTAACTAACTGGAAAGTTTGTGAGCAAAATTGTATGTATTTGTCACTTTGTATTCGCGCTACCAGTCATACGCGTTAAGTGGTCATGTACAATTGTCCACAGAACTAATGTCACCCCGAACGTCAGCTTGGCTTTCTGGATAGGCAACACATTTAACGTCACTGGACCCAATGTTTCTTGCATGGTAATATACACAAAGCGTGACGTCGAAAAGCAATTAAGCAGAGAGAAAGTAGACATTTTAGAAGCAAATCCTTCCGTTTAATATTTCGGTGGTGAATCACACGGGGTTACAGTTTATTTGTATTAAGCAGGTTTTATTTCACTGCTGTTCTTAATATTATTTGCTATTTGTATGATGGAGAAGCAAGGCATGAAGTAATTCTGGTTGAATATAAACTTATAACAGATATTGATTTATGAAATTGTTGAAGAGTTTACAAATTTTCGTTTATTGTTAAACGTTTTAAGTAATTAAGGAACCACCATCGCTACCATCTATCCGAAGTTTAATTCAAAGGATAAGTTCTTACATATATTGCAGACCAATCAAATTTGATTATTTTTAATCACGTGAGTCAGTTTGACAAATCAGATCACACTTGAAGTGAAAACGACCCTAGGGTGATTCTCAATCAGCATGGAAACTACCTAATTAAAATTCAGTAGTATCCTATGACAAGTTGATGCCACTGTAAATCTAAGTCAAATTCGAGGTTAGCAGGTTAGGTTTTGCGTCAGTCTGTGTCAAAACTGACGTAAAACCTAACCTGCTAACCTCGAATTTGACATAGACTTACAGTGCGACGCCTATAATTGGCCTAAAGTCTGTTAGCTGAGTACCTAAATAAAATAAAATAAACATATTATTATAATGAAGTGCCGAATTAATTTGTCAGAAAAATGGCTTCTCGCTTTTGTAAAAATTATTAATTTATTTAAGAACTTATCTTCCCGAATTCGTCGCAGCCAGTGATAAATCCTTATAGTTTTGACAAATAATATCCCTCAAGTGCGTTACCGTTAAGAAATAACCCCAGGCAAAGCCTCGGGTTATTTCTAGGCAACGCACTTTCGGGTAGTTATTTGTCAAAATTATTGCGGTAATTATCACTGCCCTTGGTAAATTATAGCTAACAATTTAATTTATTATGCTATTAAAAATTAAAGTCAAAATAGATTTTTCTACCGCTAAAAGCTCAACATCGGAAACTTGGATTTGACAAACAACTATTTATCTTATTTTCACAATTTACTGAAAACTGCAAAAATAATTTAAGTTGTTCTACCTCAGGAATGCGAAAAACAATTTAAAAAAATCTGTAAAGGGCTTTACTCAAAACTTCCCTCGTCAAAATTGTGACACTAAATAATTTAAAAGTTAGGAGTAAAACTATCTTCACGTTTCTAATAAATTAAATACATTTTCAAATTTAAAAAAAAAATGTATCCCGCTGGGGTTTGAATCCGCCACATCTGCAGCTCTGCAGATCGCTCGATGTTAACTTCATATCCGCAGCGGATCTAACTGCAGCGAAATTCCAATTGCGCTACCGAGTCTCTTCCAGATACGTCCGGCGCTCGCCTCTGTTGAACGTCGCGGTGTAATGGTTGAAACATTTTTACTCTTTTGTGACATTATCCTTTATCGGTTGAGTCTTATTTTCGGCAAATGTAAAGCCTGACCTATGTGAAAGTTATTACTTCCTTTTATTTCAAAACTAACACAAAAATAAACAAAACTTTATTTTTTTAAGGTGCTCACCCTGTATACAGTGTGGTCCATTAAGTGTGCAACAAATGAGACACTTTTTTATTAGTTGTACAATCGAAATTTAAATACGGCCACAAGTTAGTGCATGTTCGATAACCATATCAGATGCCCTTAGAATGGCTTTAAGTCAAACAATATACAGGGGAGGACAAAAATATGAAATTCGTTCAAGAATAAAGTTACCTTACTTCAAAAAATATTGCAAAATGTTATTGAGAAAAGTTGTTTGGAATACATATAAAATCAGAATAATAAAAATATGTATTATACGGGGGTAATACAAAATTTTCCAAAAAAGAATCAAAATTCGAATAGGAGGCCGTCACTTTGTATTTAAGCGTAACTTTTGATTCTAAACAACTTTTCTCAATAACATTTTGCTATATTTTTTGAAATAAGGTAATTTACGTGAAGATCTGAAAAAATCTCGGAAGGTGATATTTTCGCGATTACAATACTTCCTTCGTCTTTCAGACGAGGGAAGTAAAAAGTAGCTAAAAGGTCCAAGAGTGATTTTTAACGTTACGAAAAGAGGTATGATGTTGAAACTTCATATATAAGTTTTGTGTACTATCTAGATGCGACAGCAAGCTTTTGAAGAAAATCGCATAACCGGAAGTATGCATTTTTGTTACATTTTTAATGTGTATTGATGTGAGATAGTTGAATACCTCTAAAATGGGTTTCTTTTGTTTTTTTTTTCTTTTTTTATTTATTCCTATTTTAAATGGAACACCCGGTATATTATTACATTTTTGAATTCTGCTAAAAAATTTAAGGAAAAATTTGTCTCTTCAACTAACGCTCTATTTTGTACGGTTTCTGTAGAATTTGTAATTATTGACAAATGCTTAAAAATTAAAAATCAAATTCTTTGCTAATTATAAGATCACTGTAAAAGGAAGTTGTGTGCGTGTATTACACCAGGTTTTTGAGTAACTTTTAACTTCCTGCATTTCTACATACATTGAAACTTCTTAAGGAACTTCACTTTTACGAAATTCTGTGTTTAACGATTTTTTACAGGTATTCTGCCGTTCGAATAATTTACCATTTGATTTTTGCTCTATTTTAAGAATTAAAATTCCAGTTATTGTAAGTTATATGTGAACAAATTTTTGATCAAATTAAATGAAATCAATTTTAAAGACTAGTCACGTAAAAATATAGAATAAATTGCTCACTTAGATAAAATGCTGTTTGGAAAACAACCAGTTGCAGTTGTTCTCTGAATGATGTCATTTTCGGCAGTGGTCTATTATGATATGTTTTATCGGACTTTTTCCACTGTCGAGGGTGTTTTCCGCATTTTGTGTAATAATGTGGAACTTTACTAAATTCAAAATCGTTTAATACAGTGGCATTTTGGTGCATAGAAGTGTCATTTTACTATATGGTAATGTCACTGTCAAATTCGAGGTTAGCAGGTTAGGTTTTGCGTCAGTCTGTGTCAAAACTGACGGAAAACCTAACCTGATAACCTCGAATTTGACATAGACTTACAGTGTCACCAACATATTATTCATACATTTGAATTTCCACAGCCGCCCCTTATGGACCTTTTTAATGAACATGTGGTTTAATGCTTTTATATAAATGTTTGATAATAAATATTAATACAAATTGCGAAAAAATAGTGTACACACACGGTTTTACTAAACTTATATAGCTTTTAGGGTTAATCGCTCGCTTCGCTCGCTCGTACCCAATCAAGCTATATTCGTTTAGTAAAACTCCACTTTTCTAAACTTGTGTAATATACTATTATCACACGACGTTTCCGGAGTGTCATTTATTATGCTATTTTAAATGATTTTCTGTTTTACGAAATTTCCTTTTAATGAGTTTTTCTTGAATTTAGCGACTTCGTATATAGAAGTTCCACTGTATATGTTTAAATTTTAAAACCTTTTAATTAATCTTTCAGTTTCGCAAAAATTTTCACGTTCCTCAAGTAGAACAATTTAAATTATTTCTTATTTTTCAGATTCTACTAAATTGTGTTTCAAATTGTGAAAACAAGATAAATATTTGTTTGTCAAATCTAGGTTTCCAATGTTGTGCCTTTAGCGGTAGAAAAATCTATTTTAATTTTAATCACTTAAAACGTTTAACAATAAACGAAAATCTTTAAACTCTTCAACAATTTCATTAATCGATATCTGTTAAAGTTTATATTCAACCAGAATTACTTCATGTCTTCTTTCTACGTCATAAAAATAACAAATAATATTAACAACAGCGATGAAATAAAACCTGCTTAATATAAATAAACTGTAACCCCCTGTGATTCACCACCGAAATGTTAAACGGAAGGATTTGCTTCTAAAATGTTTACTTTCTCTCTGCCTAATCGCTTTTCGGTGTCACGCTTTATGTGTATTAGCATCGAAAAAAACATTGGGTCAAGTGACGTTAAATGTGTTGCCTATCGAGATAGCCAAGCTGAAGTTCGGGGTGACATTAGTTCTGTGGACAATTGTACGTACGCTGTTAAATTAGTGTGGTGACAACACTGGTAGACTGTTGATCCTAAGGTCTCGAGTAAATTTCGATTCGGGCAACGTTTTGTTTAATTTATGGAAATACGGGGGTGCAAATTTCCATCTCTTTTGACCTCTAAGTCTGAAATGCCATGTTATCGGCGGTGTCTGTCCCACGGACACTCTCTGCTAACGGTATGGATAAATCGCCGACTCGATTTTCACTTGATGTACTTCGTCTAGGCTTTGCAATGATTAGTTTCCGTCTCCTTTGCGAATTCTTTTTAGTCCAAGTGGTCGCACATAAGGCATGATCATATATGTATAACATAATATCATACCGAGCATACTACACTGAAAGCAGAAGGAACGGGCGTACCAAAGGGCGCATTGGAGAAACCGGTTCATGCCAACAGTGTGTCGAAGTATCGATAAGCGGTTGTAGCGTTTCATCTTGTTTTCGATTCCGATCTACCGATAAAAAGCATAACATCTATTATAGACAAATGAAAATTTACATTTAGGTTTAAAGCTTTCACATAAGGTACTTAAATCTTAAAATAGACAATTAGGTAAAATACAATTTTCTGGTTTGCGCAAAACGCACTTCTATCAAAGAAATAGCAATCTATTGACATTTATACGAAAAATACATTTTGCTTTAACTACGGGCCTTAGTAATTATACAAGCCTTCTACTTATAGAGACAAAAAGAGAAGCAAAATTATTAGATAGTGACAAAATGTTCACTTAAGGTTCCTTGGCTTTTGTAATAACGAATAATGGAGGGCATGAAATTTCCTATTTGCTGCGAGGTCTCCCATATGAGAGCTAAGATTAATTTATAGCGAATAAGAAAGTTTAGTAGACTTTTAGAGCCGGACAGAAACGATATCGCCTTCGGAAACAAAGTGTACTGCCCTCACCCCCTAACCAATTTAATTTTAAACAATGTGATTCAGTAAAATATAACAACCTGTTTCTGTAATTTTTTATCAAGACAAAAGCATTTAAATTCATATTACTCATCCAATGCATTTTTTCAAATAACAGGAAAAATTATTTAGAAACAGTTTCTTATGTAAATTAATATTGGTGATAATAAGCGATCAATTTAACTATAAAATTAAAGAAAATAAATCATCTTAAAAACACCTAGACATAAAAATGAAATGAAAATTCTGTATTTCCCGCGGAGTTTACATTTACAGGAAATAGCTTCCTATCATCTAAAGCGTTTAGATTACTTAAACATTTTGTGACAAGTATCTTAGTGAGAGCAGTAGTTTAGTAATATATGTGGTTAACCTTATCAGTTGCATTTTTGACGTTTGAAGAACAATAATTAGGTAAATAGGTTTTATTAAGAAACGGCCGAAGGGTTGCCAATATGATCGAATTCCAGTTCGTTGTATAAAACATGTCCTTAGTTAACGAAACTAAGTGTTTTACCATATCCGAGTTTTTGTTCTTCTCACAGGTATTTATTTACTTACAAATGTATCTGATTATTGTTCATTTCAATTATGGTTTTATATACTTCGCCTTATCGATTTCGCATGCCTTTAATCAAATCAATCATTTTGTCCTTGCTGTGAAACCATGTATGCTATTAATGTAACAGTACCTTTGTAAATATATTGATATGGTCTTAAGATGGCAAAGCATTTTAAATAAAATATAATTAACATGCACCCTAATTATCATACAAATAAAAAGGATATTAAGTCCAGCAGTACGGTTTTATCATAAAAAAATCTATTTTATTCAATGGAATCGAAAGTTTCTTCAGCAAATTTGACTGTCCATTATTGAAACAAAGGTCGGTCAGAGAGAATCATAGTTATTAATTCAGTTACATGTAAAATTGCAAACGATACCAGCTAACTGTCTATTCGTTGGTTGCAAATTTAACGCAAATTTAGTTGATGACAGTAATTTTAAAACTATAAGTTGTTATATTAGTCAGTTTTTATCTGCAAAAGTAAATATTATTAGAAAAGCATAAAACATAAGTTTGTTTTTTATATATTTGTTGTATAAAAGAGTTTTTGTTGCACAATGATACATAATAATTGGAAACAGGAACAATTTGAGAACAAATTAACCTAAAATATGACATGTTTAGCTAAATGTCACAATGGCTGAAAAGTAGGAAACTATGGAGAATATAAATAAATAACAATAACAAATTGTGTGTGTAAAATTTTGAATTCAAATGACACCAGCCTTAAAACTAAGCTAAAAGTATTAAAATTCAATTATATTAAAAATAAATACTGGTACCTATGTGCCAGAAAAGGTGTTTTGTATAAAATAAATGTGGTCATCATAAGAAGTTTCGACTAAGATATATAAAGATGTTGGTGGTATGCGTGTAGCATAACTAGTAGGCGTTGCTGACGACGGTTGCAGTCTATGCAGTAGATGCAAGTCCATTATGTCAATGTAGATAAATTGTGCTCGAAGATAGAAAAGCCAGAATGTAACTGAAAAACTGAGATAATATTAAAAATACCAGATCTGAGTGAAAATAGAAATTTAAATGAGCAAAACTACTAATTAAAAAATTTTAAAATTGGAGAAAGTAAATTATAAAAAAAATAAAGACTAGCAAAGTTAACAGTGTTTAAGCAAAAAAGGATTATGAAACAATCTAAAAATAAACATTAAATTGAAGTTAAAGCAAAATTTACTAACGATAATTGAATGAAACCTATAAACTTTAAAAAAATACAGATTTAAAACTAATAAATAATTTCCTCATATTTATAGTGTTATGTGATTTATTTGTGTATGTCCTAATTAAGTTTTTGCAGTAACCCAACGAGGTTGAGAGTTGAACAACTGATTTGTTTACAAATGCATGCTAGCTGTGGACCAAGAAAGGTAAGATATAATGTAACGTGATAACACCCTGCGAGAAAATTATTCATATCAATAAAATTAAACTAAAGTTATAAAAGGACCGTAGCAATATATACCGCAATGTTATGCTTATAATTAGATATTTGTAAATAACTAAGTTTTCGTTATCAAAATTACTTTTAAATAAGGTTGCATAAACTTCATTCCTTTATTAGTCACATTGACTCAACAAAAGATATGTCTGGTTATGTACTCTATTTTATGTATGCTTGATCTGGTGTAATCACTACTTATGGTTAATCAACTCTTCAAAAACTAGCTCAGTTAATAAATCATCTTTACAGGACACCCTTATTCTCAAATTGGGACGTGCATTTTAATTATTCCCAATTCAAAATTATTTTATGTTGAAAATTAAAATCAAGTATGTAGCTTTCTTCTAACTGAATTACCTTATCAAATATTCTTTCTCTTTTATTTCAGGTAATTAATTATCAGTCGTTAAATGATCTATTTTATACAATAGATTTATGGTTATAAAGCATATTAGTCCTGTAGATCACTCTTAACTTCCACGGACGAATCTCCACTGATCTACAACAATGCATCCAACACTTAATGATACATGACATCGATCTACATTCTCATAGCGGCACTCTTGTGTACGAAGGCGTTTAATTATATATCTGATCAAACCACTTCCGGTTTACCTGGAGGTTTGAAACTTATTCCATGTTCAATATAACTTGCCTCTACACGTATGCACTTTTCTCAGAGGTGGTCCAATGCTCCTATCATGTACCCTTTTAGAAATTCTGCGAATAATGTTCAATATGCGACAAATTTGAAGATTTAGCGGAACACAGGAAAAGGTTGTTATCGTCACTTTGACGGTAAATAGGAGAGAAGCAAAGGCAGCCGACTTCTCAGCCGGAGGAGGTCGTGAGTTGTACAGAAGACTCTAATCTTAAGCTGAAAAAAATTTGGGCGCCAAGTAGCAAGTAACCCAGCACTTTTCTATATCAATAACTCGTCAAAGGGCGCTACTAACGAATCCATAAAAAGGGAGATAACGGCTAGGGCACAAATAAAATTCACAGGCATAAAAGTGAGGGCAGTATAATTATAACTATAGAGGTGCTCGGTGTTACATACACAAAAGCACGGCTTACCATGTCACAAAAAAGAGCCAACCTGCGTCAAACAGCTAAGTTAATAAATCGGTAGCTACTAGAACGCAGATTGACTGATCTTTCGCGATAACCACACTTACCGTGTGGGCCGAACTAGCTCTATTCGGCTGTTTTTAGGTCGTGGGTTTTGGCTCAGCTGTGCACCCTGTAAGTAGCTTCAAAACACAATATGGGCGCCAGAAATCAAAGTGGCTTCGAAAAGAATAACCCAACAACATTTAAATAGGGTTTATTAAATGTAAATGTAAAAATCATTTAATAGTGTGGTAAATGGTTTGTAAAATTGTTTAAATTACAGTATAATCCAGCAAAGTTTCATGAAAGGTTTCCACACGCATAACTCAAAGGAACCCCTTTGTGGGTCGAGTTAATCGAGAGATGTGCACATCGTTGTCAGTTAAAAAAACCTTAATTTAAGGTCACCAATAGCCTAAAGCGTGAGTGCGCTTTTTACAATAAAGTTAAAGTTACGAATTCTGTAATTATAAGTAAGAAATTGTTGAAACCCTAATTTTAAGCGAGGTATCGTAAATACATTAATAATGCGTCATGTACTAATGTCGAAATTAAATTAAAGCCACCACACTCACCTCCTGTAATCAGCAAGCTCCTGGGAGATAGCGCCGGCCGTGAGTTGCCATACGTGAAATTTTCCAAAACTGACAATATATCTGCATGTGGTGCTATCGATTTAGCTGCTGGATTCTGGACGTGGAAAGAGGCTTGCATTCATCGCCCGCCGCAGCAGCAAAGCAAAATTGTGAAGTAATATTCTCTGGAAAAATAATAATTATTGGGACAAAGCGCCGGTCACCAATAATGTAATGAAAGAGCTAAAAGCGGTCAATTAATATAGGAGTAACAAAATTTGAAAGTCCATCATACCTGATTTATGTACAGCTTTCGAAACAAAGGGAGTAATTAAACACAAGATGAGTCTCTCGGAATTAGCGAGCAGCTAAGTCTAGTCGCCGAAGAAAAATGCGCTTCACGCCGCAAGAAAAGTTAGCAACAGCACTGCGCTCCAAAGATAAAGAGCGGGAAATATTGACTATTCTGATACAGGTACAAAATGAACGAAACGGGGAAATTGTACAATTCGAAATGCAAACTGATTACAATGCAAATAAAAATACACAGGTTAGACCTGAAATAATTTGGTAAATTGAATAAACAATTAAGCGGAGCGAAAAATGGTTTCAACCAGATCAAAATATCACCATTAATATGTCAATAGGAAGAAAATGTCGCAGTAGTAAGAGTTGTTTTAAATGTCACCAAAAAATATATAAATAATTTATGAATATTTAATATGAATAAATAACATAAAAAGAAGTACAACTTGGCTATTAAATTTGCAATTTGCATTACCGGTTGGTTACTCGGTAAAGGTGTATGATCCCGATAATGTTATTAAAGATAAAATTTTGGGATTTCTGTTAAATTTGACCATAAACCATTATATAACCCGAAATTATTTAAAATCCTCATCGATTTTAATGCGTCGGGTAAAGCGAATTAATTAACGCTAACATGAAGTAAAAGTTCAAAACTTTAACAAGGCATATGCAGGATTACTTTACAAAAGCCAAAATTGAAAATAATTCTAACTTGGGCGGTAAGTGAAACACCTCCCGAAATTTCCACACAAAATGTTTGACAGTTTAAAAATTATACAAGAGTTTCAATTAATCGGAAAATCTAGCCTAAATAGATAAGTTCTACGTTATAGGTACTGTATTTATGTAATTATGAAGACAATCTAGTATTTCACGGATACAATAGACTCTAACGCGAAACACTATTACACATTGAAAAGAATTCCAAATTACAGGTTAGGTCAAAATCCAAAGTTTTGGTACAGGGGAGAATAGAATGGATTAAAGAGACCTTCTATAGCTGTCCTCCAGGTAAGCAGGCATCAGAAACCCTGTCGATAAACGTCAAGGAAGCTGCTGCGCTGCAACCTTCGACCGCAGGCATCGTATAGTTTCCACGATGGGGCCTGCAGAGCAATTTAACTTCGAACTTCTTGCAGAAATAGAATCTGCATACACAGAAATCCCAGGGGGCAGATTGCTATAATTCAAGGACAAATTGCTTTCGCCTGTACTACAAGAAGCTAAAAGAATGGAACGCAATAGAATCTAACCAAATAGTACCAAAGGAAGCCTACCGTTGATATATTTTGGCTCCGTATACCAAAGTGATATGTTCTTGCTTAGGTATAAATCCAAACCGTGCTTTATTTTGAGAAGTCGCCAAAAATATGTCTTCCAGGGATTTGATCAAATTCGCTCCAAGCAGGATGTAAATATAAATTCCAAATTAAAGGAACATTTGACTTCGCAAAGGTATTTCACAAATCAACCTTCTGGCAGCTGCACACCATGGCAAAATAGCCGAAAAAGATCAGCTGCCTCTCAAAAGCTTGGAAAACCTTCAGAAATCCAGGACAGGCAACCAGAATGCCTCGGAATTTAAAACTTTGTAGGATATAGCTTTAAGACTACTTAGAAGTATTACTTTGAATTATAAAACTTGACTTATAGTTTAAATTGTATTGTAGATAATATTTGATTTATCAAATATGGGGCACTTAACTACGTAGATACTTATAAATAACTTTTGACCTGTAACAAAGTTGATGTTTATAACTTTTATTTGTATGTTTTTTAACTAAAACTCAATCAGTTATTGTTTGACCTCCGCATTGAAAAAATAATGTAATTCCTATATTTTGAATGGGTGTAACGTTTTTCTTTTTGTTTGAAACTTAGTATATATAATATATCATAGTACCTTATCAATGTAGGGCAACTTTGAAATCTAATTAAACTTACTGTTTACAATGTTCTGTTCAAATATTTTTGAGCGAATTGGATGCGTCTCAGGGTACCATAACCGTAAGTCTTATATCATTTAAATATATTATAATAGGATTTTTGTAAAACAATTTGGCAAATTTTAAATAACTTTTGAAAATTCAATGTTTAGGTTTTGTCATTAAGTTTACGACTGATTACGTTCATTGAATTGAACTTAATTATTCCTTTATTGCAATATAGTGCGTTGCTAATTAATTCTCTTTGCCCGTTGAACTTATTACGATTTTAATTAATTACCAAGAGGTTTCCGAGATTTATTGTGGGACCGAATCTGAACCATGTACTTGGCGTTTGAGAAACCTTTTGTTGGTTAATAATATATTTTTACTTCCCTCGTCTGACAGACGGAGGAAGTATTGTCATCACGAAAAAACCATCTTCCAAGATTTCTTCAGATCTTCACGTTTCAATTCCGTCTGTCTGTCTGTCTGTTTGTTGGCAGTATAGCTCAAAAACTATTTGTCGGAGGAAGACGATATTTTACATACATATTATATATCTACCGCGCATGAAACCGGTACAATTTCATACGAATATATACAGGGCAAGCACCTAAAAAAAATAAAATTTCTTTTTTTTTGGGTTAATTTTGAAATAGAAGGAAGTAGTAACTTTCACATAGGTCAAGCTTTACATTTGCCGAAAGTAAGACTCAACCCATACAAGATAATGTCACAAAAGAGTAGAAACGTTTGCACGATAACACCCTTCTGTTCAAGAGAGGCGCGCGTCGAACTTATTTCGAAGAGGCTCGATAGCGTAGTTGGCTTTATCGATGCAGATACAATCTCTTTGCAGGGGTGCAGTTACTATCGCTCTGCAGATGCGACGGGTTCAAACCCCGTCGGGATACATTTATTTTATTTGAAAATGTATTTAATTTAATATAAACGTGAAGATACTTTTACTCCTAACTTAATTTCATTTTTAAAATTATTTAGTGTTACAATGTCGACGAGGGAAGTTCTGGTAAAGCCTTTTACAGATTTTTAACATAATACTTTCATTTGCTGGTTTTGGAACATATTCAATTTGAACCAAAAATTTAATCTTTAGTAGGTGATGCTATTTTTTATACGTTTTTATCTGCTGTTTAACAACATCGTGATCGCATTATAGAGTAGATTACTAATTAATATCTCGGTAATGCTAATTACTAATTTTCCTTTCAATTTGAACTATTTACTTCCTTAAGTTCTCTTATTGGTTAACTTATCAATTGGATACTTTTTGTATTTTTATATACCTGGTGACAATGAAACTACTGCTCACGGCGGAATTTCGAAACGGCTTGAGATAGAAATATGCAATTCGGTATGTCGATAGGGTTGAATATTGTGAACAATTGTAACATAAAAACAATTAAATGTCGTTTCCGGTTTCACCGGAAATGACCTTGACTTTGATATTTTAAATGGGACACCCTATATATTTCTCTTTTTATGACTCTCTGGACAATTCTAAATAAATTTTGCATGACATACCTAACGTCTAAAATTAGTAGCTTTTGAAATAGAGCCGCTTAAAAATATACCGTAATTCCTATTTGTTTGTATTTTACGGAAAAACGGAGTAGGCCAGGACAGAGGTTGCTATAGTTTTTAATAACAATTGAATTTTGACAAGTTTTTTCAGCCCTATCGACATACCGAATTCCATATTTCTATCTCAAGCCGTTTCGAAATGCCGTCGTTGGTAGTAGTTTCATTGTCACCCGGTATACTACTGAGCTTTAAGAAAGATAAGATACTGTACCTTATTTATCTACTAGCTGAAACCCGCGGCAAATGCCGCATTTAAAATCTAGGACGAATTTAATAACTTTTGTTGCACTAAAGAAAGTTTTAAAACCACGCTACAGAATGGCAATAAGGAAAAGTTCCAAAAAAATATATTTTCAAATGGAAAGTTCCTGGAAAGGGAACGCTCGCCTCTGGAGAGCGTTTTATGGACATTCTTGGATAGCCTCCGGGCAACTTTCTTTCATATTGGATACGGCCAATACTGCTGAATTGAATAGTGTCTTCTTTTTCTGTTCAGTATTAAATGGTAAATGGTACAGTACACGCAAGCATGAAAGATAAGCGATACCAAAGAGCATATGTTGAGGTAAGATACATTTTAGCTTAAAAAGTATAATTATTTAAAATACTGATTGCTGCTTCAGATGGATTCTAAGCAGTAACGAATACTAAGTATATATTTTTACTTTGTAGATCTTCCTCGATGAAGACAAAAACATAACCTCAACTTCTTGCACATGTCCTTGTGGACAAGTTTCATGTCACCATGTTGCTGCACTGGCACCATTTTCCCATTATAATATATCAGTTACGGACCAGTCATGTAGCTGGTCAGTGCGTAAACAATCTAAAGCACTTGATGAAAACTTGAAAACAATCGATGAATTGTTTTTGCCGTCTAAGGAATATCGAGCTTCAAAGAGAAGTGTTACCAAGAAAGTGATCGAAACGCTTAGAGAAAAATTGGCTTCGTTTGGAGGGCTGGTAGGATTCAGTTGGCTTCTAGCACCTAAACTTACTGCACAGGAAGATATTATTGTTCCGCAGATTAGTTATATAATTTTCTTCGCAGAATATCAAAATATATCTGAAAAAATTAGTTATTTTGAACAAAAAGTGAATGTTTCTCAAGACCAAGTAATAACTATATTTGAGAAAACCATAGGGCAGTAAAAAAATCCCTTGTGATTAATTATTCGCAGGTTTCGTTTAACAGCCAGTTTGTTCGGTACGGTGCTAGCAGCTTGCAAAAGAAATCGTTACCCTGCATCGCTTTTCAAAAAACTAACAGGTTTGCTTTGCAAAATATTTTTCACATTTTTCATAAAGTTCTGTTATTATGCAGGAACATATAACTTAGATGGAGTAAAGGCCATTCGGTGAGGGGCGAGAACATGAAAATAATGCAATTGAAACATTTGGGGCAGCAACTGGACTTTCTGTGACATTTGCTGGACTATGGCTCCATCAGTTTGGATACCTTGGGGCCATCCCAGATGGCCTTGTAGGAAGAGCTTGTGGAAGTTAAATGTCCATTTAAATATGGCAATTCCAACTTGATGGAATCACATGATAAAGGCTATATTTGTTCTTACGATAAGGTACTGCAACAGTTTGGGGTAAATGAAAACCATGAATATTTTCACCAAATACAGGGTGCATTGCACTTGTTAGTACATAAAAAGAAATGCTATCTAGTTATCTGGTATGCGTAAAGCTGAAAGACATTTCCAGCTTCTCTAATTTCTTTGTAGCAATGTCCAAACGGCTGCTTCAATAGCATGTTTTCAGCTTCGGTTAAGACACTGCTGCTTGTGTCATTGGGTGCGTTCAGCCGGCATAGCGCTGAGGTAGCGACTGCGTTGAACGCTTCGCTGACCGACAGCGCTTCGGTTTCGCTTCTGCAGCAGTTGCCATTTTTGGGAGCAAATTTATTTTCGCTCCATTGTCGCTTCATTTCCGCTTGACCACTCAGCAGAACACGGTGTTTGGGCTAATTTGTAAATATAACCTAGAAAGGCGCGAAAATCATGGTTTCTGAAACGACCCTGCTGCAGTTTAATGTTAACGGAGAAACTGTAGCGGCGGAAGTCCCATCACATATGGTACAAGCTATTTTTGATGGTGTGTATTGCTTCTTAATATTACTATAATTTCGTTCGAACTAAGTTACATTTCCATTGAATCTTTTGAAACTACCTACTGTTGATTAAATTAAGTCTAAGCTTTTATTTTTCTTATCGACGAGACGATCAAGAATGATGTTATAAATCAAATTACGCAGCAACGCATGGTACCGGAAAGAACAGATGAGCCTGCAGACGATTCAGCTGCCGAGCGGTTTGTTTGGTCACAGAAATCGACCATGTTGTTGATTGAGCACTACCGCTCAGAATGCTGCAACTTCAGAAACCCCAAAATGAAAAATAGTCTGTTGTGGGGGAGAATTGCCGAAAATATGAAAAAAAATTGTTACCATGTGACACCGGACATGTGTGACAGAAAATTTAGAAATTTGAAGAGCACTTATAAAGGAATAAAAGATACCAAAAGAAAAACTGGCAGAGGTGGACAAACTTGGGAATATTTCGACGTGATGGATGACCTGCTTCATACTGATGCCACCATTAATCCTCCACACTTAATATCGTCCATTCCACAACCTAAGCTTCCCTTATCTGTGCTAAACCAGCCCTCTACATCTACTCAGTCGTCCTTAATCCCAGCATATATACCTGCACCCTCTTCGTCAGCTTTGCCACCCCCAATACCTTCAAATTCATCATCCCTTGCCTCTTCAACATCGAATTCTTCATCACCAACTCCACCCGTGGAATCGTTATTAAGCCTGTCATCCACACCGTCTAGAATTCCCAGTTTGAATACTGCTGCCAGTGATACTCGAGGTACCAAACGTAAAAATAGAGAGTTAGAAGAATTTCGAAAGCAAATGCTGCTCTCCGAAGAGCAGAAAATTAGAGAGCTGCAAGAAATTAAAAATGTGTACAAGGAGCAACTCCAAACGCAAAAGGAGCGAAATGATATTTTGCGACAACTGTTAGAGTTAGTTAAAAATACAAATAATAAAAATAATTAGTTTTAAAATTGTATCATCATTTTATGTATAATTATATTTAAATGTATATATTTTTTTATTTGATTCACTTAATATTGTAATGAGTAAGAAGTTTTGTAATAAATATATTTTGACATCGGTGTATAGTCTGATTTTTTATTAGACAGGGAGTTTATTATATCGCGCAATATGTGTAAATGCGTTTATTTTAAAATGCAATATGGAAACGTTACTGAGTATGTAAAAACATAATATATTGTACGGGGGAAGGAATTCTGTTGATCAAATAGTAGAAAGACTTCAGTTTACAGCAAGTATGTGGGTTATTACATGCCCTGTTCTTTCTCATGCTTCTTTTTCAATAAAATTACGGTTCATATATTGCATTTTAAAATAAACGCATTTACACATGGCATGGCGTAACAATATTCACCGTAGTATTTTGATGGTTTTTGATCTGGTGTTTTAGCATTTATTGCATTGTACAGGGTCCGGCAATGAAACGGGAAGATTTCGTAAATAATTTTATTGTTGCAAAATTATTTTTTTTATAATTATGAATACATTAATGGGAAATAAAAGAGTAGCCATTTGATTTACAATGTTAAAAAAAAAAATTTTTTGTATACTACATCTGCCAAATGTCCTCCGTTGACATTTATGCATTCTTGGGAGTCGAGCCTGAAAGTTTTGCATCACTCTTCGTGGGGTTACCTAAAAACAAAAGTGTTTGCAACTGATCCACCCAGGACAATCCCGGCCCTCAAACAACGAATTCGTGACGAGATTGCAGCAATACCTGTTGATATGCTGCGAAGAGTGATGCAAAGCTTTCAGGCTCGACTCCAAGAATGCATAAATTTAATGTCAACGGAGGACATTTGGCAGATGTAGTATTCAAAAAAATTTTTTTTAACATTGTAAATCAAATGGCTACTATTTTATTTCCCATTAATGTATTAATAATTATAAAAAAAATAATTTTTCAACAATAAAAGTATTTACGAAATCTTGCCGTTTGCCGGACCCTGTATGTAACCCTTTTCAAAGTTGTTAATTAAAATGCCGAGAGAAGATCTCTAAAAAGGATGCCTAATTGTTTTGTAATTCTGCTGCTGCATGAATGACCCTTTGACTATGTTTACACTTACACAACAAAAACATGCTAATTTTATAAAATATATTTACAAAATATCAACTACATATATATATACAGGCTGATTTTTTTATCGTGTAACAACTTGTAGGCAACCCATTATGCAGAAGCATGCATTATGTATGCTTCTGCATAATGGGTTGCTTATAAGTTGTTACATGATAAAAAAATCAGCCTGTATACAGTATGTCCCCGGATTGAGTTTAGAATAGGTATGATTGACCAAAAATTTTCGAATTGGAATTTCATATTTTGGGATTCCGCCCTGCTTGGTGTGAAACGAATTTTAAGAATATTTTCAGTTTTTGAAAAACAAGTAGGCCGTGACAAAAGGAAGCGAAAAATATTTTATTTTCAGGTAAACTACCCTTTTTGTTCATGATACGGCAAAATTTAATCAAGAAAAGTTGTTGATAATGATAAATTATGACCCTATACCAAATTTCAGAACGATTTGTCGACTTATAAAAAACTGTTAGTTTTTAGAAAATTGTATTTTATTGTCAGGTAAACTACCCTTTTTGTTCATGATACGGAAAAATTGTATTAAGAAAAGTTGTTTATAATCATAAATTATGGCCCTATAACAAATTTCAGAAAGCTCTGTCGACTTAGATTAAACCGTCATTTTTAATAAATGCAATTTGTTTAATCTAAAAAATAACGGTTTAATCTAAGTCGCAAGATCTTTCTGAAATTTTGTATAGGATCATAATTTCTCATTGTAAACAACTTTTCTTAATACAATTTTGCCGTATCATGAACAAAAAGGGTAGTTTACCGGACAATAAAATATTTTTCGCTTCCTTGTCAAGGCCTACTTGTTTTTCAAAAACTGAAAATATTCTTAAAATTCGTTTCACACCAAGCAGGGCGGAATCCCAAAATATGAAATTCCAATTCGAAAATTTTTGGTCAATCATACCTATTGTAAACTCAATCCGGGGACATACTGTATATATACATATTTACAATTTATCGTACATTTAAATATTTGCCACTTTTAGAAAATTTGCTGCATTATTTTGTTTCGTTTTTGGACCCCAATATTTACGTCATCGAAAAATGCAGCATGCCAAATACGATTCCGGTTTAGCCAACATCCATATGGTAAACAGAGTCTTTTTTCCAAGATCGATTCTGCCTTCGATGTCTACTCTATTGCCTATGTCCACCACAAGCATCTGAAATAAACAAATAATTGTAAAATGTTTATAAATACCTAATTACATGCATTTCATATATACAAATTAATACAGTTGCATTGTATTTTTTAAGTAAGCAAAATTGTACTAATATTGCTAGATAGATACCTCCATAACATTTCTGGACATTCTAAAATGTTCACAAAACTCCTGCGGTGAATAACGTGGTACCACTTCCTCAAAGTAGTTGACATTATGAACAGCCGTATCATGAACAAAAAGGGTAGTTTACCTGACAATAAAATATTTTTCGCTTCCTTGTCAAGGCCTACTTGTTTTTCAAAAACTGAAAATATTCTTAAAATTCGTTTCACACCAAGCAGGGCGGAATCCCAAAATATGAAATTCCAATTCGAAAATTTTTGGTCAATCATACCTATTGTAAACTCAATCCGGGGACATACTGTATATATACATATTTACAATTTATCGTACATTTAAATATTTGCCACTTTTAGAAAATTTGCTGCATTATTTTGTTTCGTTTTTGGACCCCAATATTTACGTCATCGAAAAATGCAGCATGCCAAATACGATTCCGGTTTAGCCAACATCCATATGGTAAACAGAGTCTTTTTTCCAAGATCGATTCTGCCTTCGATGTCTACTCTATTGCCTATGTCCACCACAAGCATCTGAAATAAACAAATAATTGTAAAATGTTTATAAATACCTAATTACATGCATTTCATATATACAAATTAATACAGTTGCATTGTATTTTTTAAGTAAGCAAAATTGTACTAATATTGCTAGATAGATACCTCCATAACATTTCTGGACATTCTAAAATGTTCACAAAACTCCTGCGGTGAATAACGTGGTACCACTTCCTCAAAGTAGTTGACATTATGAACAGCCTCATCATTCTTTTCTGCATCCAAATCAATCAACTGCAATAAGTTTCCGTTATTTTCTAACAACGGCATTAATTGCACTAATGGATTAATTTCCATCACATCATCTGCAGCAAATTCGAGTATTAAGTGATCAATTTGCTCCATTCTGTTGACGCGCTCAAAACTTAGCAAAAAGCGAGCGCTAAATCAGCGCTACGCCGGCTGAACGCACCCATTCTTTTGGACGGCATTTGGTCTCCTAAAAATATAAAATAGATATTAGTTTTCTTAAAACGCCCTTATTAAACAAAAACCATAACATAACCTTATTCTTACCTAATTCATTTTATCCACCGCATAGGAAATATAATCCACCGTCGCCGCTGATTAGGTTCTTTTGGGAACGTAAAAAACTTGCACGTATGTTTTTCATTATAATGTTTGCAATCGGTGGCGAAGCACATCATCTTTTCTATTAATTATAATAAAACAACACTTAGCTCACAGTTGCACCGAAGGTTAGGTTATGTAGCGTAAGCATTGGAGTTGCTTTTACACTATGTTAAAACGCAAGGCTCTTTGTTTGAGTGTTTGGCAGCATTCAATGACGAGATATGGCTATTAAAGAAATTTGACATCCGTTTGAAGCTGCCTGCATAGTTTTAAAAAACACAAAAAATTGCCATAATAAATAATTGTTTTCTGTGATAATATCGCTATTAAAAGTTAAGGGAAGTTTGTTTACAAAAACCCAAAAATAGAAACGGTGGAACGCAACCATAGTACTTTTAGTTGTGTAAACACGGCTTTTAGTCTTCTGCATTATTATAAGTGATTGAAGTTTTATTTTTGCGTTGTTGTCGTCCAATTTCTTTTCCAAGAATTTGTTTAGCAGCGCTTTTCCAACGTGTACATTTTTATTTTAGCAAAGCGCTTAGGGTAGTTGCTATATTAGCCCATATGTAATGAAAACTATCATATTAGTTGCTATTTGGGCCCATATGTAATGAAAACTATCATATTAGAGCTTCTAGTTTAAACCACGATCAGCTAAGGGTGAAAAGTCGGCTGTTTTTGCTATTTTTTTTCGTTAGCTGAGAGAGTGACCTAACAGTATATAATTTTATCAAAATCGAACATCGCATTCGCGAGTTATGTCAAAAAGTTCTATTTTTTCAAATGGGACACTCAGTTTAAAATATTCGCAATCGATAGGCAGTTGAATTCTGAACGTGATGTTCGATTTCATTTTCACCATCGCAATTGCTAGTTTGCCTACTTAACTGACTCTGTAGCTCCAATAATAACGAGGTTAGCAATAATGCCGACTTAACTATGAAAACCGTGTATAATTGTCTGAAATTTTTCACGTTTTCATGCCAGGTAAATATATAATTTGCATGCAAAATATCGTCATCCTCCAATAAATAGTTTGCCAGTTATACCGCCAACAGGCAGACAGACAGACAGACAGATGGAATTGAGAAAACCTGTGTTTCGTCATCTAGGGACCCTGAAGAAATCTCGGAAGGTGATTTTTTGCGATTACAATACTTCCTTCGTTTTTTAGACGAGGGAAGTAAAAATGATACACCTTGTCCGGAGGCCCTAGGCTTCAGCCTGTCAAGCTTATAGACGAATTTGGCACTGGTTCTCCCCTTTACAAGTTTCTACTCTCAGTTTTTAGCTGTTTTCTCATTTTGTAATCGGCTTTACCTGGATCGTCCGCATGTGTTTAGAACAGCATTTCAATAGACAGCCGATTTGTACATCCGTGCTCATTGTTATTTGCTGTTATAATTTTATACATACTTTTAAGTGCGCCTTTGTGTTTTGTGCAAAATGCGCCAATATGAGCCTGCGCCTGCCGCGTAAAAGTGCTGGAAGTGGTCGGGGAGAGTGGTAGAGGCCTGCTTGCTCAGGTTGAGAAAACGTGCTTGGTTTGCGTGCAGAAGTAAATGTTGGGGAAGCAAGTTTTGAAAGCGGGGGCAAATCCAAGAGCAGAGGAATGATCTAATAGCAGCCGGATAGCTATATAGGAAGCGGCCGCTCTATAAAGTAACGCAATAGCAACGACATCGCCGTGCAGAGCTGCTGGTGCTCAAATCCAAGTATTACGCAACTGGTACTCGCTAGTTATAACTGTAGGTGAGTGATTTCATCAACCCGATACAATTTGAGGGCCGAACAATGGGCTATCTAAACACTCATTAGAATTTGTTTATAAAAGTTTCGTGACTACAAGTCTGTGCAATTAATTATGTAATGTCGCAGTATAAGTCAAGGGATTTGCGTATTTCATTTAAAAAGCTTAGAATATAAAGGTACATTTCGGCTTATGTCAACTTGTTTAGTGTAACATCGATGTTTTGCAAGTAATATTTAACAATATAGATCCGTGCTTTATTGTCGTTTGCAAAACATGCGTCTTTTTAATAAGGTTACAGTATTCTGTCAGATTATTTCTTTTATACCGTTGGGCGTGAGAGCACTGTTTATCTGTTCGGTAATGGGCTTAGGAGAATTGTAAGATTATAATGTATTTCGATCAAATTCAAGATGCATATGCAATATGTACTATGCTGGACCATTTTATGTTGAATTTTGAATAAGATAAGGACATGAATTTATTGAAGTTCATCCGAGAACGGATATATAGAGGTTCTTTTTCAATTTCACTTATCCATATGTTATAGGTGCGTCTTGGAAGTAAATATTTTGTATTTCATCACGATTTTATTTGCTCCTGCATTCTATTGAAGTGTAAGTACGTTATCAATCTAAACACACATATTATGTTATGTATTTCCATCGGAATGTCAAGTATTTTGTTTACTTATTATGCAGCAACAATTACATTTGCATGGCCGTTCTATAAAATACGCATTTGTAGTATATTAATTAGGTTAACGTAATTTTCATTCATACCAATTATTTCAGATATGTGCTTCGAATTAAAAACGGAAATAAAACCGCACTCAATTTATAAAGCATTTAATGAATCCAGTTTCCTAGCTGCAGTTAAGAAACAACATTAATAAATTAAATATGCTCTGGTTTAGCAGGCAACGGCGACTCTCGTCATTTTTAATAAATTACAAGGAGTCTGCCAACCTATTCTAGTGGAACTTTCTCATTGGGTTTGAGAGTGATTTCCACAAATGACCGTGAATGTTTGCTTCATCGAAAATCCAGCAATATAGAAATACGGTTTGCGTTTTATATCCGAAAAAGTGAACTTTGTTTATGAATAAATAATGTGTTTGTAGCCCGTGCAATGTATCTTTCATGAGCCGTTTTTGCGATCATCATCGGTATTGGCATGCGATTTATATTTATGAAAGTGTATCGAGAATTCGACATTAAACAAGATTTGTGAAATATCAATCTATCACGTTAGGTGTGCCATTGACGTTAATTGCACTACAGGAAAAGAGCCATAAGCTGTTTGAAAACTTGGCTCAATTTCAGACTAAAATGAAAATCGTTATCTTTAATAACAGTCTACTCGTAAGATGAAATTTCTTTGCTAGAAAATTTGCTTGCCAAATGATACCTTATTTAATCTCGTTTTAGACTTAAAATGTTCTTTTTATCGTTTATGATATTCGGAATGTGTTGATTCTAGATTATAATTTATTATAGTTATGGGTATAATTTATACATTATTTTTATTAAAAGTTTTATTTCCCAAAATGTCAGTAATGTTAAGTTGTAAGTGTAATTAGCATTAGCAATATTATATTAATATGATTTTTCAAAACACATTCTTTTATAAAGTGGTGTACATCAATATCGTGAATGTGGTTTTTAATTTTATCTTGTTAAACAAACAAAAATGAGTTTTAGAACGAATTATATTATGGAATATACAATTAGCATGTAGAAGCCTTCTGTCTTTCATATTTATTTTTTTCTGTAAAGTTTGTTTGGTATACGTTGATATTTTCTAATTCCAAACATTTATCGAAGACGAGAGTTTGCCGTACGTCGAATTCTCTTAGCGTCATCCGCATCTTTGTTTAAATTAATGTCAGTTTTAATTGAATTGAAGTAGAAATACATTTGAATCGATCCATAAATAAACTGATAAATTAAGTTTTTGATAGCTTTCTATGAGCTTATGAATGTCGGAGTTAACTCTTTCATTAGCTATGGCAGCATTTGAGGAATATAAAATAAACAAAAATTGTATACCATCGGCATAAATATGTTATTCACAGTTCTCCAAACCTTTCTTGTATTTAAAACGTACAGCAATGGTCCAAGAATAGATCATTGCGGTACGCCTGACAATAGGTAAACAATATGTTGCATATTCTTTTAATATAACAGTTTGAGCACCATTCGTTAAATGTTTATTAATTAAATCAGCGGAGCTATCATCAAACTCAAACATTTCAGTATAACCAATAGTACTTTATTTCATATTTTAAGATTGAAAACTGACGTCGTTCTTTTTATGCACCAATAAGAAGGGGTTGGAAAACTAGTCAAACTTCTTTTCGTGCTGGTTCAAGTTCAGGCGTACAGTAGATCAGTAGTTGGTTAGTTATCATTAAGCAGACAGAATGTTTTCGTTCCGTAAAGGTAACCGCTTGAAAGCATTGACAGCCCTTTGCGGCAACTTCGACGTCTTCGGATATTACAAGCACCCCAGATACAGCTTACCAAGTTTTAATTCCGCTAGTAAGTCATTGTGGTGCCCTGGAATTGTACCATAGTCAAGCGTTCCACCGACGTAGTCCTGAGAGAAGCTCGTTGCCAGCGTGTAGATCAACGTTGAGTGCATGTAGTCAAACTTTAAACTATCGTTTTCTATTCTTAACACAAAAACCAAAGCAGCGCTGAAAAGTATCCGTTATATTACGCGCAGATTGACAAAAACCAGCCAGCCGTTATTTTTCAAGCTGAAGCTGTAAATGTTTAGTTCACCAAGCATGGATTCCGCCTTACGAGCCCGTTGTTTCTGTCAAAATGTCAACTGCTACCACAATCTTGCTTCCCGGGGAATCTCCGCTCAACTCAGTGATGCAGTATTGCCGCCGATAATTACTGCACTCAGCTAAATTAAGCTGTTTGTTACAGTTTAAAACGACTTTTACGACACCGCGCCGGCACATACAAAAATCACGTAAAAGCTAGACGGCCAGCGCGGACGATAATTTTTACAATCGGGACAATAAAGCACCTAGGACCGCTGCCCTGCCCGTAACAAGATATGCCGACTAGTCTCAGTGGAGCGAGGGTTGGTCCTACACGAGATTACCTACGGGCAATGGTCTAAGGGACATAAACAGTGACGTCCACAGTATTAAATGATTTTACATAAAGGGAAAATCGAAACCCCTTACTTAATTCCTTTGTTCAGCTTCTTTCTGCTTACTAATAAAGTCGTGTGAGGTAGAGCTCCAAACAGTTCATACGAAGGTCCGGACTGGCAGGTGTTTTACAAGGTCTATATTAGGTTAAGGAAAAAGCCCTTAAGGTGAGAATAGCGAATAACGGGAGCTCTGAATATGTGGCCATAATGAAAAAGCTCATAATAGAATCACGGAATATCTTAAACACGGCATGAGAAATACTTTAATCGACTTACCTTAGTTTTGCTCTACGTGAAGAAGTGGATCAGCAAAGAGCTTTAGTCCGCCAGAATTGAAATGAGAAGACATTTTTCAGTAAATCGCCAAGGTAGCATGAACCGCCAACATTAGCGAGGGCAAATTTCAGTACCATAATCTAGATGTCCACAAAACCACTCGACAATATAAAAGGCGCTGAAACTGTTTGCCGTTACAGCATCGAACGGAAAGAATGGACGCCGTGAACAAAAGCCAGTTCATGTCGCTTCTCGTGTCGATAAGGGCAATATTCAACCGGGCGGGGAGCGCGCGAAATTCCAAATCTGTACTACAGACGCCGGAATAACCTAAACTGCGCCCACAGGCCTGAGAAGTTTAAAGAGGTGCGTTCTAAACGTAACACTATTTCAAGTTGTAGCAAGTTCTATCTTTTGCGTCACATCTAAGTTATCAATTAAGCTACAGTACCGTGGACGGTAGACAGCAGAAATGAGAAATTCACCACTTTATATCTTGATATTCATACAAAATGACTCAATGTCTGCGTTATAATGGCTATTGTTGATATGTGATATAATTCTTGAAGTTATCAATGTGACTGTAACATAGATGTATGAATACTTCTTCCCCTCTATCCCTAGGTCGATCATTTGGGTACAATCTGTAGTTAGGTAATGAGTAAGTGTTATCGGTAATGTTCTCATGAAGCCATGTTTTAGTTAGGATAATAAAAGTAGGTCCAGTTTTCTTGAGAATAATTGATAATAAAGATAACACATTATGAATGTGATCTAATTCACCCAGACGGTGTTTTATTTATAATTCTTTTTAGGTCTGGCTTATCGTAACTGATCGTTTTCAGTAGTGTAATTGTTGATTTTAGAATATTTATGGCGAACCCTTCTTCAGGTAAAGCTACTTCTATAGGTCGTATTTTTCCATTTACTTTTTAGTCCAGTCCGGATGTTTTGATCGTATCATTTGTTTTTGTACTTTATTGTCTGGCTCGGAATCTTCATTATTACATTCGGCGTTATTAAATGAAATAACCTTTGTTTGCACCACTAGGCCTTTAATTAATTTCCCTGGGCATCGCCGAGTTGGAATTTTCCAAAGTCACATCTGATTGTTGTTTTTTGAGACTCTCGGCCTTTTATTTGAGTTAGGTGATCAGGATTGTTAGTTCAGATGTTTTCCTTTTCCCTTTAAGACAAATAGCGCAGTGATAAGATATGCGTCTGCTATCAGCTGCTGAACCTCGATTATCGACAATCCGGAACGTTCGGCTTGTGCGACTAATAGAAACGCTCGTGAGGAAGATAAAGAAAATGTAAAAGGTGAATACGTCAATCATATATAAGAAAAAGAACTGCCCCGTGCTCAAAAACGTGCTGACAAACAAAAAATTTGCCAAAATTATGTTGTAGCTTATTTTGATGTGTTGCCATGCCCTAAGGGAGAAACATCAACATTATACTGTAAACCTAAACTGACGTTCTCAATTTCACGGGGAGGATCAATGCCACTGTTATGCATGGAATGAAACCCAAGAACACAGAGGAGCCAATGTATTTGACATTTGTCTTCTGAATTATAGAGGGTGATTTAAAAGTAGGGTCATTAAATTAAATGGATGTATATTGACCTCCGTAGAAGCACATTGCACTAAAAAATAATTGTTTACGGAAAAAATGCATTAAGGGTCTGGTGCAAATGGGTGCAAACGTTTGAGAACCACTGGCGAAATCAGATGAGAGTACATTCACTTAATGTACCAAATGGGATTGAAATGCCCAAAAACTGATGTTTGCTTTGTATTTTAACGAAATTCGGTCTTCGCATCCACCTGTACGGAATTAAGTTGACAGATATTCATTCCAGTGACCATCAATTAGTTTAAGCAATTAAATATTTTATGTTAAATGTTTATTAGGAAAAGTTGTTCTGTTTGCTGTTCTTTAACTAACCTTAAATTTAATGACCATACTTATGAGCCATCCTGTATACAAGAACGCTCTAAATTAAATATTGATGCTGCAATTGAAATTGTATTGTATTATGACGACTGTGGCACAACAAAAATCGTTACATTGTGCTTTGATGACAATCAGTAACATCAAGTCTATAACCCATAAGTTCTTAATACCAGGACAGTAGATAAAGGAAACCATCTAACTTTACAACCATTGTACCACCATAAAATAAAATTATCCGACAAAAAAAGGAGGGCTTTTATTTTTATTGGAGAAAAACCACATTCATAGGTGACATGCAAGAACATGTAATGATAAATTTTGTTAAATGGAATACTAATCGCTTAATTTTAAATTTTGTTACCTCTTCTATTGTTTCCATTTGTATTGCATTTCTAATGATCTTTTTAAAATTATTTGAATTGTTACATTTTCATAACTGAAATCACGCTTGGCTTTGAAATATTTGTTTGTTTTGGTGGCACTGTAAGTATATGTCAAATTCTAGGTTAGCAGTTTAGGTTTTGCATCAGTCTATGTGAAAAGTGACGCAAAACCTAACCTGCTAACCTCGAATTTGACATAGACTAACAGTCCCACCAACACAAACAAATATTTCAAAGCCAAGCTTGATTTCATTTTCGTTTGCTCATATGTTAGATTTGGATGCCATTCGAGAGTATATTGACGAAAATTTGTCTTGATCTAAAACACCCATGCGATCTCGATGCTGCAAGTAACTACATCACTTGTGTAATACTGGAAGCTGCCTGGAAAACTATTCCAACGATAAGCCGGGATATAAATCCCATAAGTATCATACCTTTATACATTCGAGGAGAACCAGATGTAAATGGCAAAGAAGTCGAAATCCTGTAGATCGAAAGCATACAACAGACTTGCAAGACAATTGACGTTAGCGTTACTAAAAATGCCACTTAACCAGTTGTCAAGAAAGAATTATTCCATCTGGAAAGCTACGAAAAAGTGCAAAAGACCAGTCGTTTACATTCCTCCATTAAGAATACAAGATGGTAGCTGTGGAAAAGTGTAAGAGAAAAAGACAACTATATTCGCAGAGCATCTATCAACAGTCTTTCGTTCACCTCATATATACCACAATAATGATGATCAAGAAACTGAGACCTTTTTGGATAATCCTTGCCCAATGGAACTACCAATAAAGCTGTTTTTTCTGGTAAAACTGAAATAAGAAATTTCAAATTGCAAAAACCTAATCTCACCTTTAATTATCAAAGAGTTGTTTAGAAAAGCAATTGTGGTGTTGACTACTATCAATAATACTATATTAGTCCACTGCACTTAGTCAAAAATAGGCCGAAACTACGGAATAATTCATATCGAAGCAAATGAGGTGTTTTCAGGTATGTTTCGGTGTCCTGAATAGAATTAGCAAAAGTCCCGAGGATGGGGTTGTACGCTTAAAATTTGGCAACGCTGTAATGGGCTGAAATGGGGCTCAAAAATAATTTTTCGCGAATATCTCGGTAGCTATCGACTCTACGATAAAAATACATCAGAGCGAAAATAAAAGTAAGAAAATTATCTAAGAAAAAGATAGAAGGCCATTTTTTCGTATGGGCAATTGTTTTTGTCAAAAAATCGACTGAAAGGTGCTACTCGAAGAAAATGTTTCATTTCCAGCCGTTTTATCACACGGACGCATAAAATGTTTGAAAAAAATCTGATGTGATACACTCACACAATTTCCTTTTACAGTGATCTTATAATTAGCCAAAAATTTGATTTTTCATTTTTAAGTACTTGTCAAAAATTTTAAAAAATTACAAATTCTACAGAAACCATACAAAAGAGAGCGTTAGTCGAAGAGACAAATTTTCTCGAAAATGTTAAGCTGAATTCAAAAATGTAATAATATATTGGGTGTTCTATATAAAATAGGAGTTAATAATAAAAATAGAAAAAAAAAACAAAAGAAATCCATTTTAGAAGTATTCAACTGGAAAATCACCTATCTCACATCAATACACATTAAAAATGTAATAAAAATGTAAAGTTTAAAAAAAATCGTTTGAGCCGTTTTTGAAAAAATCTAAAAAACTGAGAAATCATAAGAGCAAACACCTGGTTCAAAATCAGATACTTTTCATATTTGAGATCGACACTCAAAAATAAAAAACCTCCTCTTTTGTATGCCAAAAGTAAGAGAAATGTAGCTTATAGTTTCAGCTTTAAGTATTTAGTGATCGTTTAGCTAAATAATTGTATTTTCTATGCTCAAGAAACTTGTTAAACAATAACAGAAACTTTCTCATGTCCGTCCCATGTCAAAAAAAGAGGTAGAAAATGAGCTTGCTTTAAGGTTCAGTCTCGTTTACTACCTGATACAAGTAAAAACAAGTACAGCTTAATACAACTAGCCATTGTAGGTGAAATACTTTGACAAATTGCACAAATTCTTACATTTAAAGGTTATAAAAATTTAAAAATTGGAATTTGAATGGCTAATTTACCTGTGAACAACGAGAGCTCGGTAAATCTCTAAGATAAATGGTGTCTGGATACTTTAGTATGTTTATTTATTTATTTTTAAAAGATATAGGTAGGTATTTATTCACACTTTGTGATAAAAATGTAAAAAACCGGGACGGAATGACAGTGTGGGACGGACAGGATACAATTAAACCGCAAATGAAAAATGTTTCTTCCACAATAAAAAAACACGCTTACTGCCCAAAATATTTAATGTAATGACGTAATGTGTTAAACAAAAATAAAATTCATTCATAGGTAATAAAAAATAAAATTCCATTAAAAAAATAAAGAAAATGATATTATTGCATTAATAGTAATGTAGAAATTGTATGCATATCCTTGGCGGAAAGTTTGAATAGTCTACTGGTAACTTTTACTGGAGACGATACCCTACATAGCACTACACTCTTTGGTATCTGTTGATTATCCGGTTTGATGGGCCATGTGAAGGAAGTCCCTGATCGGGCCATGAAAAGAATGCCAAGTTGATCATTGCGATCAACTTTTATAACAATTCCAGGATACCAATCCTCAAACAGGACAAGTACATAGTCGTTAACTTGAATTGATTCATTTTCCTCTTCATGTTGACCGACAACTGGTATGTCGTCAACTGCTTCAACTTTTTCACTTTGCTTTGTATGGTCTGACGGAAATTCGAGAAATGTCCAAGAATTGGGAAGCAAGGAATGGTGATCACAATCCAGATTATTCTTACATAGCAGAAAAGACAGATATCTTAAGCTTAGAGTGTTTGGTGTTGACTTGAGCCATACAATCTGATGTAACTTCATTGTATTCGGAAGTGGTTCAAGAGCCTTAGGAGCAAGATTATCAAAGTTGACTATTTCATTCTGAGTAACTTTTACAAAATTAACACGAAGGTCCCTGACTGCTTCCAAAAACGATTGGCAATCAGTGTCTTTTTTTCTTAGGTCGTTTTTTCTTGGTTTTACTCGGATTGCCTTCTTGAGCGTCATTATCATGGTTCTCATTCAACATTATGTTATCTTCTACAATTTCATATTCTTCTGGGTCTGGTAAATCCTCTAGATCATCAGTAATCAATCTGGCAGGTTGGAAGTCGTTTTGCTTGTCTAGATTTTTATCTAAATTAATTTCGGCTACATCAATACCTTGACGCATGATTTTCTATATTGTCAATTTCATTCATCCTCAACTTTTTTGAATTTACTGTGACTGTACTTGTGTTACAGCTTACTTATTCTTGTTTCTTTTTTTTTTTGTTTTCTGCAATTCGTTGTTGCGTTTTAATCTCTGTTTTTTCTCTTTCTCGAGCCAAGTGGTGTTTAATACCGGATTCTTTCATGTTTTAAGCTTTAGCAACACTAACTTCCACTTTTCAGTTGCATCCGTCCTAAAAGCACCAAGAAGTTGCTACTAAACATTTGTCTCATTTCCGTTCACTTCTCAATCATGTCCGTCCACTTCAGCGTTAGAAATGATGGGGACGGATATGAGATGGACGGACATGAGAATTCTAAGTTTATATTCCCCTTAATATTAGGCAACATACTCATATCAGCTTAATTTCGGAAACATAACCCCTAGATTACTCATAAAGTGATTTAAAGATTGCATTGAGAAAATAGTTGAATTGGTAACAAAAATGTGGCTACAGATGGACATGAGCCTTGTAAATGCACAAATACATCCTACCTGGCTAAATTCCTTGTTATTATTATACAAACGCTTTAGTTTTTGAACACCACTTCGCAGAACTACATTGCACAACAACAACGGTCTAGAAAAGCTGGTGTATGCGCTTGCGCGGCTGCTATCTTCAATTAACACAGACAAAAGTTGAAGGACGGACATGACATAAAGTTTGGAGGACATGCATATTATTGCATATCATACAATTTTTACCGATTATTACGTTGCTAGTGGTACTGAATAACATATTCTCATAACATGAAATAATGTTTCTTCAATATAGAATACAGATGACACCCATAAATTTCCTCAGGGATAGAGGACGGACATGAGAACATCGTGACGGATATATTGCTTGGCAGTAGAAATGTCTTAAATTAATGATGAAAACTAGTTTTTACGATAGACTACAGGACTACACCATTGTTTTTATATGAAAAAGATAGGTTATATACAATGCTTCGAAAATAATAATAATAATAAACGAAGGACAGGAGTATGAAAAGTTCCTGATTTTGACTTACCTACTTCCGGTTATGCGATTTTCTTCAAAAGCTTGCTGCCTTATCTAGATAGTACACAAAACTAATACAGGGAATTTATTTTAATAGTTAACATAAGCGTTTCGTTTCTATGCCACAATTTAATCATACATGTCATTTCGATAGTTACAAACGAGACCAATAGATTATAGCTTGTAGTTTACGAGTTAACATATGAATTATTACTAGTGAAAAAGACAATTAAAAGTTATTCTAATGCATACCACTGAAGAAAAGATACAACTTGTAAGTTGTAGGTATCTACTTTTTAGTTGCATACCTACATTCCGGTAACAAAATTAAAGCTTCTTATTAGCAAGTACCTAATTGAAATTCGTATGTTAACTCGTAAAATAAACGCTCTAATCTATTGATTTCATTGGTAACTAGGGAAGTGACCTGTATGATTAAATGCTGGCATAGAAACGAAACTGCTATGTTAACCATTAAAATAAATTCACTGTATATGAAGTTTCAACGCCATGCCTCTTTTCGTTTTTGAGATATTCTGTTGACAAACACACAGACAGACACACACACAGACAGACAGACCAATAAACAAAAACATGTTTTGTGGGTTCAGGAGACTCTAAAACGTGAAGATCTGTTGAAAACTGAATTTCGAATTTTTGGGGTGAATCCAATACTTCCTTTATCGTAAAAGGAAGTAAAAAACCATTATTATATTACAAGTACCGTGAGATCATTTAAAAATGGGACAGAGAGTGCCATGGAATTTTGGTTTTAGATTCAAACTTTGCTTAACGGCCATTCGAAGTTGTTGAAGCATCGAACGTCATCGAAGAAGTAAAATGGTTAATTGTTGAAAAAATTGCTGAAACAAAAAACAGAGGGCGAGTCCTTCGCTGATGTTACTAGCAGTCAGTAAACTGAACACCCATTTATTGACGATACTTTCGTTTGTCCTGCCACGTGTGAAATTATCATATCAGTATATGTTCCACAGAAATATTTATCAGAGTGCTTAACTGAGCAAAAGTCGTTGGTGAACTTCTGAAAAGCTGCATTGTCCATTGAATTTTCTAGACCTTCCATCTCTTGCACATATAAATATGCAGATTTTGCGTAGAGAAAATGTCCAGCCGCATGAAAATGGGGAATCATTTGGTTTACACAGACTAAATATTTCTCCCATTTTCCCATCCTTTACGCTCGTAAGAATTCTTTTGCGATGGTAATCATTTCGAACTATTGCACTCACAGTTGTGCAGCGGGCCCTCGGTTTTTTATTTCAGCAATTTTTTCAACAAATAACCATTTTACTTCTTCGATGAAATTCCACGGCACTCTCTGTCCCGTTTTTAAATGATCTCACGGTACTTGTAATAGAATAATGGTTTTTTCAAACATTTTATGCGTCCGTGTGATAAAACGGCTACAAATGAAATCTTTTCTTGGAGTATGACCTTTCAGTCAATTTTTTGACAAAAACGATCGCCTCTACGAAAAAATGACTCTCTATCTTTTTTTAGATAATTTTCTTACCTTTATTTTCGCTCTGATGTATTTTTATCGTAGAGTCGATAGATACCGAGATATTCGCGAAAAATTATTTTTGATCCCAATTTCAGCCCATTACAGCGTTGCCAAATTTTAAGCGTACAACCCCATCCTCGGGACTTTTGCTACTTCTATTCAGAACACCGAAACACACCTGAAAACACCTTATTTGCTTCGATATGAATTATTCCGTAGTTTCGGCCTAAATGCAGTGGACTATAATAAGGATAACTTATTATCCAGTAACGTGAGAATCAGCTCAAATAATAATGAATCATAAATCTGGTAAACCACCACCACCATGTCTAAAATCTTTGACAAGCTATTGCTGAAGGGTTTTACTAAGGCAGCTGACTTGTATGAAATCGTATCATCACACCAGTTTGGCTTTCGAGAACACCACTCGACAATCCAGCAGTTACAGAATAGTGAATGCAATAGTTAAAGGTATTGAAGAAAAGCTATTAGCTACGGCTCTCTTCCTTGACATGAAGTAAACTTTCAAAGCGTATTCTACTCACACTCTACTACCTTTTATTAAAATCCTACTTGACCGCTACTTTCAAACAAAATGCAATCTCAAGATATCCACATATTACATCATCCAGTCATGAGTATCTCAAGCTAGTGTGCTAGGAACCTTCATTTATCTAGTTTTTACTACTGACATTCCAACTACAGCTAGTACAAAAATTGCTGCATTTGCATTTGCTGCATTGTAAATTAATTCAAATCAGCACACTTGACATTTACTATCCGAAGGGTTGAATGTCCAGAAGTAACAATAGGTGGTATCTAATTTTCTGTGAAAAGTAAGATACAATACTATGGACTAACGCTAAATCGAATAATTCCATGGGATGCCCATATAAGAAATAAAAAACACAAATTAACCTCAAGTTACGATGAGTTGGATAATAGGTCGAAAATCCATACTTATGCCAGAAAACAAGATTATTCTGTACAAATGTATAATCAACCGTATCTGGACCTACGGTGTTCAACTGTGGGAATGCAAAAATCTTGAAATTATTCAAAGGTTATGATTTATTTTATTATGAATGATTTTGGACGGCCTTTCGTACGTCAGTAATAAAACACTGCATGAGGATGCAGGCATACCAAACAAGCAAACGCGCCCCATACCGTTCTTTCTTCAGCCCACGTCTCGTCACTCATTGTCTTAAGCTATTACCGTACGGTTGTGTGTGGTTGAATTTCCCTTGGCGGGTGTGTGTTATGGCGGAACCAGTCTTCTCCGTTGTATTGTAGCACTGGGTGTACAATTAACGCTTTGGTGGATTTCTACGAGAGAGGTTTTCCGACGTGCCAAATCTAGGGAACTGTGGTAATTAGGTGTCGTTTTGCCCTCTTCCCAATGATTGTCGCTACAAGGACCTTCATGCAAAACCTGACCTTCTGGGAGTTGGTTTGGTAACGTCGTGTTGACGGTCAACAATCTGCGGTGTACTTTAACCATCTGCAGAGACTTCGATGAGACGGTGAGACCTTTCGGCTGCATCAATCAACAGCATCGCCGGACATCACTCAGGTATTGCGAACTATTTGTTTTTCTCGTTTGTGTAATTGTAGAGCATTTTTCCGACGCACTTGTGTGGGCATTAAAGTGGCGTAGTTTATACGTAGCAATCACTGTTGTTTCAATGTAACCAATGTACTTTTTGTGTCATATCTATCGTTTTTAAGTAAATTATAGATTTTCTAACCACTTTTACAACTATTCATGTCACACATTTACCTACATACTTAAATTTTAAGAGATTTGCATTCGTTTCAGCTCTCTGGACTTTTATTTATAATACGTATATGTGTTTACGTACATGTGATATTCTTTCTTGGATTTATTAATTGTAAGGTAACCGGCGAGGCTAGCAGGTAGGTCTGCAAGCAGCCGGAACGTCGCACGAGACCGTCGAAGTGAAATGTCGGTCTTCTGACTTCGAATTTCTACGAGGGCCAACCGGAAAGTTTGTCCCCCATTCTATCAATGAAATTCGTGGAGCTCATTTTCCCCACTTATTTTGATTATAATCAACCTATTGTGATAGCATCTCACCCCTTAAGCAATAGACGGCCAACCGTCTGTTACAGAAAGTTGAGGCGGTATTAGAATAAGCTTTGCCTTTTTGAAAATTAAAGTGTCCTAACGACCCATTCAGACTATCCCCAAAGTGCTTGAATGTCGTAAAAGTCGTTTTGAGCTGTAACAATTCTAAATCGTATTGCACCAGGCCCTTCAAATGTGTAAAATGCGGAGGTACCCATGACTCAAAGGTATGTAAGGAACCCAAAAATGCTCCCGCTAAATGTGGGCTCTGTGAAGGTAGCCACAACTCCAAAAACAAAGAATGCACCGTCTGCAGAAACTTACAAAAAGCAAGAGGCAGATCTAGAACAGTAAATCCTAAAATTTTAAACCACTCCCCACCATCATTTTCTATAGATTTAAATCAAATAAACCATCAGCAGTATACAAAAAACAATCTCACATATGCTGACGCTATAGAAGGAACTACTTTGCAAAATCAACAAGCAAGTCTGGAAACCCAACTGACTATTTTCCTTAGAGAATTCAAATTGATGTTCTACCAACATATCAATCAGAACAGGATGATCTTAAACATGCGCATTTCAGTCATCAACAAAATTACTCAATAATGGATTTTTCTTCTGTTCGTATAGCTTCATGGAACTCAAATAGTTTAACCAACAATAAAGCTTAAGTAATCAATTTCCTACAATACAACAGAATTGATGTCCTTTTGATATCGGAAACACACTTCACTGAAAGAACAGTATTACGAATTCCGTAATATACTATTTACCATACAAATCATTCTGATAAAACGGCCCACGGCTGGCATCAGTCATCCGTAATACCATAGTACATTATGAAATGCGTTCATACTTTGTTACAGTATCAAACTGTTTTAACGACACTCACGGGAGTCAGAGTGCCAAATGCTTAATCAAGTCCGGGAGACGTCAATAGTTACCTTGGAAATCTCACCAAACAGGCTTAAAGACCACGGCTTGATACGCTCAGGGGATGGGCGTAGTCATAGAAACGGTACACCACAGGACAAACGTGACGGTATGTATAGGGTGTTACAAAATAAATGGGCGCCACGAGATTCAGACATAAATCCCACGCTTAACCGAAACTCGAAAGCCAAACGGGGCAGAATACATTAGTACAAACCCTTGACTTCCAACAGTGTAGCGACAAGCGCGCCGATCTACCTGCAACGCTTATAAACTGCTCTCTGGGCTCACCTTACATCGATCTTGACACAGTGATTGAGTAACCTTGTAAATAGGCATGCACCAGTACAAGGAAAAATTATAAGTCAAATACAGTAAACAGATCTATTGGACAAAGTTCATGGCCAAGAGGTACAACAATGCTGACCTGGTCAGCGTACACAATAAACTCACACTTTAAACAAAGGCTAAACCGAAAAAAAACCAGCTGGGGACGCCTCATCTAAAAATAGCACTTAAATACGAGGTACGTACCAGAATTGCGTGCCGTTGTGCTGTAAAATCAAAACTACTTATGTGATAAGAAAAATGTATTTATTATTTTTCAACATAGTCTCCTCCCTTATTCATACATGATTCCCAACGCTTTATCCAATTTTCGTAGCACTCTATAAACCTTTCTGCAGGAGTCCTTTTGAAGTACTGATAAATAGTACTTCCTAATGCAGAACGTGATGAAAAACTGACTCCTCGGAGCGAATCCTTAAGGTTTGCAAACAGCTAAAAATCACTAGGCGCTAGATCTGGCGAATACGGGGGGTGAATGAGGGTTTCGATTCCATTTTCTAAAAGAAAATCTGTAACAATTTGGGCTTTGTGCGGTGGAGCATTATCCCAGTGCAAAATGAAATTTCCACCAGTCAGATGAGGGCGGAGTTTATTGATTGCCGGCAGCAAACCATCACGTGTATATTCGCCAGTTATTGTATGACCCTTAGGGATAGGATGTGCTAAAATTAGACCTGCTTTGTCCCAGAAGATGGCATAAAGAACTTTGTTGTTTGATGGCACTTGCTTGAATTTTCTTGGTGGGGGAGAATCTGAGTGTTTCCACTGTTTTGATTGGCGTTTTGTTTCAGGATTGTAATACGGTATCCAGGTTTCATCCATGGTTATCACATTATTTAAAAAAGTACCCCGACTTGCTCGATTTCTTGTCAATAAGGTTTGACAAACGTCCATTCGAGCCTGCTTTTTCTCGTCAGAAAGCATGCGAGGAACCCAGCGTGCACTAACCTTGCTAACCTTTAAATGATCTGTTAAAATTCTCTGAATAGTACCGTGAGAGAAGCCTGTACGTTCAGTCAATTCATCAATAGTCAGCCGTCGATCTTCCATTATCAAATTTTCGATTCTGTTAATGTTTCCAGGCGACACTGCTGAAATTGGCCTTCCAGAACGCGGCTCGTCTTTGGTGGACCTTCTGCCTGTTTTAAATTCTCTTACCCACTTACGAACGGTGTTGTCAGCGAGAGCAGTGTCCCCACAAACATCTTTGAGCTGCTGATGAATCTCGCTCGCTTTTTCGCCACGTGCTGATAAAAATTTTATCACCGCTCTTTGCTCGTCTACACTAAAATTCATTTTTAAGGCACACTCAAAATCTCTTCAAGTTGAACACGCTGTAACTTTCGTAATATTACAGTAATAGTGACGCACTTTGGCATATCCAAAGACAACATATATAGGTTTCATTTGTTATGACATTTGCGCATTCCCCCGGCCTACTTTCTGAAATACAAGCAAACGGCACGCAATTCTGGTACGTACCTCGTACGTACGAGTAATTCAGATCATTCTACGGCCGGATGGCGGCAAACATGAACGATTGATTCAAAGATATAGCCGGGCTTGTAACACAAAAGATTAAATTTGGAAATTCGCGCACAATGCGTTGATTAGGCAGTTGATAACAAGTATGCTTAATTTAACGTATTCTGAGGTGCCGACTGGCAGCAAACATGAACGATTAATTCAAAGATATAGCCGGGCTTGTAACACAAAGGATTAAAATTGGAAATTCGCGCACAATGCGTTGAATAGGCAGTTGATAACAAGTATGCTTAATTTAACGTATTCTGAGGTGCCGACTGGCAGCAAACATGAACGATTAATTCAAAGACATAGAGCGCACAACATTTTACTTAGGCGGCTCGGCCATGTTGCGTAGGCGTTGATCGCTATGAGCTGTCGGGCGCTAATCGCTAGAGCTGTCGGACGACAACGTGTCGTGGGTGGGTACATACGATGTCTATTGGATCCCCAATTTATTTGGGAAGAAACTGTGGAAAACCCGACTGGGCTACCACTAAAATCTGCGAGGCCGCTACATAGCTCGCCCGTAAGATCAGATCCCGATCAAGAAGGAGGAATAATTAGCCAAACAGACCTTCGGAAAATTAACGAGCGGCATCCGTCGTCGATGACGACACCACAACAGCACCCAAGAAGCACACCCTACTACTCATACAGCCCTCCGAAAACTCTAACAATTAACAATGTCAAATCTTGCTGTAACAGCAAGAACACACCGGCCGCCTTCACGCACGAGGGGCGTCGGCGGAAAAAATCACGCTATATCGATTTTAGTAGCAGGCGGCCGGAGACTGACGAATTCCAAAAGAGACGCTACATCGAGTTTTGCGCCAAACGCGCTGACGCGCCAACAGATGTGGCCAATCAAATCACATGTCACAGCGGGCGAGGCAGCCTGAATACCAAAGAGTGCGACGGAAGTTTATATTATTTAGGAAGATATCTCGCTCACTCCAATGAGCTACGTTTTGAAATTGCTGTAACAAAGCGCTCTTAACGTGACGAGGCAAAATGCAGCTGCAACAAAGACGACTAGAGCCCAGAGCGAACCCACTGGAGAAAGTTGCTTGCGTGACAAATATTTAGAATTTTAGATGCAATTACCTAAAGTATTATACGAGAAAATAGGACTGAGAAAGAACCTATATACAAGCAAACTTGTAATTTTTGTACCAAAACTACTCTAACAGGTCACGTAATTATTGAATTTAAAAATGGCCTGACAACTCAACAAATAAAATACAATCAAAAATGTTCTAAATGAACTCATACCTGTGTTATAGCTGCAATGTATAGTCCACTCAGACATGCAATTACAAATGAAGAATATGAAGCACTATTTGATAATCTAGGAGACAAATTCATCATAGCAGACTACTGGAATGCCAAACATATAGTCTGGGAATCGAGACTAATTACCACCAAGGGTAGAAACCGGTTGAAAGCCATTAACAATAATAACTGTTCGTTTCTGTCAACTGGAGGCCCAACGCCGCACTGGCTTACTGACCTTAGCAAAAACTACCTGATTTAATTGACTTTTTTATACCTAAAGGCACATCACCGAATTACCTTAATATTACATCTAACTGGAACCTATCATTGGACCACACTCCCATAGTTACTGTACTAAGTACACATGTTATTCGTAGAACAGAAGTGCCCAAACTAACCTCACCGTAGACGGATTGGAAGGCCTTGCGAGTGTTTATTGACGAACATTTGAGTCTCGGCCTCAACCTGAAACATCCCGACAATCTCGACACTGCAACGGACTATTTTACACGTGTAATACAAGAATTAGCACAGAAATCTACTCTTAAAACAAATCGAGACACAAAAACCACAAGCAATACACCTCTATATATTCGAGAACTTGTTGCGAAATAACGGAGAGCTAGATGTAAATGGCAAAGACGTCGCAACTCTCTAGATAGAAATGTATACAAAAACCTTACAAGGTAATTAATCTTGAAATTACAAAAAATTAGAAATACGAAGTTTGAATCTTACATTATCAAGTTATCGAAGGATGACCACACCATCTGGAAAGCTTAAAAAAAGTTCAAAAGACCAGTCTCACACGTTTCTCTGCTAAGAAAGCAAGGTAGTAGGTTGCGAAAAACGGACCAGGAAAATACAACTATCTTTGCAGAACATCTGCCCCTGCCCTATGGCACTACCATTAAAGTGATTTTCCTCAGCGGAGGTGCAGTAGGAAATTTCCAAATTTCAAAAGCTCCTGAATTTGATTTAATTTCATCTTTAATTGCCAAGCAACTTCCTAGAAAGACAATAGTTCTATTGACCACCATTTACAACATATGCTGAGGTTGACATATTATCCAGTAACTTGGAAATTCGCTCAAATAATAATAATCCACAAACTTGGCAAACCTCCCCATGGTGCAAAGTCATAACGGCCAATAAGGTTACTACGAATTATGTATAAGTATTTGAGAAACTTTTAGGAAATATGCTAGTAAAGGCGGGCAATTTGGATGTAATGATAGCATACCATCAATTTGGTTTTCGCCAAAACTATTCAACAACAGAGCAAAGTCATAGAATCGCTGATGAGATAGTCAAAAGCAGGTATGCAAGTATGCTCAGCCGCCTTTCTCGACATACAAGTCGACATACAAGTCGACATACAAGTCGACATACAGTGGACTATTATACAAACTCAAGCTTTCTTTACCCACCCCTACTACCTTATAATTAAGTCCCATCTAACCGACCGCTGCTTTCAAACAAAATTTAATCTAGAAACATCCAAATATTAGCTTATTAAATCAGGAATTTCACAAGATAGCTTGTTGGGACTCTTCATATACCTGATTTTTACTTTCGACCTTCCAACGACAATTAGTACAAAACATGCTACCTTCGCCGACGATACCGCACTAATTGTTGTAATTTATAATCATCAAGTGGACTCGGAAAAAAATGCAGAACCATCTTAACATCCTGGGAAACTGGCTCAATAACCCAAAACGCGCACTACATATACAATCCGACAAGTCGAATGTCCTGAAGTCATAATAAATGGTATCCCTTTACCAGTGAAAAACGAAGTCAAATACCTAGGATTAACATTAGCTAGAAAACTTACATGGAAATCACATATTACAAAAAAATACAAATAAATCTCAAATTACAACAAATGAACTGGTTAATAGGTAACAAATCAAAACCAATACCAAGCAATAAGGTGCTTCTGCATAAATGTACTAGAACGCGTTGGCCAGCCTACGTCTGGCCCTACCAGCGTAAAGAAATGGTTAACAATAAAAATGCTTGCTTAAGCTGGTAGCCAGCCCACGTCCGGCCCTGCCAGCGTTAACAATACAAATGCTTGCTGCGTCGCCACTTGTGCGCGGTCGGCATGTGCGCGCGCCAGTGCTTACGGTCGGACGGCGACCGGCGACCGGTGGCATCAGCTCTTATAATATAAGATTATCAAACCTGTATGGACATATGGGGTTTAACTCTTTGGATGTGCCAAACCTTTAAACACAGAGATAATATAAAGGCTACAAACTAAAATAACAAGAATGATGCTTGACATTCTATGGTACATCAGTAACGAAACTCTCTACGACGACGCAGGTATATCTACAGTTTAAGATGACATCAACAGATTAACAAGAAATTATCTAAACAACCTCCCAGCACATAAATGAAGAAGGCAACAACCTAATCACTCCTCTCGTATGTAATTCTGTCAATCAATTTACTTATTAGGCCAGTCAATAGAGACATTCTACCTTGCAAAAGGTCAGGCAAAGTTCTAATTTGGAATACTTGTAGAGTCGCATGTCCTAATCGACATACTAAGTTTGCGACCTTGAAAGGGCGCCGCTCGCAACGCCATCTTGCTAAAAAGGTACCAAAAATCAGTTTTTCGTATATCTCTCCTCTCCTCTGCCATCTAGGCTGAAAATAGTTATTACAAGAATTGTAGAAAACCAAATTGCCTACAACTTTTGTCTGAAACTTTTTTTCGTCAGATGAAGAATTCATGAGTTACAGCTACGTAAGGCGGAAAAAATTTTCGAAATTTGCGAAAACGCTCCACTTTTTATCGAAATTTCGGTTAATATCTATTAATTGTTATCTAATTCAAGTTTTTACTCATTTTCGCACAACAGTGCGGATGTAGTACGAAATATAGGAATAATATGGAAACAGAAAAAAGAACTTGAAAAGAACGGTCCCACGGCAAAACTTTGGGTGCAGTATTTTCGTATGGTTACTCTGATAAAACAGTTTGTTGAAGCAGAACGAATGGGCTGCTGGCAACTGCATTTGGACACTATTGCTCCCGTATTTCCATGCAAGTGGCCATTTCTTCTATGCGAAATCTTGCCACTTGTATTTGCAGGACATGCTGAGTTTGGAAGAAAAAATGGATCCTTTCGAGTACAAAGATTTTACAAAAAAATGGATACTTGACCATCAGGCGGTCAGACAAATTCTGGTCAGGAATATGGTCTGATATGACAATCGAACAAACGCTAATGAGGTCCATGAAAACTGTTGGCGGTCTCACTCGTGGACGTGGATTAACGGATAGCGTTCTTACGATGTGGACATTGGGACTGGTATACCCGCACAATGTTTGTGATGAAATTGAAAATGTTTGTGGAATACACATAACAACAGAGCAGCCCGTCGATATGAGAAGTTCGCGCATCATTCGCGACAACAATGATTTCAAGAATCTGATTGATTGGTTCTTTTCACACCATCCCTTTCCTCAAATTGATGAATTGATGTCTATAAGCACTGGCGTTACCGGAGATGAACTAATCAATTGTCACAATTGACGTGAAATTGGAATTCTTATGATTTCAAAAATAATCGGCAACAACTTCGACTCTGTGAAGTTTAAACGCACGGACACAGCGATTCCGCTTACAGCTAGCAACAGCAGCATCAAAATCAAAGAAGATGTAATTCCGGTTGATCCGCTATTGCTATTCCAAAGAATGTGTATTACCAAACAATCAGACGAAGAGTTACAGGAGTATCTTCAAGTCGAACTCGCCCCGTTTCCTTTATCACTATTTTGCCCGGAGGGAATGCGTAAGGGCACGAAATCGTCACTTTACAAAGCATTTGTTGCATAGAGTGGTATGGCGTCGCAACGAATCGTTCGGATCGCTTTGCACAAATTACGTGCAGTACGTACAAAGACATTACGATTCGAATACAGTTGTTGTTTTCGACGGCTATCCAACTGATGCGGCTACCAAGAGCACGAAAAGTGCAGAAAAACTTCGCCGATCAAAAAGCAAACTTCGGCAGACGTACATTTCGACGAGTCGATGGTTCCAACTGTTTCGCAAGAACGATTTCTAGAGAACGAAAAAAAAATAAAATTCGCTTGATTCCGATGCTAAAGAAGAAATTCCAGGATTCTAATTTCATAGTGAAACAGGCTACAGAAGATGCAGATACATTGATCGTCAACACAGCGATCAGAATGTCCTCATCTTTTGATTCCGTTTTCATAGTTTGAGACGACATAGGACATAGATCTTCTAGTTCTGTTAACAACACTAGCAAAAACCCATCCCAATATTTACTTCCGAAAGCCAGGAAAAGAAAAGACTGTAGAAAAAATATACTCCCCCCAAGGTCTACACTTCTACAGCATGGAGAAGCAGTGGCAGACAACATATTGTTTTTACATGCATTCAGCGGCTGTGACACTACGTCTTCTCTGTTCAGCCAAGGGAAAATAAAGTTCCTACATATACTCCAAAAGTACGAATACCTGAGCCAAACTGTACAAGTCTTTAAAGAGCCAAATGCCGATCCGGAAGTCGTAACTAACGCAGGGTAAAATTTCCTAATCGCGCTTTACGGAGTTCCAAAAGAAAACGTCACTTTGGATTCTCTTCGCTTTCAAAATTTTGCAAGATCCGTTACAAAAAATAAGTTCAATATTACTGCTTTACCACCTACAAGAGAAGCTGCACGTCAACATTCTCTTCGGACCTACCACCAAGTTCAGAGTTGGTACGGTATAACAAACAATCCAGAGGAATGGGGATGGCAAAAAAGCAAATTCGGACTCACTCCGGTAACAACGACAAAAGATCCTGCTCCTGAGGCACTACTGAAATTTATTTCATGCAAATGTAAAACGGGATGTGGTCGAGCGTGTGGTTGCAGAAAAACAGGCTTGAAATGCTCTGCTATCTGCACATTTTGTAATGGTGACTCTTGCGAGAATGTTCCAGTTCCAGTTCCACAGATTTTGATAGACGCTGAAGATAACGAGACAAATGACGAGACATTAGTTGACAGACTACTGACGTTTGAAGATGACGATGAAACCGCTGAAAAAGAATCAGAAAAGGATGAGAGCGATTCTCAAGAAGATGTCGAGATCAGACAATCTGGACCATCTGAGGCATCTAAAAGAACTCGAAGACGTAAGTAAAGTCGTGGATTAGGCCTACTGGGGATACCACATAAAAAACGCACCGCTTACTCTACCCCATGGTGGTGTGGAAATGAGTAAAAACTTGAATTAGATAACAATTAATGGATATTAACCGAAATTTCGACGAAAAGTGGAGCGTTTTCGCAAATTTCGAAAATTTGCTCCGCCTTACGTAGCTGTAACTCATGATCATGAATTATTCATCTGACAAAAAAAAGTTTCAGACAAAAGTTGTAGGCAATTTTGTTTCCTACAATTCTTGTAATAACTATTTTCAGCCTATATGGCAGAGCAGAGGAATTATATACGAAAAACTGATTTTTGGTACCTTTTTAGCAAGATGGCGTTGCGAGCGGCGCCCTTTCAAGGTCGCAAACTTAGTATGTCGATTAGGACATGTGACTCTACAAGTATGCCAAATTAGAACTTTGCCTGACCTTTTGCAAGGTAAGCCCTAATTTATGTCTCTATTGACTGGACTATATTGCTCATATGAGCAGATTGTAAATTCTCTTGTGTCAATTAAAAAAAATCGCGATTATTAAGTCAAAATGGCGTTGTTTATGATACAAGCTAAAACATGCACTTGATAATTCACAGCCGCCATTGTCACAGTAGGTAAATTATTAATAATAGATATAATTTTGTTGGAATGTTGTAACGATATGTTTACAAAATAATTTTCTTTGAGGATTATTTCAAGTAATTAAGAAATAAAGTAATTTGTTTCTAAGAGTTTGAAGGCACGTCCCTTGCGATACTGCGCGACATTTTTAAACTTCTAATTCTGGAGAGTGACCGATTAAAACTGTTATGTAGTTATTAAAATTTCAAATTCGTATTATCTATGAAGTTTCTAAATATTGTTTATGACTGAATATATTTCTGAAATTTAATAAATGAAAATAGAATAACCATAATCTCAACTTAAGTGTAAGTTTCCAGCACGACACGCTCAACGATGCGGAATATTTTTATATGAAAATGTACCGTACCTGTTGAATGACGTTGTATACTCCGATTTTATACGAAGACTTTTCAAAGCTGTTTCTGCGTAACTGTTTGAATATGTTTATTGGTACCCCACATTCGATAAGTTCGACATAAAGGAAAGATGTTTTCAAAACAACTATGCACTATTGAAATTACTACAACTAGAGCACGACACAGCGCATTGTATAAGGTTTCCTTTAGTATTTTTCTTGGAAATAAACGATTGGCATTTTCGATTTACTAACGAATGTGTGTAGCGTACACTTTGATTTTACCAGCTTTATTGAATTAAAGCAAGACCGGTAATTTTATATTCAAATGTTTATACAAGTCACACACGATACGAAACAAAACAAATCAACCAAAAGGCGCACACAAACAGGAAGAAAAGCAACCAAATAATGTTTATTTGTGCAAGTTTGACCACATACCATAAATTAAAAAGAAAGTAGCGACTAAAATCCTATATTAGAAGTATTAGAAACTAAACCTTATTAGAAATATATAAATATGTAATATTAAAAAATGACACTGGAGGGATTCGAATGTAGTTCCATGATGTTTGCGGTTCCTACACGTAACTGACTAGTCTTTTTGGACAACTCTGAATAGTAGTCACAAAAATATTCTAAGATTTTCGTTGAAAAGCAGCTTATCGCATGCTACAACAAAAGACGAAACAGTGATTATATAAAAAAATTGAAAAACAAAGAAATCATAACTTCGTAGCATTCATGCTGTTTTTGGGGTACTTTGCCACAATACACAATGAGAAATATTAAAATAAGTTCGTTTTGGAAGACAAATATGCTTCCGTTTCCAACGATTCACTAATTAAATTAAATTAAAAAGGATGAAAATTACTTCTTCAGCAATACCTCGACACTGACAGCTCAAGAACCCAAAAAACAGGATGAATAACCAAGCGCCATAAAAATGTTTCAGAGATTACCTCAACGTCATACTATCATACCAAAATTTAGAAAATAAACCTCATACAAAACGTTAGGATCTATATTCCAAATAAATTTAAAAAACAGAAAAATCAGAGAAACGCTAATTTTGACGCTAATTTTTACAACTTATAGATGCATTCATTGACATTAAGAAATGATATCCACTTTTACTTTCTTTTAGCGTACGCAGAGGTAGGTATACTAACAAATAGAATATATATAAACCACATAACAGACACCAAATACGTGAATGAAAGAACAGGACGAAACGACTTTTACGACATGATACTTGATCTGTTACACGATAAATGGGTTTCTGGACACGTTGGTATTCAAAAAGACGAAGC